>CM049417.1:7640000-8240000 GCA_026929865.2 Hyperoplus lanceolatus | reverse complement strand
TTTCTCTCTTTCTTTCTCCCTCTCTTTCCATGTCAGCCATTTTACTGCTGAACTGGTGTGGGTCTGGCTGGGCAGTGCAGGAACAACCGTCGGCCTCAGCACTGCGTCTCCGTGCCAGGCAGGAAGTGGCCCGGACAGCTGCTTGCAATTCAACCTGAGACTTTGTTTGGGTGACCTACATTATGGCACCATTTATTTTCTACTGTACTTTTTCCGCTTCACTTTCATCGCTTTGACTGAACTCTACCGCCGAAGGGTATCAAAGCACATTTACTCAAGTTATTTAGTAATATTTCAAAGTACTTCTACCATTTTTTGCTACATTTTCTGTGAACTCCACTACATTTCAAAGGCTATTATTGCACTTTACAGTCCAACAGCGTTACTACTTTTCAAGTTTTTTACATAAAGGACATACGATAAGATTAGAAAATAGAATATTTTGGCACAGATTTATCCCCAACACTTTTGGCTTGTGACCTGTGTCAACTTTCGTCTCCTTGTCACATTTCAGAGGACTACGAGTTGTAAGCAGCTCCGCCAAAGAGACATTTCCCTTCTAAATACTTGGTTCTGAAGGGTTTAAGGCTAAACAAGGTGAAATTATTATTTATAACATTTCACAAAAATGCAAAGATTACATTACAGTTCAAAAAATAAATACAAATTTGAGGAGGCAGGACATGACTTGTTTTTTTTCGTCTTTCGTTTCGCATTAATCATCCCACGACCCCTCAGACTTATCTTGTGACCCTTTGGTGGAGGTCCAACCCTGGGTTGAGAACCAAAGACTAAACTAGATAGGGGAAGGTGGGGTGATTTGTGCATTTTGGAAGATGCAAAACCCCTTGTTTCTAGAAAACCGTGGAAGAAATTGGAAATGTGACCACATATTTAAGAAGAGCCATCCATTTGACTCATCCTGTAAAGAAGGGAGACACAAGGAATAAGATATAAGCACATATAAGCTCAAAAAACTGTGTTTTGCCTTTCAAAGTAAAATTTCCATGATCAAGGTTTTTTGATTATTGTGTCTGAACAATTATAGACACGTTTGAAAACATTTGACACATGTTTAGTGCTTTGGTATGCTACACTTGGAGTCTATATAGTTAGCACAATGTCAACCCTAAATTGCTGCATCATGCCTATTATCCAAAATTCTGGGGATGGGGTGATTTGTGCGCAAGGGCCTGGGTGAGTTATAAGTAAGTAAGTAAGTAAAATGTATTTATAAAAGCACATTTATGACAGTTTGCACTGTCCAAAGTGCTGTACATAGTGCATTCAGTAGGTAAACAATGAAGGTACAATAACAATAACCAAAATAAAAGACGTAAAGCCCATACATCCACATAAACACAGATAGTAGTGCAGAGGTAAGATAGTTAATGGGGAGGAAACACCAGGGTGTACATATGGGTTTTGAGCCTTGATTTAAAGGCAGAAATGTAGGGGGAATCACATTTGTCAGGTGGCAGTTGGTTCCACAAGCACGGAGCAACTAGTGCAAAGTACATTTCTGAGAGTTGTGCCAGTGGCATGGCTGTATACGCTGGTCACCAAAAGAAAGTGATTGTCTACAGTAGCTCAGAAGAGAGTGACATCTCAATTCCACTTAACGACACCACTGATGAGAGTTCAGATGGCCAGAAAGATGATGATGGTGACTTTGTCATTGTGACACAATGACGCACAAATCACCCCACTACGTGGGGTGATTTGTGCGTCAAGACAACTTTTTTTCCGAAAGCTATATTTCTTAAACAGTTTATTCCAGATCCAAAGTTTTTATTGCCAGGGATGCACAACATCCTGAAATATATGTACATATTTGAGTTGGAGACATAACTGTCAAGGCCTCACTTTAAAATCACTTTGAGTAAAAAGTTGCACAAATCACCCCACCTTCCCCTATATAATATAGGGCCGGTTTCACAGACAGGGCCTAGATTAAGCCAGGAGTAGGCCTTAATGTGGACTAGTTAAACTGGGACGTTTAAGTCACTGTCATGGATATGGCTTAAATTTGGCTTAGTTTGTCTGAGACTATGAAGTCCTGGAGTAAGGTAAGTAAGCCTGATTGTAAACACCTGCCCATGAGCACATGCTGCTGTTCCAACGGTGATCATAAAAACGCGGAGTGGAGCAGACACACCATTGCTTGTGAGAAAAAACAATGGCAGAGGCTAAAAAAACCCGTCAATAAACTTTAATGAATTTGAAAAAAATCTCTTAAATAAATAGTTTGAAACCATCCGGCTATTGAATCTAAAAGCCATACTACTGGGACTGAGCAAATAAATAGTTGGGCCGCAATTTGCAACAAATTCAATTAATGAAAATGTTACTAAGAGAACAATACACCAACTTCAGGTTATCTTCATTATTATTGGTATTTCACATCTTTCTCATTTATAATTTTGACATTATATTTAATGATATCTGCACTGATAGACTCTGTGGAAAAACCCGAATCCCGCCTTAAAGAAGAGCTTGCCACAACCTTTCAACAAAGGACAAAAAATGACGTTGCATGAAAGTTAGCCCGAGAATTCCATGAACAGAAAATGCAATATCTGAAGGAAGTATGACATGAAAATGAAAATTCTACAGGTGGAATTGGACATTATTTAACCTTTATTTTACCAGGCAAAATTCCTTTAGGCAAAATGACCTCTTTTCCGAGCAAGGCCTGGTAGAAAATGGCACCAGTTAGAATGAATGAAATATAAGACAAACATAAGAAGAAAGCACAGACATGAGAAAACAGAGACAAATACATTCCAGAAGGCGAAGAAGAACAACAATTTTGAGGCAATGAGAAAAGTTTTAAAAATCATTCTTAGTGATGAGTTCCTGCAATTTGAGTGTTTTTTTAATAGTGTTCCAGGCGGTGGGAGCAGAGTACATGAAAGCCCTCTTCCCAAACTCAGTACGGGTTCTGGGGACAGAGGTGGAAAGAAAGTCCAGAGAGCGTAAACTGTATGACATGAAGTTGGAAGAGAGAGCTATGATTCAAACAAGATACAGTACTGAGACAATTGTGATTACTAATCACAGTGAAGATATAAGTAGAAAATAAAAGGTGTTCATGTTGTGTTTTGTCATTTTGTTATTCATGTGTGTCAGTATTTTAAATCACAACAACCACATTTGAAAACAGAATTGTTTTAGACACTCATTGTATTGTGCTGAATACATCTTCAATTTAAATGCATCCTTCTAATAAGCTCAAGCAAAGTTGTTATTTCCAGTGCATTTTCCATATTGAAAGCGGTCTCGAAATGTAAGTTCATCAAATAAATGTTAATAAGACCTATCCACAAGTACTCTTCTGGCTGGCCTCTGCAGTGGGAGTTGGTCTTCATTTAGATATTCCAAATAGTCCATGCTCTCTCACAAACACCACTAAACTGAAGTTAAACCTGCCTCCTTGGAGGATTAATTTAAACTCAAATTTAGACCTAGAGTAGCTCTAGTCGACAGTCTTGCAATTGGATTTGTTTAATCCAGAATAGCTTTAATCTAGGACTATTTTAAACTCAGTCTGTGCAAGTGGCTTTGAATTAATCCAGCTCAACAGGCATTTTAGTCTCGGACTAAGCTTAAGCCTTGTCTGTGAAACCGGCCCATAGAGTAGTTAAAAGTAATGTCTCCTCTTATAGATACAAAACATTTATATAAATGCAATTCTATCTAACTTCTTGGTACTTTTTGCCCTCCTGCAGACTAAATCTCTTTATCTTGTACAGCGCAGACTCCAACTTCAGCAAAAGCAATTTAACAAACACAGGAAACAGAAGTGAAAATAATCTGTTCTGATGCAAAAGAAAATGGCTAATTCAGTTGCTTAAAAAGCAAACAGATATCCAAAGTACCTCAGAAGCTAAGTGGTTTACTGTCAAACTCACAACAACAAAAAAATCATAATTGCTCTGTGGCGTGCCAGTTCTCATACAGTCATTCACAGTTCAACAAATGTTCAGGCGCTGTAATTTTAGTCAAACACGCTATACCCAGAGTGCCCCATTCACACTCCAGGAACACCCAGTCAGCCCCCCAACCCCCCCCCCCCCCCCCCCCCCAACTCAACACACACACAGACCCTGCACTTGGGCGCTGCTCATCCTCCCATGTCTACCAGGAAGCCCTCCCTGTTCCTGCGCGGTCTGTGGGGTGAAACTACAAAAGGCCCGTCAGCCAATTCACAACCCATCGGCCCTCCATCCTTGTAGGCTGACCTCACTTAGTGCACCCTGCCTAGCCCCCCTAAAATCACCCACAATCCCTCTCTCCACTGCTGACATCTGCACAATAAGCAACATCTGGTTCTCATTTCCTCCCAAAAACCAAAACAACACGAGTAGGAGAGGAAGGGAGAGATGGGAGGAGTCAGAGGAGAAGGACATTCACAGGCAAAGAGAAGCAGGAGACAGTGTGGTGCGTCGGAAGAGAGAGAGAGAATTGAACTCTATCTTTTTATTTATTTCTCTTTTGTATTGCCATTATATAATGTGTTACTTGTTACAATTCAACTGTACTTATTAATGTTAATCATTGTTTGTATTATTTTATATATATGTACATAGTTTTCTAATCCTGAGATATGGGGGTGGGGGGCTGTTTTGATTGTTCTCATTTGTTATTTATAATATCTGTAATGCTTTGGCAGTACTGTTCTCTACAATAGGCATGCCAATAAAAGCTTTTTGAATTGAATTGAGAAGAGAGTGAGGGGTAACATTTCTCACTGCGGCTGCATTCACATATTCTTTGATGGCCCAGGTGTGAGGAAACCACCTTCGACCTGTTCAACGTCCTCCCACACTTCTCTACCACAACAAACAGTCAGCTCCTTTGGTCAACTGTATGCAAAGAAAAAAAATTGTTAAGACAAGGAGAGTAGGAAAGGGGGAGGGATGGATGGATGGAGGAGGGGGGAGAGAGGGAGAGAAAACTTCCATCTCCACAAAAAAGAATCTGCAAGTCAGCGGCTCACGGCCCTAATTACAGTGGGGCTTTGCTGAAGTCTGCAACAAGACAAAGAGAGAATGAGTGAGAGAAAGGGGCAGATGGAGGGAGAGGAAAACATGAAGGAGGGAGCAGAAGGCAAGAAAGAGGGCAAGAGAGAGATGGGGGAGTCTTACCTCATTTTGTAAATAGTCTGTATAAAGGGCAAAGTCACTCTAAATTAGTGCTGACTTAGCAAAGGCACAGCTGCTCTGCAAAATGTCCCTCAACACCAGAACTGTATTTTTTTTAAAGTTAAGTTGATTCTCTTTGAAATAATTCAACAGTATGGTAAAAAAAGAACAAAAAGAACCCCCTTGCTCAGAATAGCACAACTTTAAAGACACATAAGTGGAAAGTAGGCTGATTTATGCATTTAAACAAGTGTTTCTGAAGTTCCTTTAAGGCTTCATCCAGCCCTAAACTGTGAACCGATACCAACAAATATCACTTTCTGTGGGATAAAAACTTTCCGTCAACTTGGCTGCAGCCAGCTAACCATCTTTCCAGACAGCAGAGAGACACTGCAGAACGGTACACAGGTCTTGTTACTTCTAGTTCTTGTCTTGCAGCAGATATGTTTAAGATGCAACTAAAACTGTTAAAATGGTCAATTATTTTGGTGACGTCTACTTTTTATTGGCTTTCCTCTTAAACTCAACTTGAGCTGCTTCACCGAGGCGCCTTGATCCAACATTTAGTGTGTATTTCAAGTAATAACATTTGAGTTTGCAACAGAGTGCCAAGGTGTGATTCTCTCTCTCTCGCTCTCTCTCTATCTAACCAAACACTTACACACAGTACAGTCCTGAATCAGAGCTACTTTATGTTTGCCTGCTCCTCCCTTCCTCCGCCTGCCCAACAAAACCTCCTCTTTGCACCAGCACCGGACAAAATGGCGATTTCAGATTTTCGGAAACAGGAGAAATGCTGCATTCTGGTGGAAGCTGAGAGACATTCACTCAGTATCACTGTAAGTATTACAAACTATTCAAACTCTCTGCCTATGTTTAAGCAATTTATTTTTTAAGCATCAAATAATGATAACAGATTCATATTTATGTATAAATCACAAAAAGGAACATTTATTGCAGGAATCAAAGAATAGTGAAAAACAAAGTCCACAAGTCCTCATAAATGTATTCAATAGGTTGACAATCAAACTGTTGTACAGAATAAGGATATGGCGACATGATCAAGACGATAGTCTATTTCTAGCTTTGAGATTTTTTCTTCATTAGTAGCTTCCCTTTCGGTTTGAGCAAAAGGGATTTTTTGTGCTCCTCCATTCTCCTCTCTTCTTCCTGTTTCTTGCTCCACGTCTCGATCCCCCGGTCCACCTCCGAGCTGAGCATCACAATACGTTGCTGTGCGGAAAAATAAGAAAGAAAGCCATGGTTACAGACATAAATAACAGATAGTATATATACCTAACAAAAACATACAGAGAGAGAAAATAAATGGCAAATGTTTCAATACTCACAGCTAAAACTTCCCTCTCCTGCTTTCTTCTCAGCTGTCCCTTCATTGGAGGTGCTGGTCTCCCATCTGTACACGGACACAAACAAGGAAAGTTATATGAGAAATCACAAAACCATAACATCGTTCATTACAGGACAGTGATATGTTGTATTGGCTAAAATACTTTGAATTTAATTAAATCTATGTCTACCTAACAAAAATTACTCGACATATAAAAGAACAATGGCAAATCACGTCACTGCTTCGCTCTGATTAATCAAGGCACGTTTATTCATATAGCAAAATTCACACACAAGGCAATTCAAAATACTTTACAGGGGAATGAAAATACAATTGAACAAAATGAAGACATAAAATATAAGGCCTCTGTTGCTAGAAAAAGACTAACAAAAACTAAATGTGAAATTAATGAAAACCTTACCTGCAAACGACCAATCAGGCAGATCTGTCAGAGGGCCGTACTCTGTGCCGCTTCGGGCAAGTCCATGTCTGCGAGCAAACATTAAGGAGTGACAAAGAGTAAATGTGATTACTGATGACGGCAGTGTCGCCTCAAAACCCAACAAGTCATAAGGGAGTATACAAAACAAACTAACACTTATTTTTTTGCTGCTTGCCTGCTATTCATTTATTTCTTCACTATATATATATATATATATATATATATATATATATATATATATATATATATATATATATATATATATATATATATATATATATATATATATATATATATATATATATATATGTATGTATATATATATATATATATATATATATATATATATATACATACATATATATACATACATATATATATATGTATATACATACATATATATATACATACATACATATATATACATACATATATATATACAGTGTCGTGCGAAAGTTTGTGAACCCCTTGAGCCTTTTGGAATTTTATTTATTTTAACCATTATTAACACATTTTTTTCAATACCAGTATTTTTTATATGAAATAACAGATGTTTGTTTATCAATTCAACATTTTTCTTTTCCAGAAATCAATTGTTAAAATAGATAAAACAAATTATTTGACAAATGTTGTATGTGCAAAAGTTTGTGAACCCTAAGCTGCATTGCTTAAATCGAGCAAGGTAAAGACAATCAGGTGGGCCAAACTGATTGATGAAATAGACCAATGTAATGAGAGATCTTTAGGGAAGAAATTGGGCGCCACTAGATAAAACAAAGATAAAACCAGGTCAGTTTAGGCTCACCAAACTGAACCCATACAGGTCAGACATGCTCAAAGGGGAAACAATCTCAGAGGATCTCAGGAATAGAGTTTTGATGTTGCACATTTGTCTGGGGACAGCTATACATTCGTATAAAAAAGTTTGAGCTCCATCGGCCCACCGTGAGGCAAATCATCTACAAATGGAGAGCTTTAAGAGTGACTTAACATCTGCCTAGAAGTGGACTTCCTTCAAAAATATCTTCAAGCACCACAAGAAAAGGGATTTTTCAGGTAAAAGCCAACCTAAACATTACATCTGGAGACTTGCAGACCATTTGCCATCACCATTCTTCACTTGGGAGATGGTTCTGTTGGTGGTAGGCAGAGTTGCGTTTTTGCCCAAACATGGCGGTTTTGGTTATGACCAAACAGATAAATTTTGGACTTATCTGTCCACAGAATAAGACTTCATGTATCTCCAGGTGCTCTCTGGCAAAGCTGTGTTTAATCACGTTAATTTATTTATATATATATAATAAGACGTAACACTTCATATTAGATTTTTTTGCTTCTTATATTTGTATTCCCAGTACAGAACTTCGTTTTGGTATTGATTTGTAATCACTGGGTCACATTATTTACATAGTTGCTATTTTCCCAGGCGCCTACATTACCCACAATGCAACTCGACATCGAAAAGGTTCGGGTGTTTTGTGCAAGTGGCAACTAAATAATATAATTTTAATACTAAGGAGTCATCAGCTCTGACTAATAAAACCCCACAACGATTAAAATAAAACTGCTTTTTGTTGTTTTTAATATATTCTGTATTTAGCCTACGTCTGGTGACTAAGTAGCAGTAATGTCTCCCAAAGCCAATTTAAATTAAATTAAATTAGGACAGACCAGTTGACATTCAGAAAAACATTAACAGCTCACTGAAAAGTTTTAACAGGTAGGGCCTACCTTTTTCAGTTTAATCAAAAAACATTAGCTATAGCAAAAATTAGTGAACTTACTCTTTCCTCCATTTCTCTCCACCTTGGACTGCACGTGTTGTGCTGAACTGTCTGCTGCAGTGCCTCAACACTGGAAAACAAACAGCACACAAACAAAAAAGCCTCTGAAATTACCTCTTTACACCCTGAAATGATTGACAGGAAACACTAAAACGACTCCATATGATACATAGCTGTTAGCATCAGCGTTAGCCATGATACTCGTCCTCTTTGTATTTAAGCTGTTTATTTAAACAGCTGTATCAAAGGCAGCGACTAGAACAAGAAGATATTCACAAAGCAAAGCTCAGCTTTAACGTTTTAACGGGACTCAAACAGATACATAATAAGAGTTTAACCTCTGTCTCACCTGAACAGCACAGTGTCTTCACCGGAGCCGCCATGTTGTCTGCACAGCTCAATGTTGACCACTAGGTGGCGACAAAGGCGCACTGTTGGTTACTGTGTGCTGTCTTGTGCGGTATATTTGGTGACTCTAAAGAGGTTTTTATGATTAAAAAATGAAGAAAACAAAGCTTGTTTTGGTTTTCTCTGAGTATTCTGTCATTCAGATCCGTTTCAATTCATTCTTTTAAATATAATAATGAAAAAAAAACAATACAAAAAAAATAAATAGCCATCTTAAAATATTATTATACACTTTGCTATTCCTGCCTGCAATGAGTCAGAATATGTAATTGATGCATTTATTTATTTATTGAAGACTATCTATTTGACTATTACAAACAGTTAGATTAAACAAATTGGTGCTACTTATCACAGGCTACATTGTGTCAAATTTTATCAAGGACATCTGTTTTTAAACCATGTCACATTTTTAAATGACACAAAATAACTTCTATCACACACTATTATTTACTATCTATGGTCACACACCATTCATTTCTAATGACACTATGGGTGTATAAAAATATCCAAAGTTGAATTAAAATTATCCAAATGAATTGTGTGTTCATAAGCCCTGTGTGAACTGAGTTGACCACATCACAGGAGGGTGGCGTTTGATCTTCTCCTACTGATATTACTCAAAACAAGGAACATAAAACACAGATCATAGCTGTGTTTAGGCTACGATAAATTCTGAGTTTGTAATGTCTGCCCTTTGAAGAACTCATTTAGGTCACACAAATAGCATTACAACTAAAAGGGAAATATGATGAAGTGACTAGCCTATATTTCCCTGGAACAGACAGCAATAGTACAGACAAGAGCACAGCCGCGGTCGCAGCTCTTCAAAGTATTGTTTTTATATGAACTGCTCCGCTACTAAGCCCGGAAGAATTTCTCTGTTAGCTTTCGGGACAAGTTCCCACTCGCAGCCTGTGTGTGAGGTGAAGGCTGGAGACTGCAGAGGCTGCTGCAAGGACTCCGGTGAACCGCAGGGGCCATGAAAGGCTCCATATGGAGGGGGTGGGTGTGAGGGGGGTGAGGGGCAGATAGAAAGCCCAAATGCCTATCCAAACACACCAGGGCAAACACTGTGGTAGTCTTCTTTATCAGGGCTTGTCGGGTGTTTTTTGGTGTGTCTGTTAACTGCCACCAACGGCCGGACTCGAGGCTGACTCAGGCCGGACTGGTGCTGGAATAGTAGCGAGATGTTTACCCTGTATCCTCCTTGGAGAAGTCAGACACGCCGAAAAAATTCACCCGCCGCCTCACTCCGCCGTGTCCCTCCGCACATTCCACAGGCTGCTGGTACAAAGAAGTAGTGCCGTTTCCTGAACGACGCTGTTCTACATGATTTGACTTTTAATGTTAAATAACAGCAATGGCAAGTGTTGTAATGAATCCTGAGATTTAACTAAACGTAGGTTTACTAAAATGAAAACATACATTATATTACAAGTAAAAGTCATGTGTTTGACATGTTGCTCAGAGTGGCATTGAATAGGTCTAACTAAGTTGTTATGCAGAATGTCCCCTACAATGGAATTAGGCTATATTATTTATACATTAAAAGATTGTATTATTTAAGTCAAGTCAATGTAATGTAATGTAAAAAGTACAATATTTATTTCTTACTTCTAGATTGGAGAGTAGAAAAATTAGCAGAAAATGAAAATCTACTGATAAAGTAGAAACTATTTTCTGCTGTGCAATACGCTATAGGCCTATATACTTGAGTTACTGCAATTACTTTTCACTACTGGTTTGAAACTTTAAAGTTAATGGTCTACACAGAATATACATCATTAACAAAGCATTAGGCTTAGGTTTTGGTTGTGACACAAGGAACACAAAGACAAAATAATGGCTTTTGTAAACAGAATTGTTTATATTGGGGGTTTGGCTTGGTGGTCAGTTCCCTGTTTAGGGCTGTGCCAAGCCACAGCCACATGAGTATAGGCCTACATCTGTATCCAGAGCTCAGTCATAATAAACAGTGACCTAATGGTTAGTCTACCATTCTCTGAATGTAGAAGCCAGGCTTGATTAACCTGATGGGGGCCCCAGGACCAGAATAGGATCTCTGGTACCACTGCCTGCCTTAATTGTCTCAAAATTGATTTAGTTTTAAGAAAAATAATTATGTGTAGGCTAAAGTGAATAAATATAGCTTAAAACTAGATTTTAAATCTGGACCCCTGAGAAGATCAGCTGACAATCTTGCTTTAGGTTTTTTTTTATAGCCTACTAATTTATACATCTAATCCACTATGTTTTAGAGGGAAACATTGTACTTTTTGTAGGCCTACTATTATTATTTCTTATTTATTCGTATATTTTTTTGAAAAATATTTGTAAGCTTGTGTCACTAGACAAAATGATGTTATAGTTTAAGCTACCTGGCAGTGTATACACACTGTACTTGCTCTATAATCCATTGATTTAATATATAAGTATATTTTGATGCTAATACTTGAGTAAGAATTTGAATGCAAACGTTGTACTTGTAGCAGAGGATAGCCTAGGCCCTACTTCTTCCAGCACAGTCAAACCCACGCGCCTATAAAGCCAAAAACACAGACATGACCTCAGTGGTAAGCATGGCCTTGCGTGGGCTGAACGTCTTCATTTTAAAATGGCAGAAAACTCAACTTATCATTATTTTTGTTTGATAAATGTTGACTAAAGATCCTGTGGCTAAATAAGCACCTGAAGAAATCCATTGAATGGACAATACATTTGTTTTTCCCACTTAGCCCACCATAGTTCCAGGCTCAGTAAAGTCAACTACAAAGCATAATTCGTATTTAAACAGCATCATTTATTGTAAAGAGCAGGTCTCGGCGGAGTTGTTTTTGCGTATGAATGACGAAACAGTCATGTCTGGAGGAAAGGTGTTCCGGCCTGGTGGGGGGAACGAGCCGCCGCTGACTGATAAAGGAACGGTGACGCGTCAAGCCCAACACAGCGATGGAACGCGACGTAACATTCTACTGGTGAGTCCGCCTTCAAAATAAAAGCCCATTATACCACTGCGTTCAAAAGGAAAGCGAATATATCAACATTTGGCCGTCGTAAACGGCAAACAATGCATCTATATTTTAAGAAGCGGTGTATATTATATGCGTTGAGGAAACAAAAGCTGCACAACGCATTATTAACAGGTTTTCTTTTGTTTAAGATATAACAGTTACGAGGATGAAGTTTGTTTCGAAAAGTTGTAAACAGAAGTAGCTTTATAACACTGTAGCTAACTCGACACCATTGTAAAAAAAAGAGGGGGGAGGTAAGTAATTATTTAGGGGGAAGAAAGAAAGAAACAAAGTTGTCGACCGTGCACACGGGGAGGGATTTTATTTATCTGGAGCTACTCGTTTAGTCCAGGACCGGGTCCGCGGAGGATGTAAGTGTAACGGTGCACTGGGTTTCCCCCCCATTTCCCTCTCGCTCTGCCAAAACTTCTCCGCTACTCTTTTCGCGGAGTCCCGGACTGGAGTTCTCCTTTTTTTTTGGAAGAAAAAAAACGGGGAATGATAAAAAGCAGCCGAGCACAGGCGGATGGACGGACAGACCGAGGAGCCTAGCGAGTGTATGCGGAGTTAAAAGTTAATCTTATTATTTTTTTTATTTATATTTTGTCCTGAGATGAATGGCAGAAGTCGGGTGAGTCGACTCTCCGAGAACAAACGGGTTTATTTTCTCGTATACACTGGACCCACATGAAGTGGTGATAGCCTGCCTTCATCTCGCTGAACCTCTGCGCTTTGTGTTTATTTAAAAAGAAGAAGAAAACGAGAACGAGACCCCCCCTCCTCACCGCAGTGGATAACCAAGATTTTAAACGGAACTGTTGAACTACCAGAGAAGATGCAGATGTGGAGCCACATGAGGGTCCACAAAGGAGGGCCTCCGCGACCATAGGTCACACCGAAGTGTCCTGGTTATGTATGTTTCTCCTGCTTCCTGGCTGGATTGACTTGAACACATTGTCTAACAATAATCCAATGGATTCTCCCTCACTGCGGCAGCCTACCTGTGCCTGTGGATTTTCCACATGAGGGCAAACCAGATGACTCAGTGGACTCAAGTCATGTAACTACCCTGAAATGTCTTAGAGGTCTTATTTATCTGTTTTTTTGTATTTATTGTATGTGTGTGTATATAAGGGGCTTTTTGTGTCTCTAGCATTGTGCTACTTTCAAGGCCAGTTTTAAAATTCTGAGTAAGAATTTGAGAGCTGCTTGTTGTGAAAACTGTAGAATTACTTGAACATCTTTTGTTCTGCTGTGTGTCTACACACACTGTATACGTGAGCTCACTCATCTGTAACTTAAAGGGGGGGAGCCGTAGGACTTTGACTTAGCCCGGACAGGTAAAAACAGGACAAGGCTCCATCATGGACCGGCCCATCAGCAAGCTGTTGGAGAAGTTAAAGCTAACCGACTCGGGCAGTGTGAAATTTAACAGCTCAAAGAAGAAACACGACTCGGCCAACAACTCCAACAACAGTAATGCCAACGCTGGCATCTCGGGTAGCGGCGGTCTGCCACCGGCTCCAGCAGCTGCCTCGCCCTCCAGACCCGGCCAGTTCACGCTTGCCTCTGCGACCACAAACGATGCCTGTGTTCCATTGAGAGGAGGAGGAGGACTGGCTCCCTCCCAGCCCTGCACGGTGGGTTCCATACCTCCAGATGGCGAGCAGCAGCTTCACCATTCCACCTTGGCGCCCCTGAGACATCGTTCCCCCCAGCAACGAGCTTCCTGTTACCTAGGCGAGGGCGTGGACTCCCACTTGAGGCGTGAGTCCGGCCTGGGTCCTGAGTGTGACCCGATGGGGGCGTACGGCTCCAAGTCGTCCCTCAACCAGCGGCGCTACTCTCTGGAGCTGCAGCAGCTGGTCAAACGGCAGCAGCTCCTCTCCCAGCCACCACATCACTCCGTTCCCCCGCCGTACGCCCTCGCCACAGGCTACAGCTCGGCCCCTAGAAACGGCCTGGCGGAGCACGGATACCTCTCGGAGCCCGAGAGGCACAAGCGCCTCTCTCTGCAGGAGGCTCTGTTCTACAAACGCCTCAGCACGGGCAGCGAGATGTGGGAGAGCCCCAGGCCGGCCTCCCTCTCTCACCCACCACACCGCACCTCGGATGGGACCGGCGGGTGCGTAGGAGGAGGCTTCTTCTACCTCCAGGGGCCCACGCTGAGCCCCCGCTCCTCCTTCAGCCTGCAGGAGTCTGTGCTGGTCAGCCCCAGGTCCAGCTTTGCCTCCAGCACGGCCAGCGGCGGTGGAGGGGGCAGCCCCATGGGGAGCCGCTGCAGCAGCAACCGGACCAGCGGCATCAGCCTGGGGTACGACTCGCGTTACTCTGCCTCTGGAGGCCTCCCCCCACAGCAGCAGTCCCCCTCTATGCAGCCCGGGGGCTCCCCGGCCGGGTACGGGGCACAGGGCAGAGCGGGGATAACGCCTGTGGAAGCCTGGACTCAATACCTGGATGGAGGCATGCGTCCCGGGGTTAACGACAGCCGACACTCCTACCCCCCTGCTGTTGGGAGTCCAGGTGCTGCGTGCTTCCAGGCGAACCCTGAGTGGTGGGACGAGCAGCAGGCAGTGAGGGGCAAAGAGGGGGGCATGGTGGGGGACAGGGGCCGGTACTCAGACCTGCCAGGGACCAGGTACCAGGAAGAGCTCACCAGGCTGCTACTGAGAGATGCAGCGCTGGAAGGAGAGGGGCTCCTGGACGGCCTCATGCTGACATCTCTCTCCAAAACCAGCTCCACCACGCTGGGGCCCTGCTCCGCCGCAGGGCCCGGCAAACCACAGGAGGATCCAGGAGCCGGCAGGGAGGCAACGGAGAACCGGCAGGACTTCTTTGGTGAGATCCTTTTTTGTTTTGTTTTTTAAATGTGCAGTGTGTAAAGGAAATTGTCTTTTAATTTCTTTTTTTCAGAACAGACTTAGTAGAAATGGAATATAATATGTCTTAATTATTGTATTATCACTTGTTGTTGTCTCTTTTATAACCTAAGAATGAGCTTTTTATATCTACATAGGTAAGGTGCCCATCTCCATGTTTCCACAGTAGCCTAGAACAGACAAACTTATCAGCCTTGCACGTTTTTATATAGTGGGTCAGTGGGTGTCGGGAATGCACCTGTTGGAAGACGAAGAAGGAGTACTACAGAATAAATAACTAAATGCATCTTCAACTCATCACTTGCTGTTGTGGAAAGACTTGAGGTGGTCGATGATGCCATCTTAGTTAACTAGCTTCTTGTCCTTGAAGGCCACAGTAGCTTCTGTAAATTCTCCGAATGCGAGGAGTAAGCAGAATTAGCAAGAGAGCGTTGCAATGTAGAACTTTACCAATAGCCAACACACACCTGTATTACACACGGCACCCTTTAACAGTAGTATTCAGGCCTAGGATACAATTCAAATAGAGCTGCATGATTTAATATCACACCCCTAATTTCAGCCAGTGCCGTCACTGTTCACGCACAGCATCCGCCCTCAGTGTGTTATTACTCTTCTGGTCCCTGCCTGGCGTTCCAGATCACAGGTTTCTCCCTAAATGAAAGGGTTGTATGGATGGATGGATGGACAGATTAATACTTGAAAGAGTGTATGGATGGATGGTGCATCGGAACCTGCAGAGACATGTAGAGTTGTAGCACGCAAAGCTATAAAGGAGAGAAGAAGAAAAAAGTGCACAAGCTTCATGAACTGATCCAGACAAGTAGATACGTTTTGAGTGAGCGGAAGAAAGGAAAAATAACACACAGGACGGATATGTGCAGTATATACTTCATTCAGTCTCACAGCCGTAGTCCATACATCAGGCAAAGTCAGCTGATGTTTTAAAGGCAATGTCGATTTACCACAGTGAGGTCCACACACAGAGGGCTAATACAGCGTTTCTGCGTGGCCATTAAACTGCAAAATGCTGCTGTTACACTCTGACACAAATGACATGGTTGAGTATATACACAGCTCCGACCATTACTTGAGTCACAGAAGATTAGGTGTGTGTGTGTGTGTGTGTGTGACTGTGTGTGTCAGGTTAGGAGTGTGTTACAGTGGCTGGATGAATATAATTGTGTGTGTGTGTGTAGTTTTTCTGTGGCAGGGTGTGTTTTCCCCAGAGTGACTTCACGCCACAGAAACGCAGTGTGTGAGTCATGAGTGTGTGTGTGTGTGTGTGTGTGTGTGTGTGTGTGTAATATGCTTCCTTGGCGTGTGCAGGGGCGGTGTGTGCTGTAGCCTGTTTTCCTGCTCAGGTATTTGTGCCCGGAGGGGACATATAATACTGTACTCCTCTCAGCCATTAGAGAAGAAAATCAGAAGCTCTGAGCCGTGAATACTGACGCCTTGAGAGCTCACACACACACACACACACACACACACACACACACGTTTATTAGGAAGTAAGAGATTAAAACTAAAAAAAATTCTCCAATAAACCAAGGAACTAATGCACCTGAACCATGTAAGGGACCATACATGGAAACTTCTTTGACCTTGGGACCTAATTGGTTTTGGTGTTTTTGAAAAAGTCACAGAGTTTAAAAAAAGTCCAATAACATTGTAAAGTAACAAAAAGATGTCCCTTGTTGTTTTTGTCCCAGTGGTTCAAAAGAAAAATGTTAACACTCAAAACCATTCAGGTAATGCGTCATTTTATGCTCCATAAATTAGTTTGAAGTACATAAAGTAGGACAAATAGCACAAATATTTGAATTTGAAGCGTGCCAAACACAAATTTATTTTGGGGCCATTTGGTTGCATTAGTGTTCAGGTTTTGTGTACAAATTTTCTTTATTCTACAAAACTCATGCTTCCCTTAAAAAGAATCCCTGAATGCTACCCCAGTCACTTAAACCAATTATCTCACAACTTTTTCTATATATTGCAGCAACATAAGTAAACATTCAATTTAAAGCCTCCAGTTTGAGCCTTAGCCCCCTTTTTTTTGGTCTGTGGTTTTGGCAAACTTGATGCCTGTCTTAAATATGGAAGGGGACTGTCCAAGACTGTAGGAATTCTCTATTTGTGTGGCACTCCCTCCGCCACATTAGAAAGGAAGGGAAAAAACGCAGGCAGACCCTTTAAATAGATCACAGAAAAAGCAGTAGCTCGGACCACCACACCAATTTTCCACTTTAAATTCAGTGATGGTGTGCAACATATACTTAGACAAAACTGTATTCAGTCAGATGTGAAACAGTGAGGAGTTAGGTAGCTCTAAGTGGCTGCACTATTGCGTTTTTTTATTTTAGCCATTAAGCAACAAAACGAGAGCTTAGCTAATTTTGACCGAGAAAATGCTTATTTACTTTCTTGTACATTAATGATCATTTGTAAGCAGTGTCCTGGAAAATTTAGAAAAAATCAGGTTCATAAGAAGCCTAGACTCTGTAAACTGGTATGTAACTAGGGGGAAGGGGTTTGATGTTCGATTATAATTTACAGGAAGCATCCAAAAAGTGCTCATTTCTGTCACTTACTAAAATGTGCTGTTGTTCCCTGAGGTAGTTCAGGCTCCTGACACCGGGGGGTGGCGGGGAAAAGTGCAATCTTGTTAAATCTCCCAAAATTGCTCAAATTGTTGGGTTTAAAGGAAAGTCTTCGAAAAGAAAAGAAAAAAAGCAGAAGAAGAAGAAGAAGAAAGGAGTCGACTCCTATCTGGAGCGACTGCCAAAAAGTCAGATCCGGTGGAGTTTCCCTTTTTAATAACAGAGCAGCAGCAGCAGCAGCAGCAGAGGAGTGGATGAGCAAACAGGCTGGCATGGGCAACCAGGGTTTTAACTGTGTGAAAATCCCCTAGGTGGTGCGAATGAGAGGATTTACAAGTGTTGACACTTTGTGTGGAGTTGGATTTCAGACACATCCTCTCGGAATGCGTCGTAAACAAAGTGCTAAGAGCCGCTGAGCGATTACTCTCCACTAAATGTGTGTGTGTGTGTGTGTGTGTGTGTGTGTGTGTGTGTGTGTGTGTGTGTGTGTGTGTCCCCTATCCCCATTGTGTTGGCAGGGCCCTGTGTGAAGTGTGGGAAAGGCGTGTACGGGGCGGATAACGCCTGCCAGGCTCTGGATAGCCTCTATCACACACGCTGTTTCACCTGTGTGTCCTGTGGTGAGTGTGACCATCTCACACACACACCTTTTATAAACGCCATTTGAAACTGTGAAAGCTCACTGGGTTTTTATAATGTGGAGTTAACTGTCCTTCGCCTATCCCCCCCTCCCTCTACAGGACGCACCCTGAGAAACAAGGACTTCTACAATGTCAATGGCTCTGTGTACTGTAAAGAGGATTACATGGTGAGAGTTGAGGTCAAGGCGTGTTTTGTCATCCGTCTCAGACACACACACACACGTTCAGAGTCATAGTCACAGGATTGATTTTTTGCTAATGATAATCTCTTGTTGTAATTGCAGTTTTCAGGATTCCAGGCTGCAGCTGAGAAGTGTAATGTGTGTGGCCACCTTATACTCGAACAGGTGAGGTGTGTGTGTGTGTGTGTGTGTGTGTATCTGCCACATGAAGAAGTCCACAAAAGCCTTCTAAACTCTTCGATTTATTTTAGATTTAAGCAAATACACTCTAACCTCACTTGGGTCGTATCTTTCCCACAATGCGTTAAAAATAAATAAATCCTCTTTATTTTTAAACCCCTAGACGCAGTCTTGTTGTTGGCCTCTCTTCGGGTTCCCACGGCAAATTTTCAGTGGAATGTTTGCCTCAGTTTTTTTTTTATGAGCCTCTGTAGCGATTAGATCAAACCGTTTTACCATATTTGAACCACATAATGCCCATAATATAAATAGAAAGCTCACAGTGAGCTTTGGGACCCACGGGCGTTGTTTTTTGCATGATTTGAACGGGCTAAACATTTAAGATTTAAGTCTAAAAACCTTAAAGGCTCAAAATGGTGTTGGTGAAAGAGGGTTTGAGGAAAGAAAGTGCTTCTCCATCATAATTTGTTGCTAGATTGGAAATGTTGCCGGTCTAAAATAAAAATAATGCAGTTTATTCAGACCATTTTTTGGGTCTGATACTCAACGTGAACTACAAGTTAAACCTTTAATTATAAAATTGAAAACGCACACGTTTATACACAAAACCTATATAAAGTCTAGGTCATTTATCCGTGGAAATATTTTCTTTTTATTGACTTTATTCAATGCTTGATGGTGATTCCCAGATCCTGCAGGCTCTCGGGAACGCGTACCACCCCAGCTGTTTTCGCTGTGTGGTGTGTTCCAAGGCTCTGGATGGGGTGCCTTTCACCGTGGACCATCACAGCAAAATCTACTGTGTGGCAGACTACAACAAGTGAGACTAGTATCAATGTGTTTTTAAAAGTTTTGTAAAGACAGGAATGACATCCGTATGCATCTACAGTAGCTAAGCGGCTCTTAATATTGCAATGTCTGCATTTTATCCCATTTACGCGTAATGAAGATGTTATGGAATTTAGGGTTAAATGTCCTTTTTACTCATCCGGCTTCCTTCAAAGACATTACGCAACTAAATAAACTTTCTCCTGTTGTCCTTCAGGACTTTTGCCCCGAAGTGCGCTGCCTGTTTACAACCCATCCTTCCTACTGAGGTGTGTACAAGTGTGTCTGTGTGCATTGTCCAAAGCTTGTTTGCACCCGGAATATTGTGTGTGTGACTCATGCAATCACAAGAGATCTATTTATATAAAAATGTTTTACTACAACTGAAAGTGCACCAGATAGTATCAAAACAAACTCTTGTTTATATTTTTCTATTTGTGTCTCAGGGCAGTGAAGAGATCCTCAGGGTCGTGTCTATGAACAAGGATTACCATTTTGAGTGCTACCACTGTGAGGTGAGTGATCTCCAATCTATTTTCTAAAAACTAGTCTGGCTTGACCACTCCCGTCAGTGTCTATTAAGCGCTGGCGTCGGCAAACAACGCTACGCCTCCATTGGCTGCTTCCCGGGGTTAGCCCCGCCGTAGATGATTGTGATTGGTTTAAATAAATAAAAACAGGCCAGCCCAGTTTCCCCCCGAATAGACGGCTCTAAACGGAGTGCTTCCAGACCATACTACTTGCTGTAGTTTGGTCTGGCTTTGCGAGACTATCTAAAAACAAAACGTTAAGGTGCAGAAAACCTGATGTACAAATGTTGGGGTCATAAAGTTTTTTTTTAAATAATAAAATTCAAGGACTTTTCCAGCATTTTCCAAATCAAAGTTCAACTATTTCCAGAAACCCGAAGCTTAAAATATATGGAGAAAAATCCTGCTTACGATTGAATCCATTGCCCTCTCTGTAAAATGGAACAGTATCAAACTGGATTTTAAATCAAGTATTTTCCAAATCTTCCCGGCTCTGTATGAACCCTGCCATGTAAAGACAGTGGTCTGACTTTTGTTATGAAAGGCCTTGATGTTTGACCTCACTTCCTCCTGAGTGCATTCCTGTCCTTATCTCGGTCTTTTTTTCCCCTCAGGAGTGTGGTAAACAGCTCTCCGATAAGCCCGGCTCGCAGTGCTTCCCGCTGGACTCTCATCTCCTCTGCCACTCCTGTCACATGAGCAGAGCCTGCGCCACCACACACAACATTCCCCCTCACAACTCACACTGACTGCGGACGTTCCAAAAAAGCTGGTCTTGACATGATGTCGCTTCTCCAATGTGCTTTTGCTCGGCCTTCAGACAAAACTGCTGATATTAAGACTCCCCCCCCCCCACTGATTCACTTTCATTTTGACTTGGATCAGCCCCTTTGGTCACGTGTACTGCCTGCTGTACTTCTTTGTACTATAGTTATAAGGGAACGGGAAAGAAACTACTGCTTTTTTTTTTACCCCAATGTGGCTACTGTTTGCTGTAGAAGAACAAGGGATTATGCTAAACTGTTTTGTACATATATTATCGCTAGCAAACATTTTGCACTTAAATTTGACTTTACTGTAAGAGATTTGTTACGTGAATCTGTACAATTTGGGGAAAAACATTACTGTAATTTCTGTATGTTGTAAAAAAATATTTTCATTTGTGTTCGAATAATGTTTAAGGCTTATACATTGAAACAGGTTCACCATAACAAATTTAAGACAGTTTTATAATGCCTTTTACTTTCATGTTGCAAATTATTTTCTATTGTATTCATAATTAAACTGATGGTCAGCTCGAAGTCAGGTCACGATGCCTCTTTGTGAGAAATGACAGAAAAAAATCCAAGCAGACAAAGCTGATAACCAATTTAGATTTATTAATTTTTTTTTTAATTCTCGGTACATTCAGCACTTGCAGGATGAAAAAAAAGCAACAGAATAACAGTTTTCAAACTAAAAACAAATATTAAAATTGTAATTAATCTACTAGAAGGCAAACTTCCTATTTGTACGTCCTCTTAAATATATATGATTGAAGGGTCAGAAGGGATTTTTCAAATAGACACTTCAGTGCAGGGAGGTTCAGCTTCCTGTGATTACTACAGAATAAACCGCCAATTTAACAAAGTATTCCATTTCCTGGTCTCCAAAAACATCCAGTAAAGGTGAACTAGGGGAGTGTGCACGTCTCCTGCATCAATACAACACAACATCGCGCCTACTCCTTTCGCACACTTCTGTAGGTTACAGTGTTGAGACTTCGGTACCAGTTGTATCTTCGTGGGAGAGAGCGATGAAGGTTATTACTCACGCAAACATCACCTGCTGGAGCACACACACACATGCACACACAACAACAACCGTCCAAAGCTGGAAAAAAAATTAACATGATTCATAAAACTTCAACAAAGCAAAACAACTTTTCCTCACTTAGTCAAAGACAGCATTTATATTCATATATATATATATATATATATATAAAAAAAAATCCCAGTGCTGAAGATTAGAACGCTAAAACTGATCCTAGAAAATATGTGAAGGTTGGGGATTTATTTTGGACTGGTTTTATTATTACAGGGCTCCGAGGAGGAAGGAACTGTGCACCCACAGAACTAAAATAAAGAGGCAGGCTCGCAAACCTCAGTGGGACAAAATGCTGAGGCCAGCCAAAAAATTAACAAAATAATACACCACCCTTTGCTTCTTTTTCTTCCAAAGAGGAGAGTAACCAGCACTACATGTAGACGGAGAGGGAGCGCTGCTAAACATTGACGATTGCTTTTGGAAGACAGAACTGTAGAGTGGGGGCCGGGTTGGAGCGAGATGAACCGTCGTTTTTACTATAAACAAAACATTTCTCTGAGTGTAAATTGAAATGGTGAGGGGAAATGGCCGAAGTGTGCGGAAGATAGCGCTGGCGTCAGAGTGGATGAATTATTAAAGCATGGTGGGGCAGGTGGTGAGGAGCAGACAAGTCCTGAACATGAGGCAAGAGAAACGTATCTCCCATTGGAAACACTTCCTCTCAAGACTTCCCGTCTGCAGCGTCCCCCGCTACATCTCTCCCTCTCTCTCATTATCTATCTACAGGTGCTCGGGCCTCAGCGGCGTCTGTCCCTAGGGTTGCTACGGCTACGAGAGCGCCGCCCGTTGCCGGTGCCGGCTGAGGGTCGTGTGGGCCGGTGGCTGCTATCTCTCCTCTTGTCCCCCTCTCTCTCGCGCCCTCGATCGCCTGGTCTATCCCTCTCTCGGCCGCGGTCCCTCTCTCTGTCTCCATCGGCAACGCGCCCGGCCACTCCGCCGCTGGTCGTCACGGCGCTGTCCTTCTCCCGAGCCTTCAGTCGCTCCTTCCTCTCCTCCTCCTCCCGTTTCTTCTCCTCCTCCTGAAGCTCTTTGCGCTTTCGTTCACGCTCCTTCTGCCGCTCGTTGCGGTCCACAAGCCTCTGCGCCGCCTGGTGGACACAAATCAGTTTATTTACGTGGATTTTAGGTCTCAACAACTCCTTGTGACGGATAGAAAGTCATTGACTAGGTTTACATGCACAGCAATATTCCCATATAAAACCGGTTAAAATCATATTCTGAATAAGACAATGCCAGTTTCTGCTCAGTGTGGGAGTAAGCAATGATCATATTAAAATGGGCAGGATTCTGTTTTTAGTTACATTACTGAGACATGTATACATTTTTATCACACTAAATATCCCCATTGGAGTTTTCACTACTACATCTTAGATCATGGTGTAAACTTTCCTCAAAGAAGAGGTGTCAATTTTGGAGATAACAACAAAGACAACAATAATGACGAAACAAACAAAACAAGAATATTGTTGGAATAACTCTTAATCTGAATATGCTGGGCATGTTAATGTAGTGAGGGACAGTAAAGTGTAGAAGTAAAAGACCAACCTGCTCCTCAGTGAGGGGAAGCCAGTATATACATGGAGCTGCTTTGGTCTTGAGGAACAAGTCGTCCAGCAGTTTTGCTGGAGGCTCGTCTCCTTTCTCTGTTGATAAAAAAAAAACAGACATAAGTGATTTAGCTGGTACACAACTAAACCTCAAAATACAATTTCAAGGAAATTAACTGTTTTAGGTAAATATTCAGTCAAAAGGGTCTATTTCACCAGCGTGGCTTGTTATGGCCTGAAATTCATTATCTCTTTGAGCTTCTATCCAATGACAGTGATGTCCGTTACCCTTCTTGTCGGTCTTCCTCTCCTTGCTCTTGGCCCTCTCCCTCCTCCTGCGCTCTCTGGATCTGGATCGCGGTCCGTCCTCTCCAGGCCGGGCAAACTCCCGCACCTTGTCCCGGTCCCACTCCCTCTCTCCACGTGCTCGCTCCCGCCGCTCCATCTCTCTCTGGCGCTCGGCCCACAGGTCCCGCACCACGCCCACGCCTCTGTCCCGCTGGTGCTCCCTGTCTCTGTCCCGCTCAGGCATCAGAGGGGGCAGCCGGCTCTGGGGAACAACGGGCTGGCCAACGTGCTCCATCTCCTTTCCCGGTTTCAAGATTCCTTTGTGAAAGTCCAGCTATAAGGAAAATAGCAAAAAGATACAAATAAGGGAGGAATGTAATAGATTGAGTGTTGGGAGAGGAATGTCAATTTTTTTCTAAACAAATTTGGATTTTCTATTATCTGGCTACATCTACTTTAATGCCAATTATTATAATTATTACCTCGTCCTGCTCACAGAAGTTGACGCTGAGGACCTTGGGATTGCTCTGAGGCCATTTGACACCGTGGAGTGCGGCTCTGGTGGCGACTGCTTCCTCTGTTGTTGAGTACTATCAGGAATAGAACACAGTCAGTTTTATGGTGTATTCACATCTCAACCAACAAATGCTGCAAAAATAAGACGTTTGTAAGGTTGAGTGACAATCACAAAATAGTTTCTGGTCATTTTCTAGATCAAATATGTCTTAGTTTAAACAGATATTTTTTAAATGTTTTTTTCTTCCATTTCTTATCAGTCATTCCCCAACAGAATAGCAGTAAATGTACTTTAAACACAAAAGTGTGGATTAGTTGGTACTCACTGTGACAATGCAGTGGGACTTGATCTTGTCGATCCAGAAGCCCTCTTCCAGGACGCTGCCCGTCCTGTTCAGCAGCTCTTTGAGTTGGCCCAGGGTGAAGGGTCGTACCTACCAGACACACACGCAGCAATGGGTCAACATTATCAGTCCGAGTAGCAACATGAGAAAAGACCCTTTGAAGAGCCGAGTTAAAATCATATTTTTAAGTATCAAGATAACATACAGGACTGTTGTGATTCTTTCAAATGTGCTCAGAGATTTAAAAGCTCATGTCATGACTTCTAATACAACCAATGACTGAATTCCTGCTAGTTTCAGCTTTACTTTCATTGAAACTACAGTATATATGAAAGAGAGAAAATGGTCAAAGTTTGGAGGATAAGCCTGTTTAAGAAAAGGTCTTTCCTCTGGCGCCTCCCTCAGGCCAAACGTCACACATGTTTGCCCCATTAGTGCTAAAGATCAAAGAATAGTAAAACCAAAGTATTTTTAATCCATCAGTTTTGTTTTCTGGGAAACAAATTAGCGATACGCATTATGGGCACACAGCTGAGCTAAGAACTTAAAGTCTTTTGTTTGTTTAGATTCTGTGTAACTAATCGGAGGGCTCCTTTTTCTGAGATTAGAGAGACTGGGTGGCATACTTTTTGATCCATGTGTAACTTTAAATCTTGCTTCTATGACGCAAGTTGAAAAAAATCTTGAAATTATAGACATTAAATCTGTAATGTCTATTCTTGTCTTAGTCTGTTAGGTCATGCAGTGTGCCCCTAACGTGATGCTTTTCCCAACTCTAATTATGGGAATAATGGCGGCATTGTTAACACAGTAAAAACTTGAAGGGTACATTTGGAAGATTTGCAGAATGTATTTGTCCAACTAGTCCCTCAAAATAATTCTTGTTCAATTTAAGGCTCCAACTGTTTTCGGTGAATACGGTTTGTCTGGGCAGAATGGTTTGAAAATAGGTTCTACAGATGTGGGAGAAAAACCCACCAGGTTGGTCACATGGATGATGTTTGAGACTTTGCCACGAGGTGGCGAGGGCTGCTTGGTCGTGCGGACAGGGTCGTCGATGGTGATGGACACACCGGACTTCTGTTGACTTATGGAGCGCCGCACCAAACTGTCGCTAGGGGTAACTGAGGGTAAGAGGTGAGAAAAGTGAGTGGGTTCGGTAACAAATTAAATAAAACAGTAATGTCTGTAATCAAGGACCGAGAGAAAGATGAAGTGCTGCCTGAGGGATGACGGAGGAGCGAAGGAAGCAAAGAGATTCATAACCAATAATCTACAGCAATTAAAAACCAACAAACTTTTCAGTGAGGCCGTTTACCTTTCTTTGCCTCCCCGTCGAGCGTGACAGACGCCTGTGTCTCCGAGGCTTCCTCAGACACACTGCTCTTCCTTTTGTCTCTGGAAGTCCTGCGTGGTTTTTCCTTCTCCGTTTTCTCCACCTCTTCTTCTTCTTCATTTGTCTGTCCGTTCTCCTGGCCGTCACCTGGGACGACCTGGCGAGGGATTCAAGTGGAAAAACAGAATCATGACAAAACTGCTGACAAAAGATCAGTCTGTTTTTCAACTTATGCTGGGCTTACACTACACGACTTTTCACACGATTTGACAGTCGCAGACAATCTTCCAATGTCGGACTAAAATCACGTGAGTCTTGCTGGAGTTGTGGCGCGTGACCGTAATCTCAGTCGTTATGTCTCAGTCGTTGGTGTATAGTGGTCTTCCGACCCGATTTCAGCCAGTCTTCTCCCCGTCTTGACGTTCCAACATTATCAAACATGTTTGATATTATTGTTAGTCTTAAGGGGTTGGCTCAAGCGAAATGACGTAAATACTGTGTCACTCTCGCATGCACCAAGCACGACGCAGGAGGAGCGGCATTAGTCGCGACCTGTGTCCACATGTGCAGGCACTTATTTCGGACACTTTTTCCTTGAAGCCTCGGCGGGAGAACCAGGCTGACAGCCGCGCAACCTTAACACTTTACCATCAATCACAGGGTTAGGAGTTTAAAGTTATTGGGGGATGAGATCAGCAAATAAAGATGGTCAAATAACTAAAAGGAAGTCCCCCGCTCGGAATATTGAATCAACTTTTTTTTAATTAAATAATCACTATCGCGTTTGCGGAAATAATATTAATCTCCTCTAGTGTAAACCCAGCATTAGTCATCAATCATAGCTGGACATGGCAAACAGAAGCCTGTAGTTTAGTCAGCGTGTCGGTACTGACCTGTGTGACGGTGCGTCGGATCTTGAGCCCTTTGTCCTGGTCGCCCCGGCTGGTGTCCATGCTCTCCTCGTCCCCAGACAGCTGCAGCTCCTCTGGGTGCAGCTCCACCACGGCCTCCTGGTTCACTTTGATGTCTGGGATCAAAGACTGGAAGACAACAGACAAAGGCAGGAGATGATTGAGTGAAGGAAAAGATAGAAGATAATCTGATGATCTATAGATAAGACGATAAGATGTTTACCTTCTGATATATTCTAAGGGTTTGACTTAAACGCACAATATTCCGCCATTTAGCGGCAATACAGAGTTCGATGATGTCATGAAGTTGCATGGGATCATGGGAACAGCTTTGGCGAGAGAATACGCAGCAGAGGGTAAACAAGACAATACAACAATGCTATGCTATGAAGCTTGTACTTAGTTTCCTTTCTTCATGGAGTTGTGGTGTGACTTGATTATTTTAACAAACTCCCAAAAACCAGTTATGTTTTGAAATGATCACATTTAAATGTTGAATTACAAAACATTAGCATAGAGCTGGAAGTAAATCCTATGATTTTAAATATGAAAGCCAAACCAGAGTTTTTAAAAGCTTTAGATGTTGTAACTTCAGAAGCTCCAGTCTGTATTTTGGCATTAAAATAAAATAAAAATATGACTGCAGCCTAAAATAACTTAAAAAAAAGTGAATCAGAAAATTATTTTCCCAGGCCTGCATGGCCACCTGCCCCAGGACCCTGTACCTGGTCAGTACCTTCAGTGAGTCTGTGGTGATGCTGATGGATGGTTTCTTGGCAGTGACTGCTGTGCTGGAGCCCCATCTCCTCTTCCTCCCCGCGGCCGTTCCCATCTCGGAATCTCCTGCTCCTCCATCTGTTGTTGGGGCAGGGCCGGGAGACGTTTTACTGCCTACAGAGGAATAAAACATTTTATTTATCATTGAGGAGAGACTTAAATGACAAGTTATTGCAAGCTCATGCAATAAGTCTAAAAGCAGAAATAATTGCTTTGACTTTAACCCAAAAAGTGTTTGCCAAGGATGGCAATAGCTAATTAAAGTTTACAGAGTTTATAAGTGGAATTGGCCGATAAAATTAATTTCAGTACCTTTTGTCCAATAATTGTTCATTTAAAAACCATATTAAACATGTTCTTTCAAGATAGTTTTAAACTGTAAGGGCACATTACTTCATATGAAATACTTTTCCAACAGTTTTCTACTTATTTTAAGTAAAAAAAAAAAAAAAAAAAACATTAATCTTCAGGTGCAAATTTGTATTTGTCTTTTTAATTCTTGTTCCACTCTTGTTCCTCAAGTGCAACTAAAATATGTGCTTTTGGTTTTGGGTTATTAGTTCGAGGTCTAATGTTTAATGTGGTCTTTACACCATCCTGGGATAGTTTATACTATCCTGACCTGTACCTCAAGGTATCACTGTTATTTTTTAGTTTGTTTGGAAGATATTCTATGTAAATCTTTGAAGCGTGGAAGCATGAAATATATATATTTTTTTAAATCTATTGAGAATTTCTTGTTTTGCTCATATACTCACTGGTCAAGGATATCTTGCGAGCGGCAAAAGCCTTAGGAGTGGTGCTCTGGAGAGAGAAAGAGACAGAAAGAACATACAGAAACCCCAGGGGTGCGGGGTGAGATGAGAACCGTGAGTCCAGACCCAAACAGGCAACAACAGAGAAGAGCTGAAACAGGAACAGTGGAGGAGGGCTAGGGGTGGGGGGTTAAAGTAACAAGAGGCCTGGACGCTCCAATTGAACCACATTATGGAAAGGGTTTTTGATGTTACAAAGATACTCCAGACACATTTCCACTGTCCACCTCTGCTCAAAGACACTGAGATACTGTATTTCATTACGTGTGTGTGGGGAAGACTCAAAGGACAAAGCAAGTACATGATGTGCATTCCAACATGAGTGGGCCTGTGTGAAACTCAAACTGGGTCGTATCTTACTGCGGTATGTTATTTCATGATAATGCCCATTAGAGGCCTCTGAAAATAGAGAGGAGAAAGCCAAGTGTCTGTCGGTGTGTGTGTATGGATCCTGTCACTTTACAACACTCGCATCCATTTTGGACTAGATTTATTTTCTATAGAGGATGTTGGGTGATTTCAATTTCAATGTGCTGGTTTATGACAGAGTTCGACATAACCAATGGCCCGCTGGCCCGGGGCCAGTAAAATCATATGCAGGGCAAGTTGATTGGCCAGTCACTGGCCCGCCCGGGACAGTAACGGACAATCACAGTTCAGTATCTTTTTGTGGACTACGTCATGGTTCATTGAAATGCGCGCTGAATCGTAATGAAAACAGTGTTTATTTAAGACTCATTATAATAAACATAATATATCATATGTTTTTTAATGAAAGGCCAGTGGACATACTATGCGTTGGCATTTTGACAGGCGGAGCAACAAGCGGGCGTACTCTCGCTCCGTTGGCAGAGCTGTAGGCCTACCCTCCGATCCGCTCCGCGAGCGGGACAATACCGAGAGAGCCAACTCAATATTAGGGATGTGAACGACTTATTAAGATCGCGAGTCAACAAATCAATCGACTTACTTTGCCCCCTTTTTTTCTTCCCACAGCAGAGGTTGAGGTGCAGAAAATAAAAGTGAAAACTGCCCTTTTCCTTTAGCTGCCGCCGTAATGTTACAGTATTTGCATCAAAGCCGTAATGGTAATACAAATGAGAGGCTTTATTTAAACGCTGTGAATGCATCGCTGGTGATTGTAATTGTGTCGGCTGTAGACAGAAACTAACGGGGGGGAGTTTGTTTGCCGACATGGCTCTGTGTTTTAAGGCTCGAGACATACAATCAGATCGCAGAAGCCTTCCCCATTGACATCGCTAACGGGGAGAATATCCCCGGACCCCGGTTATTATTTTAGAAGTCAAATCGCGGAGTTCTTCCGCGCAGCGGCTCACTGGCGAAATCTCACGGTGAAACGCTGCTTCGCTCGCTGATTTTCGGATTTCTATTTTTAAAGTCGACTTGAACTTGAGTGGAAAACATTCACATCCCTACTGCATATGGAGAAAGTGATAAACACTGCCTACCACACCTCTTATTTTCCCAATGTTTGATCATGACTTCTGCAGGTGAACTATTCATTAAACTGCCCAAATTCAAGAATAAAAACACTCATTAAACTACTGGACTTTGAAATACTGGCCCACTCCTTTCACATACTTTCAGTTGTAGGCTTCAAATTCAATATGTTTGCCTGGTTTTATATAATGTGTATGAGCAATATCAATATTTCATATCATTAACTAAAAGAAAAATAACCAAATCTTAAGTAAAACTCAGATCCACTGGCCCGACGGGCCAGTAGGGAAAAAAAGTTATGTTGAACCCTTAATGATTTTAAAGCCATCTGGGATTTTTATTTTCAGTGATAATTAAGCTCCCTGGTTTTGTGAATTCATGCATTTGAAAGTGTATATTTGATTTTTATACACAAAGTGTATGTAATTACTTATTTATTTTTATTCAGCATGACAGCTGAAAAAGCAGTAAAGGATTTTGCCATAATTTTAATTTGTTAACAACATTAGTAGCAAAAGATGGTTTTCTCATCAGGATGTTATCTTTCTTAGTGTGAAAGACAAGTGTAGCCTGGTCAACATTTAGATAGAGACAATATAGCAGGTTATGTGTGAAATTACTGCTAAAAAATTACTTGTAAATAATACCAATAATAAAAATCACATCATCCCCTCAGGCTCCGTGTAATGGCATTTAGTTGATTCAAGTATTAAAGTTGACATTGTTGAATGTTGTTCTTGCAGCAGAGGTGGAGAACGGAGCGTTGAAGACTCATCTGTCAGTAGGACTATTTGTACTGCAGATTCTCGTATACAATATTTAACAACACACAACCGTAGACCAACAGTGTACATCAAATGGATGATGTCATCGTTGTTACAAAATATTAAATGAAAAACTGCAGTACTCAACTGACAATTTGCAATCGAATTTCAAAGAAAATTATTCCTCAAATTTACTATCAACAATCTATAAGAAAGAGAAAGCTTTTATATCTTTAAAGTAAATCCTTTAGAATTTATAAAATTTGAAGTAGAGGAATAATCACAAGTCATATCCTGGTACCATTTGACACCTGATTCCTTACTGGCTCGACTATGGCCCAACCGCACGACAGTGTGTACTGTATCTAGGCAACAAGGATCCAATCAGAGAAGGCAGAGAAGTGAGGGTGGGACTCGATTTGGGGTGCAGATCACCAGGCAGGTAGTGATCACTGGATGGGATTTTTTTTTCTTGAATGGGGCCGGGGAGAACTTTTCTTGAATGACTTTTTATCACAGTCATTTTTCAGTCTTTAGGGGAGCCAGGCGTTTCAAAATGATAGGGATGGGGGTTGATGTATATTTTAGTCCATGATCTGTGACGTACAGCTGCCATGTAGAATGAAAATAATCCATTTTGTGATGCTTGAATTTAATGTCTTTAATTGTCATAATTGTCCATGTCCGCCAATATATAGTCCTGAAAGCCTTGGTGACAGTTGGGGGGTATTTGAAAAGGCTGTGAGCGTTTTTTGTCCATGTGGTTTGAATTCCTTTCTTGAGCTGTTCATGAGGTTTCCATAGTCAAACAGTCGGAAAGTCTTTTTGGGTATAAAGAAAAAGTAGTCCAGAAGAAGTTCTTTGTAAATGTATAATCCAAATGCAATGACAAAGAGACAGGATTGGTGAACATCATGCCTCTGCAATGACATCAAATCCTGTTGGGGGCCAAGTTGTGGGCGTAGCGAAATGAAATAATAAATGAAATGGCACCAACTGCAGTTGTCTATCTGCCAGGTCCACAGCAGATGCAGGATATCATGTCAAACATCCACTGAGTCACTCTTTAGTTCATTGACAGTGTGGGCACAGAGGAAAGGAGGCGATGATTTGTCGAGTATATCCAGCGCTCTGTGTAGAGGATCAATGTCACTGTGAACCCATAAAGCTTTTTGGTGCATAATGTGTCAGATTAATCGTCCTTGGCTTCGTGTAGTCTGCTACATTGGAACTGGTGCAGAGGTCAGGGGAGCCGTTTTCTCGTGAATGGTGACGCCGGGCAACAGACAGACTTTACGTGCAGAGCTGAATAATGGAAGTCACTTAGAAGGCCAGCTGGTCAAGGCAGAGTTCCACAATGATGTATGCTGTAAAAGCTCAATCAATAAGTCCATATCATCATTTCAGAGACAGGTCTTTCACATACACACAAATAGTCCAATGATCATCATGTCTAAGAAGATTATTTCAGTTGCTTAGTTGGAGTTTGAATCAAAGCTTAAGTCACTGTATGGGTTACTGCGGGGATTTCTCAGTCCAAAGTCATTACACCACCGGACGGGCAGGAGGCAGTGTGGTGTTTTGAGGTTGAGGTAAAACACAACTGGAGAACTGAAGAGTTTTGTCCTTGCTCTGAGATGCATTTGGAGGATGTTTGATGTTGAAGGGGCAACATTGTGAAACTTTGCTCATCTTCAACATGGGCGACCAGCGTAGAGAAGGGGAGACGATACAGAGCGTTGTTCATCACCACCACACAGCATAGTTCAGTTCAGTCTGGATCAGATCAGCAGGCAGGCTTTCAAACCCCTGAGGCTGGGTAACCATGACAACTGGGTACTGCTGCAGTTACCATGGCTGCCGCTGCTGTCGGTCGGTCGAGGTTTGAGGCGACCTCCAGTTCTTGCTTAGCTCAGGCTTTAACTCAGTTGCCATGGCACGGGGTTGCATTGCAGACTCTGGGCCTAATTCAGGTGCCAGGGACGCACTGGGGCATAGCGAGACAGGAGTTGTAGGAAGAGTAGGAGGAGGAGTGGAGGAGGTGGTGGTGTCTGTGGCGGTAGTGGTAGTAGTACGCAGCAGGTACCATTAGGGGCAATGGAAGAGGCATGGGCACCTTCATAACAAAGCAATCAATGGGGTTTTAAACAGCAATCACACCATAAATATATATAGTGAGAGAGAGAAGCGTTCATGATGGGATACAAAGGCAAAAAATGGGGAAGAGAGACAGTGAGAGAGAGAGAGAAAGAGAGAGACGGGCAGTTTGAAAGGTGCAAGCGAGAGTACGGAGAATGAAAACAGGGTGAAACGAACAACAGAAACAAGCCCTGATGCATCTCTACACACACACACACACACACACACACACACACACACAGGGTCCATTACTCATGCAAACCCAATACAAACACACAATAAACTTCAATAACATAGAGGCCAGCTCCCATGTAAATCTAAATGAGGTAATCTGGATAAGAAAATCCAAGAACTTGATACCTGAAATGTATCTGTTTATGGTAAAATCTTGTGAAAATAAATGAACAAACTGATTGCCTTCTTAAAGTAATAGAAGGGAAACTTCTTGTGATGGCATACAATGCAATACTGTGGTCCAGTACATAGGACTTAGACCTTGATACACAGTGTGAAAGAAGTAGAGCTGACTACAGCTGTAAGCTGATGTTGGCGATGAATGTGCATGCCTGCGTGAAAGAAAATAACTAGTAGTCTTTGTTCTTATTCAAAAGAGAACCCCTCCAAACAAATATGTTTAATACTTCATTGCAGGTTGCAATGAAGAGCTGCAAGTGGCACCGTGAGGTTTTGCATTGCTAGCCAATTATTCCTACCATTTTCTTCTCGTTTTGTCACACACATGTACACACACAGACCAAGTACAGTGATAGGAGAAGCATGCACTTTCCGTAGCATGGATGTCTAATTTACCAAATTATTTTTATCACTACTTGCATTCAAGCAACACTAACACTGAACAAAACTCTGCAGTGACCAGACAGACAAGGTGTGTGTGTGTGTGTGTGAGAGATCATCCAAGTGAATGAGCCGGTTATGAAATATTAGTCGCATTAATCGCAGATGGAAGGGTAATTATTAGTTCCTTTTTATTTATCCCAGGACCCAACTCCAACTCAACCCCTGTTTGTTCACCTATGACCATATGTAGAACCCTCCAATGGAGTCTGTTGAGCAATTTAAGAAGGGATGGAAAAACTGAATACACAGTCAGAATCGAAATAATACAATTTCTACAGGAACCAAAATAATGAATGGTTGAAAAAACATTGGGGTTGTGTTGGTTTTAAGTGACCCTCTTAACTTGTGCTACACATGCTTTTATATGAATGATAATGCAGGTTAGTGGGAGAGACGAAGCAAAATAATAAAAATAAACCCAGGCACCCCCACCCTCTCAGTGACCTTACCTCCTCCAGATGGGCCTCGCTGTTCTCTGCCTCGGCCCCAGACGGTGGCTGCCCGGCCATGGAGCTCTCAGAGTCTGGTTCCACCTCTGTCACCGCGGCTGTGCTGGGCTCCGACACCTCCCTGCGGAATGAAGAGACGGGTGGGGTGGTTACCATCATTTGTTGTCACACCAACAGGTCTGACTGGGCTAGCCAATCTAAATTGTGAAGCCTTTCTTTGTCTTATGTGATCATCAGGTTAAGACAAAATCAGCTATTTGATGGCATAACCTGGAGCTTTATGACACTGAAAAAGGCACCATCAGATTAATAAATACAGATCTAGAAGACAATCCAAGGAAGACGATGTTGAGGACAAGACAGAGGAATACACCGAGTAAGGGTGCTGGGTGGGTACTGATCTGGGTCACTCCTGCTATAAATAACTCACCAGCTAACGGACACCGAGGGTCACAAACACACACCTCACTCACACTGCAACGAGATGCACACTCTCAGCTGACAACATGTGTGGTCTTCATCTGATCTATGTTGGTTCATCAGTGAAACAAAACAGATCAACTGTAACCCAGCCAATGAAAGTCATGCTTTCGTCACCATGAGTCAGACCTCACACAAGCAAACACTTCTCCACACATCGTTTTCTTTTATCGCTGCTATCTAAAAACAGAGAAAAATCGAACTGATGTCTTCCTTGTATTTGAAGCCTCCCCCTCAACTTCCCCTACCAGCGTTATCAAAAGTCTCCCCTGCCGAACCAGGCACGGAGGTAGCAGCCTGTAGGTGGGAGAATTAGATCCTCTAGCTTCCATCTCACTATATCAGTGTTCAATACTACGTGCTTCATTACATGACAGAGGAGTAGCGCTACAGTAATTTTCAAAAAGGCACACAATAATTAGTGCAAGTGATGATCATTGTCTCTCTTTTTGGTGACAAAAAAACAATTCACTTTAGTATGATGCAAGACAAGCGCAAGCTGTGACTTATTGGATTTTTCAAAGTGTGGAAATGCATTTGTAAAAGGCATTTTTGTGGTTTGACCCTATTGAGACAGCAATAGCTTGAATGACCTCTAAGATGAAGGTGGTAGGCGGCCAATTTGACCCTCAGAATTATCTTTCTGGCACAAACCCTGATTCACCTTTAAAACAGGCGACGCGGTGTTTGGTTTGGGTAAAAATATTTATTAACAACATGCCAAATCTCTTCAACCAGCTCAGACAATCAAACCTCGGCTTTTCTTTCTTTCTCCATGCCATGTAACACTGTGTCTTTGAAGGAGGGCCCATATTGCTCGTCTCTGTCCGACTGAAATCTACCCAAATGTTAGGAGTTTCCTGTTCGGCCTCCTGCTCTGGAGATTAGTCATGGGCAGGAGGGCACCATTTTCCCCTCCTACATGCTACAATGATTCTCCTCGTTTGCCCTAGGTGAGAGGGTGTGTGTGTGTGTGAGCCATATAGACACACCTGCACAGTCTATAAAGGGAGACAAATGTCAACTAGAAATACAACCCCTTAGAATCCATTCAAAGAGCTTTGTATTCATATGACAAGGGGTGGAATGAGGAAGAGCATTGAAGTACAGCTTGAACCTGAGGAACCACACCACAATCTGTAATAATTAACCATTAGAAATAGACATAACTTCTGGTTAAACTTCTCAAAAACTTTACTAAGAGTGACAGTGTCTGTGGTACGACCGGAGACACACATTCTGATTCATAGTACCCCGACAGAATAACTCTAATCATGTGCTAACCCCTAATAGACATACTGGGCTTATAAAACAGAACAAAACATTGTCACAGATAAAATCAGACATATAGTCAGCTCCCAAGGGGGCAAGAGTGTGAGTGCTGGCGCCAGCTGGGAGAATTAAATCACACCATAAGGGTCCATTCACTCTGACTGTACTGCTAGCAGATGTCTGCTTTAATGATCTCCCTTGACAACAGTAAGATTGTTAACAGCTTCACACACACAAATCCAAAACTATAAATATAGTCTTGTATGTGAGCAAGACGGCTGGATTCATGTACAGGATAGGCCATCATTAAACCATAATGAGCGATAAAATAAGACTGTCCTCATTTTAAAATAAAGAAAACGCCTATTCAGACATTTTGGAGGTCAGGAGGAAAGACAGAAGAAGAGAAATCACAGTGTCTAGGACTCTGAGCTCATTATTTATTAATCAGCATGTTCTTTCAACATGACGCTATTTTAGGCAAAGGGGACCCCACTTCCCCCTAAAAGAAATCACCCATGCTTCTTCAAAAAACAAAAGACTATCGCCGACGTCCCCACCCCTGGTCCCCCTCACATGTAGCACGCTCTTTACCAAGCCAATGGTAACTAATGACATGATATTTAAACACGTAGGGAAATTAGCTGCTATCCGAAGCAGCATCGTCATGTGTAGACGGCTACATGGCAGCACACGACAGGCTAACACCGGCTAATGTCTACCCATTGATTTCTGAATAAGGTGTGTGGAAGCACAACCAGCGACCTGGAGCCTTGAATCGCCCTCTGGCTCACTCTTACCCGTTTTTGTTGCCTTCGGACAGCATTTTGGCCGGCCTTCAAAGGGTACCCCCTCGGGGATAGTATGAGATAACACTCTGCCGCTAGCGCTTATTCCGGTCAGGCGTGGGTTGAAATCGGGGACGCGATATAAAAAAAAATCAGTCACGGTTGTTTCAATTGCTGATTAGCCCGTGCACTGCGTCGCTATCAAGGATGCAATGCATGCATGACGGCCATGTTGGCTAGCGAGACCAGTGTGTCAAGTCAACTGGACTGGAAACAATTATGTTCCGGTTAATGATTTCCAAAATAAAAGCTTAAACGTAGCGCATTACGAAGTACAACCAAAATATGTTGATTATTAAGGCGATAACGCTGCATGAAAATACGGTTTCTGCTGCCGGCGACACGGAAGAAAAACAGGGAAAAAAGACGAGGGAAGAACGCATTGAGGGGAAGTGGGGAAGGACCCAGATATGCAGCAGACACGCCGTCGTGTGTAGGGCTGCCGCATTGAACGCCTGACAAGAAATAAAGGCTGCTATAATTAGGAGCGACAAGTGAGAGAGCGGTGGGGTGTGTTTATAACCATCGAGGGATTCAGTCAGCTCTGTTTCATGTTTTGGAACAGACGGTATCTTGTGTATTTTCATGCTGACAAATAAGACAATAATTATTTCAACCCATTACGTGACCAACATATTTAGTCCAAGTTTTTTTTTAAACACACTTGATAAGTAGAACTGCAAAGGGATGGACTGCATGAACTGATACAACCAAGTTAATATTGCCCAAAAAGTATCAATGCATTACGCAAATCAGTTTATTCACATAACTTTAGAGCAGACTTGGTCTTTTTTGTTGTAGTAGTAAATACTGCATAAATGTTCTTAAACCATTACCCTAATCCTATCTAGTAAAAAGAATCACTTAGCAAAACAACTGTTCTCATTTAACCAACATTAGTTGACATGCTGTGTGAAAAGATGGATATGATTTTTTAAAGATTTTAATACAAAGATTTTAGAGGGAATTGTGGTGTCCCATGGCAATCTCTTCGACTTAAAATACACAATGCTTCTTCTCTTTTTCTTTGAGGGTTAAGATAAGCAAGGTGTGAAGTAGAATGACAACATTGCTAGAAAACTGAATCATCATCCTCGATACCAAAAAATCCAGTGATTAAATCAATTTAGTCCAAGGTTTAAATGCCCCTTTTGTGATTTCATCACCGCATTTTTCTAAGAAGGTTCATCCTGAAATGTGATGTATTATCGACCCTTCCAGCAAGTCGAAAAGAAGTTCAGATATACAGAAAGGGGAAAAGAGAGATTATAGAGAGACTATCTGAATGAATTGGGGAAACAAAACTGGAAAGGCACTAAATAGACTTACAACACATGTAAAATTTTGCAAAATATCACAGTGAGCCACTTTACAAATTAAAATCACATCACATTATTGAAAAGCAAACACTTTCTACATAGTAAAGAAAAGTGATAAAGACAGAGACCGAGGTAAAGAAGGTGTTTCAAGCAGGGTGCAAATTGATAATGATAGATTAATTTTCCATGAATCCAACTCCATAAACGTATCATTTGAATATTAAATTCCACTTGTTGTTAAAGATAAGTGCATTTTAAAGAAGTTTACTGACCTTTTTGAAAGGCATCGTTTCTCTGTCTCCTCCTTTGCTTCTTGTCCTTGGTCCGCCTTCTGTGAAATTATTAAAACGAAAAAGAATGAAAAACAAATAGCTCTTTGCTCAAAGATTATTTAAAATATTATTGTAAGCCATGGAGGGCAGGCTTTCAATGAAATTCACACAGGAAGGCTACAATAATATTTAGAGAAAATAAAAATTACAAAAGAACTAGTCATTTAGTAGAGTGATCTCTATCAAAGCTGTGCTGAATGACTGACACTTACATCAGTTTGATCACTAAGATATTTTTTAAGTAATTGCGAGAACTCCAATGGCAAAATTGAGTACTCATATCAGCCTTCTGTATCGTTAACTACCCAATTTGATTATACTTGTTCTTAAGAAGTGGTATTGGGGCCTCCCTAATCACTGACCTTCAGTTGCCTGGCAGGGCGGGGTTTCTCCCTTGAGGAAGAGGAGGATTTTGATGAGCGTGAAGAGGATTCTGACTTGGTGTCAGAATCGGATGAGGAACCAGAATCCAGAGTCACAATCACTCGCGCTTTGTCGGCTGTCTCCTTTCTCTTGAGCTCCTCCTTTAGCATTTGCTCCTTTCTTCTCTTCTCCTCTTCTTGGCGCTTTCTCTCGTTCTCTCGCTCCTTCTGACGCTGTTTCTCCTCCTTCTCCTCTTCCACTCGTTTTCTCTCATTTTCCTGCTCGTCCTCCAGGCGTTTCTTCTCTTTCTCCAGTTCTTGTAACTTCTTCCGCTCTCTCTCCTTCTCCTCCTTCAGCCGCCGTTCTTTATCCATCTCTCGGTCAACCTGTAGCCTTGTTCTCTCCAGTCTTTGCTGTTGAGATTCACTGGAACTGGCAGCGGATCGGGACGTCTCGCCAGACAAATCCATAGCTGAGGTGGCCTCCGCTGCACGGAAACCCTTCTCTTTTTCCATCTTGTGTACGAGCAGAGAAAGGGGCCCAGGCCTGCGTTTGGAAGGCGGCTCTGGACTGCTGGAGCGAGAGCTTGAGTCGGAGTCTTGCCCCTGCATGGCGGGAAGAGGAAAAGATGCCCCTCTTGCACAACGCGGAACCTCGGGGCCTCCTTCTCCCTCCTGGTCGTCCGGTGGGCTCTGCTTCGGAGTGTCCGGTAGGGGGAACAGGTCTGGGGGTGGAGAGGGAGGAGGGGTGGGGTGGCGCAGTTGCATAGGGGTGTGGAGTGCTGCTTGTGGTGGTGGGATGTGCTGCGGAGGCTGAAGCTTGCGCTTGGATCTTGGGCCTGCTAACGGGACACTGAGGGGCATCTGCTGTGGCAGGGGAGGGGCTCTGTTGCCCCTCTGTACACCGCCAGTGCCGGGTCCCCAGTCCTCGTCATCTTCACTTTCATCACTACCGCTGTCTTCTTCATCGTTGTCTTCGTGGACGGGACGTCCTGCCGAGACCCCGGCTGATCGGCTCATGTGTAGGACAGGATAGGCTGTTCCTGGTTCGCTGGGTGCGGTGCCCTCCTTCTCCTGGGTTCGGGGTACGGCAGGGGGAAGGCCCTGGCGCTCAGGCTGGCCCAAGACACGCACTGAGAGAGAGGCTACGGCGCGGGGAGGAGAGGGGGCTGGTGGCTCCTTGTGTCCTTCATGAAAGGTGGATCTCATCCGGGCTCCTGGAGCTTCGGGGGACTCCATGGGGTGGAGGGTCGGACCGGGGCCCGTGTCAGGGCCTCGTGACATCATCCCGTGACCCATCACTGAATCTCCTTGTCCTCTCTCGTCCCTGGTCATCGAGGGCTGGGAGGGAATGGAGTGAGGCTGCAGGGCAGAAATAATGGAGTCAGTGTGAGAGAAGCCAAGATGACTAAATAGATGTTCTGTACATTCATTAACGGGTTAGAAGTAGAGATGAGGATGAATCAAAATGAAAATTATTGGCCGAAATGATACCAGAAAATGGCCGAAGGTCGATTATTGGATTTTTTCCTTTTTTTTGTAAATTTTTTAACAATTGCATAACATTTAAATAGCCTAAATGTGCTTAATACTATTACAAAACTTAAATTTATGTTTTTGGCCTTATCATTTCAGTTGCTGATTCATTCATCCCTTGTTTAAAGGATTTACAAGCATGGAAGATTAATTTTCAAATGTATGGGTGTAATGGTTTGATATTTTTTGTGTAGTGTTACAAGCATCATAAAATCGGTAATGTTCTAAGTAGAATATTAAGGGAAAATGGATTTTTCTTCAAAACTTTGTCTCATCAATGTGTATCAGCTTAGACTGTCCTTTGCTGCTGGATACATTCTCAGAGTTTTCCTCATTTGACTCTTCAGTGAGTGAAGGTTACAGACCTTGTCAGAGACATAGGAAGCACTTTCATTGTCCTCGGACTGGTCTTCATCCTCCTCGGGCACTGCTGGGCTTTCTGTCAGAGAGAGGCACAAGGCAGGAGTCACACACTCAAAGACTAAGAGATAACTCATAAATTAATCAGTTGAGAAATAATTTTTTCTTAAGTATGTAGGAGTGTGTGGAAAAGAAAGGCACAATGTGTCTTGCTCGTTCAGCTAAAAGACCATCGTTCATGTGGCAGAGACTGCATTTGTGATTGTGTGTGCTTATATGAATGTTATACCTTCTGCCTCATCGTCTTGTTGGGCCTCTCTCTCCAGTTTCTGGCGAAGAAGCTCCTGCTGTTTGGCCAGGTACTGTTTTATGAAGCTGTTCTGGCTCATCTCCTCACCTATCTATAACAAGAAAAAGTACACAAAAGAGACCCTTAATTAATTCCTCAGCATTGTAAAAGTTAAAGAGCAGTGACTGCGTGTGGTAAGACTTAGTCTTCTAGAAAAAAGGGGGAAAATAAAAAAAATACAGCACACATGCAACCTTACAATAAGCAAACTGGACGTGTTGTACAGAACTTAATGCCTGACAAAAGCCAAATAAGACAAAAGCCAAATAATCACACATAAAAAGTTCTTCTTACCTGTGAGTTGGGCTGCAGCCCACTGTGAGAGGAGGACGACTTCTGGAGATTTTCCAGCATCAGAGCCTGCAGGGAATAGGGAAAGGGAAATGTCAATTTAAAATACTGTATCATGAGACGAAGTAATTTAAAAAAAAGGATTATACAGGAAAATAAAGCAGATTTGCTGTAATAATACTGAATCTGTTTTTTGTTTTTTTTTGTCTATACTGGCCAGTGTTATTATTATCACTGTGTTAACACCAAATATGCCCAAAAGAGCAGCTTTTAGGGGCAATATGATTGCCATTTTCAACTTTAGAATTGTTTGCTCATCGTTATAGAAAGCGCAAGCAAGTATTTTGCGCTGGCAATGAATATTTGAAAAATATCTTTTAACCTATGTTTTATCTTTAATTGGACCTCATAGACAAAATAAAAATAAACATTGACTTTTAAGTGATTTTTTTTTTTTACAAAATCTTTTCACCGTTTTTGTTATAGCAGAAGTTAGGTCATTTACACCCTAAAATTAAATAAATCCTGATTAAATGTTGCACTGTTTATCGGCAAATTGTGGAGAGGAACAGGTAAGCAACCTAAAGGTAGTGCAGCCTTATTTACACACTATTGAGGGCTTGTTCTGGTTGTATGCTACTGACCCAATTGCAGGCAAGTGTTTTGGATGTATGCAAATCACGATGAAACCGGTCTCTACTCTCTCCCTACAGAAATAAATAGATTTAGTTGGCACTTCCCGTGTGAAAAAATCTTTGGACACACACAAATATGTTGTAAATATGAAATAAACATTTTAACTATGGATTTAGTCAACATTTAGATTTGTGTTATGTATGAATATTATTCAAACATTTCTGGAAAAATTGTATTGCAAAAAGGGTTCGTTTTAATATAATCAAGTGGCAGTTTAAGGATGGAATGGAAAAAGTCAACAATGTAAGGCAAGGCAAGGCAAGGCAAGGCAAGTTTATTTATATAGCACAATTCAAACACAAAGCCATTCAAAGTGCTTTACAGGGGCAAGATTAAAATACATAAAACACATGTAACCCTATTCACCTGCAGTGTCTCGAACTAAACTGCCTTAATTCTGGGTTGTAGTGAGAAGACAGTTAACTAAGTAAATAAAACGCTGAAAAAATTATGTTAAGACTCAGTATGTGGATATCTGGTAACATATGTGTAGGGGGAAGGGGGGCTTATACACGTGAGCTCAGTGTGTCCTAATAAATCCTGCCCTAAAACTATTGTTGTTTATAGGTTGAACGTCTTGTGCAAACAACAGTGCTCGTTAAAAATATATTGAAGAAATGCTGATTAAATTAATCGTTGGTGAAGCTCGTAAAATTGTGTTTACATCGCAAAGCGCGCTCCCATAACCCCAATACACACGCACGCAGACAGCGAGCGCGGTCACGGTGTTGTACTGTACACTATGTGCGGCTGTTCGCTCGTTACACTCAGCTTAGGCCCCGACTTGACAGGTGCACACTTCAACTGTGTGCAACACGGTGCAGCGCGAGTAGTTGCGACTCAAGCCTGAACTCGGTCGGTGGATAAGTTTCCTTGGAGTGTCAGTAACAAATAACCGTCAACAAAAGCTGTTGTTTATGCGTAATAACAGGGGCCAGGCGATTTATGTATTCCCGCTTCCCGAGCCCACACACCGTTCGGCCTCTAACGTTAACCCCCGCCGTCGCTCGCCTCCCGCTGAACTTAGCTAGACTCGACAGGCGGCCCAAACATTAGCCAAAACTTACCCCTTTCAGTCGCTTCATGAGTGTGTTCTTCTGACCGCTCTTCGAGAGGTTTCTTTGCTCCAGGGCGGCCTTCAAATCCGCCACTCTGAGCGATTGTAGAGGTTTTCCATCAAGCGTAATATCTTCGTCCGCCATTTTGCTCCCTCCGCTTGTCTAAACTCCAACAAGCGTCGCTACGGCTGCTGCTCGGCGTCACAGCTCGGCAGTTTCCGGAGATGCTCGACTTTTCCGAATTGGTCCGAATCACATACCAGTCTGGTATATACTACTTGCTGTAGTTTGGTCTGGCTTTGCGAGACTACCAGTCTGGTGACAGTTGTAGAATATTTTTGGGGCAATTCAGCTCCCAGGCCATACAAGTTCAATACGACCTTTTAAACTTTTATTTATTTCAAAGTTGTTTTATTCAGACTTTGTATAGTTTATGGAAATGTACGGTCTTTGCCGTGAAATGACCAAAACACATTTGTTTAATTGCAAAAGATGTATTTGTGCATTCTGGACAGGAATACAAAACAGACATCCAATGTAGTGTTTAAAGTAAAGAGTTGTAGGTGTGCTTACTGTAGGAGAAATGTTCACTTCTATACCTCAGTAAAGACAAAAACAAACTCAAATGAGCTTACATAGGGTAAAAAAAACGGTCTTGTACAAAAGAAAATACAGCCTTATCAATGAACTGTAACTTAACACGTTTCCAGAAAAAATATTTTTGTTCGCTGTAAGATAACTAATAAAGTCTTCCCTGGTGAGGGCTGTGCATATAGAAAATGTAAGCAAATTAAAGCCATGCAAACTGAAAAGAAAGAACATAAAAAAATTGACAATAATAAATATAGAGCTAAAAGTTACTTGCTCTCTTCATACATACAGTGGGGCCTGTTTTGGCATCTATATTAATTAAGTAATACTTCAAACCTCCACAAGGTAGCGCCGCAGCAGAGCAAATGTAAAAGCAGGAAGCTTACGCATTCCTCAGATAATGATTTGAACTGAGACACACAACTGAGGAAATTATTATGCATTGCCCCGATGACACCGATTTAGATCTGAAAAAAATAAACTTGAATACAAGGTAAAGCAATATGATTTAGAAGATGGATCCTACCATTTAGTTTAAAGTAAAATAATCCAACTTTGCAGAGTGCCATAAAGACAAATGTGGCCATGTGTGAACACAGTTAAGATTTGTAGTGTAAATGTGGGATGCATCACATTTGTTAAGATTTGGGTCAACATTACAATTGATACCTGGTTCAAAATATAATAGCAGCGGTCAGACAGTAATGCAAAATGGAAAAAATGTATGCATTTTGTTAGATTTCAAATGTAAAATCCACCCATATCAAATCGATAAGGGGGCTGTGTTTATTTCACAGTTTGTACTAGGGCTGGGCAATAAATGAACTAAATTAGCAATGAGTGAAGTTTGTTTCACACTGCTATGCTTTTACTTTAATAATGAATAATATATATATATTATACCCAGCCTGTGTTTGTACTGAAGGTTACTGCCTTCAAACGAACACAGCAGATGTGAGTGAACACTGTTGAGCACCTTGACGGTAAATGAAGATGACAAACAAAGACAGTAAAAAAAACGTAAGCATGCAAAACATGACATGTGGAGACAGGTGAGCTTGGTCGACAGGTTTTTTTGATCCATTACAAGTCCGTGGGAAAGAAGAGGATTAGGCAATTTATCACTGTACTATCTTTATTCTTTCTGTCACTGCATCTTTTCCCAGATAGCTTCTCTCTCTGTCAGACAGGACCGACTGGTGTGTTAGACTGCATTAACATAAACTGAACATGTACCGAAATGTTTTTCTTGTAATCCCCATTGAGGGGATTACAAACTGTACTGCAGTTAATCTTTGCCTTCTAGTGGGAAACGGGTATTTCACAATCACAGCACACACTTGCACAGATTAGGAATGGAAGTCAAGTAAACTTCCAACACCCCATCCTATTCCATTTCTGTCATATTAAGGCCAACACACTCAATATGCTGCATCAACAACTTCAGAAAGATAATCACAAAAGGCCTTTCAGGTGGTAGAGCAAAAAGTAGGCCAGAACCAGGATGTCAGGCCTCCTGTGATATTTTTGGAATAGGGGGGATGGCTATATAAATAAAAGGAAGGAAGGAAAAGTGGCTATCATGTGAAGGAAGGAAATATGGCAAACCTAATAAAGCAAAGCTCCCAAGATAAGCAGTCCGCTCCAAGCCGCAGCGGGGCTTCAAATATTCAATAAGTTAACACTCAAAAAGACAAGTGTGCCTGGTGTCAAAGCACAGAGGTGAAGGATATAAACAAAAGGCAAACCAACACACACACACACTTTGGAGGACAGAACCAACACAGTCTAAAACCCAGCATAGTAACAGCTGAACACTTCCAGGGTTCAACTTCGCCCAATTAAAATCCCATTCCAACGAAAAAGGTCATCAAACAGTCAGACAACAAATAAGGCATTTCAAAGAGAAGGAGAAGTATATGTGTAGTGTAAACAAAGTTTTTTACGCAAGTGACAAATGAAATATCATGAGGATATTTCTGCCAGTCGCTGGAGCAGAGTGGAGAAGCCGGCTGCTTGCTGCGAGAGCTCAGCGACGCGGTCCACCATCTCCTGGGTGGCGGATACTGACGGGTAGTTTTGTGCGGCGCCCTTTGTCGCCACGACAACTGACTTCAAGGCCTGGCAGAGTCGCCCCCCCGAGGTTGTGACCTGATAAAGAAGAAGTAGAAACAGAATTATTACACAGCTCTTATACATTATATTTCCATATTTTTTCCCCCTCTCAACATATGGACTACATCTCCAAGTTTGACAGCAGAGTTACAGTTGCTATGGAGGTTCAGACCATAGTGGGCTATTGTTTTGTAATGTAAGCAAAGCATTTCTAAATCAATTTAATCAAACTTAAAACAATATTTAGCTTAAATTAATGAATTCATTTAGTTAGTAGCCATGTAATAAGCAAGGTAATATATAGCTAACGGGTCACTGGTGAGAAATAAAGACAGAGTGAACAGGAGCCCAACGTATATGGACTATTGCATTTCATATTATTTTCACGCAATGATGTTGTGAAAACTGTATAATGGGCTATTCTCTACACACCTTGGCCCGGAGATCGGCAGAGGTGAGAAGGCGGGAGAGCGTGTCCCCGATGAACACGAGCTTGTGCGCCGTCACGATTAAACTCTTCCCCCTGGCAACGAAGATGCGTGGTGGCTGGTTCCCCTGCACGCTGCTGAAGAGCACGTCGATGGCGTCGGCCAGGCAGGAGAGGTGAGCCAGGCTCTGAGAGGAGTAGAAGGACAGCAGCTCCGAGTCCTCCAGGGACAGGGACACCGGAAGAGCGGGGGATGGGGTCAGCTGTACAAGCAGAGAGGAAGGCAGTATGAGTAAAGGGGGGAGTCATGCCACAGAGTCAAACATGCCACTCGCTCTAAATGTGGTATTATCTTTTCAGAGTTCTTGTGACAAGTCTATCACTTTGAATCCCTGAAACTGGGAAAATCAAACCCGGGAAAAAAAATTAATGAGAAACTTTACAATCCATCAGATAAATACACAACATTATCAGTTGTAATTAATGTTAAATGCCATTTACTGTATTGAACCCATATTTGTTCATTTAAATAAAAGTGATCTAATATGTCTTTATAGTAAAGAGGAGCTAGAACTGTTAGTGGATGAATTGGGTGGCTGATCAACACAAAAATAGTCAGCGACTATTTTTTTAACACATCTGCTGCTTCCAGTGTCTTTGTTACACATAATAGTGAACTGAATATATTAAGGTTTTGACTGGCAAAACGTGTTCAAAGACATTTGACAAAGAAAATGATTAATCATTAACTAAAGCAATGTTTAAATGTATTACAAAAAAGAACAATTCATTGTAAGCATTTATGTAAACCGATCAGAAGACCTGCAGACTTCTTTGATTGATGTGCAAGTTGCTCACAAATAATTTGTGACACATTTTTCACACAATCAGGTCTGCGAAGGTTTATTTTTTGCTACATAACAAATGAAGGGAAGCCAACAACAGACACATACATTTAATAGGAACATTATGAGTGAGTGTGAGTTGTGTTCTGTGAAACTATTAATATATTATGCAGTGACCTAAATGTGCCAAAGCGTGAATAGCATGGGCTGCACCACCTCACTAATGACCGTTGAAGTTGTACGACTGCATTAATGTAACACAGGTCAGACATGCGAGTCACAGAGGGAACTTAAAAGTCAGACACAAACAAACCTATAAACAAACAGCACATCAGCAAGTGAACCGGTTGAAAGAATGACTGAGATTTTTCTGGCACTTATTGTCCGGCAGCCTACTTTCTGTGTGAGGCAAGATTGTAAAGATTCACAAGTGACCTCTTGTTTGTCGCCCATGGCGTAACCAAGGAATCGAGCATGAGGCAGAAAAACTGCAGACTTTACGATAAGAAAAACATTACCTCAATCTGACTCAAGAGATAACACAAGACAATAGAAGATCATTTGTTTATGCATGTTTTTTTTACAAGTCTCAAACTGGAGGCCTTGATGTTGGACGCTCAGAAAAACAAATGAAAGCTCCAACATAGCAAACAAACTCTCTCTCTGTCCAGATTCAAGGGAGAGAAATCAACAGAGATAAGTGTGATATTAATTGAGGCGATGTTGTATGAGCACGGTAAGTGTACACTGAAGATGTTTTCAGACCACAACAAGAGCCACAGAGTTGCTGCAGCACGATTAATGAGTCACAGCGCGCATTAGTAAACAGAGCGCACTGTGAACACAGAGCGAATCAATGACTTATCTGTGTTGACTTGCTGCCTGTTTCTGTACGGGGCCGAGGACTGAAGGAGCTAAGGGTTTTGTATATGGAGGTAAAACTACAGATTGAAAATGCTCACCCTTGTCTCGGCAGTGATAGTATGTATGTGTCCGTTCTCGACCAGGTCTGGTGGAAGCTCAGGTTTACCCTAGTGTGGGAAGGAGAGAACAGTCGGACATGTTTTAAAGACACATTGACAGTCCATGTTTGATTGGAAGGTGCATATGCTCGATAACAATTTTTTTTTAAATGGAATGAAATCTTTTTTCATTCTTAATCTTAATTTAAAGAATAACAAAAACGTGAATCCAATTTCAACATAACACACTAGACCCACAATATTCATCATAAAGAAGTGCAACAACAGACTCAATTTCATCACGAAAACTGACCTGCAGTTTGACGTATCCAACGCTGTCTCCGGTAGGAACAGGGGCAGGGATGGGGGTCAGCCCGATCCCAGCGTACTCATTGCTGGGGTCGTCCTCTTGTCCGTCAGTGGGACTCATGGTCAGTGTCACGGTGGACAGAGTGGGAGGCAGGGGGAAGGCGGGCTGAGGGGTCGGGGGCAGGGGCCTCTCCTGGATCCAGCTACCTTTACGGGAGCCCATCCCACCTCCAGAGGACTTCCCATCAGGCACCGGGAGCGCAGGCAGTGGCCTGCGGGACAGGGAGTCTTGGGAAGGCAGACGGGGTCGGCCCTGAGCCTGCAAAAGGAGGGCACTCTCCTCGAGGGAGCGCTGTACCAGCACCAAAAGCCCCTCGGATGGGGGATTGTTGCCAATGGCGGAGAGCGCTGGTAGAAGGTCTGACAGTCTAGCCCAGGCCTGTTGAAGAGGCGGCGGGGGATCGTCTGAATGGCTGGCTTTCCAAGTCGACAGGATCTCGGCCAATGAGGTGGCGAGTTCCCGCGATGACAGAGCGGACGTCGAGCAAGAGGTCACGCCCAACACCGTGTGGACTACGGTTGAGAGCGAGACTCGCCAGTGCACGTCGCCAGAACCGTTGCTAGAAATGGAAAGGCGGCGAGTGGAGGTGGAAGAGGACGACAGAGAGTGAGGGAGCAGCTCCACAGTCAAAGCAGGCATATCGTAGATGCCGCAGTCGTGCTCCAAAGAGTCCCGGTTACGACTTCCGCCGCTGGCTCGTTTCTCAGGTCCGGGGACACAATAGACCTTTCCTCCTTGGCCGGCGTCCTCACCGGAGAGGCTGGTGGTAGACTCCCCCAGGCCCAGAGGCAAACCTGGAAGAGTAGGAACGCTGTATACGTCGTCGTCCGTTTCATCGGCCTGGACATCTGATACATGCAGAGCGATGGTGGGGACATTGTACACCTACAAGTGGGGGAGAAGACAGAAGGAATGTTTTGAAAGTTGAGTGTGTTGTTTACATAATACTTGTGTGGATGGGGGATCATTTCGATGCGACAGACACAATATATTATTTTAACCATAACACAGTGTAGGGTTCCTGGGTCAGTGGTGGAAGCAGGATATCTTCATCAATTGCAACAATCAAATATGATATCCTGTGTGATAATAAGACTTTAAAGTGGTCATACCACGGAAATTCCTGAGGGTCCACCTTGATGAAAGTTCAAGTTTAAAATGCCATATTGATCATCTAACACATAAAGGTCTACAAATGTTGGACTGTTTTTTTAAATTAAGACATTATCTCCCACTCTACTTCTTCATAATTGTTTTAGCTCCAATTCAACTATTGTAATATAATATGGTGTAACAAATTTCCATTGACGTAATTGTCTTCTCGCAGCTCTTGTTTAGCTGTTCTTGCAGCTTGTTCTCGACACATCACCCGGGCCGAACTTTCTTCTCGCAGCTTGTCCGAGTCCGAGAACTATTGTGTGATTGGTCAGTCTGAAGTCAATGAGGAAAGCGAAGTGCCCGTTTGAAAGAAATAAGGAAAATCAGCTGGCGCTACTGGGTCAATTACCATGGTAACAATGCGCCGCGGTGAGGAGTTCGGCAGTTGAGTTCTCGTGAAGTATGTCATAGATATAATATACATATATATGTCTATGGAAGTATGTAATGTCAGACCAGAAAGAACTTCTCACAGCTGTCACCGAGAACTTTCATCTTTCTTCTCGCGGAGTATGTAACAGCCTTAACCAGCCCAGTGTAAACACAGTGAGTCTGTAGGCCACATACAGTAATTGCAGGCAAAGAGGAGAAAAAATATTCCAACAGCTGGCAGACATATTCCAGTAACATTAAAGGAGAGACCACTTGGGGCCCGACCGGGTGCTGGTGTAATGGCCTTGGCATGGCCCTGACAGATGGGTGTGACTGAGAGAAAAATAGCAGCAGCATTTGGACTGGATAGACAGGCTCCCCCAGCCGGCAGAGACAGGTGTGGCCTCGCCTTGAAAGGAGAGGGGGGGGGGGGAGACTGTCCGATGGCGGAATGTGGGAAGAAATGGTGACAAGGTTGGTTGATAGCCATCTCTTGTTGGCAAGTTGCTTCACTTGTACAGACATGATTTCTACATGCCAGTGAACCACAGTTCCCAGTCATTACATGAGAAATCAGGACATCCGTGCAAATAACCAGCTCACATTGACAGAGCATAATTAAACGCAGGAAAAAAAATATTGGAAAATGGTCTGCACCAGACTCCAAACCACACATGACGTAAATAGACATTTCAAAGTCAATTAAATCCTTGAAACACATGGTAGTTTGTGTTGTTTCAGAAGCTGTTTCTACCCCTCAGTACCTACAGTATATTAGAGAAAAATGATAGAGAACATTAAAATAAAAGTATGGATTTGGAAGTGTTACCTCAGATTCAGAGTCAGTCTGTGGTGGGAGACTGCGAGGGGTGTCATAGATGCCATCATCATCATCACCGAGCGAAGATGGGACTGGACGCCACCGACAACTGGGAGGGGTGTCATACACCTACAATGACAACAAAATCACAAAACCCCAATTAGGAACGCATGTCTTGGTCAACCCACATTTTAAGATTTTTCAAACATATACTGATGAAACATTTCTATCTATTCAAAATAACATGCCCATAGAAAAAAGAAAAAAGGGCTTTTTGGTGCAAGTGAAATAGCTACATATTTGGAAAGAACAGCCGTTTCAACAGTGGGGTAAGTGAAGTAGCCGCCAGTCACATACCTGGTCGTCCACAGAATCAGAGTAATCCAGACTTTCCCCTTTCTTGTTCTGCATATTTCTGCTTTTCTCCAGGCCATTGTTTGTCCTTTCCTCCTTGCTCTGCGGACTTCCCCTCTGTTTGTCCACATCTTGCTGAACGTTAGTGGGACTGACCTGAGCGGTGGGTTTTGGGACAGAGTTAGAATCTGCTGATGACGGTGCCGTTTGCTGGGCATCCTTCCTGGTGACTCCCCTCACTGGAGGTGCTGGTGGAGGAGGTTTGCGACCACAATTTGGCGACCCGGGTACCCTGACCTGCCCTGCTCGGATCAGCATAGGGGAACCTCTATGGCAGGCCAGGCCGGGTTTACCCCTGGCCAAAGCGGGGTTGGGTGACCCTCCTTTTAGATGCGGTCTTGGAGGCGCTTGGGAGGGCGATATTGGTGAACATGGGTGCTGGTGAGCCAAAACAGTGGCTGAAGTCCTGTGAAGGTTTGCTCCAACAGGGGTGGGAGTTTGGTACATCCCAGGTGTATCTTGCATCAATTTGGACTGGGGTGCACCCGTGGGCGTTCCACCAATAATAGAGGGACCATTAGAGCAGACGGCAGCAGGCAAAGCTCCTCCTGTTGGGGACTGGTAAACATCGTCCTCTGCAAGTAGTGTTCCTTTGGGCACCAAGTAACAGTCGTCCAAGTGCCCCGTTGTTAGTGTTTCTCTTGGGACTAGATATGTAGTGTCCTCTGCTTCATCCGCTGCCCTTGGAACTCCGGTGGGGGCGAGGTACACGGACTCCGACGCCATGACACTTCCTGGTTGCCTGGCGTGCTGAGCTGCTAAAGGCATGGGACCCACCGGAGTCTGGTACATAGTTCCGGTTATGTCAGCCCCTCGCCCTCTCAGAGAAGGGGAGCGCGGACGCCCCGCCACCCCGAGGTCCCAGTCCGGTCTGGGCCGGGTGGTGCCAGAGCTGGAGTGTGAGCGTGGACGGCCCCCCTCGGCCCTACGGAGCTCCCCGGACCTGGAGGCGGCACCCACACCCGGCGGGGAGCGATACACTCCGTCTATGTCCTCAGCACTACAGCTGACAGCAGTGTGGGCCAGTGTGGGGCCGCCGGGCATCAGGTAGACAGAGTCCTGGTCCGAGCCTGGAGGCGGGGCCGTCTGGAGCAGTCGAAGGCGGTTGGCGGGGGCGATGCCTTGTCTGCCGTGCAGCGAGCAGAGCCACCAGCCCGGCCCGCCACCCTGCTCCTGTTCCAGCACCATCAGGATGTCCCCCTTCCGGAAAGCCAGCTCCTCCGGGCTCTCTGCAGCATTGTCGAACAGCGCCTTTGCCAATACCGTCTGAGAAAGAGGACCAAAACAAGAGCAGAAACCGTAAACAACACAGGCCCCTCCCATTCAGCAAATTCACACATACACACGCGCCAAATGGCCCAATAAAAATGGGTTTTAATGGACAGTCTAAATTCACACAAGCTAGTTGTCTCACATCTGCACAACAACTACATTGACATGGCAATGCCAAGACAGCAGCACAAAAAGGTTGATTGTTTAGAGCTGTTGAATGAAGAGTGAATAGGAGTGAATAGGGAAGATCTCGTAAAACGGCCGTGTGTGTGTGTGAGAGAGGGACAGGAAGAGGATTAGGGGAACACAGACACTCATACAAACAAAATGCAAAAAAAAAATGCTAAATGTAAAAGCTAGAATCATGACAAAAAACTCTGAAATGCCAGCTGTGTCAGAATAATGTAGCAGGGAAAAAGAGGGGCACAGTTGGGGAGGATCAGTGATCAAGTGGACACAAGGGCTTAATGGTAATGAGCGAGATAAGAGGGAGGGGGAGGGGACGTGGGGCACATCTGTCCCTTGCAGTTTAGGACTTAATTGCCAACCCAAAAGCCAGTGAGTCAGGCCCCCCTTTCATTTTCTAAAGCAACCCCCTGGGGACAACCAGGCTCCATTGAGCCATGTGGGACTCCCTTAGGTCAGTAATGGAGGTAAATAGAATCCTGATAAAAATTATGAGATAATAAATTTAAAAAAAAAATACATTTTTTCAGTTTTAAGTTGGTTCTGTCTATGATTGTGCAGGAATCCAAAGTGTGCATGGAAATTATCGCAAACAAAGAGACAATTACAGTACTCACGGAGACAGACATTGTGGCCAAGATGTCTCAGACAAACTATAACTCGAGTGTCGTGGTCAATCTGGGTCACCCATCTAGATCGGCTGTGGTCCTCATGTGTGTGTTGGTGTCTGGAGAGGCTCGGTGCAGACTGGGCACAGCTGGCTCTGGGAAGGACACATCTTAAAAGAGTCCGGGCACCTCATGGAGGGGATCCTGCAAACCACGCACACACGCCTATCACGACTCGTTTACGAAAAAACAGCGAGACGAAAAGCTTCTTAGCGCCTTAAACCTATCCTGCTACGGGACGGGACACATGTGAAATGAAAGCCAAGCAGGCACTGGCAACACCTGTCTTCTCCTTTCCACGCCCAGTAACGTTACGTTGAACGCAACCCGTTCGGCGAGAGAGCTAACGTTAGCTTAGCTGAGCAGATAAATGCGCGGTGTACTCAAGCATATTTTATGTAGTTGAATATATAAGAAATATAGTGCTTAAATGACAACCAGTTAAAACAGTATTTAGCTGGAGTAATGGTTGCTGTGTCGTCGCGGCCTAGCTACGTGAACGCTAGTTATCTTCATCGCCTCTCGCTGCTAACGCTAAACTTCAGTTCAAAACAATAGCACCGCCAGGGAAAAACGCTAAAGGCGATTTGTTCAGCACACAACATTAGCAGCTATTATGAAAAAAATACCTTGCTTTGTTATGTTACCGTCGACAAACTTCACAGGCGTACAGTCTGTGATGTCTAAAAAATAAATCCCTTCTTTTCAGGCGTGAAAATCCGTGACCATAGCCGTTCAATCATCTTCTGCGATGACAACAAGGTGCTCTCCGCCTCCTCGCAGCTTTCCATAGTTCGCCGATCTACAAGCTTCAAAAGAGGGACTGCTTCAGGCGTTAGCCCCCTCCGACGTTTGTTAAGTCTGCGCTTGTGCCGCAGCTCGGAAAACTGCGCCTGCGTGATTGGCTCGTCTTTTCCGTGGTGCGTTTAAGGACGTCTGGAATTGGACGTTTGTCAGAAAAAACGTTTTTGGAGAAAAAATAGATAAATATGTGCCCACGCTAATACTACTATCGACCGGTACAGTATGATTTTAGATCCAATAAACAATTTGTATGAGGTTTTAGTCAGAATGTATTGCTAAATCTACAGTTAAATTGACAGCGGTAAATTGCTGGAGGCTTTTATTTTGACAGCTGGACTCTTCCCCGGAACACACTGACTGTACTCCATGGACCTAATCTACAGCCCTACACATGATTCTTCGGCAGTCAAAGTTCCTGTCTAACTACTTCTTACAGTCTTTGGACAAATTCGTCTTCGGTACAACTTCATGTTCACTTTTGCATGAATTATATGGTGAGATAAGGTGTTTGATCTCATTTGCACGATTGCATTAGAACCCTACACATACATTGCGTAAAAGGCACAACTTGAACTGGATTTGTTTTGGTCTTGTCAGTGTAACTACCGATCAAGTGTTCAATCATTGCAGTTGCTTCAACATTGATCAATCAATTGATCAATAAGTGTATTGTTAAATTGACGTATGAAAATGTTTCTGCCAGCTTCAGTCACACTCAACTCTATCTCTCAGTATTAAGCTGGTGCATGACCTCTGCCCTACTTACCCAGTGTTTTCATACAATTAAATATCTAGCAATATTCTCTCTTCACAGGTGATGTTTAGGACTGTTTTCAGGTGCCTTAGGACCAATCCTGTTGCAGGCCAAAGGAGTATGTCTCAAAGCAGCCTTGCTGGAAAGGTAGCCATAGTCACTGCCTCTACAGATGGGTAAGAATTACTTGAATAACCCATTTGTTGTCTATACTGCCCCAATATATACAAAACAGTATCTGAGAAAATGGCTTTTGCAACATTATTTTTTATATTATAATTTTTTTAAATGTATTCACACAATTGTGTTTTATGTTAGAATATGGTCATTATGTCCTGAGGTTTCTATTTTGTTTTTATTTGAGCTCACAACAGCACATTTTACTCAGTTACATTGAAATGGCCACGGAGCATCAAATCTTGGAAAACAGACCTTTTTGACTGTCTCTCTCACTCAACATTACAGAATAACATTATGTAAAGCTGCTAAAATACATTTAAGGCATTCCACTCAATCCCTTACTGAAATGTTCTCTTCTTCTCCTCCTTCTCTGCAGAATCGGCCTGGCTGCAGCTCAGGCTCTGGGAAAGAGAGGAGCCCATGTGGTGGTGAGCAGCCGGCGGCAGGCCAACGTGGACAAGGCCGTGACGCTGCTGCAGAGCCAGAACATCCAAGTGACTGGGACCACCTGTAATGTTGGCAAGGAAGCAGACAGAGAAAAACTGGTTCAAATGGTGAGTGTACAGACAAGTGACTGGGCCACACCATGCCTGAATACTCATAATAACAAGGTTGTCTGCTATTCATCTGACAACAATCTGTCTCATTAATAGACCAGTATTGTGTTTTGGATTAGACTCTGGATCAGTGCGGGGGCATTGACATTTTGGTTTCCAACGCAGCAGTCAACCCTTTCTTCGGAAACATCTTGGACGCCACAGAGGGCGTGTGGGACAAGGTATACACAACAACAAATAATAATGATTTTTTTATAAGCCCCAGGACTTATTTATAAAGTAAAAATCAAAAATATGAATAAATAATTCCACCTCTCCCTTATTCTACCACAGGGTCATTTGTTATGGAGGTGTGATTGTTTCTTACATTCCCTTCTAGATCCTGTCTGTGAATGTGACAGCAGCCTTCCTCATGACTAAGTTGGTGGTGCCTCATATGGAGAAGAGGGGGTGAGTGACAAACTTATGATATTGTACAGCAGCTTCACAAACACACACCAATAAGAAAAGGCTCAGCCAGATCCAAACTGGCCACTGGTATATTAGATTGCAAATGATGTATCTGTATTTGTCTTTCAGAGGGGGAAATGTAGTATTTGTGTCATCTGTGGCCGGATACCAACCAATGCAGGTCAGTGAGAGGATGAGCAGAACAGTTATCTCCATCATGTATTAAGATACACACGCTCTGTGAATGACCCAGTGTCATGTCTCATCAGGCCCTGGGTCCTTACAGTGTGAGTAAGACAGCACTGCTGGGTCTGACCCGGGCTCTGGCCCCCGAGCTCGCCTCCAGTAACATTAGAGTCAACTGCGTGGCCCCTGGGGTTATCAAGACCAGCTTCAGCTCTGCGGTGAGGACAGAAAAGAAAGACACATCCCTAAACTCAAAAAGTGTATTCACAATTTTTTTTCTTTTTGTTAAAGCACCCTTACACAATTATATTTCACTCGAGACATGCTGTTTTGGTCCTAATTTACTCTTGACGAACGTTACAGTCTCGCTAATAGACCAAAGTTTTTGTCCCAGTTGTGGCAGAATGAAGACATAATGGACGAGTTCAAAAAGCAGCTCAGCATCAAAAGGTACGGTTTATAATGAACTAGGAAGTTTGTCACTTATATCCTTTACCGTGCACAGATATGTGAATGCCATATAATGCATATTTTCCGTGGTCTTTCCCCACTCAGAATTGGACAGCCAGAGGAAATTGGAGGAGTGGTTGCATTCCTGTGCTCGGAGGATGCTTCCTACATCACCGGAGAGACCATAACAGTGACTGGAGGGATAGGCTGTCGACTATGAATCCACTAAACCAATTTGCACTTAATTGTGGGTGGGCTCCTGTGTAGATTATTATTGAAGATCTGTTTTTTGGGCTATCTTTGTGACGCTTTTGTGAGTATTCTGTGGAAACTATTTCTAATCAAGATATGAACATTAAGAGAAAACAGCTTTTTCTATTCCAGGAATGTCCATGTCTGATAGGCTGACGTTGAAATTCTAAAAATAAATGGGAAGGTTTTCCAGTGTTCTTATGGTTGATGAGGTAAATATGATTGAAAAAAACCTAATTATGGAAGGTTTTTAAAATGATTCACTTATTATCAGATCACTTTTGCATTAATCAAGTTTAAGAGCTTTATTTTGCCAAAAACTTGCCATTTACTCATTCAAAATATGACTGCAATTTCAAAAAAAAAAACTTTATTAACTGAGCATATTACATTTTAAAATATATATAACATTTAAATCATTAGTAACAGATAATCCAGATGTTGTCTGGTCTGTCTTTACAAGCAAAGTATTAAAAAATTCTTGCATTATGGTGCCCAAAATCAATGACAATCTTTCTTAATATTTCCATGATGAGCAACAACTTATTCAAGACAGAAAATAAATCAATCGGCTAGGCAAGGAAATCAAACAATTCAAGAGAAGTAATGAATATAAAAACTGGACACAATTCCAGGTGCATTTCAAAACACTTTTTTTTCAGGCTTTTTCTGTTGCTGTAGCTTGTGGAGAAAAAAAATCAACGCAGTCACAGTAAAGGTCCTTTGGCATTTTTTCTTGCATTATTTACCCAAAAGGCAAAATCCCTTTCATCATCTGCGCTTGCTGCCAGGGGATAACATGTGCCGCCGTGTCGTCCCGGGCCTCCAGTACTCCCTCAGAGTGGGAACGTAAGTGCCATGTTTGGTCTTGTAGTAGCGCTTCATAAACAGCTGAGGGAGACAGTCAGCCAAGTTATCAAGTTTGGAGAATTTGAATTGGTTTCATACAGTAATAAACTAGAGAAAAAACAACATTGGCTGCCTTGGTTTTGGGACAACTGTATGTAAAACATGATCTATGATCTTCTAGTTGAAAAAGTTCCAAAGTGACCTTATTCATTGCCTTAAAGCCTCTGTTTTAGGCTTTCAGGTGCTGTAAGCGGAATGGTTCTTTTAGCTAACTTCCTGTCAGTTACTGCAGTTAGCAGTCCCCTTGCTCCTCCCTACGTCACCACATTAAGTGGTCTTCAAGCAGCGAGTTATCTAGCATCATTTCAGATCCATAAGTGTGATAAAACATGATTAAAAACCATCAAAACAGACATTGGGAAGGATTTTTACCTGCTCCGCCATTGTAGGCGCATAAACATTCACCCATCTGTCTCTCTGGTGTGCACCGGTAGTGAGACCATGAGTGAGACGGGTGTCGGTTTGTAACGTTCTCTCTTGTGATTGGTTATTAATTTTGGGATCTCCGAAAAGTTCTATTGCCGATTACATGCAGAGCAGCTGACTGAGAGATCGGCTTTATGAAACGCGCACATTATGTAAGTAATCACTGTATGAATAAAGAGCGATTTAACACTTATATTAACATAAATAAATTGCTTACGTCACCTTAAATGGCACATTATGGAAGCATTAATTGTTCTCATTCATTTAGAAATCTAAATATTATTCAGGATGTATATACTGGATCGCATTTTTTTCAGAAATCAAATAAGCACTTACAAGTCTGTACATCTATTTTTTCAAACACATGTTCATACATAGCCGACTCACTCTGCCTTTGAAGTTCTTTGTCGCCTCGTCCTCAGAATCAGCCACGTAGTCTTCACTGTCTCCTTGACGACTGGACGGCTCTAAACATAAAAAGCAAACACAGTTATAATAAAACTTGTCGAAAAAGTTTCTTTGTTGCTTTTTTTTTCCTTCTATTTTCTAGCAAAAATCACCTGTCCGTTGCCGAGAGGGAGAGCTGCTTATACTCGGTAGTACGGGATGATTTCTGTCAAGTAGAAACAACATCATTCAACCAATAACTTTTAGTTCCCATAGCTGCTTATTGATCTGCTTTATAATTTAGCCAGAAAACAATGAATTCTAAATGATAAAGAGATTTCCTTTGAAGGACCTGTAATTCTAAAAAGGACAATATAGAGTACATACATATTAAAAAAATCATAATTTTGACCTCCATAGTCTCACCCCGTCCGGCCTCTGCCTTTATCAGTCCTCTCCCTGTCTCTTTGTGCTGCCTGCATAGTAACCAGATACCATTTTAGCAAACTTGAGTGTCAAGAGGTGGAGCTCCAAATGCTAAACTGTTGCAGTAGCATCACATCTTATTTAGTTGGCTTTGTAACGTTAGTAAGTGGAATACAGTTAGCTAGTGTCTTATCTAATAAGTTAGCTTGCATATTTATTAGGGGTGGGAATCTCTTGGCACCTCACGATTTGATTCGATTCCGATTCAGAGGTCAACGATTCGATTCAAAATCGATTTTCAATGCATCTCAATGCAAAACATTTTTTATGTACATACCCATGTGTGAATTTCAAAAAAATATTTATATGCACATCTGAGTTTGCTAATCACTTCCTACTTTTGTGATGATCATTAAAGACAATCAACAGATGAATTGCCTTCTTGTATTAAGAGAAAAGCTTTTCTTGTCACAAATATGACTTTCTATGAACAGTGCAATAATCAATGCAGCTTGCATTTCAACACAATATGGAAGTATGTAAAAACTAAACCGATTCAGTTTTATTTTATTTCTAATCTCGTAAATCATGTTTCTATAGGATTTCTATTCTATTATCTATTATTTTCTATGTCATTTCAACACATTGTACAAAAAGTATGGCTTGGAATTCAGCTCTCATACAAAAACGTAAACAGAGATAAAGCCGGTGCAGGTCATGGGTTTGCTGCTCTCAGCCCTTTTGAAGCAACTTTGGAAACAACTCGCACATGTGTGGTGTGCATGCGCAATGGCGCAGGAAGTTTTAGTATTTACAAAAAAAATATATATATATATATAAAAAAAATCGATTATTAACTTTTCTGAATCGATTCCGAGAGAGAATCGATATTAATCGGAAAATCGATTTTTTTTCCCACCCCTAATATTAATCGTATTTCTTTACTGAGGTCTATAATCTATACTCTCTCCTATTGTTGCTTAATATATTTGAAAACTGTGTCTGCCATATTTAATTTTATTTAGAGTTATTATTACTCTAATTTGCATGAACTATGTTTCTATCCAACCAGCTGCAGCATTTTGAAAATAACCATTTTCTGTTGGGAAACCGCACACCTGAAAATTTGTGCCCAGCCAAGTGTACCATTGGGAGGGGTGTCACACACTCTTGTTTTTCGTTAATGGAAATCATTTGAAAATAGACTGATAATAACAGGAGGGAGATCCGTTCAGTGGTCATAAAACAAGGTCCAATTTTATAGTGCACATTGGGGGCGGGGGACAGATTGCTTTTTTCCCCAGTATTATGCGGGACACTACACCCCAAAAGAATGGGTGGTTTCGCCCATGGTATAACTTCATCCAAATATGCTACAACAAGATTAGCCTAACATGTTTTGTTCTGCCATGTTAAGCCCAGTTCTGACCAAAGAATCGCCTTGCAACTGCTTGCGACGAGATGGTTTTAGAACGTTGCGGGGAAGAAATTGCAGCAGTGTGAACTGCTCGTTGCAGCACGTTGCAAGCCGTTGCAAGGAGTCGCAGAAGATTCAACATGTCAAATCGCAAGGTCCAGTTTTAGAACGTCCAGCCCAGCTCGTTGCGAGCGGTTGCGTCTCGTTGCAAGGCGAATCTTTGGTCTGAACTGGGCTTTACTGCAAACTGACATAATTCTGAGACAAGCCTTGCACCGTGTGTAACGTATTCCCTATCTCTCTTACTCTTTATCGTCCAGTCCGGGGGAATCCGGGTGAGTCTTTTGAGATTGGCCTCTCATGCTTTTACATGTCAGAGCTTTGACCGGCGACCTCCTCCTCTGGTCCTGCTGTTTCATATAGGATGTGTGTCCTTCTCTACCGGTTCTGTTAGCTGCGCCGGCACAAATCAGTGACAGTTTCTCAAGGACAACTTTGGGCTGGTTGCTCAGACAAGACACATATACGGAGCAGAGGTATGGATCCTTGGGAAGGCATAGCCCCAACTGGGTCATACACATCTCCAGGACTGCTTTGCTACACTCTTCTATTCTTTCATTTTTGTTTTCTTTGCTCCCGTTTTTAGTTTGGCCTTCTCTGGTTTTCGTGAGCTTGCTTGTGCTATTTCTCAAACTCCTGCTTATCTGCTCTTTCCTGGATCTGCTCAGCACTTCCTCTTCCTCATCGGATTCACTCTCTCGTCTGTCCGGTTGCTTGCGTTTCAGTCCACTGCTACGTTTTGAGACGCCCCTTTCTTCCTCCTCCTCCATTTGTTCTCCACCATCGTTCACTCCATCATCTTTGGTGTGGTGTCTTGGTTTAACCACAGTGAACTTAAAAACCTCTTCCGCGGCTAGGTTCTCGTTTGTTGCGTCTTTCGAGCTGGCTGGTTCATCAGCGCCCAGTCTTCTTTTGTTGGCAGAGATCATAGCCGGAACGTTTTCATTAGATATTAGTCCGAATACAGGTGTTATGAATGGTGTTTTGACTGTTGTATTTGTGCCACCGGGCTGGTCCACGGCAGACTGTTTGCTCCCTGTTTGTTGATTTGAAGGCACTCTTCCGGACGGTGGCAGAGAAAGCGAGGCCAGGATGGAGTCTCCCATGTTCGGAGGGAGGGATGCTGTAAAATGCAAACAACAACGTCAAGTCAGGTCAAAGTTTATTTTTAAAGCACATTTAAAAACAACCTTGGTTGACCAAAAAGCTGTACAGGCTTAAAACACAATACAAAACAACAAATATAAGTTACATGAAATACAAATAAAAACACAATAAATAGGAGAATATCAAGCTCAAATTGTATTAGAAAGTTTAAAAGTCATCAGAGGACTGAGCAGTTCTGATATTTAGAGTTAGACTGTTCCACAAGCAGCCACAGCAAAAGCTCTATCACCTCTGGTTTTTAGCCTTCACCTTTGAACATCCAAGAGCAACATGTGGACAAGGAGAATTATTATGACCAACACCAAAGGCCTCACTAGCAAGACGCTTAGAAGCTATGTGTCTACCTGCGGTCTCCAGGTTACCCAGACAGGTTTGATGTTGAAGCAGGATCTTCAGGAGCTGCGGTTGGGTGGCTGCCCGCGCACACTCTTCCAGGACAATGGGGGCATCGCCGAGCCACGACACAGTCTAAAGACAAGTTATTAATTCAGTTTTCTTTCAAAAATACATTCATTCTGTATCTGGTTTTGTCTAAGCAAGCCTCTTTAAAAGGATGACTATGTGCTATAGTAAAAAACAGAAGCACCCATTACCTGAACAAGACTGGGAACTGGAAGCAGCTGGTCCAAGCGAATCAAAAACTCCCACAGCAGCTTCTCCAGTTCGTGGTCAAAGTTTGGACCGTAATCCACAGGGAACTCCTCCTGTTAGAAGAAAAATGTATGTTGTAATTTTTACGTAAATCGAATGATCAAAACAGAGATTATAAGTGAATATAAGTGGTTGCTGCTGCTGCCTTGTGATTTGCAAATAAGCGCGAGTAGAGGGAGGGACTCACCTTGAAGAACTGTGTTCTCTCTGCTGGGTCTGTCAGCAGCGTTTGAATCAAAGCATGGAAACTTTCCACTGTTCTCTGGATTTTGACATCCCTCCTCTAGAAGACCAGATATTAGAATGTTTCCAAACAAATTGTATGTATTGTATAACACAATATAATCTTTCAGGGAATCCTATGGAATGTATTGCAAACACATTCATACATAACATCAACATTATTAGATAACCATTTGAAGTTATTGTAACGGCATAAAGTTATCTTTTGCATTACAGTTAAATTATGCAATTTAATGAAAATAAATGTATGTTTTAAGTGGAATCAGCAATGATGGTTTGCCTGGATAGCTATTACCACATTGCTAATGATTTTCTTTCTTCACAGATCCCACACCAAGTTCAAATACTTTATGAACACACTAATAGTAATTCCCAATACATTGTTATATCATCTGTATCAAGGTATAGAGGCAAAAAATAATGTGCCATATAAGTACTGTATGTGAGCAGTGAGCACATATGTTGTGAGATTAGGATCGAATTTACCACAGTAGGAGCAGAGGAGGGTGACGGGGTACTGGGAGCACGGATTCTTTCCAGGTGGGACTTTATCACCTTTTCATCCGGTTGTGAACAGCACAGCTCCAAGATCAACTGAAAAAGGAGGTGGAAGATGAAGATGAATTCGCACTATATGTATACATTACACGTTAAGAATAAATGCTTGCATTTCTAACATAACAATAAATCCTCACCCGTCCTCTGAGCCCCAGTGCCAGCTTGCCCTGGTGTCTGGCGGTGAGCAGCCCCGGGACAGTCTCACAGGCCGATGTGACGAACTCCTCCAGGGTCCCGTACTGCATCACGTCCCTCCGCTTCATCACCTTCCACAGCGCCGCCGACACCAGGCGCACGGGCGGGGCTAAGAGCTGGAGGGCAGCGAAGGGAAGGCTAGTATCTATTGAGACAAAACAATGGGAGGTTAAGATGGGATAACAGCCGTTGCCAAGGAAATGCATGACAACTAATGTTATGACTTAATCAGCAAGGGTTACTAAAACATCTACTTCACTCGGATGGATTGAGATAACCCATTGAGTGATGCAAATGCAAAGGAGTCTCCCATCAGCTGTCACATACACTGACTGATAAGCACATGTATTTGTCTGCTGCCTGTCACTGACAGTCACACACCTGCCACAAACTGAGTAAAGATAATCAACTTAAACCATGTTTACTACAATATGCGTCTCAGAAAAGCAGTTTCACCTTAATACAAGATATTAGCACTCACCATTTTCCTTAGGTTTTCTTGTAGCCATTTCACTATATCGGTAAAAGCTTAAATTATCTTTGACCAGGGAGGTTATGTGACCAAAAGTATACGTTGAGAAACTTAAGTTAGCTTAGCAACCTAAGACCAACAGACTGTATGCTTGAGACAGACTGCTGCTAGAGTAAGATTCAAAGAACTGACAGTTAACAAAGGTGAAGTTTTTAGCGAAAAGCGGCTGAGATGATGTTTCACAAACTCCGGTGAGGTCTGGGATTGTTTTTCGTTACACATCGGCGTTGCGTTAGTTGTTTACCCGTTAGAAAAAGAAGCTAGCAACACGTCTATCAAAAAGTTCTGCTTCTCATCCTCCCGCCTTCGCTGCAGCAGTCTCAACCGCTCGAATCTTTACTTGGCGCGGGCCGAGTGGGCGGTGCTCTGACCACTTGGACTAAAAGCATAGGCCGTGTCCGAACTGCCATACTAGCGTCCTACATCCTACATACTCACCATCTATATACTGCATACTCTCTACTCAAAGATCGATTGTGTATGCGAGCTGCGTCGAAACGTTCTCAGTTGAAGTATACTCAAGCAATGAAGAATTTATTCTTCTTCTTATAAGATTCAGGCAGTTTAGACACTGTTAAGCTTATAACCGCCCTCTACAGGTTAGATATTGAACTAGATTTTTACAGTCCTGTGTTCATCATCTGTGTTTTAGACCTCTTGTTTTATAATAATTATATTTTGAGGCGGAGGATCCCTCCGACGCTCTCTGTCCGGCTCATCAGCACTCAGCTGTCTGTGAGTTGAACTGGACGAGCCGCGGTGTGTGGAACAGCGATCTGTTCTAATCTCTCCATCAGACTCACTTCACTCATTTCACTTAGTGACTCTAATGTTGTTAGGTATTTATCTTCATCTCTTATATTGTAAGAGTTTATGAATGACTGCACGTACGTCTGTCAGATCGCGGAACCCCGAACAATGTTGTTGCCTAGCAACTTGCTCGAAAATATTTCATTTTCCTGGGCGGGTAGAATTGACCCAGTGCATTGTGGGGCGGTTGCTTTCTTTATAGGTCCATGGCGCCAATGAGCAGCTTTCATAGGAATGAATGGCTTCAACGTTCCAACGGTTTTCAGTCCGCTGTCCATTTCTTTATAGGTCCATGGGCGGTTGAGTAGGAAAAGTATACAATCGATTCATACCCAAAATCTTCCCGGAAGTTAGTACTCATCCGGGAATTTCTCACATACCCAAACTCGCATACCCAACCGTCACATACTCAAATTGAAGTCAAAATGAGTATGAGTAGGACGTTAGTATGGCAGTTCGGACACGGCCATAGACTAAAAGCTAGAAACAGATCGGCTGTCAAGTAACCCCGCCCGCGCGAGAACCGTAACGTCTTAGTGCAAGTGCACCCGAAGTTGTTTTCAGGATGTGACGTAGATCTGAAGACCCGCCAGCTGCTACTCCCATCTGTTTTGGTGCTTTGTGTAAATGTGTCAAGAAAATAGCATGGCAAGATGCTGAAAAAATAGTGTAAAATAATAACAACGTGTCATGGGTAATGGTGTGAAGAATTTCAGAGCACTTTAAGGAGCATTTGAACACAAATAATGTAGCATTTAGCAACTTTAAAAGACGAGAAAAAAAGAACAAACAAAATAGCCTATGAAAGGCTTCAAAATGAGTAAATATGACTACAGGGATTAAATAGTTTAAAAGATTATTTTCTACGAATTACCTGAGCCGACATATATCAGCTTTTATTATCTTATTGCAGCTTTATGAGTATTGCTGTTTATATGAGCCAAGAAATTGCAGTGGCTATACAATTGATGGCCTAGGCCTATATGTTTGAAGTCACCGTTAATGTGCAGGTTATTTTTATTTTTCGACTGTAAAATGTCACATTCATTATCACTTTGGCCACAATTTCCATAAGAAAAAACGAATATAAGGGATACATAGGCTGTTAGAAAACAAACAAACAAACACAATATTGTTCATGTGATCAGATTTTATATAACTAAAAAAACAGTAAAGGTTTCATCAGCAAATATCCAGTATAAGTCAGGCTACAAAGGCAATACAAACATTATTGTCAGATAAAGAAATGAGGTCACTCACTCACACTACCATTCAGTATATAGACACAGGCCAGATGAACCTTGCCCTCTGCGGTCCTGTATCAGATCATCATCAGGTTTGGGGCAAAGTCCAGCCACTGGGTCAAACACAAGACACAAAAAGACATTACATTACCACTCGTTCTTCCAAAACACTGCCCGAAGAACACAACAAGAGACTGCCGAGGATGGACACCACATCTTCATTTCTCAAGTAAGGGAGGAATTAGTTTAGGCACTGTTGATATTGTATTGCTTTGCTTCATGATCCTTTCACTTGATTGAACAACATAAACAACATGGTGCCATTGAAATAACGTAGGCTAAATGTAGATAATCAAGTACCTCAATGATATAACAGTACATTTAAAAATATATCAGGCCTATATTATTATGATATTTTCAAATGTTAGTGTTGGCCTACTACGGTATAATGGAAAAGGGTTGGCAACAGTTTTATTGTTGTGGTTACTTTACATTTTCCTATTCTAAAAAGTCCAACAGACATTAAATAAAGTAATGTATAATGTACGCCTATGTCGTTTTTATCTGGTCTTTTCCACAGAAATGTAACCAAGCGAGTTTGGTCTGCGCCACAGCGTCCCTTCAGAGTGTGTGGTAACGACAGGGGGACCAGGAAAGGCATCACAGCAGGGACTTTGGAGGAGCTGAAGGAGAGGGTGAGAGAGACTGTGGAATATCTATAATGAAAAGAGAAGGTTCTGATCGGGGTAGCAGGATGTATATAATATAATAATAATAATAATAATAATAATAACAATAATAATAATAATAATAATAATAATAATAATAATAATAATAATAATAATAATAACAAGATATGATTTAATATGATATGATATGAAAAATAATGATGTCAAATTATGTGATCACATACTGTAGGCACGTTACAATAGGATATATTGTCAGGATTATTCTGGCCAAAATCATTTTGATTCAGGATATATTTTTATAGCATCAAATATAGGACGCTTTTTTTTTGTTGAAAAAAAACCCAAAACCATTTAACTTTTTGTGGTGGATACAATGGTCAAGCTGAGCCTTCAGCCTTCTGACACAGGTTTAGGATCTTGTTATTTATTGCAATTGGCGATAACATCTTATATCCTCCCATCCCTAATCACATCATAAGTTCCAGGCTACAGTCAACAGTGGTATAAAGATAAGATGTGCAGCATAACATCTGATGTTATTATATTATAACTGCTGTCTGGTTTAATGTGGCTAGCATTGGAGTTTAAAAATCTGCTAAAAGTAGGCTAATAATAACTGCGGGCACAACTGCTTCTTGAAAAGGTTTTGGATTGACCTCAATGAATACAAAAAACTTTGATGAAACTGATCTGATTTCTCACAATAATCCAGAACTTGAATCTGTGCCGTAGGTATGCCAGGCTTTGCTGCTGTCGTTGTCTGCGGTGTCTCTGTCTCTGGTTTGTGAGGATGACGGCACAGAGGTGGACTCCGACGAGTTCCTCCTCACCTTGCCCGACAACATCATGCTCATGGCCCTGGAGCCTGGACAGACGTGGAAACAACAGCAGGTACGTTTGACCAAAGAAGCCACACTTTATTCGGTATAAAGCCCCAGATTAATGGCTCATTTCTGGGTTTGTGAATTATTATTTTTTGTCTCTTGAATAATACCCCACTTAAACTTCCAGGGTGTAGTTGTGTCAAGATCTCAGGACTACAACAAGCAACGGAACGGGAAAGACATAGCTCGTGTGACCTTCGACCTCTACAAGACCAGCCCCAAGGACCTATTTGGCTCCCTGAATGTGAATGCAACATTTCAAGGCCTGTACTCTGTCAGCGCTGACTTTCAGTGTCTGGGGCCCAAGAAAATCCTCAGGTAAGCCCGAAGAAGAACAGGGTGAAGGTCATTCCAAAAAAAGACATAGAGAGAAGCTACAATCGAAATACAGTTTTGGGACTCATACTTGTCCCCATGACTGTCTTATATATTATTCCATTATCAGATCGTTAATGCTAGCGTGAAATGTGACTTGAGCGTGCAGAAGAATCAGTACAAGATCATACTGAAGAGTCGACCCTTTGTATGGATTTGTTTTTGTTTGTTCTTTCTTTCAGAGAAGCCCTGCGTGTAGCCTCCGCCCTCCTAAGTGCTGCTGGACACCTGCTCATCACCTCCGCCTCCGTGATCCGCCGCGTCATCGAAGGAGCAGAGCTTTGGCAGCCTCAGAGGGGGGAGTACAACGCCACCTGGAACTAAAACTGAGCCGAGAGAGAAATCTGTAACAGAGAATAGTTCAGCCCCATGTCATTCTTGATCTTCATACAGATCATAGGGCTGATCTGAGATCTTTTGAGAATCTAATCCCATGAAGTGAACATCTCATCGTGTTACCATGCATTGTATAATTGTTCTGAAGTTTACCCCTTTTAATATAGGAGGAAAGCAAACCACTTTCTTTGACCTGATTCTGGACTCAGTACCATATTCTTCTACCCCTAATACTTCAGGTTATTAAAGGAATGTAACACACCCAAAAGATCAAGTGTCTTTGTTGTCAAATGTTTGGTTAGAAACAAATACATAATGCATTTCATGTTGAATCTGTTTACATAAAGAGGGCAGCTAAAAAAAGATAATTATTTATATTTCTCTGTAATACTGCAGCATTAGTTCAATCAGTAAATGCTTCAAACTGAAGAGAACGCATCCTGGTCGTCATTCAAAGCTTCCATTACCCTACAGTCTTCAACTATAAATGTAGTTTTTCTATATATTGTGCAATATATTTTACATAATATTCTAGATTTTTACTATAGGCTATTGTCATTATCATTTGTCTGTTATTTGGATCTGAAACCCCTCGTCCCTTCATTTTGCATGTTGCATGATGTAACGAATCATGAGAAGAGACGTGTTTCGAACGACAAGCCATATAAATGTTTTACTTAAATGACAACAAAGAAACATCTGCACAGCACAAAGGTGCTCATCCGTGACAAACTTCATCCAGACTTCAGATGAGTAAAAGACAGCTGCTGGGTCAAACACAGGCAAGAACAGAAGAGACACAGATAACATCTGAAGTCAATATATAGGAATAACAGTATAACAAAACATTCTATATATTAAAGAGCAGCAGTGATGCCTTTAACTTTGCAACCTTTCATCAAACATTGTTGTAGAAAAGCGTTCAACGTAACAAACTTCATCTGATGCATCTTTCATTTTCAATCCCTTCTATGGAATACTAGTAACACAAACTCAGTAATTTTTTATTTCTTTTTTTACTGTTGAGGCCCCGGCACATTTTCACCTTCTCCAGTGCTCTTGCTACAGCCAGACTTCGCCATCTTTGCAAATCCATTGAGGCACTGACGGTACAGGACAGTGGCCAGCGCCTGGCTGTGCTGATCCTTAGTCATCCAGCGCGGCTTACCTTTCTTGATGTAGTAGCGCATGTCGCCGTACCACTGGACCAACATGTAGCGGCGGACACCCGTCTCTGCCGACAGTTGGGTGTACTCCTCTTCGTCTGGATACTGGCTTCGCGTGAAAGCCACCTTCATCTTCGCCAACTGGCTTTGCGTTTTGGTTTTGTAGCGGGCACGCAGGGGAAGCGAGCCCGGGACTACAGTTTGATAGACGTGCTGTTGGGTGGAGGTGGATGGACCGTCTGCCAGGAGAGGATTAGCGTTCATAGCCATGAGCTCCTGTAGTTTGCCAACATCAGTGACAGCATTGTTGAGGTTTGGTAACTCTGCATGCGGTTCTTCCTCCTTTTCTCTTATTCCGTCAGCGTCACTTTTCACAGGCGACATACGTATATTTTGGGCGGGCGGGGGGTCGACATCGGCCGCTTTCGCTGGTTCTGTCTGGTTGTCAGTGAGTGGAGGCACGTTGAAGGTCTCATGGGAAGAACTCTCTTGGACAGCGCAGAGTAATCTCTTGTTTTGTTTTGCCTTCTTTTTCTTCCTGGCAAAAAGGGAGTTCTGACACTCTTTGTCGACTTCATAACCTCTCATTTCTACTTCTTCTTTGCTCTCCACAACAGCATCATCCCCTTGCTTGATTCTCTTCTGTTCCTTCTTGTCCACTCCTGTCGAACTTTTCCGCTTTTTCCCAGAATTCCTTTGGTCTTCCTCTACTTTTGTGTCCTTCTCCTGCTTAATTTCGCTCTCCGGTCGTTCACCAGTCTGCCCATTTTCTTCCATCATCCCCCGAACCTTGCGGATGTCTTTGTAGTCCCAGCTGATGCCATAGTGGAGCCGCCGTACCATGAACCACACCCTCACCTGGTCTGGGTGGAGGGAGCTGCGCTGTGCCAGTTTGTCCGTCTGTTTCTGAGTCAGGTACGGAAACCTGTCGAAGGCCTTTTCCAGCTCCGCCACTCCATCCAGTTTTAGGTCGATCTGGCTTGAGTGCACCCATATAAGCCTCTGACCGTCGGCCACCAGCGGGAGACACACTGTATTGTTTTGGTTCAGAGTGAAAGGAGGCGGGGCGCAGTCGATCGCAGTTATAGTCTCGCCACGGGCGTCCGGTGTCTTCTGTCTGAGCCTGGTGAGGCCTTCATCAGTCTGCATCATCTCTCTCTTCTGTGGTGAAGGCTTCTGCAAAGAGCAGACAAACAGTAAGGGTTGATACCCAAAGAATATATGTACTCATCAATAAAAAGTTTTTTTTTTTTTATCTGAACACTTTGCTCTTTTTAGTATACATACTGTGGGAATATATAACTGTCACCTGTCAAAGACTTAGTAATAATTATTACTATGCAGTGATACCATTTTATTGTTTCTGGTTGTATTTGCCGGATTCCACCTTTAAGGCCCTCTTTTTTATATTGAATTATTCAAAGCCTCAAGAATCTGTAGAAATGATAGCCAAATTGAATTGCCATTATGGTATGTTTGCAGCATTTCAAGGTAGTCGGCCTGGTTAGAGCACATTTTAACACAAAAATACTGCTTTTTAGCTTAGTTTAGATGCATATTGTGTTTGTCAACCATGTTTTTAGAAAAATACTAGTATGAGTTGGTTTAATTTACTCCAGGACTGACTGAGTCAAAGAAAGAAATATATCATTATAAAAAATCAAGCAAATTTTACACAAATGAAGTTCTTCTGTGTCTCTGACCAAACAGTTTGGTAATACTACTTTCCATGACCATAGATGGGAAGTAGTACTTTGAACAAATCACTCAAGGAATATTGTTAACATTAGTTTTGATAGCTAATTGGCATTATTTTGGGCCCATTTTCACATCGACTCGCTAGTATTCTTGCCTAGAACCTACACGGATAACCGTCAACAGGAATGTTACAAATCATTGATTACCATCGCCGATTGATTTATGTGCGTCTGCGCGTAATAATGTTGTTTCTCGGATTGTTAGCGTTAGCTGGGACGTTAGCACAATGTAACCTGCGTGCCACCTAGCCCATGACCTAGCCTCGCACGATGCACGAGGTAATGTAGCCCGCGTGATGCATGAGTTGGTAAAGCCAGTGAACTTCTTAAATATGTTTTTCTCAAATAATAATCATTTATTTTCGGTGGAAGTACCGAGAAATTGACGAACGGTTGGAGGTTCCTACCTTTACCAGCACACTCATGTACAATCGCCCTGGACGTCAAAGACGACGCTGAAGTTGGCAGCTGATTCGCAGCAGCCGATTCGGCAGTTAAGGAGCTGCGACTGATTCTCCGTTGTTTAACCTCCTAAATCACCGCGGTAAAGCCACATTAATTAGTCTAGATGATCTAAGAGAGGCTAACCATTCTTTAAAAACAGTTTACAATTGATGTAACCTTTATTAAGTTTGTTTAAAAGAAAGAGAGGAGAGATTTCACTGCTTTTTTTGCATCTGGACCACATTAGAACTGGTCCTGATTGAAAACCATTGCACCTAGACTCTTCAAATCTGGACTAGAATATCACAGAGAGGCTATAGATTATAGAAAACATAGTTTCTGATTTGTGAAACTTTTTTTCTATTTGTGAAAATGCAAAGAATGCACATTTTAATGGTTTTTAGGGGTCTAGGCCGCATTAGAACTGGTCCTGATTGAAAACCACTTTACCTAGACTCTTAAAACCTGGACTATATTATCACACAGCGAGGCTATAGATTATAGAAATCATAGTTTTTGATTTGTGAAACTTTTTTTATATTTGTGAAAATGCAAAGAATGCACATTTTATTGTTTTTTTGGAGTACAGACCGCATTAGAACTGGTCCTGATTGAAAACCATTGCACCTAGACTCTTCAAATCTCGACTAGATTATCATAGTGAGGCTATAGATTATAGAAAACATAGTTTCTGATTTGTGAAACCTTTATTCTATTTGTGAAAATGCAAAGAATGCACATTTTAATGGTTTTTACGGGTCTAGGCCGCATTAAAACTGGTCCTGATTGAAAACCACTGGACCTAGACTCTTCAAACCTGGACTAGATTATCACAGTGAGGCTATAGATTATAAAAAACATAGTTTCTGATTTGTGAAACTTTTATCCTATCTGTGAAAATGCAATAAAGGCACATGTCAACGCTTTTTTGGGGTCCAGACCGCATTAGAACTGGTCCTGATTGAAAACCACTGCACATAAACTCTTCAAATCTGGACTAGAATATCACATTGAGGCTATAGATTATAGAAAACATAGTTTCTGATTTGTGAAACCTTTATCCTATCTGTGTAAATGCAAAGAATGCACATTTTAATGGTGTTTAGGGGTCCAGACCGCATTAGTACTGGTCCTGATTGAAAACCACTGCACCTAGACTCTTCAAATCTGGACTAGAATATCACAGTGAGGCTATACATTATAGAAAACATAGTTTCTGATTTGTGAAACTTTTACCCTATCTGTGAAAATGCAATAAAGGCACATGTCAAAGCTTTTTTGGGGTCCAGACCGCATTAGAACTGGTCCTGATTGAAAACCATTGCAACTAGACTCTTCAAACCTGGACTAGATTATCACAGAGAGGCTATAGATTATAGAAAACATAGTTTTTGATTTGTGAAACTTTTTTTCTATTTGTGAAAATGCAATAAAGACACATGTCAAAGCTTTTTTGGGGTCCAGACCGCATTAGAACTGGTCCTGATTGAAAACCACTGCACATAGACTCTTCAAATCTGGACTAGAATATCACAGGGAGGCTATACATTATAGAAAACATAGTTTCTGATTTGTGAAACTTTTACCCTATCTGTAAAAATGCAATTAAGGCACATGTCAAAGCTTTTTTGGGGTCCAGAGACCGCATTAGAACTGGTGTAGTGGTTTTCAATCAGGACCAGTTCTAATGCGGTCTGGACCCCAAAAAAGCCTTGACATGTGCCGTTATTGCATTTTCAGAAATAGAAAAAAGTTTCACAAATCAGAAAGTATGTTATCAAAAATCTATAGCCTCTCTGTGATATTCTAGTCCAGATTTGAAGAGTCTAGGTGCAGTGGTTTTCAATCAGGACCAGTTCTAATGCGGTCTGGACCCCTAAAAACCATTAAAATGTGCATTCTTTGCATTTTCACCAATAGAAAAAAAGTTTCACAAATGCGCAAGGAAATTCAGAAGCCTCTGCAGGCTTCTGAATTTCCTTGCGCAAGATATGCAGTAGGCTAATGTAAGTGGTTACTTTAGCTCAATACACTTTACTTTCTTACCTGCAAGATTTATAAACTAGATCGTGTCAATTGTCATTAGACTTGTAAGATATTTTTATAGTTTAGATGTACAAGATTCTTTAAAAAAAAAAACATCTAAAAGCATGCGTGATATGTTTTGAATGTGCAGATTTTTTTTTAACAATACAGGAAAATAAATATTTGGAACGTTTTACATAATTAATGAGAGCCCTAATACTGAATAATATTCCATTATATTTGTGTCAGGTAGCTGAATGGTGCCCTTTCCTTTACATAAAAAAATAATAATTTCACCATGAATTGATAAAGAAAAGGCACAGATTGGTGCATAAAAAGTGTTTGCATATCCCCAGATAACTTATGGCAGTAGCCTAACTGATAACATTTTTCTTTACACTTTTTGTTCTTGGCTGGGGGAAAGCTCTGCCCGAGGGTTGGTTAGTTCTGGAGGGTTTGGTACAGGGAAGCTGGTCAGAGTTGATGGGACGATGGATGGAGCCAAATACAGGGCATAAAACCTGTTAGAGTCTGTAAAAGACTTGAGACTGGGTGTAGGTTCACCTTCCAGAAGGACAACTACCCTAAACATACAGCCAGATTTACAATGGAATGATTTAAATCAAAGCATTGGCATGTGTTAGAATGGCCCAGTCAAAGTCCAGACCTAAAAACCAATTAAGAATGTTGAGAAAGACTTCAAAATTGCTGTTGACAGACACTCTCCATCCAATCTGATGCTGAATCTGTAGTTCGAGCTATTTTGCAAAGAAGAATGGGCAATAAATATCAGTCTGTAGATGTTCAAAGCTGGTAGAGAAATACTCTAATAGATTTGCAGCTGTAATGGCAGCGATAGGTGGTTCTACAAAGCATTGACTCAGGGGGCTGAATACTTTTACATGCCACACTTTTCAGTTTTTTACTTATAAAAACAATTTAAAACCACGTTGCATTTTCATTCCACTTCACAATTATGCGCCACTTTGTGTTGGTGTATCACATAAAATCCCAATTAAATAAATGTACCTATGTGGTTGTAATGTGACAAAATGTAAAAAATGTCAAGGTATGAATACTTTTGCAAGCCACTGTATGTATACCGTAAATACATTGTGTATCTGATCAATAATAAAGCAAGTGAAATAATATGTGGGATGTTTTTATTGACTTGTTGAAACACGAAGTGGAAAAAAAGTAGTTCTAAAACAGCATTCAACATTTTTCAATTTTCATATAAAGGTGATGATTAAAAAATTAAACAAAACAGAGCATGATGTGATAACAGCTTGAAACAGAGTAACCACAGACACTGCAAAGTGAAATCATAAGGCAATAATTAGACATGAATACATTTGAAAGTGAAAATGAGAGTATCACTAATATAAATCCACACAAAAATTGATTGTTATTGATCCGGAGCAGCTAGTTTGCTGGAAGTGGAAGAATCCCAAAAGATCTAAAAAATTAGGGCAAGCTTATTTGGAGTTTTGTAATCATTTCAACAAAAAAGTGTTTTTTGTCTCATTTGATGAGAATAAATATCCTTGATGAGTGCACAAGTGGCAGTTAACTAAAAATATAGAGCTGTCAGTGCAAATAACACATTAATAATGATGACACATGCAAAACAAGCTCCCAGTTATATTTTCCAAGCTAATTGGAGCAAATCTGATGATATAAGAGTGATTTAATAGGAATCAAGAAAATGTAAAATAATATGATGAATAGATTATACAATTTTGTTCCAGATGTCCAATCGACTATTTTAGTATCTGTATGAAATAGTTTGCTTTTAAGTACAAATCCTAATGTCATTCACACACAAAGAGTTAAACAAACATGTTTTGGTAAGTAGGCTAGCCCCCATTGGTGTTTCAAATTTTCTGAAATGAAACATAACCAAGCCAAAGATAACAAAAAGGCGGCACCCATCTCCAACTAACACCACACCTCCTTGCATGTTTGTCTTAGCAGAAATTAAACCTGTTGGGCATAGCATTCAGATCAGAGACTGAGAGAACAACTTACTTTATCAGCAAAAACAGACTTCATTTTCTGTTTTCTGCCAAAACAGAGTAGCCGAAAGGGCAACAACAAGGATCCGTGAGATTTCGTTCAACGACGCTGAAATAGTCAAGAACGATCAAACAGGACTTCCTACTTTCAAAAACATGTCTGACAATCCTCAAAAGGAGACACCAGTTATCCTGTGTGACATGTGTACAGAGGAAGACAGGAAACCGGCACGGAAGACCTGCATGAAATGTGAGATCTCCATGTGCGTCCAGCACCTCCAGGCTCACCTGACTACGCCTGTCCTGCTACAAACTCATCCTCTGACTGAGCCCATGCCCTTATGTGGGATCACTAAGTGCCCCCAACATGGTAAACTCCTGGAGTACTACTGCTTGGATGACATGACATGTGTGTGTGTCTCCTGTGCCATTGAAGACCAGCACCGTCTACACAATATGAAGACGTTCTCCACTGCTCACAAAGAGCTCATGGAAAAGCTCAACACTGAGCAGCAGGCTTTACTGATGAAAACTTATGATGAGAATGTGAGTCTAGAAAAGTGGGAGAAGACTGAAAGAGAGAAGCTTGGTCGCTCTAGTGTGCGTCTCATTGAGGCTGTGACTAACCTGCGTGACATCACCCTGACCAGTGTCCAGAGTTCAGTCTCCGCTCGTATGGTGTCCATCAAAACCAGCAAGAGCAGCATGCAAGCAGCGAAGAACGAGAAGGACACCTTCAGATTCCTGCAGATGTATTCTCAGGTGTATCAGGATGTAGAGAAGGCCAAGGCTGTGGATCTGAGAAAAGGCTTGGAGCCTGGCAGTGATCGAGAAAAACTGGTTCAGGAGATAAGGCAGAATGGGGAAAAGATGTTGAACGACGCTAGCCACTTCCTGGTTTCCTTGTTGAGTCTGGTCGACCCAGAGAACCACCATGTGACTAGTCCAGACCTGATCTTTGACCCACAGACTCGGGACCCCAGCATGTCTCTGTCCAAAGACAAGAGGAAGGTCTTCTACAGTAATTGGCTGGGGGAAAGCTCTGCCCGAGGGTTGGTTAGTTCTTTGAGTTTTGCCGCGCCTGCATCTCACATTCAAACATATCCTTCCACTCTTCTAATCCGTAGTACCCAGTCAGTTCCTAACCTTCAGAGGTGGACGGTCCGTTTCTCTCAAGACTCTGACTGGGCCATCGGTTTATGTGACAAACAGTCTGCAAAGAACGTCAAGAATGGACCTGTCTTTGGTCTGTGTTGTGAGGGTAACCAGCTCAGCTGTCTCTCATCAGAGAATGAAAAAAGTTCCAATGAAATATTCGGTTCACATGGAGAAAGTTTTGCATCATTCAGTCAACCAAAATATTTTATGGAGCAGTACATGCAGCAGCAAATGCACATGACCACAGCAAAGAAACAGTGCAGGGTTTCCTCTAAATTAATCACCTATCAGGGCAAAGATGGAGTTCAGTCTGTACCGCGACCTGAAATGGTGGAAGTGTTTTGGAACAAGGTGGATTCCTCGCTGTCATTCTTCCGAAGAACGGAGCAGCACCAGAGGGAAGAAATTATCACAATTAAGATGATCCTTAACAACTGGGACCTGGTCCCATTTGTCCATTTGCGAAACGGGCAAAATATGCAGCAAGTGGAATGGAAGTGCTCCTGTGGCAAGGTTTACTGTAAGAGCGGCACTGGATACAGCGATGGAATGCGAAACTACTCTCACCATGCCAATTGTTCCTGTGGAGCTTTAATTGGCACGTGCATTACAGAACTGGTTTGTGAACTTCAGTGATAGGTTTTTAGACTTACTGATCATTGCTAAGAAGTGCATGGCTATATATTCAGTAACAACATCTATTGCTTTCAGTGGATGAGTATATAATATCAATTAGTTTTGTTTCTTTTAAATGAAAATAAAGTTTGTTTATTGTACTTTAGGCAAGAATTGTCATTTTGTTTTTTCTGGCTGCCAGTTTAAGGTGTTTGTCTCCATCTAATGGTGACAAATGTGTCATTGGGCTCACATGTTGTACACAGTACAGTTATCTTACAATGCATGGTCTTACTAACTCATTAATGTCCTTATATATCATACAATCATTGTGTCAGATCAATAATAAAGCAAGTGAAATTTTAAGATGTGGAATGTTTTTATTGACTGAAAAAAAACATTTAAAAACTGCTTTTAACATTTTGCCATTTTCACATAAATGTGAGAATAAAAAAATGAAACCAAACAGAGCATGATGTGAGAAAAGCTTGTAACAGAGTCACCATAGACACCGTCCGTGAAACTATACCAAGTACTTATGGAGTGAAACTTGCAAGGAATGACCACTTAATATTTGAAGGCTATACTGAGACGTAAAACTGTTTTATTGTGCACATCATCACTAAAATAAAGCCACTTAAAACTTTAGTTGGAATTGTTCAGGAGCAGCTGCAACCAGAGGTGCATAAACGTTTACAATATAGAATGACACCTCTGCTATGAATTCAGCACTTCACTGCTGTGTTTTGCATGTGTTTTAGAAATGTGTATATACTATATATTATTTCATAAATCCTAAATCTATGAGAAGATAACCAAAATTAAATATTATTAATCTCAAATAACTACGGTAATCATTTAAGTGCAAATTGAACGAGTGATGGAATGACTGGATTTCTAAAAACAGCATACATTTCTGGGCTTTCTGAATAATTTAAGACATGTTTTAATTTTATAAGTGCGTGGTTGAAGGCTTTACAGTGCATAGAGACAATGCTGTTGTAGATCTAGTTATAAAGGCAGCCATACATTTTCATGAATGTGGAAAACCTCAGAAAAAGGTGAAAGGACTTTGCATTGGAATGATGAGACAGCAGACTTGCAAATGTACAGCTCTAGCTTATATCTTACTCTCTAGAGACAAACGGAACCTTAATGAGGTGGAAACATGTTTAGTATACTGAGTATACTAAAAATTGCGTTGAAGTTTCAAGTCAAAGAACTTTAACCTATGTCAGAACAAAACATACGTTTTGATAAACATGTCTGTTCTGTTGTGTTTACACATGGGTCAATGCACAAACAGAATGGTGGAGTATAGACAGGCAGTGTGGCAGATTTATCATCTGAAGCGGGATTATTCAGCTGTCGTTGCCAAAGACAGTGTTGAGCTGCTGAGTGACCCTGATGAAGGTGGTCCTGCGGCTAAGCTCCTTCAGTTTGCCTGCGCCAACATAGGTGCAGGTGGAGCGGACCCCACCCAGGATGTCTCTTATTGTGACATCCACCGGTCCTTTGTACAGAACTTCAACCGTCTTCCCCTCTGACGCTCTGAAGACAAGAAAATAAAATAAAAAACACAGTGGGGTTATCTTCAGAAGGATAGGTTTAAAGAACAATACTGACATGCAGAACAACATAAGAAAGACTTCCGTTATGTACCAAAATAACTGACTCTGACCTGTACTCAGCCACGCCTCCTGCGTGCTTTTTCATCGCAGTGTCGGAGCTCATGCCGTAGAACAGCTTGTATTTCTTGCCGTTTTTCTCAATTACCTCGCCGCTGCTTTCTGAGTGGCCTGCGAGCATCCCGCCCAGCATAACAAAGTCCGCTCCAGCACCTGAGAGTCAAGCAGAAAGCAAAGTGACCAGTCTGTTTCTAACAGAAAGACTTACTTACTTACTAAGGTTGGAATTCGGGCGCAATTTTGAATACACCAAAATTTACCAAAAGCCTTCGAGACATCTCCTGGGCAAGTGCACCCCCCGTCCTGGATGAAAAAGAAAGGAGGAAGGAAAAGAAAAAACAAACACCATGGTATGAGTGTGACTGTATGTAAGAGACAGCTTGCATTCAAAAGATAAGGCTGCACATTCTCATGGATAAATACAACACATTTAGATAGATTAGACCCTGAGGAGATAACGGTGGTTGGAATTCCTCTAATGTTAATCAGTAATTTAGTAAACAACAAGAACTCGGAAAAGAGTTATGATTAAACCACAGGATTCTCATAGAATACATTCACTTACAGAGATGATGTGGCCGCCCAAACCATGGGCTGCATCTGCACACTCGATCACAGCGCTGAGCTGGGGGTAGCCCACTCCTGTCTTCATGCGGGTGGTACAAACAGAGCCTGTATAGGGAAGACACAGTGGCCAGACGTGACTTAAGGATGCAGGTCATGATTTGCAAACAGCAAAAAGCTTTTTAAAGGCATTTGTTGCGGTTTGAGTAATCTGTATGTGCCGAATAAATGGGGGTTGCATAATATCAATCCAAGCAAGTAGACACATCACAGGAAAGTATGTGAATGTTAATTCAATTTAATATAAATCATACTTAGTGAAAAAGTAATGTTTTTGAGTAAATACGTAGTGACAGAGTGTTTAAATAACATTACGTCGAAACTAAGAAATATGTTAGTAAGTGTTACGCTGTGTTCACCTGGTCCGATGCCTACTTTGATGATGTCAGCACCAGCCAGGATCAGCTCCTCTACCATCTCTCCTGTCACCACATTTCCTGCCTGAGCAAATCAGAAAAAAATTACTACAACAAAAAAAAACATTTATCTCTTATCAAAAAGACATGATACTGTGAACATCCCATCTCATTTAAAATGCGTACACCTACTGACCATGATAGTGTGAGTGGGGAACTTCTGCCTGACGTCTTTGACAAAGTGAACAAAGTGTTCAGAGTAGCCGTTGGCCACGTCCACACAGATGTACTGCAGAGCTGGTACCGCCGCCACGATGGCTGAAATCCTATCGAAGTCTCCGTCACCGGTCCCTGTGCTGACCGCTACACTCTGGGAGGTAAACAGCGAGAGAGAGAAAGTCATGTTGCAATTAATACCAGTATTGATAAACTCCCCGGAGGAAAAAAAAGGCTTTCATGCTAATAGACACTTATTGAAGGGGTACCTTCACGCAATCAGGGTGCTTCGCCGCAAACTCCACCCAGTCATCCACCGAGTAATGCTTGTGAATCGTGGTGAAGAGAGTGAACTAGTGGAAGAGAAAAAAAAGAGTGATTAAAGTGAAAAAGGTGCAATGACATCTGTTGGCCACTAGGCTGCAGCTGTTCTTACTGAGTGAGTGATAGAGTAAATTAACGGAACCAAAACATTTATTATAGTATTATTATTAAACAATGAGGTGCTTCTCTCATTGACATGGTCCTCTTGTCCCACCCGTGATTTGTATAATTCCTTATCATTCCAAGGATATAAAAAAGGACGCTACACATACGCCACAAATATTTAGGTGGGAACACTGCTTAGAATACACGTATGCCTTAGTTTTGTTTAGAATACTTTAGTGACTCAGAACTTTAAACCGATGTGCTCAATGAAACCCTTTGTGAATTAATGATTAACATCCCATATACAGGTGAAACTCATATTATTAGAATATCATGGAAAATGAATTGGAATTGAGGCAAGAATTCATGCAAAAGGGGCCCAAACCAAGTACTGAGTACATATTGATGATTATACTTTATATAGGGCTGACATTTCTGTATTTAAAATAAATTTTGTATTGATTTTTATGTAATATTAAAATTTTCTGAGATTTTGAATGTGAGGTTTTCATAAGCTGTAAGCCATAATAATCAAAATTTTAACAAACAAAGGCTTGAAATATCTCACTCTGCATGTAATGAGTCTATATAATAGGGGAGAGTGGCCTAAGTTGTGCCACTTTTTACTCAAAGTGACTTTAAAGTGAGGCCTTGACAGTAAAGTCTCCAACTCAAATATATACATAAATTTCAGGGTGTTGTGCATCCCTGGCATTAAAAACTTTGGATCTGGAATAAACTGTTGAAGAAATATAGCTTTCGGAAAAAAAGTTGTCTTGTGGCACAATTTGCCCCCGGTGTGGTGTAAGTTGTGCCATTGGAGAAAATACCATGGGGTAAATTGTGCCATTGATATATATCTCATAAACTGTAATGAAGACTTTTTTGTTTCCTTTTTAACTTGCAATTTTCATTTTATTTGCTTCTTTTATTAAATCGAGTTTTAATTTTTATTTAATTTTTATTTGCTTCTTTTATTCGCTTTTAAATGTTTTATAATGTGTTTTATGTATTCTAATCTTGCCCCTGTAAAGCACTTTGAGTGGCCTTGTGTCTGAATTGTGCTATATAAATAAACTTGCCTTGCCTTGCCTTGCCTAATGCAAGACAAATCCATTAGACAATCACTTATTTAAGGTTTATTTAAAGTGAATAAAGTAAATATTTTACAAAGATTGAAGGTCAATTTTCTTAAACAAGGCCTAGCAGATCTAGGTGGTTTTGCCTGCAAAGCTCACAGTGACAAAGTCACCATCATCATCTTTCTGGCCATCTGAACTCTCCTCAGTGGTGTCGTTAAGTGGAATTGAGATGTCAGTCTCTTCTGAGCAACTGTAGACAATCACTTTCTTTTGGTGACCAGAGTATACAGCCATGCCACTGGCACAACTCTCAGAAATGTACTTTGCACTAGCTGCTCCGACCCTTCTAGAACCAACTGCCTCCTGGCATATGCGATTCCCTCTCCATTTCTGCCTTTAAATCAAGGCTCAAAACCCATCTGTACACCCTGGTTTTTCCTCCCCATCTGCACTACTATCTTTGTTCATATGTGGATGTCTGGGCTTTATGTCTTTTATTTTGGTTATTGTTATTTTACCTTAATTTTTTACCTACTGAATGCACTATGTAAAGCACTTTGGACAGTGCAAACTGTTATAAATGTGCTTTTATAAATACTAGGGCTGTCAAGCGATTAAAAAAATAATCTAAGGTAACACTTTATAATAACTATCCATTGTAACTCGTTAATAGATCATTAGTAAACTCTTAATTAATGATTATTAATGATTTGTTAAGTGTTTGTTAGCAGTTTGTTAAGGATTTATAACAATGGTAGATAGTTAATAGCTTAATAACTGAATCAGTTCATCTGGGACGAGGCTGAAATAGGCTATAGACTATACACAGTGCATGGGCAACTGAGGGCAGCCCCATTTTCAAATATTTTTAAATAAACTCAATACACACTGTGCATGCCATGGACTTGAACGTGACGTGATCAGTTAATCTCGGATTACCTCCCAGATGAAACTGATTCAATTATTAAGCTATTAACTATCTACCATTGTTATAAATCCTTAACAAACTGCTAACAAACACTTAACAAATCATTAATAATCATTAATTAAGAGTTTACTAATGATCTATTAACGAGTTACAACGGATAGTTATTATAAAGTGATACCTAATCGGATTAATTACAGGCTCTGTGATTAATTAATCGAAATTAATCGCATACTTTTATGACACTTTTATACCTGTTTATAAACAGCTGTATAGCCTGCTACAGTTTGTTTCTCTCTCTCTCTCTCTCTGGCTCTCTCTCTCTCTCGCTCTCCGTCTATTGTAACTTCTGTCTCCACAACAGACAGCGCTGCACTGCCACAGATGCCTATGCCGATTAATTCCCCATTGTCGTACTCATAGGCAAAAATATTGACACACACACACACACACACACACACACGCACACACACGCACACACACACGGGGCGGGTGTCCGTTTACGCGGGAGACGAGACAGCTAGCAAACAAAATTGTACTCATGGAGGAAGATTGAGAGATACTTTTGAACCTACATTGTTGCACCCACTAAATCAATAATGCACAAACACTGCGGAGAATAAAGTAAGATGTCTTCCTACCTTCATGCTTATTTACCCGAAGCATCCCATAAACCGTCCATAGAGCCCTCGGCCCCGCCCTTTCCCCCAGCTTCTCTCTTTACTTTTCTCCCTTTCACCCGTGCGGGCCGTGTATGCAAGCTACAGGTGCAGCTCGGTGCAACTGCGCACCACTTTTGCACCGGGTCAAAGGGCATTATAGAAATGCGATAAATCTGCGTTAATTTTTTTAATAACGTTAATTTTTCTGTGATTAATTAATCAAAATTAACGCGTTAATTTGACAGCCCTAATAAATACATTTTACTTACTTACTTACTTATAACTCACCAAGGCCCTCTGGCACAAATCACCCCATCCCCAGAATTTTGGATAATAAGCATGATGCAGCAGTTTAGGGCAGACATCGTGCTAACTACACTCAACAAAAATATAAACGCAACACTTTTGTTTTTGCTCCCATTTTTCATGAGATGGACTTAAAGATCTAAAATTAATTCCAGATACACAATTGTACCATTTCTCTCAAACATTGTTCACAAATCTGTCTAAATGTGTGATAGTGAGCACTTCTGCTTTGCTGAGATAATCCATCCCACCTCACAGGTGTGCCACATCAAGATGCTGATCTGACATCATGATTAGTGCACAGGTGTGCCTTAGACTGTCCACAATAAAAGGCCACTCTGAAATGTGCATTTTTTTGCTTTATTGGGGATCTGGGGACTCAGAACCAGTCAGTATCTAGTGTGACCACCATTTGCCTCATGCAGTGCAACACATCTTCTTCGCATAGAGTTTATCAGATTGTCAATTGTGGCCTGTGGAATGTTGGTCCACACCTCTTCAATGGCTGTGCGAAGTTGCTGGAGACGGCTTATGGTGGAGAAATGAACATTCAATGCACGAGCAACAGATCTGGTTGACATTCCTGCTGTCAGCATGCCAATTGCACACTCCCTCAATGCTTGTGGCATCTGTGGCATTTTGCTGTGAGACAAAACTGCACATTTCAGGGTGGCCTTTTATTGTGGACAGTCTAAGGCACACCTGTGCACTAATCATGATGTCAGATCAGCATCTTGATTTGGCACACCTGTGAGGTGGGATGGATTATCTCAGCAAAGCAGAAGTGCTCACTATCACACATTTAGACAGATTTGTGAACAATGTTTGAGAGAAATGGTACAATTGTGTATCTGGAATGAATTTTAGATCTTTAAGTCCATCTCATGAAAAATGGGAGCAAAAACAAAAGTGTTGCGTTTATATTTTTGTTGAGTGTATATAGACACAAAATGTAGCATACTAAAGCACTAAAACATATGTCAAATGTTTTCAAACGTGTCTATAATTGTTCAGACACAGTAATCAAAAAACCTTGATCATGGAAATTTTACTTTGAAAGGCAAAAACTGTTTTTTTAGCTTATATGTGCTTATATCTTATTCCATGTTTCTCCCTTCTTTACAGGATGAGTTTAATGGATGGCTCTTCTTAAATATGTGGTCACATTTCCAATTTATTCTATGGTTTTCTAGAAACAAGGGGTGGCACAACTTGCCCACCGGCACAACTTAGGCCACTCTCCCCTATATTAGTTTCACCTTTTAAGTTGAATTACTGAAATAAATAAACTTTTGCACGATATTCCAATTTTTTGACTTTCACCTGTAATGCATAACGTACCTGGTGCAAAGCCAGGGCCATCTCAAAGGTCCCTACAGTGTCCATGTTTGCAGCGATGATGGGGATCCCTCTGTAGCTTCCATTGGAGTTCCTGAAAGTGTAGCTCCTCATGAGGTCCACCTGGGAGAGGCAATAACAATGAGACCTTTATATGTAAAACATATGTATTTTTTGTTATTAGCTTATTCAGGATTCATGTGAATAGAAATCCTCAGCTGTAGGCCTATACATACCTCGCTCCTAGACTTAAGCGTGCTCCGCTTCGGACGCAGGAGCACATCCTTAAAGTCCAGTTTGATGTCATTCTCAATGCGAGGCATTTTGGAAATGAGTTGTGCAGGCGGTGTGTAAAGAAAATAAAGAACAGTGTGTCCCAGACCTTGTGTGAATCTGTTAAAGAGAGGGAGGACAGAGGCAGGAGAATCAGGAGGGGTTTCAAATTCATTTCACACCCCATTATCATTCCTTTACATAGCCTAGTTCTCACACACCCACAGATCCACGTATGGCCATGAAATGTCTCATGTAGTTATAATGTAAGGTATGGAAAGAATCTTTTAAAGACAAACATCCTACTCGCAATCAAAATATAATTCAAATAGAGTAATTATTACCATGTTTAAATTTAATAAGCTTGCCATTGGTTTAAAAAATGCTAAAAAGCTACTGAAAATGCACATACATTTTCTACGTGGTAGAAATGGTCTATCATAACTTCCTTGATGCTCCAGCCCCGCTGTCAACATTTAAGGTTAAACCTTATACTATCTATGGGTTAAACAAGTTGGTTCAAAGTGTCAAACGTGTATTCGACTTAATGAGCATTACATAACCGTTTATCTGAGCTTAAACTACAAATTAGTCGATGAATGAGTTATTTTAAAGCTATAGAAGAAGATAAGATACCCACCTTACGGAATATATGACAGAATTGGTGCGTGTCGCTCTGTCCTTTTCCGATGTGTGCTTGGGAAGCTTTACGGGCAGCGGACACCAACTGACAGCCGGCTTGTAGTTTTTAAAGGGCTTTAGCTAGTGGACGACACGCAGGTAAAAACTACAAACGCGAGACTCGCTTTACTACACTATCGTAAATGTGGTTTCTTGGTATTCTTCTGGATGCACAACTTTGGTTTGGCTTTTGTTTTGGGCAATACCCTACCCTCATATAATGATATTTTTTTAAATAGTGCGAATATTGTGCACGTTTTTTCTCGACGGTAAATGAAGCAAAAAAGCGGATCTCAGAAAACAAGTTGAGGCGGAACCGTTGACATAGAAACAAGGCGACGGGCGGAGGATTTCCACGGACAAACCACCGGAAACAATAGGAAAGGAGGATATATTGAGTTTGTTTTCTACCTTTCTACACAAGAAACCGTATTAACATAATAATAGATTAAAATCCTAGATTCAGTTAACACAATATAGTACTACTGAGTTAATTTGATTAAAAAACAAAAACAAATCACCAAAGATGTTGATTAAAGTGAAGGTAAGCGACATTAGCACAACCCATTAGCCTGTGGGAACAGTTGTTATTACTGAGTCACTGAGTTGTGACCGGTTGTGACCATGGACCTATTAGGGTTGTGACCAGTTTAACAATAATAACAATGTATTATTTTTTTTCAGACGCTCACAGGCAAAGAGATAGAAATTGACATAGAGCCCACAGATAAGGTATATAATTGTATTTTATGTCCTCGTTTGATAACATAATTTTTAATTTATTCAATGCTCGTCTGAACACTGAGTTACGTATTGTGTGTTATATTTTCTGCTAGGTGGAGCGGATCAAAGAAAGGGTGGAGGAGAAAGAAGGGATCCCCCCGCAGCAGCAGAGGTTGATCTACAGTGGAAAACAGATGTGAGATTATAACGTCCTTTTTCTTTACCTTTCTAAAAAAACATCCGCCAGCCTTAAGCAAGCAAGTTATATTATATATATTAGTATTTTCTGTTATTCCTCTATGCAATAGACCTCTACTGTTGTCCAATACACTGTTATCAGGGTTTTTCCGCAGTCTATTCAAAAGTCTAAAATCTAAATTTTAGGCCTTGAATGTCTAAAATGTGAATGACAGGTCTTAAAAAAAAATCGATTATGAAGTTAAGGTTACTTTTTATTAAGTTGCTTTGAAGTCAGTCTTGCTTTTGTAATGTAACTACAAAACCAACATATAATGGAATAAGTTGCTAGATAGATAGTTACTTTATTCATTCAAGTGAAATTGTATTGTTGCAGTTACAAAATAATCATACAGTCAACAATCTAGTTATACTTTTCTGCTGCTGCTGTTGTTCTGGCTGTCCAAGTGAAAAATGAAACAATACCTATAGAGGTGTTTCTGTTGTCTGATGTCTTCTAACCTGCGTCTATTTTATCTGTATTCTCAGGAACGATGAGAAGACAGCGGCGGACTACAAAATCCAGGGAGGCTCCGTTCTCCATCTGGTACTTGCTCTGCGAGGAGGACAGACGTTGTAGCCGTCGCTTGGAAACTTGCCTTAGCCTGTGCGATGCCTTCACTGATGAGCGGAGACACTGAAGACATACGGAGTCTCCTGGTGGCATTGTAAGGCAACGTGGAGCCACTGGGTAGAAAAGATGTAAAGGAATGTTGCCTTTTTTGAGACACCCCACATGTTAGAAAAGGCTTAAAGTTACTTTTACAGAATTAGACAAAGCTATGGCTAAAGATTTACCAGCCAGAGCTAATTTTGGCTGTTACATTATTGAAAACAGCGTTCAATTCCGCCTGTGTCTCTTCCTGTGGCGCTGCGTGTGAGCACACAGATGACTGTAGCTTAAAGTTGCTTCACGGAAAGCGCATCCTTGGAGTACAGGCCTTTGTGTTCAGTGTGACACAAACTTTTAGGTTTACTTTTTTTCTGCTTCGTCCATGTTTTACTCTGTTCCCGACAAATTGCCCCCGACTCAGTTCGTCCAATTATCTGAAGCTGCTGGACTTATCGAAAAAAGTCTATTTTTTGATATCTTTTGGAGCGCTCATGTTGCTCTGTTATATTTGTGAAAGATGGACAACAGCTTTTTTTCAAAGAATAGTTTGACATTTTTGACGTAAATTTACATGAGAAGATTGACATAATCAGCAGCCGGTTAGCATAGCTTAGCACAAAGACTGTAAACGGGGGGAAACATCTAGCATGGCTCTGTCCGATGGTAACAAAATCCACCTACCAGCAACCTCTAAAAACACTTATTCTAACAACAAGTAATGTGTTGTTTGTTCATTTGGTCGTCGCCAAGAAATAGGTGAATGGCAAATTTTACTTTTCCAGTTTTTGTAAATATACAATTGAGATATAATTCATTAGTGCGCTTTAGAGGTGTTGTTAGGCAGATTTTGTAACTGCAAAAAAAATCCGGAAAATGTCAAACTACTCTTCAGAGAAAATGAGAAATAACGGATGTGTTTGGTGTGGGCAGGAAAACCTCCCGTCACTTATTGATCATGCAAGTAGACTGAGCGTGTCCATTCAGGAGAAGGATAATGTTCTATTTAATTTAATCTGTATTTGAATTTGTTAAATGTATTTAGTTTGTGAGCTGATTGCACATTTGACTGTTAAGAAGATGAGGAACGTGCCAACTATGGGCCCCCCTCTCCCTTCAGTGTGTACAGATTTCACCTCTGCTGTGGATCAGTTGGTCACTAAAATAAACTCATGTTCATGCTGAAAAACGTCTCGCATATGTGTTCCAAACAGCTGCACAAAGAATACATGAAAAGTCTTATTTGCTTGTGTATATATATTTTTTTTTATTCTGATCACACAACGCTCACCACCAAATATGTACACATACATTTTTTTTCAAATCTTGAATTTGAGATACACATGAAGTCAAAATGGCTCTGTATGGTAGGTTGATTTGAATTAACTGACCGGTGTGTACCCAAAAATTATTTAGAAAATAACATTCCTGACAGGCAGAGGATTGTTGCGAGAGAACGTACTATATGCAATGAGAAGAGTTTCTTAGATTATCAAGCATACATGATGACAACACATCACAACATAGAAAAACATTTTTTCACCACATTGAAGGCCGGTTTGGGTCTGAGTTAAAGCAAGAAGCAGAGGTTGCACCTTATAGGTGAACGTTTGGCAAGAAAAATTAAAAATAAATCACTGAGAAATGTCTTTTATATTGTATAAGGTCTCAAGTTGAATAGCTGTATTAAAAAAGGTTGCAGCATTTCATTTCTGGGATGGAAACATTTCCAGGCCTCATTTTATGCACAGTACACAAAGTTGACATTGAAATGTTAAAAGTTTAGGAAAATTAAAAACTAATATAACCACATCCTTTGTAAAGATCGCACAATGGAATAAAGTAAAGACACTGGAGTTTTTTTCCTTCATATAAATGAGGCCCAGAATTACATATTCAAACATTAGTCAAGTGGTTTTTATTTACTTGGAGACCACTTCTGCGTATACTGTAAGTACACAATTACCGTTACAGGCACAGAACACAACCCTTGTACTTGTAAAGACATCCATGACACCCTGTTTCTCTTACAGAGAGAAACCTCCACAATACTGGCCCAAGCTTGATGGTGCTTTCTTGATAAGTTAGAATTATCCGTGCACATTTGCCTACATGTTTTTTGGGATCACTGGTAAAAAAATTGAGAGTCCTGAGGGAAAAAAAAAAAAAAAGCACCAGTACAGACATTTAGCAGAGAGGCATATCAGTCAGATGTGTTGAGTGTTCACGGTCTGGAGGTTTTCGGCAGTGTACAGTAAGGAGAAAGGCAGTGGGGGTGCCCTGAGACACTAAGGGATTATAGAAAGAAGACACAATAGGTACACAATGTGTGTGTTTGTGTGTGCGGAAGTGTTACCATAATATACAGCATAAGTATAGATACATAATTACCAGACAACACAGAGAGGGTTCACTCAAGGGTGCATGTTCAGTTTTCTTTGCTGGTGCCTGCACTACTTTATTGCACTAACAATCTAATCAAGTGAATTGAATGAATAAAAAAGTCATTTCAACACCCTAAATTAAGAATTAAGAAAAGAAATTAAAAACAGACTGATGGAGAAGTAAAGAAATACTTCTGCCGTAAAACATGTCAAACTGATTTTCACACAGGCATTCACAGGTGTCGGTTTAGGGATTTTGAACATTTTATACGAAGCAAAGCTTTCTTGTCTATTTATATGAGTTATAGTCATCTTTCCATGCTGGACTTTTGCGTTTTTAATTAGGTTTCAACAATCTGTGTAGTGTCCATACAAGAATCCTAACTTTTGAAGGAAATAAATTTAACCCAGAAGTATGAAGATTAAAAAGCTTCTCAAAATACAGTGTTGCACCCAAATACAGATATATTCTAATTAAGGCAGTTGACGAAGTACTGTGAACCAACACAAAGCACAGCTTTTCATGCGTACACCTCCGTATTTGCAAGAGTAAAACAAAACAAAACAAAAACGGCCCAGACAAATTATGTTGAATAGAAAAAAAATATTGACAAGAACTTTAATTAACATCATAAAACTAAAATAACGACAATAGGCAAATGGTATAAACAATTATCAAAATTACAAAAAAAAAGAAGAAAAAAACATTTGGGAATCATAGTCATCTTTAAAAACAGTACTTGCTTTGCTTTTCGAGAAATGAAATGATTTGATCTGAACCCGATTTCCTGCTTCGACAATCAAAATACAGCTTTGGTGTTTAACGAATGGATGAAAAAGCAAAAAATATATTTTTGCAATGTGGAAAAAAAATGTGTACACAGTACAGTAAGAGTCTTTAGATAACATTTTAAAAACACATACTAAAAAAAATAATATGACGCTCTTACAGTAGGAGTGTGCAGGGAGTGTGTGGCCGAGAGATGACGATGACGAAGATGTGTCTGTTTAAGCATGTGTTAAGGAGGTGCAAACCGTTGTCTAATTGCACATTTGAAGGACCCTGGGTAGAAAGGTCTGAGGTCACACTAAATATTTGGCACTGAACTGATTGACTGATATACAATGCTAAAACCAAAAGAAATCTAGATTAAAAAGACAAGTGTTGATCACTAAATCCACATCAAACTGTGTCGTATGTTTGCATGTGTGTTTGAGTGTGTGCTGCGCGCCCACGTGTGCGTCTGCATGTGTCCGTTTAGATGGGGGGAGGGGGAGGGGGGATGTAGACGTGCATTTTTAGCAGTCCCCCGACTTGAGGTTGTCTCCGTCCTCCTTGGACAGTGGAGACCGGGCCTCCTTCATTTCCTCGCCTTCCTCTCCGCTCTCACTGCTGCCACCTAAGTCTGGGTAAACCACCATGCAGAACTTCTGACCCACGTACGTCATTTTATCTGGAAGAAGGAGAGAGTGACAAAAGAGATTTTAGGAGTCACAATTAAAAGGACTTATAACAAAGTATGCATCGTCTGCATGAAGACATTTAGTTTTAACTTCATACAAATCCAAAAACGTTTGGGGGGGGGGGGGTTCAATCTTCTCATACTACTCTCGGAAAGAGAAATAAAATAAGTGTATTTCCCAAATCTATAATACTCTAGATCATACCAATTAGATATAAAATGAACTTGTATTTCTAAAAAGGTTAAAACATTTCACAACCAAACATCAGCCTCAAAGTGACACAGCCCCACGATCAAGCTAACTTACCAACAAAGGCGTCGAAGCACTTTGGCTTGTTGTCCCAGTAGACTCCCAGGAAATAGACGGGGACGCCAGTCAGCATGATGGCCAGGCCGATGCCGCACACAACGGGCTCGGAGTAGAGGGAGAAGATGAGCAAGAAGGCCCAGAAGATGAGGTAAATAACCGGCCATATCAGGCTGATCTGAAAGACAGAACATAAGAAAAAGGTAAGTCATGAAGAGAGTCATTTCAAAGTCTGGAATTATATTATGCAGTAATTATTGCAGTTAAATGCTAATGTGTGCCACTTCATCATCTGATCAGCATTCTGCTTTGTTTGGTATAAAACCTAATCATTTTTTGCTTTTAATATAATTTTTTTTAAACTTATTACATTAAAACACAACACAAACCCACCTTGATTGGTCGGTGCATGTCGGGCTTCGTACAGCGTAGCACAATCTGCCCGGCGACAGTGACTCCATAGAAGAGGTAGTTGATGAAGCCCACGTAGTTGATGAGGGTGTACATGTCACTGGTGCACAGCATAAGCAGAGTAGACAGGCACTGAGGAATAAAAAAGGAAAGACAGGAAGTTTGACCTTTCGTCTACATCTGGTTTGGTTTAACAAAGTATCACGAGACACTTATCTGAAGGAGATAACAACAAAAAGGAATTGTATAGTGGTGAGAGCTTGGACTCACAGTGAAGAGCAGAGCGGGGATGGGGGTGCAGCGTTTCATGTGAATCATGGCCAGCAGACTGGGGAGGTGGCCCTCTCTGGCTCCGGCAAAGAACAATCTGTGAGAGACGGAAAAAAATGACGTTAAGATGCAACGTGCAACCACGTGTTATATGTAGGGAAAAGAAAAGGACATATGGAGAGGGTTAATATGTGGAGATGAAGTAAAAATGAAAGCAAAAAGGTCACGTGTCTTGAATTATCCTGATGGATGTGAAAACCCTGGGGAAAAAAAATAAAAACATTAAGAAAGTTCTACAAAGGGGTGGAACTTACCGTGATGAGGTGAAGAGGGAACCGTTGACTCCTCCGAATGTGGAGAGGGCCACGGAGATGGGCATGATCCAGGACATGACTCCCAGCAGCTTCTCACCAAATGTCTGGGAGGATGAAGGTTAGATAGTCAGTTACTTCAACGTCTATTATAATGCATTGAATGGAGGTACATAGTGCATACATACAAACAAAAAGAAGAAGGCTTAACATCAGTTCAACATGTCTGACTTGTGCATGGACCAAATGGGATCACTAGATGGAGGTAGAGTCACTCTATACTAATCGAAGACCCCACCCTGCGTCAACACTACCTAGCAACTCACCACGGCAACGGCATTGGAGGCGAGCAGCTCCTGAGGACTCATGGCCGTGACGTAGGCAATGTTGGCAAAGACGTAGACGAAAGTCACGAGAGGGATGGAGATGAAGATAGCACGGGGAAGGTTTCTGTAGACAATGATAAAAACAGGAGAGTTGTTTAGGAGAAGGAGGGTGGGAATGACAGTAGGAAATTAAAGAAGGTACCTTAGGGCGGAGGTGTATTAACGGATACTAACGTTAATAAAAAATGTGGGATCATTACCAAGATAGATGCAAAATCTACAGGAAATGAAGAAATAAATCATTTTAAATGGATCTGAAATGTTTCTAGGTCCAAGGCCAGATACGGGATAAGGGATGACAGTGAGAATTTATCTAAAGTTGAATAAATTGAAGCGAACTTTAGCAAAAAAAAATAAGGATTGGGCACTGCTTAGTCGATATGCAACTTTTAAAAGAGGTGACATATTATGCTAATTTTCAGGTTCTAAATTGTAATTTTGGTGTCTACTAGAAACTGTAGACATTTCTCACATTGCGATAAGTGAATCTCTCTTTAAGCCCCGCCTTCCAAAAGGCCAAGTCTGCTCTGATTGGCCCTGGCCCTGAATCTAACTGCCGGTTTAAATCTAACTGACAGTTGGATTCAGGGGTATCTTGGGTAGTGCTAAAACTTACCTTTTTAGTCAGGCTTTTTAATTAAGCAACTTTTTATTCAGTTATTTCATTATTTATTTCATTATTTTATAGCCTATTTTATTTATATATGTAGCCTGCTGTTATTTACTTTTTATAACTTCTTTTATTAGTTATTTTATTTATTGATTATTATTATTACTATTTTTAATTCTAATTTTATTCATTTCTATCCTATGTATTTTTATTTATTTTTTATCTAGTATTTTTATTTTTAATGTTTTTAGTAATCGCTATAAAGAACTCTGATTTATTTTATCTCTTTATTTTAAATTGTTTTAGTTTTACAGTCTCTAGTGTTTTCTCTCTGATTTTGGGGTATGGATGGGTGGGAGGGGAAATGTTTTTGCATGTATGCATATCTCTGGGTGAGGGGTGGGGGGAGTGTTGTATTAAGCTCTTTGTGTTACATTTGATTGTATGAAAAGTGCTAAATAAATAAAGTTTGATTGATTGATTGATTGCTTATCACAGGTGGAGGTAGTGCTAAGTTAGGTTAGTAGTGAAGGGGCGTGGCTTCTCCCCTTGTGGTGTCATAAGGGGAGAGAAATCTGACAAGTGATTTTAAATAATGTTTTCAGAAAGGTCGAGGTAGAGAAAAAGAGAAGAAGAACAAGAAACGTGAGAGGCAGAACAAAGTGTCTTACACGTAGGGGTCCACCAGCTCCTCTGTGACGTAGTTGAGGAAGTTCCAGCCTCCGTAGGCGAAGGACCCTTGTAGAAAGGCTAACGCTATCAAACCCACATCGTAGTCCTGGAAGGGCTCGAAGGCATTGGCTGGCTCCAACCAGTAGTACTCTCCTAAAGGAGACAATGACACAGATGATTAGGTGACCTTTTCCAGTGGTGATAGTTCATTTAATCCACCTTTTCCATTTTCAAATCAACATCGTCTTGTCTATTCCGGGTTTTCCGTGTTCCTTATGTACATTTGCATGACATTACCGAACTAGGTGGCTCTGTTCCTGATCATTTGTCTTGTTTGCTAACATTGTTTTGCAGCGAGGGTAAACAAATCTGGTTTCCACAACACTGTGGGCTCGCCGTGAAGAATCCCCATCTGAGAACCATCATCATAATGTAATCAGTGTCTGCAAAACAGGCTCCGACATCCTGCTAAGTCCCCCGTAATGTGACTTATGTCTAATCCCTACTGAGAAATGATCAAACATGCCGCTTGGGGTAAATGTCTAAATAACACATGATCTGTAGGAATCTTTCTCCTTTGTCACCGCATTCTTCCTGAAATCCCCCTCCCTCAAGGCCTGTTTTCAAAAGAGCATTAAAGTATTTCTAGTCCCACATACCGTCCCCCCTTCGTATGCCACCAAGAGAGTCTCCCATCAAATCAGCCACTGAACTCTTCGTTTACCTTAAAAAGGGCGCCCATTTTGTGATGTTTCAGCGGGGGCCTGCTGTCTGTGGCCCCTGTAATAACTGGACCTAAGCCATGTTGGGACAGCAAACCCACACAGACGTGCTGGTATTCGCAATGCGAGGGCTAATATGCGAGGGGCCCCATCAACTTACTGACCCTTGTGGCGTCCACGGGGAGTCTATACTGTCCAGATTGACTAAAGATGTCCCCAGTGATCTTGAGTGTGTGTGTGTGTGTGTGTGTGTGTGTGTGTGTGTGTGTGTGTGTGTGTGTGTGTGTGTGTGTGTGTGTGTGTGTGTGTGTGTGTGTGCGTGTAAGTGTGCGAGTGTGTGTGTGTGTGTGTGTGTGTGTGTCTTATTTTTTCTTTAAGCTAGGAAGAGAAACCGCCACACAAAGGTGTAATTCACGATGCATTAAGGGAGCACTTCAAGGTGAGCTTACCTTTGCAGATCTGCACAATGCCCATGACGATGATGAGGGCGAGGGCCAGCAGCTTGCCAGCGGTGAAAATGTCCTGCACTCTGGTGGCCCATCTCACACTGGAGCAGTTCACCCATGTCAGCAGCACTAAATGCACACACACAAAAACAAAAATTCAGAGTTAGTGCTTATTCTACCCTTTAAAATCAATTGTAATCAACTTTAAGTGACTTCTGAAAATCACCTTATTCCATGTTTGATGTTTACACTTAAACCGAACACTACATTTGAGCATTTCCTGTATGTCTTGTGCATTATTCTATACAGATTTCTCCTAAAGATTCAGCCCGACAAACGGTTTCGTTAATGTTTAGCTGCACAATGTGAGTTTATGCTGACGGCGCTTACAGGTGGGGAAAGTGCAAATTTGTAGATGTGAAATTGGTAGATAACATTTTATGCGTTGATTATTTTATTGGTCTTGTAAAAGGAGCTATCGCTGCATTGTTGCTAGTAGCTGTAAGAATTACAGTATTTCCCAAGAGACGAAAATGAGGTTACTGTCGCTGCTAAACCTGTAACACAGAAGTAAGAGCTTTAAGGTGTCCTTAGTAATTGAGCTGATCTCGGGTCAGTGAACAGAGAAAGATTGAAAGCTGTGCACTTGAACATATACGTGACGTGTCTTAACACACTGTATAACATGACGGGGACCTTTGACTCATTGAACTTCGCCCATTATCTCAAATGCCTCTTGTCTTATGTGCAGTAGCTAGGTTTTATTTGGAAGTACTGCAGGTAGTGGGCATTCATACATGGTTTGGCAATGCAAGTAACAATAACCAAGTAACAATAAACAAACAAATAAATAAATAAATATTAATAATCTCTTCTTTGCTTCCTACAAGTTAATAGCAAAAACTGTAGAAGCATGTATCAATGCAATTGATCACCCAACACTGAAATGGTTACGCTATCATTAGCTTGAAAACATTGTGTTATTAAACATATGCTTTTTCATATTATGTACCATCTGTATCTAATGCGCAAGGTTGAAAGCTAGTACATTTTTAGGTGACAAATGCCATTTTACTCACTTCAGCTCGAGGTTGACCTAACACGGACAAAGATAATGGATTTGATTTGTACTGCAGGGTACAACAGGCCAATGGGTTCAGTGCCCATAGGGTGCCATTAAATAAGAGGCCTGTTTGAGTCTGCGGGATTAAGTCCATCACATTAACTAACTCTTGGCCACTGCAGGGAACAAAAGGCAGATGCACATGGACATACATGTATTGGTCTGCACTGTGGATGTTATGCATTGGATGCAAACACAGACACACCAGCACATAGAGTGGGGTTGTGTGTGTAGTTTTTTTAGGATGGTGAGTGGGGGATTTAAGGGGACAGCGAAGTGGGGAACTTATGGCCTCAACTTCCTGGTTTTTATTTTTGCAAAATACATTTACTACAGCAGAGAGAAGAAGAGTTGCGGTGAGGGGGAGCTGCCACTGCTGCTGCTATAGTACACTTCCCCCTGCATAAAAAACAGGAAACAAAGAAGCATGCACATCCAAAACAGCTCTTGATCGACTTGATTTGTCTCGTGCACACACAGGCACAATGAACTTAAAAACACAACTATTATACTCATGCATCCCTGAGTAAATAAACCTAAAATGTCCAGTAAACAGAGGTGTTTTAGGAACCAGATCTTTGGTCTAACAACAACGCACGTGTCAACACCTGGTCCTTTTTTTTTTGTTGATTGGCAGCCTGCGACTAAAACACCCGAGGACACATTCTACGAAACCATGGAGCCGCTCAGCTGTCCGTAAACTGAGTATACAAAATGTGCGTGTGGAAAACTTGCTGAGTGTACGACGAGGCTGCTGCAAAACATGACAGAGTTATGACCTCGCACTCTGCCATCTGAAGGAAGACACAGAACCCCAGGGGGGGAGGAGGAGGAGGCCCCCCCGACTCACATGTTTTTTTGAAATGGTACACCTAAAACCTTTAGCCCACCGCATAAAAATTAGCAGACCAACAGCCAGCTGTGTCTGGTTTGCATGTCACAGAATCACGCTATAATTGGATCGGTGGGTAAACACATAAGGTTATATACAAATTTAGGCAATCGCATAAATGCCTGAACACAGGAGCATATAAACACACGCAAGCTGCTCACATAAACAAAATGGAATAACATCAAGGGTTGTGGAGAAACAGCTAACCTCTCACCCACATTTCTCTTGAACAACAACAGCAAAACAGGTTGTTCTTTTTCATCCATACAACATTTATCCAAGTGACACAAGACAGGCACTTCACCTATCCGCTTGGGACCAACAGCTCTTGTCAGAACTAAGCACATTTTTCTTCAGGGCATTCATCATAGCGTGACGAGAGAGACAGGTAAATGTAGGTCACCAAGTCTGCAATCCAAACTAAAAAGATTTAGAAAGCCTTCCGAGAGTGCAGACCTCCTGCCTAAGTTGTAGTATTTTGCAAATCTCCACCAAAGAGGCCGTGTTATCAGTTCTTTTTGCTCATGTGATGATTAGATCAGAGGAATACCTCACAACTTTTTAGACAGGGAAGAGGAAATTAAGTAGTGGATGTCTTGATTCACAAGTCACTGTCTTGACATGCAAATGCTTTTGGAAAGTGAGGTTTCTACATCGTCAAAACAGGGCGGCTAACTGTGCCCATCTACCCCTAAACAGCCTGTTACAGGACGCCCTTTTGGGAGACTGACAAAAATAACATTTGGAGATCATTTTTAGGGAGAAGAAATCCACCAAAAAAACAGGTTGGAGTTGGGCAACAGCTCAGACTAAAAGCGGCGACTTTGGAATATTTTTGGGAAAGGTTAAGTTGGGATGTTTACTCGACAGGTCAGATAAGGGTATTGACAGTGAAGAAAAAGAGTCTTGTTTTGAAATCCACCTCAACTGTTCACCACACACACACACACACACACACACACACACACTCTCCTCCGGCGTCCACGCTCGTCTCTCTGTCTGAAGGCTGCCTGCAGTATTTGGCCCGTGTGTGTGAGCTGCAAAATCAACCGCTGCCGTGTTGGCGGCATTTGTCATCACACTTTTCGCCGCTTGGCGCTACACTCCTCTGGCTGCTCTGCCATCTCTTCTATTCTGCTTATGCTATGACCTCTGACTGAAGGTTCAATAGCAGGACAATGTGGCATAAACTGCTGCTGCAGTGAAGCATGTGCTTCAATGTTAAAGTGCACTGCACTACACAGTTTGTGACCTACCTGTACTTTTACATTTTGTCTCAACCCCTTAATGTGATTTCACCCACATGAACTAGTTTTTCTGGCAGTATTTCAACATCAGAGCCTGTCTCGACAAGTTGCACCCAAAGGAGAACTTTGAGTCCTTTAGCTGTGTTTCTTTAGGCTACGTTATCTTGACAAAATCCACACTGAACCTGTGTGGGGGTCAGACCTGACGGTGTTGATCTTCTTGTCTAACTCTCGGCAAGAAACCAAACAAGGGTGTCAGATATTAATGCCAGACAATAACTTTTATTGTGTCTTTCTCTCTCTCATTTTTCTACCTGGGACAGACAGAGTGTTGTCATAGCATTTTGAGTTCACCAAACGTTTAAGTCAACAAAAGGGAGAGAAACGGTTTTGCTCCAAATCCTTCCATTGAAGTGAGACACAATAGAGAGAGACGCTCTAAGATTACACAATATGAATGATTTCACAGATATTGTACACCACACACACACACACACACACACACACACACACACACACACACACACACACACACACACACACACACACACACACACACACACACACACACACACACACACACAAGGTTCAAGGTTCAAGGTATCTTTATTATCTTTATTATTATATGCAAATTGCTTTGCAGCCAGCAGCAGTAAAAACAACAAACAATACTCACAAGAATCACACACACACACGCGATACTCACAGAGGCAGACGGCAGCCAGCAGGCGCAGGCCGTTCTCCGGTGGGAAGCAGGTGGGGAAGAGAGGCTGCAGGACGTAGTTGGAAAACGTCAGCGCGATCACAGCCTGGTTGGTGGGATAGATCACCAGCACGGCAATCCACAGACGCAGGAACCTGAGGCGAGGAAAGGCACGGTTACAAAACATGGAGGCATATGGCACATACAAATCATTACAGAATCCTATTGTAGTTTTTGGTTGAAATGTAAACTGTACATTGACTCAATTGTTTGGTTTAGTCGTGCAGGGACTCATCATCATTACACTGTTGTGATTGAACAATATGTGGGAAATTCCATTGAAAAAATGTTGAATGAAAAATTAAATGTCAGTGACTATAGACAGTGGCTGATACTGATGGAGGGTTTTTAACAAAAGGCTCAATATCAGATTGAATTCAAGCGAAGTGTCCACAAGCTGTGTACGTTTAATGCACAGGATGAGTCACATGTTGATGCAAGGCTCGTCAGTAGAGGCACAGGTGGCGACTGGAGCTACGCAAACAAATGAATACAGAGAGGATGGGGGGTGGGGGGGGCTGGAGTGTGTGATGAGATGAAGGAGAGCAGGATCTGACTGCAGCAGGAGCAACGAGGCGGGAGTTTTTTTCTCATAAAATTCCCTGGAAGCTTACAGAAGGGGTCATTACAGATGACTGCGCTAACGGGATTGTCTGGCACTGGAATGTGTGAGTTGAATGTAAAAATGGAAAAAAAATGGAGGTCAACGCTTAATGAAACCCGACAAAGTACTTTAATGTACTTGTTCATTTGTTTTTTTCCTTTAATCTCTTTGTGCAACTCAAGTCCACCGCATTTCTCAAGGAAATGTTGTACTTTGTTGAAATATTAAGTTTGCAGATGTATTTGATATAATGACTCCATACAGCCATGCTACTGTATATAGCAGGCCATATCCTGTGTACTACAACCTTCATTAGTCTGACATAAAAAAAAAGGATCTTTGTCCTTGATTCATTGTCCATTCAAGTTGTGTTTGAGCTCACAACTTCACGAGCACTTCCGGCTGCGACAAGATAACGTAAGTATTTCCATCTCTTCGGTTATTGACTTATTTGTTCATAGAAACGCAACACACCCACAATACATTGGGATGAAAGGAGCAGGTCAACAAAATACAAACAGCGTTTGAATGCAGTTTATTTGTACTAGACAGAGGGCACAGGGAAACGGAGACACTTCAAAAAGGGGCGACAAAGCCTCTTGAGGTTACAATTCATTGATGTGTATTGATAGCGACGGTACAAAAAAGGGACAAAAACAATCATTGGATGTTTGGTCTGGTGGAATTCCTCTCCCAAAATACCCCGATAATATGTATCCTTGCGATAGGTGAGGGGGGTGGGAACAATGGTTTATTCTGTGTTTACAGTCTGGGCAAAAAGGCACAGTGTGTGAGAAATCTACGCTAACAAACAAAGATGTTTTACTAGGAAAATGACCTAGCATGTTTCCCAAGCACTTACTGTAAGTGCCGTTACACTGAAGCTACTCATTTATGGATGAAGAGAAGGTGGCTGTGGGCGCTAAAAAAAAATATTAAAAAAAATCAAAACCCATTGAAGGAGATGAAAAAAACCACAGCAGCCTGGCGTTTGTAACTTTGAGTCACTTTGTCTGTTTATGGAATGACCTTGTGGGCATGTGTGGTTAAAACGCGTGAGCCAGTATTTACCCAATGTTAATTTAATTTCCTTTTAATACACCTAACTCCTGCACCAGAGCACTAGCAAAGAAAAAGACCCCCTGCTTTGGATTTAGATGTCTGAGCCACCTGCATGGACAGGCTCATCCACCGGGATGAAGAGAGGAATCTAGACATGTCGGTATGCCCACGTAAATCCATGTCAAATTAACTTTTTTAATTGTTTGGGGAGAAAAATGGATCACACTGGGGGTCCAATCAAACCTTAGTCAACTGGGAGTGAGTTAGAAGATGTCAGTCTTCAAAAGTGAGAAGTTTGGCCAAAAACAAATCCACCACTTACATTTCACTTTTGGTTATTATGAGATATAGTCACTGAAAAATCACAAGCCCATGGTAGTTTCCTGTACATTACCCAGTCAAGCCTCCTTAATGTATGTAGCTTACTGACTCAAAATCAAACCTTCAGACTCTACGTGAACATACACCCATTTCCAGACGTAGTAAGATGAATAATTGAAAGATGCGCTCACCCTGCCAGCCCTCCGAAGATGTCCTTGACGTAGGCGTAGTCTCCCCCTGACTTGGGGATGGTGACGCCCAGCTCAGCGTAGCAAAGCGCTCCGATGGCGGTGATGATGCCTGTGACGATCCAGACAATAAGGGCCAGGCCCACGGAGCTGGCGTTCTCCAGCACGCCCTTCGGACTGACGAAGATACCCGAGCCAATGATGTTACCTGGTGGGGGAAAAGGGGGAGAGTTTGTGGTCAGCTGTGTGTGTCTTGACAAGTTGTGGGGTTGAACGTGTGTGAATGATGAAAGGTGACAGCCACAGGATTTTTTTGTACTAAAAAAGGGGGGGGCAATCCCACAATTCCTGTAATATTCCGGACAATTTTTTTTCTAGCTTTGGATGAGGGTCGACTATTCAAAGCAAATTATTTTTATTTTGTTACCAGGTTATTTCATTTCTGGTTTGAGCCTAGATTACAAACTGGAGGAATTCGAAAGATGTAGGATTAGGATTTTGAAGTTCGACCCATAATATTGAATAAAATTCCAAGACATATCTGCAGGCGCTGTTAATCCCCTTTAAAAATGTATAAATCTATAATTGTTCTTTCTTTTTTGGAGAATTGTTTCTTAAAGACGTCAAGAGTCAATGGGCTAAAATAATGTGAAAGGATCATACCAATTATTTTCAACTTCAAAGCATGTCATATATACTACAAATCTTCTACCAAACCAGGAATCCTTAGCAACATGAAAACACATAACAAAGCATGTTATAACACACTATAAAAAGGAATACTAGTGCACTATAGACTCTTTCTAAATATACTCGGAAAAAATTGCCAATTGATATAATGTATTATTCAGTTGTAGGTAGTTATTGAACGGAAATGAGAAACTGGATGGTGAGAGACAAGGAAGAAAATGAGAGAGAGAGAGAGAGAGAGAGAGAGAGAGAGAGCGACCATGCACAGTCAGGATTCGAAGCAGGAACCTGTAATCTGCTGACACAGAGGTTTTAGTGGATGAAGCAAGAAAAGGGAGCGGGGTGACAGAGTACAAAGAGGGAGTGGGGATGATAGGCTACATATGGAGAGATGAGGTGGATGATAAGGCCCCGCCTGACGGGTTCAATGAGCATCGGAGTGCCAGGACGTTTATACAGGAGCTGAAACATGGCGGTACAGACGATTGGGTTCTGATCCAACATTAAAAGAAACCGCCCGGAGTCTAAGGATACATTCATTTGTATAGGCCGCAAGCAACCGCCCAGTGGCCCATAAAGAACAAATCTAAATAGGTTTCAGGGTCAAAAAGTTGAAGGTCTTCGACCATAACAGGCTGACTGGGTGATAGACTGAGTACAAAAGTCAAAAAGGTACATGAATGATACCGTCACATTCTAACAGGAGAGTTTAATAGATTTATTATGGATCGTATTTCCTGCTATATACAGCCAATAAACTACAATACCCAACTTGCAGCTTTGCATGCAGATAGGTGTAGAGTGTGGCAACATGTAGACCCTTTCATTAAGTAAAAGAAAATCTAATATTTGATGGTTCAGGCTTCTTGACTGCAGCGTTTTTCTTAACATCTTTGCAAATTGAATACATTTTTAAAATGTCTATATCTTAATTAATTAATAATAAAAATCAACAGATAAGATAAAAACACTGCATCCTTCCTGTTCTTTGTGAGTGCTCATTTGGGGACGTGTTGCAACATCCAGCACCAAAATGAAAAGGCTTCAAACTTAACCGACACTGAAAAAAATCTGCTTTGATCATAAAAGCAAAGTCGGAAAAATGCCAAAATTGAAGGATGGAGGATACGCATATTTGTTCACCTTAAACCTATTCCATATGCGACACATGCAAGTTGTAAGTACCGCTGCTTGCTTATGTAACTACAGTTGCAGGTAAAAGGTTAAAGTAAAGGCGACAAACAAAACCATCACACCTTTGATAGTGTTAACACCTTTATGACAGCAGTGATCTTAAGTGTGTGACCCTTGACATTAATCTCTACACTGCCTGAGTTTATCACTGTGCAGAGGTAAATAAAGGCAAAATGGTGGGTTCCTTGATTGGTTTGATGAACGGGTGTTTTTTTTAAAAGGGCGAGCAAATCTGCACGCTTGCACGTTGTGTGTTTGTGTCAGACATGCTGACTAACGTGGAATCTCTTCAAGTTTCCTGTTCTTGGGGTCATCCTTTTTTACATCCCTTTGTCTCCAAACCAAAGGGGGAACATAACCAATTAAAAAAAATGCTGCTGTCAAACCACTGGCTAGCTATTGAACTTGATCGAAAACTTTTTATAGTCAACTTTGAAAACAAAAATCTGAACTGCCATATACATTGAGGTAGCACGCATCATCACTCCTGGCTACAACAAGTTAAGTTTGCTGTCATATTTTGGGATGAAAATCTCAACTGTTGTAACAAATCTCTGCAGGCTTCCGCCCCTTCTGCCTCAGGATATTTTGATATTCTCCTTTGTTGTTTCAGAAAGGAAGAGACTCGGCCCCAGACGTGTTCTCAGAGTACGGACTTTGTCTGATGTCTATTGACAGTAACAGGCTGTGACTCCACTTCAGACTTCACAGCATTGCATTCCTAGGATCTAAAGAGAGCTCTGAGTTTCTTTTGATCAATAAACTAATCATTTCAGCTCTTTCACTATTATGGCTACCTATCTTGGGCTGGATACTCTTAAGGTTTTAAATGAGGCTTTCCTGGATCTAATAACAGCATAAAATCATTTATCTTTGGAGTAATGTAATATTAGAAAATGTTCAGTCTTAAGTCTGTGGCTCAGTTGGTAGAGCGGGTCGGCCGATGATCAAAGGAGGTTCGATCCCCGCCCTGCCACCTGTGTCATAGTTGTTGTGTCCTTGGGCAAGACACTTCACCCACCTTGCCTCGTGTGAATGTCGATAGTTAGCCTGCTATCGGTGTATGAATGTGTGTGTGAATGGTAACGTGTAAATGGGAACAGGTCTCCCTTGCAAAAGAGTCTTCGGTCTCAATGGGATTTACCTGTATAAATAAAGGTTGAAAAAAAGTCTCCACATTGAAACAATACACCCCTTGTACGAAACAATGGGAGAAATTAACTGTATTGTCATTTGATAGGACATCCATGACTCTCCTCACACTCACACCAACAGCAGCAGATAATAAATGAATATCAACCAGCAATGTGTGTTTATCCAGCGTTGTGGTATAACCCTGATCAGCCCTTTATAAAAGCCCTGGAAGATTAGTTCTTACGTTTCCCTCCCAGCGGTAAATCCTTGTTCAAACAGCCACCAAGCTGTGGCAACCTGCTGCTCGGCCCATGGCCAGACCCTGCAGGCCTGTGTGTGCATGCATGTGTGCGAGTTATTATGATTTTCACCAGAGCGATTCACAACACTGATGCGATCTACAAGCAAATGTTCCTGTATCATCCCTAAACACCTTATGATTGATTTAGGCTCTGCAGGGGAATTTGGCTACATGAGACAATTTGGTACTGCAAAACGATAAAAACTTACTCAACATTAAAAAGGTAGAGTCAGCGATTCTGGAGAATGCTTGTTGTCAAAATCACTTCGTCAAAATCAGTGGATATCGCCTCACGATCTACTATCTCTCCTATGAGTGCACTCGGGGGGAAAATCAGGGGTGAATGCATAGCTTTGGCTCTGTAAACAGGTATGCAAACAAAAGGGGGCCCCTCCATAGCTAGCAACATGTCCGTTTACAGAGTCTAGGCTGTGTATTTACACCAGATTCTTCTTCAGTGTGCACACAGTATGGACAGGTAGCCGACCCAGAGGAGAACCTCAATGATTTTGACAACAACCGTTCTACAGAATCTCTGACTCCACCTTTACGTCAAAGGATATGAATTTGCGTCAGTGCAGTATTTCAAATTGGAGAAAACACAGATTGAAAACAGCTCAGACACGGCTAAGCCAGGCAAGCTAATAAAACAGCATAGTCAGGGAGTGGGGCCTTCTTCCAAGTGGCCAAAAGTTCACTTCTAATCCAGATTCCTAGTGTTTCTGGACTGATGTGTATGTGTGTGATAAATCCCTGTGCGGTACAATGGGCCATAAAAAAAAGAGTTTGATGTCCCTGTGTGCCTGACCCTTTTTTCCAAGAAACCCAGCAGGAGGGGGGAGCTCACAACAACTAGAAAGGATCAAACCCAGAGTCAGCTGACCTCAGGTCAGCCATATCTTGCACAGGACCGCTGCGCCAGCTGAACGAGCATGAATGAGTGACTTGGTCAAGGACAAAAAATAAATAAAAGAACAGTCTAGTGACTACGTCAAGGTGTTTGAACTGTGAAAGAAATCCTTTAAAATTATTATGAGTGTCTTGACAGACACTGACAACCCGTTTATTGATCTTTGGCCGAAGACAGGAGGGCTATAAATAAATTAGAATTTAATTATCTATTCATCGTTGGAAAGATACTCTCAAGGGTGGGGTTACAGAGAAGAGACGGTGTCAGCTTGCCATGCATGCAGATTTGAGATTTTAAGGAAATGTTTAATAGATGTTTAAGAGAAAGATAGGCTACTCTGGCAATAAAACTCTAACTGTTCTAAGCTTCTGGTGTGCTACTTCTTAACACCAGTGCAGTGGCGATTAAGGCCTTTTCCCGGTAAAAACCCTCAAGGATTTGGGGGAGTAAGTAACAAAATTAAGAAAACAAAAAACCAAAGTCTTCTCCACAGCATCTGATTGTCAAGGTTACTCTTCATCTTTCTCGCTCTCCTTTTCTTGGGATTTCCCATGAGCACACACTCTCACACTCTCACTCACTCACTCACTCTGCCCTCTTTCCTCCAGTTACCGTGGAAACACACAAACAAATGAGTCACCCCAGTCCAATCCTACCCCTCCCATCTTGTATACTTCACCCTGTCAAGGTCAACATGAAGACCACACCTGGACAACAAACCGCTGGTGTATTTCATCCCTATGTTATTATCGATCCATCTGTCGTTTCTGCTCATTTGTGTCGTCTGTATTGAGCAATATATCACCCCCACTCTCCCCGCCTCTTGTGCCATCCGCTGTCATTTACTTCTCCATCATTATAAAGGTTATGTCATTCACGCAATGTTAGGTGTCAATGGTTTGAGTTAACAGATTGCACTTTTACCATAAATCTGAATAAAAACGTATCGACAGTTCTGCTAAATGGTTGATGATCAAACTAAAATCATGTTTAAATGAGTTATGAGGGCAACATAAATGATACATTCATTAACAGATAATTCAATTTAGTTAATCATCTAGCAAAAATCCCTTTAATACCATACCAACAGTCCCTATGTTAAGCTTCTCACTGGGGGCGATTTGCTGCTTTTTCTTTTCTTATGCGATAACAAATGTTATTTATTTGGGTTTTGAACTACTGGATCATGTGAGACGAGACATTTGAGGACATTACATTGAGCTTTTTAAAGATTTAAAAGGCATGTTCTGCTATTTTAAACCTTATATCGAAAAAATTAAGAATGCTTAAAACATTATCCCACTGTGAACAAAATTAATGGTGGGTGAATAGAGTTTAGAAGAGCCAGACATGTCCATTCCTATAATGCAATAGGACAATTTATGGCAGCAGCCCATGTGCTGTGAACCTACAACCTGCTCTGAATGGACTGATCTTTAGAGCAGCAGAGATAAGTGATGGTGATGGCATCATCATCATCAGTAGTAACTCTAGATGTTAAAGAGACAGAACGTGATTGACAACTTCTTCAGTTACTGTCACGACCAACCACTTGCTCTCTGTGCAGTTAAGATATTGCTGAAGCCAACATGACGGACCCTGTGTTAAAATCCAACACCCTTATCTTACAACACCCACACATATTCACCATAAAGTTCCTCAGATAGATAGTGGAATCTGATCCCAGTGCAGTGTTGTGCCCTATTGATCAGTGATCACTCTCATCGCCATTTTTCTCCACCTGTCTCTCTACAATTCTCTCACTGAAATACACATACTTTGCAGACTTTTTCACACGCACACAACCTCGGGCTATCAAAATAAGTCATTGTTGCAGGGACATTTGAATTGTCGTGGTGTTCATCAGACACCTGGTGGCACCATGTGGCTGATCTATAGTAGTATTAGACGAAATGGCCAAAATGCACACTTACCAACGATAATCCCGCAGGCACTCACAAGGCCGATTTCTTTCTTGAGCGCAACTCCACCCCCACCTCCACCGTCCTCCTTCTCGCCACCGGCAGCATCCTTGCCGGAGCCCGACGTGCTGCTCCGTTGCCTGGGACCGTCCGACATTGTGATGATGGGCTGGTTTGTGGATGTGTGTCCTGTGTGACTGTGTCTTCTGTCTTCTCTTTCCACCTCACAGCGTCCGATGCCGACCGTGCGTCTCCCTTCGTGCGTAAAACCACGTTCGCTGAACAACGTGCCACCACTTATCTGATGAAGAAAGTTGATTGCAGTTGCGCTGTGTCAGCAAATTGTGACAATGAGCGCTGTCAGAAGTCTGAACAAGAAATTGTACACACACACAAAAAAAATACTAATAATTATAAGTGCATGCTCTTGGGAAATCTTGTGCAAACCTTGAGTTTTCCGCGTTCAAGGTGCGAAATCTTGGTTGCTGTGAAGTTTCTTCGAGGTCAGAGCACAGCTGTCAAAAAAATTGTCTCTCGTGCACGCCGGTGTCTCAGGTGGAGCTACAGGTCAGAGTCTAAAATGCGCATCGAGTCCGGTTATCGAGAGGTGGTCGCATATTCTAGCTACGTTCCTTAAACACCCTAAAAAGGAAATAATTTCGTCCTTAAATTTGTTTCTTAAATTAGAAACTGAAAAAAGGAAGGTGAAAAAAAGAAGAAAATCTCATAAACAAGACTGTTTCCTTGTTCCAGGTGTGAGCAGCTGAACAGACAAAAGCATCCTCCTCCCTGCGCGCGCAAACAGACGCCGCTGCAGCAGTGTGTGAGACGAAAAAGGCACAAAAGTTTCAGGTCTGCTTCGTGAACATCCGACCTTCCGTGTGTGTGTAATGTAGTCGATTGGACTAGAGAAGTTTGCTTGGAGTAAATATACATGGGGTCCTTCATTTAAGTTTTAATTCGCTCCGCCTCCGTTCTGCCCCCCACCCCCCAACCTCCTCAGACTGCTGAGCTTGTTTTTCCTCCTCCAGCCTCTCCAGGACCCACCCATCTTTCTTTTTTCACCCCCCCCCCCCCCCCCAAACATCAGCTGTTCCTATCCACTCCGTCTGCTGCCGGACTGTACTATATACATTTCACATATAGAACTCCTACCCAAACCAGACAGTGGGTTGGCTGGCTCTGTTTTACCTTCCTTCTTCAATATCTCTTCACCATTTCCTCTTTTTCTTTTTTCTTTTTTTTTTTTTTTTACTTTACACTCACATGGTAGCTCACACACATTTCACTCATTCACACTCATTATTCAAGATGCAGCACAAGCCGGTAGTCTAAATTTAGCCCTGAGACGTCACTACTCATTCTGCATGCTGCCACACTGCTGGTAGTGTGTTTCCATCCTGTATGTATTGTATATTTTATGCATCCCCATTGCATCAGATAAACCAATCCATGATGCTGCTAGTTGAAGGTTGCTAGCCATATGACTTGATAATATATAACCGACTGGTATGCAATAACAAAAATACATAAAGATATTGAGGCCATTTTTGACAGCTGGTAAAAACAGAACATATGTGCTGACATTTTCACGTGTTTGCTTCCAACTCAAACCTCCTTAATGTTTGTTACACCCATGAAATAATTTGATTTTATCTGTTGGTTGAAACAAAATCCCTGTGACTTCCCTGAATAGTCCTATAAATTAGGATACATGGTGAAAGGTGTGAGGATATGTTGTTTCCTCATTCCAAAATAAACTGGAGTATCAGGAACGGTCCGCAACAAGGCTTGATGCTGCAGAAACACTGTAAATTGTGCTGCTTATACGCCTGTAAAGTCACTTTATTATATGGTGCACTTTAATGAGTATAGACACAGACACAGACACAGACACAGACACAGACACACACACACACACACACACACACACACACACACACACAACACACACGCATAAACAATTTTTGAATAACTGTTGACTCATGATCGCCCCCAGGACAAAAGGCAGAAGTTACTTAAATTTCTAATCCCTGCAAAACTGAGCAAACCGGTGTGCAGCGTTTCTGCTGAGCGCACAGAAACAACATTGTGACCTCAGTCACCTTGCCAGACTCTTGACTGAACTAAAATACCACTCGCATGCTTGTGAGTCTGGCCCCGATTCTTGACTTTTTTCTAACAAACTGCAAGATGCAAGTGATTGGAAAATAAATGAATTCATTAATTTGGTCCTGCCATGTAGAAATGGCTCTGTGTACCAAGTCAGTGAAGCAGGAAGAGGTACATTATGCTGCTCACATGCAGAACACATGCTAGACTATTAGGAAACAGGTCAGTGGGCCAGTCTGTTGACAATAAGGACTGCAGAGAGGATCATAGGAGCTGACCTCCCCTCCATCCAGGACCTGTACCAGTCCAGGGTCAGGAAAAGGGCAGTTCAAATCTCAGCAGACCCCTCACATCCTGGTCTTACTCTGTTCAACCTCCTCCCCTCTGGTAGGCGATACAGGGCACTGCCTGCCAAAACCAGCCGACACAAAGACAGCTTCTTTCCCCAAGCAGTCACTCTGTTGAACTCTCAGAACTCCCACATCCTGTCGCTGAAGGTCCATTAACAATTGTGATGTACCTCATGTATATTTTCAAACTCAAATATTGTTAACACTACCTCTGCACTGATCTGCCTTGCACTGTACTTATATTTTTATATTTATTTTGTAAACTTAAATCTGACCGTGTATATATACCGTATATAGGGGAGAACGGGGTAATCTGAGCCACTTTTTACATTTGCGCTTTAGCAAGCTAAAATTATTTATCACTCAAATTTACACATTTCCCATTAATTCAGGATGTTTCCTAGAAATGGGCATTAGCAGATTTTTTTCAAAACAAAGGGCAGTGAAAATATGATTGTTTAAAAAAAAGTTGTCATGTGGCTCACTTTACCCCAGCTGTGGGGTAAACTGAGCCAGACCAGGAAAATCAAGGGGGTAAAGTGAACCAGCTGGGGGTAAACCACTTTCCACTCTGAAACTACCATAACAACACATATTGTAACAGTTATAATCCTGAAAGCTAGCCACACATTCCAGAACTAATGTCGGACTAGTAAAAGAATGATGGGGTTTGGTCAATTAAGCAAAGCTAATTTTCTAAACACTTGAAAGTAACTCTGAACAAAATCAAATACAGCATATTATAATTCAAAATGTTTTAATAAGATTCAAATGAAAGATAGAACCAGTTAGATTAGAACACATGGGTCAGAACACAGGACCCTTAGAGCCAGCTTGTGTCTGGGGGATAAGACATAGGAAAATCAGAACCAGCGAGAACAGCCTGGGACTCAGAACACAGGAGAAGACCCAACTGGATTATAACATCAGCCTGTCATACTCTACAACTAGGCCTACTCTACATTCCAGCCTTGAAGGTTACAGGGAAAGATGAGAAGGTGCTCTTTCCGTGTGGTTGCCTCAGGTCGTCTTCCTGGTGTATTTCCTTGGCATGATGGCTTTTCTACAATGTGTATGACATTAAAATAAAACATATGTCATGTAATATTACATTAAAATATGTTTAAGACTAAACTTAACTTGTGCCTCATGATGGGGGAAAGTGAGACAGTGGCTCACTTTTCCCCACAGCATTTGGCTCAATTTCCCCCACCACCACAATTTGAGAAAAAACTACCTCTCTTAGCATTTCAGGCTAATCTTCAGTTATCAGCATCACATGGTTTCATATGTTGGTAGTTCATCAACACGTATGATAGAAGTTTTTCTACGTGAACACATTTGCTTTGGCACAACAGTTGATTAAGTTGACAACAAGAAAATTTACTTTTACATGCAAAATACCTATTTTGGTGAAAAAAACATGCTTACCACAGCACCATGAGGTCCTCTCTTTCAGGGCCATGGGGAAATGAGAGGGGATTGAAAACATATATCTCACATGACCAAAAATGTTTTCCGTTGCCTAGATACAGGGGGTGGCTCACATTACCCGATGCCTCAGATTCCCCCGTTCTCCCTTATACATATTTATATTTGTATTTAATTCTTAATCACTAATTGGCTGATTGCACCATTTCTTCCATCTCTTGAATTGTTGTTGTGTATTCGTGTTTGTTCATTTGTAATATTGTTTACTTAACAGTATTTTTAATGTTTTAGTTTTTAGTGAATGTTGTACTTGGAGAGCAATGGTTGCCAAAGTCAAATTCCTTGTTTGTTTACGCAAACCTGGCCAATAAAGCTGATTCTGATTCTGATTTGACAGTTTACGGCACCAAACTGGAACATGTTTAAGTAGGCAATTACGGTTTTGGTGCCTTGTATAGTGGTGATATGAGGGTCAAAGTTTCTATGAAAGCAGTTTTTCCCAAAGTATACAGTGGTGGATCTGGTGATATAGTGACACAAATTAATATTTTCCTTCTTTAATGTGAAAAACTGAAGTTGGACCCTTTCAGGCTTCTTACAATTGAAAGTCCAAGCTACATAGAAGTCCACAAAGCCTCTAACGAAACTGAATTTCCACATTTAAATATAGATTGCTTCTTATTGCAAAAAAAAATCATGTATTCATTCATTAAATCTTCATCAAGTTGTATCTAGAATAACACACAGTGCAACGCCTACAACAGTTGTTTCGCAAAGGCTTTTAAAAATACTCCTTTCAAATCTGACGAAGGGAATCTTGGCCATTCTCTACTTATCAATACATTGATAGGACGACATCAAACACAATGACCCGTTCAAACAGCATCCTTTCGTCATTGTTTGCTTTGAATAGATTTCTTCTATCATTTTCTCCATTGCAGCAGAGAAGGGAGATTTGGTAATATAATTAGTAGATAATAGCTTTAGAAAATGTGACCACATCACTTTTGTTTCAACATTTAAAGATGAGATTAGGTGAGGAAATAACGTACTCAGTCAAACCCAAACACTGACCCCTACACTCAAATGTCATGTTTTCAGGTAAATGTCAATAGAGTTTATTTCCCACATTAAGGTTCAAACACTGTAAATGCCATGGTATAAAACCTAAAAGGGTTATGATGAATATGGAATGTATTTATTAGGCAAAAGCCTTAAACTTTGAAAAATATTAATCTTACATGTTTTTAATTTTAAAATGCAACTCCCTCTATACTTCTTAAACCCTTAATATTTTAATATTTTTTTCAGAGCTACCAAAACAATAAAAAAGAAGCAGCACTTCAAACCCAAGACTCTATTTTTGTTGTATGTATGATTTTCCTCTATGGCACATTTTGACTGCATTGTGTATTTAGCTCCCTACCTCTCCCTTTCAAACAGGTTGAAATGCAAGTAAAATCAGTGGCTAATGCTAATGATGCTAACATGAAGACATGCAGGGACCATTACTTTGCAGAACCAAAACATTTGTATCGCCAGGATCCGTTTGGGAATATTCAACAAACAAAGCCCCACAAACAAACGTTAGGAGTCAGTCAGTAATATTCGTCCGGTTTAACCTGTCATGTGGCCTGTAAGCACTTAACAGCTTAAAGGAGGGGTCAGTATTTGCAGAGGTTGCCGTTATTCCCATCAATTAATGGCCTGTGCTTCTGTGTTTTGTGTGTGTTTGATCAGCTTACTGGACCGTTTGAGGAAAGTGATAAGACTCGGTGGGCTGCGTGCTAAAACCCTGGAGACATAATAAAGAGCAGGGTGTGGAGAAAAAGACAGACAGGGACACTAAGGTCAAACCATCTTACTGCATATCGTATGTACGCTGCTTTCAGAGAGTGTTGGGACAGTTCTCTGTTGTGATGTCTCTGTCTTCCACTATACAGGATATAGACTTTTTCCCTTAAAAGTGCTCCGGGGAACTTTCAGTTTGTGTTTAATCTTGCACCCCCTTTGGACAAAAGCGGTAGCGTTTTTACTATAATTCCTTGGTGAGCGTACCCATGACAACGGCATTAAGAATAATTACATAAAAATTGCACTATTTGCACTGATGGTCTTGTTTGCTGTTACAATGTAATTTATCCTTGATCATCAGGGGGAAAAAGACTTTTTCAGAAATATTTAAAAGTTTATCATAGCACAATTAAAGAAACTCATTAAATTCCTTGTGTGTATGCTTCTAATGTTTGATGATCAGTGTTCTGCTGAACCTTCCTAAGATGGTGGGAATGTGGTTGCACCGATCACAAGGTAAAGAAGTCATCACTTTAACCTCAAACCACAAAGTTGAAATCGACATGTCCTGACTCAGCTGCTACTGGGAGTTTATCACTGTGGTAACACTGACCCTGGGCCTTTACTCTGATAAGGCCACGCACTGCTGAATTGCTACATGTGGGGGGTGACATGCACAAACAATACCTGTACTCACACACACACACACACACACACACACACACACACACACACACACACACACACACACACACACACACACACACACACACACACACACACACACACACACACACACACACACACACACACACACACACACACACACACAGTAATGAGAAAACGCTTGCATACGTCATGTAAAACTGCTTTTATATCAACTGTTAAATGTTTCAAATACAATGAAAGAGTGAGGGTTGTAGGAATTTCTCATCCTTATATTTCTGCTATGGTAACAAAACATTTGAAATCACCTTAATTGGAGATAGGTTTCCAAAATGCAGATTTAATAATGGGATACTCCTCTGAAGCCCCTAACCTCTCTGAAACACACGCACATTCCACCTTTCCATCACATGGATGCTGACGTAATCGTAGCAAAAACACACAAACACACACACACACACACACACACACACACACACACACAGCCTGGCAGGTGACAGATCGGGTGGTGAAAGGCATAGAGATTCTCCAGATAAGGCTGTTAATGAGTAACGCCGCTGTTTCGGGTTGTTTGCTGCTCAGTGGCTGGAAAATTGGAACAATAACATGCAAACACGGAGGTAATGGCCGTGGTGCCAGGCAGGCAGGTAGGCAGGCCGCGGGGAGATGCAGGGCCCCGACCATAACACACAAAGTAACGGCTGCTTCACCAGAGGGCTTTTGAAAGCAGTGGCTATGTTTGAGGGGGAACATATACCACATACGAAGACAGATAACTCAAGCTATAGACAACTAAATGTATCAAGAGACCCAAAAAAACATGTAATGAAAACTCCATGCTCGTCTGAGGTATTTTAGCTTTAGACGATTAAGAGCGTGTAGAAAAGAATGTTATACTCATACTAACATGTTGAGTCCATGCAGATGTGCCAAGAAGACAATACAAGACTACCTACCCCATGAACACTCTTCTTACTCATCTCAATTCACTGACAGTGTCTTTGTCACAGTGTGAAGCTGATCAACACATAAGGTTGTTGAACTGATGCAGTAAATACCTATCTGAAATGCAATCTGAGATTTCCTGCACAATAAATAAAAGGAGTTATTCTCACCCACTGTAATGCAACGTCAAACAGTGATCATATGATGAGATTAAGTCAAAGAACATTTCTCCTGAGCCCTGAGCTCAATCAGCTCAGATAAAGCAGAGGCCCAATTAAAAGAGAGATGAAAGTGGCTAGATTACTGCCGGTTTGAAAAAAGAAAGAAACCTGGCAGAAGACTTATGCTGACATCCCTCCTGATAAACTGTGAGTACAGGACCTGGAAGAGAGCCAAACCATGACGCTTCATCTCACTAATGCACCGAGCTGCAGCCCTCCTCTGCTCAGTCTCAAACAGCACGCTCTGCATATTTGGCTTCTCTTTCTACGGAGCCCCATGGTGTGGCCATAAAGAGAGCTGTATATTGAGGCCACATTTAACTACAATGAGCACTCAAATAGCTTTTGCATGGGCACAAGATACAGTCCGTTCCCTTGTTTTAAATAATTTGTTGGCACAAATAATACATTTTGTTCTAACTTTTTTTTATACATTTGTGGCAAAGTCGCCTTTCTACCTGAAACAATGTGCAATGCTCCTACTTAAAATCATTAAGTTTAGTATATTATTACCTTGCAAGTCCTTACCCTGTTGTACTGGTTGCATTTTTATAGCTCACTTATCTTGAGGGCATTTTACATTTCTTTTTCTCTTGCAATATTTAAAAAAAAATATATCTATATTCTAAAGCATTTGTTTAAGGGAGACAGTAAGAGCAAACTAAGAATTTCATGGCCAACTACTGCTTTATTGTAATTGCTGTGCATATGAAAAATACAATAACTTGGAACCTGATAAAGTTACTGTTCAAATTTAGTTCTGTCGAACTGAAATGAGGCGAAAGGATCGAGTCAAAGGATTAGAGAGAAAATAAAAAAGTATTTGATTTGAGAATTGGCTGTTAATCACTTAACATACTTCATCAGGGAGATGTTGCTGAACCATTATGATAGATGATGAAAGCTATTGTTAGACTGTGATGGCTTTAATGGGATGAGATAAGCTGTTTAATTTAATGGGGCATTTTTCACATCCTTTGGTATCTTGCTAAGATATTGTTTCCTCTGTATTCCATTTTGTGTCCCTGTACACTGTCGATTGATCACCGTGTTCCTCTGCTTACGGCTTGATTCAATTCTCCACCTGTGTGAGCCTACTCAGGTTCCTCGAAAAACAGGTTGCAGTTTTGCACAAACTCCAATGAAAAACAATCCTGTCTGCCTGTAAATTGATTACACTTAATGGAACCCAGGAGAACAAAAGGTGTGTTCAGCACTTGGCCATTTGCTTTTGGCATTAGCTGATCAACATGTCAAAGCTGGCTTCACTTGGGACTGAGGGATGACGTCGGTGAAGAGAAGGAGGAGGATCCATGGCCTAAAAAAAGGATCCCATCTCTCCCAGGGAACACTGTGTATCTTTTTGTAATAGCAAACATCCAAACAGCTCTTTGTATTTGCTGGCAAGGATGCAAAATATAAAAATAATCCTAATTTATGAAAATATATGACAAGGATTACCATGTAATTTGATGATGTTTAAAGCTTAAATAATGCAACTTCTGAAATTAAAGGAACCGATTGATCCGTTCGCAGTAAGAGAGATATAAATCAGTGCACACTTTATGAAGAGAAATGTTTTTGTCCTGGATGGTTTTAGACCTGTCAGCACTATCTCCCTTGCTTTGCATAATGACACCAAAAAAGGAGCAGTGATGACACCGGCGTGGACTTGCTTGGCTCCGCCCACTTTGTTTTCCAAGAAATTTCCCCGTCTTCTAATCCCAGGGGGAGACGGAGCACATGTTCGTTCAGAGACATGTGGGGTTATAACGTTGCATTCCGTTTATACATACCCCGAGTTGTATATCTATTACTTACCATGACACTTAATTACAGAAACATAAGATGGGGTTGCACAAGAGAGGCAAGGGAAGGGGGGTAGATGGTGTGTGTGTGTGTGTGTGTGTGTCTGTGTGTGTGTGTGTGTGTGTGTGTCTGTGTGTGTGTGTGTGTGTGTGTGTGTGTGCTGTGTGTGCGTGCGTGCGTGCCTGCGTGTGTGTGTGTGTGTGTGTGTGTGTGTGTGCGCATTCAGAGACAGTGAGAAGAAGAGTCAGGGGAACGAAAAATGTAAAGCAAGAATGTGTGAATTTATTGTAAGAGTTGGAGGACAGACAGGAGGTTGGAGAGAAAGAAAGAAAGAAAGAAAGAAAGAAAGAAAGAAAGAAAGAAAGAAAGAAAGAAAGAAAGAAAGAAAGAAAGAAAGAAGAGGCTGCAGGGGAGGAGGAGAAGGAGGAGTGGTGAAGGTGGGTGTGTGATCATGGGAGTGGAGATGGTAATCCGAGCCTTGTGTTTACCATGTCCCCAGAAACATATGAGTTCCTGGGACAATGTGTTCGGAAAACACATGCTGAGCTCGCAACCCAAACAAGCAAGTTTACTCTTGGCCACAGATTTTAGGTCGCAGAGAGACTGTGCAACTTGTAAACACAGGAAATTGAACATGAATGGTATTATTCAGGAGATGTGGAGAAGATATGGGAGATGGTTTGAAATAGCTGCTACTTTTGTCTTCAATTATTTTTTCCACTGAAAATGGCATCTACAGCTTGAAAACAACTGAAATGGTCTATACTAGTGGGTTTTGTAGCTATTCACCTTAAATCACTTACTGTATACTTTACATCCCTACTTCTTTCAGGAATTTGCTGGTTTCCATTCCTTTCTATGTTCTGAAGATCAATTAAAAGATTCTTGAAATCATTTTAAAGCTTCAAATTCCAATTTTATCTTTATCAATATTATGGCGCCAACGTGTTATAAGTGGGGGCTCATATTCACAGAGACCCCGACTCTGGAGCCCCACCAGCTCTACACAGCACTTTAGTGTATTTCAGCTCAATGTTTTGGTTTTACCACCCACAACTTTCCATGTCAGGTTTTGCCCCTTGTTACGTAGCTGGTGGAGACCAAAATAGAGGAAGAAGGAATGAATCTTAACATTGCGTTAATATTGTTTTCTGTAAATAGGCAACTGCTTCGCTAACACTTTGCCGTATCAATCATTTCATGTTGAGTTAACATCTTGTTATGCTGCCCCCAGTGGCAGGAAATCAATAATTGCAGCTTAACATTTAAGTCATCATCCTCTGCGTGTACTTACATTATCGTTTTGAGGTTATGCCGTGCAGACTAAGACAAACTGGGTCATTCTACACAGGAAATGCTCCCAAAAATAATCATAATCAAAGCAGCTTGGAGTAAAGGTCAGAATATCTAATGTCGGCTCTGACGTCAGCCACCAGTCTTGTTTTCGTTGGCATTATTTTTGTGTAGTTGTTTTCATTTTAGTTTGTGTTACACTTACTGTTTAGTTGTTATAATTCAATCATGATGATTATCAGCCTGGGCTCCTTTGTATGGAGTTCCCTTATGTTGTTGTTGATGATTTTATCTGCTACCATTACATTTTTCCATTCAATTGCTTAGGAAATTCCTCTCTCATTAACTAATATGTATCCTTACTTTTTCTTTACAGTCAGTTGCTAAAAATAATTTGTAAACAAATAACATGCTGAAACACAATCGTTCAGGTTCATGATTTGTGATCTGACTGCCTGTGCCCTAAAAAACTGGATCCTGCCTGAACTTGTCTGCGTCTTGTCATAATCGCTGGAGTAACTCCTCAGAAACCTCACCACAGCTGACACACTTTATGTTTCTTATCCGGCTTTTTGTTTACCCAGGTCCCTAATATCACTGTTGACTTTCAGAATCAATAGGCTATATCTATAACGATAAGGGTCCGACAGGGACCTCAGAAAGGCACTCCATCAAAATAGATCAGATAGCTACTTTAGAGGGAAGTTTAAAAAAGAACGTGCTTAAAAATAACTATCTACATAATCAGGTTAATCACAAACTTCTAAACTAGGCCACAGACTCCAACCAAGCATATTCCTTAAGTCTGTGTATTTTCATTCCTGGCTCACTCCAGCAGATAACAGACAGCCCTTAAGAACAACAGGGGATTTGATGTGGACAGTAAACCTGATCAGCTGAGCCAGCAGCTGAGTTTGTCACAGGCAGATCCTGGAGAACCAACTCTGCAAAACCCGACTTCCTCTTTCAGAGAGGTGGAGGGAGAAATGACTGGTACGGATAAAAGCACACATTGGTGTTTTTCACGAGGCAGCATATTGAGTATCCTCTTTTTCACCAGTGTGTGTGTGTGTGTGTGTGTGTGTGTGTGTGTGTGTGTGTGTGTGTGTGTGTGTGTGTGTGTGTGTGTGCACATTTCTCATACTCACCCCCCCCCCCCCCTCCCAAGGTCCAGCCCCTCCCAAACTGTAAGGCTGTTTTTATGGAGTCTGGCTGAATCCAGTTCACACTGGCTCAAAAATATGATCCTCGTCTTACACTCCCCACCCCTACCTGCCTGCCTCCTCCATTACTATTAATACACTGTATGTTTGTACCTTTTCCTTTGTTCTCTTTGCTGAACTGCTCTTTACCCTCCTTACCTCTTCTGATAACCATTTTCTTTTTTGACCTTTGTCACCAACAATGACACTTGCTGGAGGATTTGTCTAAAGAAATCAAAAGAGATCCAGAGTTAACGAAAGAAAAAGAAAGATTATACTATGACTGGTCTGGACAGTGTGTACTCAGACATATACTGTGCACTACTGTTTGTGCAGATGCACAGTACGTCCAGATGTTTGCATCCACATATCAAGGCTGGATCACAAACTGGGTCAGAGAGGGAAACTAAACTACCCCGGGTGCCTCAGGGGGCCCCCCAAATGTGGTCTGGAAGGCAACTATTTTAAGGGGGTACTAGAAAAGTAAGTCACCTCATGTTCGGAGCATTTGTGTACATATTTTTCACTGAAACCATTTTGGCATATCACAGTAGGAAAAACCACAAGTGTAAATAAATAGTAACATTAAAGGAGGAGTCAGCTATTCTGGAGAATGCTTTTGAAGTCACTTTTTGTCAATACAAGTGAATATCTCCTGACTTCCCGCTACCTGTCCATACTATGTGTGCATTGAAAGAAAAATCCAGTGTTAATAGGCAGCCTATAGGCTAATATAGGCTAAGCTACTGATCGGCTTATACTTTGACTTCAATAAGTGTTTGGCCTCAACACTTATTTAAATATTGACCGGCTTATTGTCACACTTGCTACAGTAGTACGACAAACACGTATACCTGTATTTTCATATAGCTAAATCTTAACCTATATCAACAGCAATGTTGCTAGCTATGCTGGGACGGTCCAAGCCCCTTTGTTAACCTACCCGTTTACAGAGCCTATTGAAAGTGTATTAACAACTAAAGATTTTTTTTTACAGCACACACATTACTGACAGGTAACAGGTTGTGAAGATATATTCACTTATTTTGACCAAAGTGATTTCAGCAACAAGCGTTCCCTAGAATCTTTGACTCCGCCTTAATGGACAGCATGGAAGTTCATTCTAGGCCTTAGAGACAGTTTGACAGTTTTTCTTTGCAGTCTGTGCATTTCACAGTAGGCTGAGGTTGAGAGTGACTGTTGGTAAGCCAGCTGCCATTCTATTTGGGTGTCTTTGTGCATGTCGGTGAACTATATGATCTAGTACTCATGCCAAGGTGCAGAATCTCACACCGTTTTTCTTTGTGGACCTTTCCCACGAGGGCACATCCCTTAGGTCTTAAACATACTCTGGCCCATTCTGGTGTGTGCCTCTTGTGTATCTGTGAGTGTGTATGTTAGTCTACACAATCACAGGACACTTTAGGACAAAGCTCCTGAATTTGCCCTGAGGCAAGAGCCAGTTTATGTAGCCTAGCTACTGAAGGGCTCCCAGATGTATGACAGTGTGATTGCAAGGCAGAGCACCAAAGCAGATTGGATGCAAATTTCTTCGAATTTACATGTTTTGATTGGTTTGGTTTTATTCGATGACAAAGAGATTTATTGCTTGCTTACAGCCATTTTGTGATACATGATGCAGAAAGAAATTAATTTATTGTAACCATGGTAACAAAAAGGTATTTGTCACTATTTATAAAATCTGAATTTGAGAGACTGTGTATTGATTAATTGTAACCTTGGTTACACAAATCATAAACATAAACATCCTGCAATCTGAGTAATTCAGGAGGATCAACTCATCCTCTGATACTACAGCCATGGTGGAGATTATGATGTATGAGGTTGTTCAATAAAGGACAAAATATCTGTAGGCTATGTGTGTGTGGGTCGATTTCCTGCTCCAAGGACGTCACTTTCTTGCAGGCTGGTTGGGGTTATACAATATTTATGCTGCGAGCGGGTGCAGCACTGGCTATAAATAGTTTCGACTGAACAGAACATAAAGCCATTTGACTGTTGCCGTCTCACACACCTTCATGTCTCAACTGCGTAAATAAATTCATACACAGCTTCAATGTCGAGTGAAATGCCCGCAGCATTCTGATCAAGCAGACGTATTGATATTCTGGATGACTGTGCAGGAACACACACACCCTACAAGCTGCAGTCTGTGTCAGTGACAGGCTGGAGCATACACATCTGTCTATGGAGATGTATTCATGACAAATACTAAAGGGGATCATGGATGGAAAATACATTGAAGATTTTATGAAATCTAAAAGCCTGAAGGAACAGATTTATACGTGGAAAAAACTGATTTAGGAGCACACTCATTTCTTCCGCTGTTTTTGTGACTTCAAAGCATCTTAAGTTGTCAACAAACTCTGATTAATGTGCTTCAAAACAGCCCACTCATATCAAGCTGTCATCATATTTTTTCGAATACTAAATGTTGACTTTATTTGTCCCCAAAAAAGCAGCTGGTTTGCACTGCACTGACACAGAAAAAAAAGAAGGAATGTGACTTAATAACTTAGTAACTTGATTAAGTTGAAAATAGGTATCAGCTTAATCATTGTATTGACACTACATGGCCTTCCAATAGAGTGTAGTTTATATGAGGGACACAAGTTACCAAGATAGAGTTGCAGATCTTTTTAAATTGTGATCAAAAGAAGCTCAAATGTTGCGATAAATAACGACTGATAACAGGTCTGCAAATGAGTTACCACGTTCTAAATAGTTTTGTTATTAACAAGCTCACATACACAGATAAATAAATACCCAACTATGCAAGGATCAGTGATATTACAGGAAACAAGCGCCACAGACATGCATAGTCTTTACAAACTCTTACCAAACAATGCCTCGACAGCTGCTGAGTTCAGTTGATATCTACAAACAAGAGCAAGAACGTGACGTCTGAAAGTTCAGCAGATGTGATGCGTTCATGTGCACTCAGTCTTACTTCCCCCTCGTTTTTTGTTTTAAAGATTATTTTTTGGGATTTTCAAGCTTTAGTAGATAGTACAGAGTTGAAATGGGGAGACATAGAGAGAGGGGGAATTACATGTAGTGAAGGTCCACGGGTCGGATTTGAACCCGCGACCACTGCAACGAAGGCCGGAGCCAATATGGTACGACCTCTGTCCACTACGCCAACGGAGCGCCCAACTTCCCTCTCTTTTGGTGAACAGTTCTTTGTTTTCCTACATTACAGGAAATCATTCTAGTTGCTCAAAGGCACATTTGGTGATAATCGTTTTTTTTAATGAAGCCAGTGATGCAAATAAATCAAGCACATTAACTTTTCTATCATGGCACATAGTTTAAGTAGCCTTTATCTACTTTTTTGTTACCTACACAATTCCACACCATTATAGTTACAAGGAGAGAAGATGTTTTTTCTGTTAAAAAAAAACTACATTTATTTGACAGCTAGAGATAATTTTAGATTAAGATGACACATAAAAGCAAATCAGCTCCTGAACTAGGCATTTTTTCCAAAATAAAGACGCTAACATCAAAATGCCTCTTGAATCCTTAATCATAATGATAATCCAGGCTCGAAAAACACATTCAAATACTACGAGTACATTAATTAAGCGCATTTTCTTTTAATACTTTTACTTAAAGTGGCACTTGAGGGATTAAGAATGCCACACTTTATTAATACCAGAGCACTTTGGCAGAGGCATGATGCATGTTGTTGATATTCTGATTTATGGTCTCCAATATGGGTCAAGCTCAAAAAACAGTGGATCCAATCCACATTTTCCCATAATACGAAGTAGGCCAAATAGCATCTTTTATCTTTGCATGATAGATGCCTATGTCTTGCCCATGAAGAGTTAGCCACCTGTTCAGTATTTGTGATCTCCACGTCCAAGCAGACACAACGCTGATGACATTATCAGTTGTTTTCACAGGCTTTAGAAAACATATCCTGGTCTGAGGCACAGAAGGTAGCCTATTATTCAACAACATTTGTAAAATTGGTGGGAGTGCACCTTTAAATAAAATGTTGACTACTTCCCCTGTAACTGAATATTACGTAATTTCTGTAAATATATTTAAGTAAAATATCTGAACAGTTCATCGGATAAACAGATAAATAGATAAAGCCCGATTTGCCAGAAAAAGCTAACTTTCTACTTGAAAAATAAATAAATAAGTAAAAAGGGAGATGTCTTTGTATTTTATTTACTTAACTGTAGGATTTCATCATGTATTATTCTTTTAACAGTTGGGTTAAGCCAGTCTGTCGATGTCAACCATCACTCAGACATATATAAAGGGCGATACTAGTGGTCACAGTGTTTCTTGGCACCACCTAAAGTTCTATGTTGTAATGACACCCCGTCGACTGCAGGGGGCAGTGTAACCCCATTCCAGCAAAGTAGGCCTATGGGCTTATTCATTCACACTTTTTTTTTATTCAGACACTTCAGCAGTTAACAGCCAGTTATATTTCAATATAGGCTAGTTTTTATCTAGTCTATGGTTTTTTTATACTATTAAAGAGATGTGGACACAATATCCAAAAAAATGGTAAGGTTTTCTCATTACTAGCTCATTTTCAAATTGCCACTAGTTAATCAGGCTTTTGTAGAGGTTAGGTTTAGCTTGGCGCTGCTAATTAAATATGCTAATTAAGACCGTTGAGTTGGTTAAATGCCGTGAACGAGCTCGTTAAGAACAGTGGAAGCTTTGTGGTTCCTGGTCTGTGGTGGGTCTATTTGGGTTTTAAGCGCCATGTTAACATCTCCAAATGATGAAATTAGACTTAACAAAGCATTTCCCTTTCAGTCCAATTAAGGCAACAAAGGCAATTCAAGTTTTTATCAGTCAGCTAACAGGCACTAAAAAGCTACTAACAGCCTCTGCCCATGTGGAAAACTGACTTTAATTTATTTTCGCCGTTTCTAAAGAAAAATTGTGACATACAGGCCTTTAAAATACCTCGTGGTATATGTGGCTGTATAACAGTTAACAAATGTGATTCATGAAAGGAATAATTTCCACACTTCTTTACTCTTTTATGTTTTACAAAAGGAGGCCTCAAGCCTCAACCCCTGTAATCAATTCAAATTGAGTTCACCTGTGGGTCCTCTCTCGCAAGTGGCCATGGGAAATGGAGTTCACAATTGTAGTTCCAGTTATTCCAATAGGCAGGAGGGTCCACAGATACAACAACTGAGGTTAAATCAATACAAAAAGCCATTTGGAAAGCGAAAAATTGAATGCCATACAATTATGGAAAATGTGTATCACACCTCCCCAGAAATCCCTGAGTTATTTTTCGAATGTGTTGTCCAAACAGAAGCCAATCTTTCTTGCGTTGTGCTTGATTGAACCATAACTCAATGATTTAAAAAAAAAAATTGTCTGTAAATTTTTTGGCTAAGTACAATTTTGTATGTATTTTTATGCCCCTGTAAAGCACTTTGAATTGCCCTGTGTCTGAATTGTGCTATATAAATAAACATGCCTTCTGCTTTCAGGCCTTAGCAGAAGCTTTAAAGTAAATGCAAATGTTATTGGAGTACTTACAAACCCTCAAACAAACATGTCAATATACTCCAATCAAAGTCCACATTTACTTTAAATCCACTGGACGAATAAACTAATGTGTCTATCCAGGTCAAAGTCTCACATGGAGAGAAAAAACTATGTAACCAGATTTTTAGATCAAACTGAGTAGTGAAGGGATTGTTTGTGCTTTATCTTTTAGGGCCAGAAATGCAAGAAAGAAATACCAGGAATGAGTTGTCACGTGTCGCTACTTTATCCGGTCCCTTCGGCCTTGGACAGGTGAGAGAACAGGTGTGTATGAATGACAGAGAGGGGGAATAAAGAATTTGATGTACACTGTCATTTTACAAATAATGACCTGTGACTTTTTGTTTTTAGGGATGAAGAAAGAGAAGATCTTGGAAAAAAGTATGTCTTAATATCCGATCGATGAAAATACAAATTAATTTACAAAAACATCTTCCTATGTTAAATTCTTGGTAGACAATGAAGTGAATCAAGGGTTTTACCAGGTTGTATTTTTGTCCAAGCCGATCCTCAAAGTGCTAACCACAGGAAGAACTAACCTCAGATTATGTGACTTGCACTCTTATCGTCTTTTTCTGTTTGTCTTCTGTCCAGTGTTTTCCTTGTTTACTGTGTGTTTGTGTGGACATTTGCAAAGCGTAGCATGTCAGACCTTGCACACATCCTTCATCCTGCTTACCGCAGATCCTTAAAAAGTCTTAATTTTTTTGTTTGTGAAAGTCCACATCTAAAAAAAAGTGGAGCCTTAAATTGTCTGGAATTTAAGAGAGGCAGGAATTAAATTTGATCGGTGGCAGACAGAATGAGCATTATGTGAGCTTATTTGTTCTGTCTTTTTGTGTTTAGTGTAATTTTATGTCTCTCAACAATGGCAATTTCCAATGCTTTATTTGGATTTTGAAATGGTTTGGACTGGCTGCACGCTTTGTCCCTTCCCGCTTCAAATTTACCCCTGAAAGAAAAGAAGAAGAGTGTTTTTGTTGTATAACTTGTGAGTTTTTAAGGAAGAACAGACAGGCTTCAGTCATGGAAAACGTAATTGCGTTATTAAAAACACCATAAAAGTAATTTAACCTGCACTCAAAATGTCCGGATAGCCTAAGGGAAGTCTTGTACTGTACATAGAGACTTACTCCCTAAAAAATAGTGTTTAGAAATTCAGTGTGACCACCACTCAACCCCCTATCAGCGCACACACACACACACACACACACACACACACACACACACACACACACACACACACACACACACACACACACACACACATGCCCCCTCTCCATCCACCAGGCCCCTGACTCCCTCGGGACTCCCACGAATATCTGCTGAGGGGTCTCTAGTGCCAAAAAGCAGGAAGTCACAGCTGCGCACATCCCCCTTTCAGCATGTGTGAGAGCAAGAGTGTGTTTGTTTTTGTGTCTCTATCAGCATCTGTGTGTAGATCTGGGTCTGTGTGTGTGTGTGTGTGTGTGTGTCTGTGTCTATAATATGTCTGTGCTCGTGTCTCACTCGTTTTATCTGGCTAATATGACGCTACTTTCTATTCCCACCTCTTTGGTGCAGAAGTTTCCAGTGCTGTTAAATGAAAGCCGGGCTTATACAGCCTAATAAACACTGTGTGAGCCTGAGCCGTGTGTCATTGTGTCTTATAGAATAAGACTGGCTGCACTGGACTCGCTGCTCTGATGGAAACCATAGACTGCATATAAGGTGGAAACTCACACACAGTCAACTTTTAACCCTCTCATTTTTTTTTCTCCCACTTCCTCTTGTTTATTTATATTTGATCATTTTCTCTTTCCTGTTGCTCTAATTCTTTTATTGCTCTCTTTCTCCACATAATATGGCCAAAAGTATGTAGAGAACCCTGGCCCCCCTTTTTATTTTTTTATATTTATTTGGGCCAGACTAGGGGTGGGCGACGTGGCGAAAGTCTAATATCATCAAATCTCACACCCTGAGGCCAGACCTCTACATTCTGATTGAGCTTAAAAATTAGTCAGTGAATAGATAAGTCAATCGGGAACGACTTATACCCAAAAACCAAAAAATGTCATTACGACTTGGTTCCAGGCTCTCACCTCCTTTGGTTTTATTGCACAAAGTAATATCATATCGAATGAAATGAATCTAGCATGAAAAAAATGCCTTTTCTGGGTTTATTGTAGAATCCAATTAAATCAGCCTTATCTTCCACCTTTCGGGATGAATTTTAACACCCAAACATACAAATGTTCACGTGGCCTAATGGGAGCAAATCTTTTCAGCCAGGATCCAGAATCTTGTGGAAAGCCATTCCTAACGCTGGAGGCTGTACGGTCAGATTAATGCTCATAGTTTTGACTATCACATTTAGTTGTAACGTTTAGATGTCATCATTTTGGCCATGCAATGCGTCTCTCTTCTTTACTCCCTGTCTGGAACCTGGATCCTTATTTTCTGTTCCTTGTCCTGATTTCATCTCTCACCACATTCTGACTCTTTTCTTCTTCACAAACCTATGCAGCTCCGGTAAAGCCAGCTCTTAAATCTCAGGCCCTTTGCTTTAATAGGCGCAGCGTGCCTTCTTTAACACCGGCTGCCTTTGCTTTGGTTACAGATAAAATCACTGAAGAAAAACACGACGGCAAGGAGAGGAATAGAGAGAGAGAGGCTTTGTGTGTGTGTGTGTGTGTGTGTGTGTGTGTGTGTGAATCCCTGTGGGTGCATGGGAGAATTAGACATATCCAAAGAGTGAGAAGTGCAGTTCTTTTTTTTATCTTCTTGAACCAGATACGCAGAGAGAAAGAGGGGAGGAGGGAGAGGAAACGATAGCTGCTAAAAGAGTGATGATTTGACAATGCACATAGAGCAGCACTTAAAGGTGGAGTCAGCGATTCAGGAGAACTCTTGTTGTCAAAATTGCTCTATGTCTAAATCGGTTAATATCTCCTCGCAATCCACTACCTGTCCTTACTGTGTGTGCGCTGAAAGAAAAATCCAGTGTTAGTACACAGCCTATGCTCTGTAATCCTAACTGCTTCTTAGCGCCACAGATATCAGTTGTTGCTTCTGCTAGACATCTGATTGATATAACTTCTTAAACCTTGTCTGAGTGAAACTGATGTATCTTTTAGTCCTCTCCACCCTTCATCCTACCTTTGTTTGATCTCATTCTGACGTTACTTTAAGTGACGGGGCCGGTGCATGTGTGGACACATGGAGTCGATCATAGCGCCTGTTGCTGATGGGTATTTTAGGGAATGTTGACAAGTTGACAGGCATGGCGCTGCACTGCACTGCTGACATCGAAACTTCACTCCGCTGTCAGGGCGCGAGAGAGAGAGCGAGAGAGAGAGAGAGAAGGGGGGAGTAGGGGTGGGGGAGAGACCCAGAAAGAGATAGGGAGGTGAGAGAAAAGGAGGAGGAGAGATGAAGAGGGAAAAAAATTACTTCACGTCAACGACTGGACGGCCCCCTTTTTTCCCCTCAGCCTCTCTCTTTCTCTCTCTCTCTTTCTCTCTCAACTTTCCTTCCTCCCTCCTCCTCTGTGTGTTTTTTTAAATGATTTGGGGAGAAGAGGGGAACAAGCATTCGGTGCTTGGCTGACGGTGCAGGCAGGAGCGTCACATTAGGCAAACAGGGATTCTAAGGGGCAGCGCACTGGGACTGAATAGAACTGAAGAATTGGCTTATGGGGATTTAGGATCAGACGCACAAGCTAAAAGATTGACTAACACACAGAAGAGAATAGTGACAGGACATGTAGATTTAATACAGACTTAAAAAGCTTAAAACAATACCTTTTAAAAAAGCAAGGGAAAATTCCAGATACAGTAGTCATTTTTTTGTCTTTTTCTTTTTGCAGAAAAGACCTTGTGAGGAAGCCAAAACATTTTTCCAGACAGGAACAGAGGTTTTCTTCCAGTGGAGGGAGAGAGAAGCAGATGCACATTTGGAACGAAAAGACAAGAATCATTATCTTCACCCAGCAATGCTTTTGAGAAACTCCGCACTGGGCTGTCGCTGTCTGCTATCCTGGATGACACAGGCATAGGACACATTTCTCTTCACTGAATTCCCCCTTGAGAAGTGGATCCACATTGGTGTTTTTTGTTTCCTGCTATAAAGCCCTTCTTAAGAAGAGCGCAGGTGTTGTGCTGACTGTCGCTATGTTTCCTCAAAGGTACTGTTCTTTAACACCGTCATGGACTACTTGCCTTTTGGTGTTCTGCATCCTGAATGCGTGGACGGCTGCCCAACAGTCCCAGAAACCCCAGCTGCAGTCCCGCCGTTCCAGGCAGATGTCAACCCTAACAACCTCTTCCTCCTCGTTGCCCGGCAACCTGTCAGAGAGCGCAGAGAGCAAGGTGGCGCGTCTGGGCCTGGCGTTTAAGCAAAATGTCCGAGAGCTGCGTGAGAAAAGCGCCTGCATGGACCTGGTCTTTCTGGTGGACGAGTCGTCCAGCGTAGGGTCCAATAACTTCCTGAGCGAGTTGAGGTTCGTACGCAAGATGCTGGCCGACTTCCCCGTGGCGCCGGAGAACACGCGGGTGGCTCTGGTCACCTTCTCGTCCAAGACCCACGTGGTGACCAGGGTGGACCACATCACTGCGCCCAAGTCCCACCAGCACAAGTGTTCCCTCTTCAACCAGGAGATCCCCGCCATCAACTACAGAGGAGGGGGCACCTACACCAAAGGAGCCTTCCAGAGGGCAGCGGTGAGTCAGACTAAAAGATACAGTGAATGTTGGTGACAGTGGGGCATCTGTGTCAGTCAAAATGTGACTGCATGTGTGTAGAAATGTATTTTTCTTGATTTTTGCATCTTATGAGCATGTCTATGAGCCTGCTGTTCAGAAACCTTTGCTTTATGTGTGAATGTAGTGTGTGTGTGTGTGTGTGTGTGTGTGTGTGTGTGTGTGTGTGTGTGCGCGCGCGCCAGTAAGCCTGCAGCCTACTGTTTGCACAGGGAGCGATTGTGGCATAGTAACGTTGATGTTGTTGCTCCTGCTTCCTCTAATTACACACCAGCAGATAGTGAGGGGAAGCCGTTTGCCGGCTAATTGTTCAGGAGTTTCCAGTGATAAAAATGCCATAAAGTGTGAACACAGACACACACACACACACACACACACACACACACACACACACACACACACACACACACACACACACACACACACATATGTATGTACTGAATGCATGAAACACTGAAAAACGCTGAGAAATAGCTTTGAGAATTGTTGTTCTGTGCAGTGTTGGCATTGTGTCATAGATGAAGCCTTCTGGGTGAATGTGAAGTGCTTCCACATTTCTGATAAGGTTTTTATCCAATAGTCTTTTCACTTAGTTTCATATTTCTTTGGCTCTTCAACAGAAGCATTACAGGTTGTAAGGCTGAATAAAGTTGTAGAGACAGGGAGTTTGGGGGGTTATGTGGGATTACTAGGGGTCAGAATGTTAGCTTGTTTATGGTTTGTTGATTTGAGTGTGCTGACACCCAGCAGCGCTTGCCCACACTCAAACACACACATGCACTGCAGACATATGGGGCCGTTCATCCGTCAAGTCCAAGCAGCCCAGCTGTAAAAGCTGTGTTGGTGGTATAGGGCATGGTCCTGTATAAACACACACACACACACACACACACACACACACACACACACACACCTCGGCTCATGCCTCAGATCTGCCTTCAGTTAGGAGCTTTGAGAGGCATGCAAGCTTTATTTTAAATATACAAAGATTCAGGTGCTTTTGGAAATACTGCAGCCGGTTTCTAAGTTCCTCTCGGTTATTAGGCAGACTGCTGGTAGTTGTTGCATCCACACACAGATATAATGACAAATGGCTAACATCATGGCTTGGAGACAAAAATACAAAATAAAGGTGTTTTGACTGGGTGCATTGAAGTCTGACAATCTCTTTGACACAGGTGCTGTGATGTGAAGACACGGCTGATGGTTGCCGAGATAGCAAAGCTTGTCGCTGACTAGCATCAGCTGCTTAAAGTCATTGATGTGATATTGGATAAAGGGTTTTTTGAAGTGCGATAAACACAACTTCCAGTTAGTCACCGCCATACAGTGTTTCCCTCATAATTAGATTCTATTTGTGGTGGTAGCTGAAGTATTTTTTAATTATTTATTATCGATATTGACAAGAATCTTTGCACTAACAGGATGCTAACCTCAACAAACCTTACATACTTGCTAAATTACTAAGTTGAAGAGCTGGGTTTCTGAGATTGACATCGAACTTAGATAGACCTAATTTATCAGAGTTAACTTGAATCAGTTTTGGACAACATTGTGTGGAGACATGTTTGTGATACTAACCATTCATGAACACCGGATAGATAAAAGAAGATTGAGAATTTAGCCAGCTGTCTTCTCCACGGGAAAAAGCCTACAACAATCCTATCCTTCCTAAATCAATGTATGAGAAATGCTGTCATAAGGATAACCATCAGTTTTGTTTAAGATTAGTATATTAAAACACTGATATGACTTTGATGCTTAAGTGCTACATTTCCATTATTGCAGGCTCTCATAAGAGAATCAGCCTATTTTTACAGATAAAAGGTTGGTAAAATAGGTTTTGGCAGGTTTGCCCTTCATCCCATCCCTGTTAAAGCTAATACCCGTGGAGCGTAACCCTTGGGCTTAGCGCTGAAAGCTTGGCCCTCAGGACAGGTTTTCAGCTCGCCCTCCATAGTTAAGTGCTGATAAGGAGACTGTTGGCTGCTTCCCAGCTGCTAAAGACCCCAACAATACCAAGAAAAGGCTTTCTGGGGGAACTTTGGAGCCCTATCAACATTCACAAAGACTCACAATGTATTTGGTGATTTATCAAGTGATGTAGTAGTCTACTGTATATCTTTCAAAAAGGGCATGGCGACCGTTGCTTGGGCTCTCAAGTGGGCTTCCAAACATTGCTATCGATTCAAAGTCTGATTCAGATAAAGGATAACATTTAATTATGTAATTCGCTTATCATAGCCTACAAACACTCCTGTATTTATTTTCCAGTATGGCATCTCCATGGTGAGAGTCCGACTCGAGCCATGTATGAGTAATGGGAGAGTTACGTGCGGCCTACTACACACAGCGCTGAGATTTTTTGGAAAGATAGATGAGCGTAGCAGATACAGACCGAGACGCAGCAGATCAACCAGAAAACACCTGATAGATTCAGTCTGACGTTTACTGCGTCTTCACATGATCGGGGAAGTGATGGTAAAAGAGAAAAAAACTAGCCATCTGTGATTTATCGCCTGCATTTTTGAGGGGGTTATTTTATCGTCCCTCTGAATCTGACTGGGAAGAGGCAATTTTCTTTTTCTTTTTTGTCTCCCTCCACGGGCTGTGTAAAGGATGGGTCTGCTAACACTGATCTACGCATATCCGCCTGTCATCGTGCACCGACTGAAATGCAAGGCAACTGTCTCAGTGTGAGAGTGTGTTCAATTGGGAATTTAGCGGAGCGCGCGTGTGTGTGGGGGTGCGTGTAATTAATGATTTGGCGCTTTTGCCGGTAGACGTGCCTACATGTGCTTGAGCTCCTGTGTATCCATCTATGGCTTCAGGGGAAAATTAAGGGTGTAGTCGCAGGCGTGTGCGTGTGTGTGTGTGTGTGTGTGTGTGTGTGTGTGTGTGTGTGTGTGTGTGTGTGTGTGTGTGTGTGTGTGTGTCTAAAAAGAAAGAGACAGTGAAAGTAAGAAGGGAGAGAGAGAGGATAATTGATAATTGCAGTATAATAATAATAATAATGCCATATTTTATTCCCTTGGCTGGCCTGGGCTCTTCTAAGTGCTGCAGAAAGCTGGGATCCATTAAGAGAGACATTTTTCCACCAGCCGTGCATGTAGAGACAGGGCTCTCCTCCAGCACTCCTCATCTCGGTCTCTGTCTGTCTCCCCGCTGTGTCTCTTTCCACATAATACATCATACAGTAGGTTTAAAGCATCAGTGTACGGAGGTTACAAAAATGATTTCTGACTGATGATGGTTTTTTCTTCACTTAGTTTAGGCCGTAAATGTAAAAAAAAAAGTAAAAAGTGTTTATCGCCTTATAGTGAGCAACATCAGGTAATGGTTAAAGCTCTCTCTTATGGTGTCATATGCTTCAAACAAAATAGATTCTACAATGTTTCGTCCCACCATATCCAGAGGCAAAAGTGTTTATAGCTAGTCTGTATGGCCACGCTCTTCTGTAGAAAGCAGCATGATGAAATGAGTTGTATAAATGGGGAAACTGTTGCCTCATTTTGGGATCTGTCTCTCATCAACCTCATGCGGCAGACATGATAACCTGGTAGCTGATGACATCACTCATACCACTGTAGTTTTCCAGCACTTTCACAACCGCCGCCGTACAAAGGAGCTGATTGATGACTTTCAGAAAATGTTTGCAATGCCCCTGAGGAATACATTACTGTACCTGAGACACAGAAGTGGTTCACATCACCTCCTCCAAACTGAATCATATTCCTTCTTTCCTCTCTACTTACTGTAATTGCCCTGAAAAAGTCAATCCATTTTCCTGCTCTTTCTTAGCTCGCATTTAATTTGTTTTCCATGCGTTTGCCTTTTTACATGACCAAATATCTTCAAGGCAATATGGCTCAAAGCCTTTAATTTTGTTTCTTTTGGTTGCTTGTAGTAATCTTGTAGATCCAAGAATTAAGGCTTTTTTAAGGCTCTTTCCATTGTTGCGTTTATTGTAGCTTGCTTTGGATATAAGTGTCGGCTGTAAAAACACAGACAGAGAAATGTCTGTATCTTTAATAGCCAGTTTAAAAATCTGACATACTTAGTTGTCTCATCATTTGTCCTCATCCTTGAAATTTGCCTCCGGGGGTTGCCATGCGTTGCCAGATAAAACCCCCTCTTGCTCTCAGCAGGCAGGCCCGGCTTTGGCACTTAAGACACAAGCACTAAACTGGACTTGGCAGCCTCACTGTGTCAGTCTGCCTTCTCGGTTGCATAAGACACAGACAGATGGGCAGCGTGTGAAGAGAGATGACGAGAAAAAAAGGAGTGGGAGAAAGATGGAAGAATGAGAGGAAAAAAGTAGAACAAAGAAGGGGAAAAGCCCTGGGTTGAGGAATTGATCGAAGGAATGTGGGTTACTCAGAGTCCCAGTAATGTGAAAAACGTTGCTTTGCTGGATTCTGGGTCAAATAAATTCTAGTAGTTTACTGCTAAGCTAGCCAGGGGGGACTACAATCTGTATATGGTGGACTAGCAGGTGGGATACCTCCCTATGCTTCTTCAGTGATCATTTCCAGTGGCTCTTAATATGCCTAATGTACCACAGATAAAGATTTGCTATTTTTTCACACAAAGATTCACACACACAGCGTTTACAGCCTAGCTGCATATCTTTACATGGTTGTCATTTCATAAACCAGAGAAGTCATATTATTGACTGTAAACTGCATTGCTTGCATGAGAAAATAGGAGCTTGCATTTACAGAGTTTTTTCAAAAATCAAAAAAATGCCTTTGCTGACGTTTAAACCTTGTAAATAAGTAATTAATTTTAAATGGTCATTGTAGATGTGAAATGAAGCTTGATGCAATTACAAGTTCTGGTCTCCACCTTGTATTAATCACAAACACATTTTGCTGCATAGTTTAGGAGAAACTTGACAGCTGTGCGAGTGTAGGCACCACGTTATTTAAGTTTTAATTATTGAATTATGAACCGCTATTGTCTAGCACAGTGTACAAATAGTCCAAGATGACGTCTCAGAGAAGGAGAACATGTCAATCACATGTCAGACAGCTCTACTTCAAATAACGTCTTTCTATTCATTAATGTTTGCCAGACCACAATAAGCAAAACAAAATATTGAGGGCTTGGTTTCAGTGAGGCCCCCGTCTCATTCCAGTGGGCGTACGCCATTTCTTCCATTTCTCCAATTTTTATGCCTTTCCATCATTCTCTGCTCCGGAACCACAGACCTCCCCAGCAGAGTGTCAGGGAACGTCACTGTAGTCAGCTTTGACGCATTACAACCACATTATGCAGTATTGTTTTTCAAAACATTGTCTATTAGATTAAATGACGCTTGTGCAAGTTGCTTATATTTGGCCCGTGGAGACGTGTTGTGGTTATCATGTACAATCTTGGCCTATTTGATGTGGACAAACACACACACACTTGCGGGTACACACAACATTTATAATAGATGCTAATGTTTGAGCCTCTGAGCCTGAATTTCTAAATAATCTGTAATGAGATGTAAAGCGCAGATAATTAAAGTTGGAAATTAACACCATCCATCACCTGAATGTTGGAAAAATGTGTCTACAGCGGGTGATTTTCTGGGGCCTTTTCATTTCTAGAAATTATATTTGCTTACTAGAGCATTTTTTTTATTGTCTTGGCTGAGGCGGCCAAATTGTGAACAGGCCAGTGAATTCTCCCTAGTACTAAATTAAAGTTACACTCTCACTAAAAGAGAGTAATACTGTGGAGAGATAACATGGAAAGAGAGAGGGGAAGTACTTCTAAATAAACTATATTTCCCCTTCAAACCTTCATAAAATAGAAGCAATAAACAACTGTTGCACAAAAGGAAAAAGGAAAAGGTTACAATTTCAGTTAAAAAGAGCTGATGGGGCGCTCCGGTGGCGTACTGGATAGAGCGCGTACAATGTTGGCTCAGGCCTCGTTGCAGTGGTCACGGGTTCAAATCCGACCCGCGGACCTTTCCTGCATGTCATCCCCCCTCTCTCTCTGTCTCCCCATTTCAACTCTGTACTATCAAGTAAAACTTGCCTGTGTTTGCCTCACTGGCCCCAAAATGACTAAAGCCGCCCCTGCAAGTGCCCACTGCAGCAACTGAAGGCAAGGTGCACCTCTTTGATCCGGTCCCTAAGGCTGGACCCGGGCCGTGATAAGATGATAAGGAAAAAGTCTCTGTTTCCTGTCTGTGCAACTGCCACTTCCCGCCATCTTAATCATTTCCTCTCCCCTCGGTCCGTCTGCGTCTTCCCTCTATGTAGCCCCCTTACTCCTCAGTATCAGAGGGTCTACAGCAGTGGTTTGGATGAGGCATAAGGATGGAGCAAACTCACCTACCAGCCAGAGAAAGCCCTGATAAGACCCAGGCCAGACAGACAGGAACGTCCACAGACACCAGACAACACATTTTACATTTCTGCAGTTTACAGCGGGACGTGGGATGCTCACATTAATTAATTAATGAATTAATCATGACAGTAAAGTGAGGATTTAAAACTAAGCACATTGCTTTTTGTCCGCGAAACAAGATAGTGGAAGAGCAGGACTGTTTCTGTCAGTATCACTCATTCACGTGAGTAAAAGGAAAGATATCTCTGTTTTTGCTTTTAAGGCTGACTTAAGGCCAGGACACACCGGTCCGACTACCCGAAAATGGAGACTACCGATTCAGGCAGCTCCAGTCTTCCCGTCGCGGCCAAAAAAGTGCCAAGAACACACCGAGCCGACTGCTGACTTTCCGTATGCTCTGCGCTTGCGCGGGACGTAATGTCTCCATAACAGCAGGCGGCGCTAATCTGTATTGCGGCCCACAAAAATACGGAAGCCAGAAATTATGGGAAAGCTCTCTAGACCATAAACATAGATAGAAATACGTATTTATATTTATGGACCATAAAGAGCACCATTTTTAGGAGAGAGTGTCGAGCAGTCAACAAGGGTTGATGCATATGAGTACTCGCTGAACGAAACAATCACATTAAAACAATGGCTAGCTGTTGTTAGCTGTTTGTGCTACCCGCCTCACTTCCGGGCTTCACTGATTCGGTACCCCTCCACCAATCAAATCGCTCCAACTGAAAGACTGCCCGCCTCAAAAGAAGCCCGACGACATCTACGATGACCGATTTCACGGCACACACCAAACAGTGTCCCCGCCCCCTCCAGACTCTCCGACGGCGATTATCGGGCCGGTGTGTCCGGGCCTTTATAAGCAGGTTTGAACCGCACAGATTATGTAGTGTTTCTTTTGTGAAGTTTTACCCTGTTGAAGTTGATTCGCAGTTATCGGATAGCGTAGGTAAATGCGTCATAGAGTTAGATATAGATTTCATGCTTGAAGCTTGACATATTTCTGAATGAAAATCAACTAGACTATTATAAACCATGGGGCATCGTGTAGTAAGTTAACTATGGAATATATAACAAATTATGTTTTTCCTTATTCCAATTTTTTTATTTGAATACTAATCCAGTGTTTAGCAAGGAAAAGCAATCATTTTGGAATAGTCTGAAAAGTTAACATAATTTATTTGTGCATGTAGATTGACCCTTCACATTTATCTCGCGACCCATTTGAAGAATCCTGACCCAAGGTTGAAAACCACTGGCCAGGTCTTTTCTCCCATTTGCTTCTTATATATATCTATTTCCTCTTAAACTGTTTCTTAAATGTTTAGTTTTTTTATAATGACTGAATATATAGAGTACTTTATTACATATTATATATATTATTATATTGGTGTTGGACAGCAGGTGCTTCCTGAGCGTCCCAGATTTCTGTTTAGTTTTTCAAAACATAGATCATGATATATTTCAAATATAATATGGTTGTAAGCAGATATCTTAATATAACTCCTGACATGCACAGTGGTTCATAACATGCTTTACTCTCTCAAGGCCTTTTTTTTTCTTAGTCCAGTTTTCTTTTCAAAATTATCACATTTTGAATTAATCAACTTCTCAAACACACATACACTTAAGTGGGTGGTTACCTGGCGCCGGTGCTCAGGATGTATTTGGAAAGTTATACAAACACTGTCATGGGGATCTGGACAATAGACTCAACATGACTGTGTGCGTTTTGGGTTCGGAAGGAAGAAATGCTTCAGTCTGAGGTTCTGCTCCGCTGGGTCTCTTCATACTAAATCATTCTGATGGAAATTTTCTCCACTCTCTTCTTTCAGAACTTTGTCCATCAACCTCAAATATGCTTAACGGAGGTGCTTGTGTCCCAGAAAATGCTTTGGCAGAGCTGTGTTTTGTCAGCATTGTCATGACTAATACTTCTGCTTGTAGGAGACCAAACTGTGGTCTTTGAAGTGATATGTTTTATTTTATTTTGACTACTCGTGCCAAAACAGTATGATTGAATCACTTTTCAAGCTGTTCAAATTGTTAGGATTTGCTGCTTTTCTTTGTCTTATAATATCTTTGGCTTGAGGATTTGTTATTTAAACAAAACAAGCAATTTTAAAATAGGAATTCGGAAAGAGTGAAGGGCATCTTTCAATATTTTTTGACACTTATTGGACGAATTTTGTATAAATAAGCATTTGTCTGCAAACAATCAGCTCTAAACTTGATGAAATGCCAATGTTTCATTCAGCACTTGTTTCTGCGGCCCCTGAATGGTAAAAAAAAAAAGATCTAAGATGAATGCTTATATAACCATCAAGAACTTAAGCTACTGCACCATTTCTAACTATGTCTAATTGTATAGACAATATTTGCCTTTGTTGCTTAAATGTCCTGTGCACTGCTGGTCCTTCTCTCGTCACACTCCGCTCACCCCTGCCCTCCTCTCTGAAATGGATACTGAATATTTTCCAGAAACAGGGGCCTACTTTCCGACCTCTGGACATCTAGAGGAGCCCTAAGGCGTCCTCATTCGCCATTACCTCACACAAGCACACGCACGCACGCACATGCACGCACGCATGCACACACACACACACACACACACACAGAAACGTAACATGCAAGCTGGCCCTGATGTAACTAACCTCAGATGAAAAGCAGCAAGAAACAGAAATCAAACTTGGCAAAACACAACTATGATCTAATTTCAATCAATATGCAACGCACGAATGCTTCCTGAGTATAATCTTGACCGGATTTTTCATCAGATTATTAATATCTTTCTTGTACAAACATGAGCACGAACTCCTTAGACATGTTGACCAGATGTGTTTCAACTGATCCCTCTGTTTTCCAGCAGCTGTCACCTTGTATTGATAACTGAAGACCCTTTGAATTCCCTGACTGTCATATAAGTGTTGACAGACGGCCAGGTAGGCCAGAGATGTGTAGCCTGAAAGGTCATTCCAGTTCATCGATCATGGCAGCGGGTGCATAAAAGGCTGAATGTGACCCAAATATGCAAAAAACCTTTCGGAAAACTGGTCCTGGATGCTTCTAAAGATTTCTTTGAAATAGTCTGAGAGTTTCTGGGAATGCTGCAGTCTTTTATATAATGAGGAAGTAATAAAAACAAGTTCTTTAAAATACAGATTATCTTGTCCTTGAATGTGTCATTTTATCAAATAAGAGCTTAAGTCAAGCACGTGCTGATGTGTCTTTCAGTTATTTTCTCAAAAAAAATCCCAAAACTGGAATTCTCATTTGGAACAAAACTCTTACGTTTGACAGAGCGGAAACTTTTTTGAGATGTAATCCAAGGTCAATGGTTTCCCCCATCAGCTCTCCAAGTATCCTGGTCCTATCTGCACTACAGCAGGCATAGCCTTGGAAATGTACAACCAGGTCTATGTCTTCCAACAATATTCTTTATTTCTTCCTCTTCGTAGAACTTTCTCCCAGGAGTTGAGCAGTGTTACAGCTTCGGGAACCCCTTGTGAGTCCAAGAGAAATGTAGGAAAGCACAACTTCAGGTCTCACGTCCATCTCATCGCCAAGCAATGTCCCAATGTTGATCTGTTTGCAAGAACTGTTTTTAAAAAACAAGCCAATTCAATGAGATTTCACATAACACCACCTTGTTTTTGCCTAAATAGCCTTTGGATGATGGATACAAAGCAATGTGCTGCTGAAATTGTTGAAAACCTCGTTGCTAAGACATGCTGGATACATCATAAAAAAAAGAGGTGGCAGTGGTCGGTGGCTTTGAATGGATTTGAAATGGATGGAGGGGATCTGAATCGGAATTTGCTGGAACGGTTGCATGTGCATCCGCTTGTGTACGTGTCGCCTGTGTGTTTATAGACGATTTAGACAGTTTGAAAAGTTTTGCTCTCTCTCTGCGTGTTTGGGTTAGAGAATTGGAAAGTGAAAATAGCCCCAAACCAGTCTTTGTTCAGTTATTCTAGACTTTGCTGAAAGGTTGTAAATTACTGCAGTTATTGCCGATAAAGTACTTGGCTTCTGCAAAAGCTGCTGAGTTTGTAGTTGCTGCTGTTGGAATCTTCACTGTCTGTGTTTCACCGTCTCAGTTTTCCTCAGCACCAGGTGATCTGTCTATCTGTCTCTCTCTCTGTTTGCAGTTTGTCTCAGCTATACTTTTTTCCTGCCTCGAGGGGGAATGCTGCAGCGTTTTTCAGTAGACGGTTTATGCACTATGCACTGGTTTGGATGCCGTGGAGTGTTTCCCACTTGGCCTTTGGCTAAAGCCGCTGCGGTCAAATAACTGAGCTTTGTCGCGGCCAAAACCAGCGACTCCAGTTAGAGAATTAGAGAATGAAAATGAGGTGATTGAGGCCAGTGGAAACAAGAGCGAGTGATTTGTGTGTGTGTGTGTGTGTGTGTGTGTGTGTGCTACACATTCTCTTCACTTCTTACAGAAGTTTACACAGAAAACGGCATTTAGTGGGTCAAAACTGGTTGATACCGGATCTGTTTTATTACCAACCCAGTATATTGATTTGATGAATCAATATACTGGGTTGGTAATAAAACAGATCCGGTAATAGTTCAGAGGTGTCCATACACACATGCAAGAAACGATAACTCTTCTTTTGTATCCTCTGTGTGTGTGTGTGTATGTGTGTGTGCGTGCGTTCCTTGTGCCCTTTTGCATTTAAAGCAGAGAAACAGGAGTTTAGTTGTTTGATAGAAGGCACACCCACATCCTTCACTCTATCCACACCACAATCCTCAACAGACACAATCACTCAACCTAATTTTCACTGGAAATGATTGTGGCTTTGCGGTTTTAGAAACTTCTCTCTGGGACATCTTCTGGTGTCTTCAATGTACGTGAGAAAGTGGGATTTACATTATGAATAATTGTGTGAATGCGTGGGAGTAACAAAAAATTAGCCAATGTTTCGTTACATTCTGCTTGAAGTATTTCTCATTTAGGAGTCAGATACTTTGCCAAAGGGTAAAATGACCTCATACACCGCACCATCTGTCATCCCAGGCCAAAAATTTATAAATTATTCTCTTTTTACTTACATAATTATCCACTGCACCTTTTTTCAGTCCTGCTCGAAAAATGTAGCATTGGAATGAGCTCAGCACAGGAGACTGGAGATGGTAATCTTTACACTATCCGGGCTCTGTAAAACACAGATGTCAGTAAACCCCCTCGACAGACGCAAATATAACTCCGAGTCTCCGACCATTCTGCACTGGCCCTACGCATCCGTCACTGTCAATGTTAGTGTGTTACCCCCACAGTTAATTGTTCCCCTGAGATCAGGTTTTGTATTCAAATGACTGCAGAGAGGAGGAGTGTAAGTCCTGATCCTGTCATAAAAAATTAAATCTACAAAGTGGGGATTCTCCTGCTGTTAGCTTATAAGGGTTTTCACCACTTCAGCCCTCGTTGGGTTAACATGAATCACACACAGACACTCAGGCCGTGTCCACATGTACATGGCTATTTTCATAACCGTACATTTTTATGTGCAATTTGGCCTTTTGTCCACATGCAACCCGACACTAAAACCAGAGCTTTTTGAAACCTTGCTTTTGCCCTTTTCAGTTGTGTTTTTTCTTTTTTGCTATCTCAATGCGTATGCTCACGATGTGCTTCTATGGTGTTTGACTTGACGCATTATTGCCACCTACTGGCCTAGCATGATAATGTTTGTTTTTTCAATCGTTTTTTGCGTTGTCATATGTACGGAGAGATATCCATAAATGTGTGGAGATGGCCTCACTCTCTCATACACTCATCCATCCTTCCACCCAAAGTCAAGTTAATGTTTGTTAATAATGGAATTATTACTTCTTTGTGATCAGGGGTAAGCGTGATGATGCTTCTCTGACACCTACCTGACACTTGGCGTAGCGTGTTTAATGAATGGAAATGTAATCTAAAATAAAGTATCTACACAGCTTTACACTCTTGCATTAGCCACATGCACTACGAACACAAGGCTGTGAACGCTTTCCCTGCACACATCACGCTCACTCTCTTAGCTTCACACTCTGATATTTCCACTGAGTATGTAGTCTTCTCACAACCAAGCACACACCTATACACAGATTCCCTCTTACTTAAAATACTATTCCGCGATTGATATGTGCTGCCAGCTTCATGTGCGTTTGAGTGTGTGAGAGCGATAAATGAAAAGCCAGGCGGGCGGGGTGTTGAGGTGGAGAGGTACGGTGTGAAGTGTGCGATTGGGAAAGGAGTGTCGAGGAGGCTTTGAACAATAATACTCTGTTGGCAGGGTCAAAGGTCAGGGAGGCGTCAGCAAGGACAGGAACTGACTGTCAGCAGCTTTGGTGGCCTGCGTATCAATGCCATCATCAGCTATGAATATTATAAAAAGTGGTTTTCTTGATCTGCCTGGAAAAATTGTGTTTCCACCAGGCCACCGTGCTGGGGAAACCATAGTGCAGTAAAGTTTGTCTGGCCTATATTTTTTGGATGAAACTTTTTTGCTGTGTATTGAATAGAACCGGAGTGGTACTACATTTTGAAGGCAATCTTGTTATTTAAAATGACGATGTTTACCTTTTCTGTGCACTTTAAGGATTTCTTGCACATTTGAACTCAAACTTTGACAATTAAAGTTGATTCTTGACCTTGGAACCAGTATTTGAGAAAACAATCTCACCACAAAGTCCATTTAGTGGTAGTTCCAGAGCTAATAAACATGCCAGACTATCATCTGTAAATGGATTTTCCTCAGTTTTTATGGAGATCTTGAAGTTCAAGGCATTGAAGAGGTTAAGATGAAAATTCATCATTGACCTTTTGAATGATGGATTCACATTTACGTGCAATATTCAAATCATGTCAGTTTTTGTATTCAACAAATTGCTCTACAAATGAAAGTGAACGGCAGTACTGTAGCGAGTAAAATCATAAAATACATTTGAATGTAGAACAGAAACAAATGACAAATTGTTGATCAATTTATAAAAGTAAAACATCATAAAATACTAAAATCCCCCAAAAACACTGAGAGCAACCACAGGCAATTGGAAACATGTATGTCTTGATGTTTGCCTTAAAAGACTCTATAAAGGAGGAACATTTGATTGATAGTTAAAAGCTATTCCAAAGCTTTGGAGCTGCCAAGGCAAAGGCACGATATCTCTTACCCACAAGCCCTGATCGTGCCACGGGTTAAAACAGTAGTTCTGATGATCTAAGAGACCTAGAGTTTGAGTTACGGCAGAGAAGCTCTGAAATGTACAGGGTTGCCAGTCAAAGCAAGGCTTGTTGGAGGTGCTTTTTTCAGTAAAAAGGTATAACTACGTTTGATGAGCGTACTTTAACTTTTCATATTGTTGCTACAAATTGATCACATACCTCTGCGATGCTGCTCCATGCTAGCACAACAGTATTATGCTAAGTAATTAAAGGCACAAATCACATAGATTTAGCATATGGATTTACTTTTGCCTCTTGAGATTAGTATTTACCAAAAGCGTCAGGCATTGGCACCTGAAGAAACCAAAACTATTTCAAAGGAGCAGCAGTGGCAAACTAAATAACATGTTTTTATGGCCTTAGGCGTAGGTCTATTAGTAAACCACTTGCTATGTTGAGGTTAGAGTTTCAGAGTGCCAGATTCCATTGGGTTGTTTTCTTTGGTGAGTGAGTGTGTGTATGTGTTTGTCTGACTGTATGTCTCTGTTTGTGTGAATTACTATAAGTAGGTAATTGGTTCATGTATGTGAAACCACAAATATTCCGAAATCTATGTGATCTTTTTCACATTCTCCAGTGCATTTGTGCAAGGTTTTAGATTCTGAAGCTATTAGTTGTATTTTCAGCCTCAATACAAAACTCTGTTCCAAGTAGCTATCCAAATATAGAGATAAATTACGCACTCGCCTCAACTTTAATCAGTTCATGTTTGAAACACCGCGTTGGCAAGAAACCCGTCCCACAGGACCCGATACATATCACCCAACTAGGGTGAGGAAAACAAAAAAGCATTAAAATATAATCAGTTTCAATTCAAGGTATCCACACACTACTAGTGTTTCCAAGCAACAGCATATTTGCAATAGTATATATTTTTTTTTAGAACAAACATGTGCAAAAACATCGTTACGTACCATATTTTTCTTAGAGCTTTTACCGAAATCAATGGCAACTCAGGCTGAGTCTATATGGGATTCCAACAATAATACCAATTGTGCTCTTTTCTTAATATTACCTCCCAGCTTGTTCTTCCTGTTTATTTTACGAGTTCTAATATAATTTATCCTACCATTTAAGGGGACGAGTCCAGAACTAACAGGAGAATCAATAAATCGAAACCTCTACATTAATGTGCACTACAAACACTGAGGTCCCTCCAATTCCCTGCTCTATTAGAGGAAATATCCACCTACGACTGGTGCCAAGACAAATAAATCCCCAGGAGAAGAAAGACAGGGAGAATAGAAGGAGAGGAACTTCGGGAAGGAATGCAACTACGGCAACAATGGTCACAATAACAATCTCTACCATTGTGTCTTTGAGCAAGACACATAACCCCAAAACTGCTCCAGGGGCGCTGTATTATGGCTGACCCTGCGCGAGGAGCGAGGACCCCCTCTGGTGTGTAGTGTAAGAGAGGATATGCAAAAAGACACATTTGAAAATAGCTCCCTGACCAATAAAGCAACTGACTTAGCTTAACAAAGAAAAATGCTGCTGCATCTGTCTCTGCAGTGTGGTCTGAGTCTGCACAAGATGGAATAAGTTTTCACGGATGCTTCAAGCCAGCGGCAGTCCCCAAAATCACTCCAAGCCACTTTCAACACGCCAGTCTGGAGTCAAGAAAAACATTGCGTTCCTTTCGATTCTACTGTTTCCTTTGTTTATTTCAAAATCAAAACTGGCCCTTAGAAATGATGCTGAAGCTGCTCTGTGCTCGGGTAGTGAGGTAATGATCTCATGAATGTCACAAATATTACATAACTCATAGGATTTCTTCCACTCTTAAAACGTAATTCTTTTAAACAGATTTTTATGTCACATCAATTCCAACACAGCCACAATACAGCTCCACAATTAAGTGGCAAGACAATGTTTCCAGCTGCTTAAAACATCAACCTTAAGTATCAGGTTTTGCTTTATTGATGCTGAACAATGACATAGGAATCAGTGTGTCTGGGCAGAGCCAGAGAGGGAACTTCAATAGATCAAAATTTAACGATGAAAAACATACTATACTATCACTCGCACAACCCTACTTCTATTAAATATGAAAGCAACAATATTGTTCATGTTCAAAGGCGTCCCAGACAAACATTCAAGAAGTCTAACTAAAAAAAAATCTCTAAATCACAGAATAATTCCTGGACATTGAAGATTAATGATTCTCATGAATTAAATCAGAACTGAAGGATGATATTTTCTTAAAAAAGTTTTTTTTAAAACACCACCAAAAAGCTTCATGTTATAAAATCTGCTGAATATCCTTACTCCTGCAGTTATAGCAGCCAGTACTGTAAGCTGATATCCTGTCTTATTTAGTAAACCTAATATTCATGTTATATATTACACAAATTAGTTTTCATCTGATTAAATACAAGAAGGCAGCAAAAAAACATATTATGATTAAATTAGTCAGTAACATGTGACATATTGGACATATAGTGCAAGACCTGTAACCGATCAATTTGTTAAACAGCCTTCAAAATGTCAGTGCCCACAAAATAAAACAGATGAGGTCAGAGATGTAATAAGAAGACGAGCAGATATACTGTATATTGCTGATACTGTGTATATACTGGTCCATATTTGCTATATACAGTACACCATATACAGACATACAGAGTAACATAACGGACCCTTTCATATTGAAACTGTCAAACACATGCCATGAGCATATAACACAAATTGTAATAAACATAAATAACCCAAGACACATGACAGGAGGCAGATTGCAAAGCCAGCCTGATCCCATCGTTGTCCAACTGGCACTCAGACCGTAAATGCCCTTGTTATTCTTGCTCTCACTCAATCAAACCAAGCTTTCCTCATCAAGTTACCCAGAAGGCCGTGTACGAATGGTGCATTAAAAATTTTCTCTCAACGTTCATTCCACTAGCACTACACAGAGAGACCAGTCGAGGGTATAATTGAATGAGTTTCTCATTTGCCAGCCAAGATAGCCTTTCCCCTTGGCATCACAGTGTGGAATTCGCTTCTCCTATTTTTTCTTCTCCGTCCGTCCTCCTGTCGTCCTGGTGGAGTTGTTGAGTTTGAAAAATGTTGTTCTGACAGGAACCGTCAAGCTACTTCACCTAGCCGTGCACCCAACCGTGTCTTGCAATTAACTGACTGTCTTCACTCTCTTCTCAAAAAGTTTGGGCACCAAACCGGGCTCAGTTTAGGCCTGCTCAACAGTCCACATTATACAGGCAGACCTAAGTGAAGACTTTTAAATCATTAGGTTAGTTGTATGTACGTCAGCGGTTGCCAAATTGGGAGCTATTTTCCTGCAATGCCTCCCTGTTCTAGGAATAGGTTTCCATCCCTAACATTTTGCAAACTATACCCCAGACAGGTTAACAATTATCTTTGTAGTCTCTATGTAACCTCAAAAACATATTTTGTGGTTTTGGGAACCTCCACTTTAAGCCCAGTGATTGATGAGTAATCCTCTCTTAGAATATTCTACTGTTTTGTGTGTCTATGTAAAGTAAACAAAATGTACCTGGGATGATACATTGTAACATAGATTGATAGCTTTGCAGGAGATGTGTACAATGTATACATATTACATTTGACATAATTAGAATATATGACCAAATAAAAGGTCAGAAATGTATATTTTTTTCTATATAACTACCTTTGGAGCTCCTTTCAAGCACTTGATTGTTGGATACAAAACAAGATCTACAGTACAGTACTTGCTTCTGGTGCAAATGCCCACACTTGTAGAGCAGAGTGTCAGGTTACCTCTAAAGGCAAAGTTTTTTGGCAGTCAATCCTAAATCATGAGCTTTTAATTCAACAGCATGAGAGTTTTTGAAACTTGCTTTAGCACGATAATCCACTTTGCCAAGAAAAAAAAGAATAAATTTTTGACATTTATTAGATGGACTGTCAGCGGTATTTGAGTCAGATTTCAAGTCTCTACAAGAAGATTAACATACCAATCTGTCATTAACAGTAACTGACTGAGGGCTGAAATGTTGCAAATGTATCTTTACTTTAAGAATACTTACTGTAAATTATATATAATTAGCAATGCCTTGGCTAAAACATGCATGTATGGCCCTTAACATCCTGGGTGGCCCTAGTGGATCCCCCTCACCCCTAACTGTGTCAGTCTCGCGGCTACCCACCGAGCGAAACATGAGCTTGGAAAGTTTTTGTGGAGTAAAGTTAGTGGACACAGAGGTGATGGTGCATGAAACCTTTTACAAATACAAAAATAAAACCAATTCAACTAGATACATACAGTATGCTTCACATGTACTCTCAGATCCAAAGCATTCAGGATTAAAGGGGATCCAAACATAGTTAAAAGTTGAGCCTCTAACCACGCAATACATGAACAAAACTTAATGTTTGTAGGGCTAACGTTTCTGAAATTTCACTCACTGGACCAGGAACAACTAGTTTATCTCAAATATCCCCAAGATGTTGCCAAAGTGGAATCTCTAGTGTAATTGTATGTATGTTGTTCTATTGGGTCCCTGCAGAGTTATTGTTGTTATTCTTACCACCCAAGCCAAGAGCAGATAGCCTGTCAAAACAAGTGCTCTCACTTCCAAACGGATGCAGTTAGGTTGCTTCTTTTTTTTCATCCACTGTGGAATGCCTGCAAATAAAAATTTTGTTTTTGGAAGGTGGATTTCAATTAAAAGAAAAAACATGCAAGGGAATAACAAGCAGGCTTTTGTCTTTCAAGCTGTGGTGTGTTCTTGATTTTTTTGTCAGCAACACATGGAGAAACAGCTTGAAGTTATTGTGTTTACTGAATACTAGCAGAACAGCATGCACCAAGGAGACCTGTTGAAAGGTTAAACCGTTTTGTATTTTCCCTTGATGTTATTTGAAGTAAATTGAGACTAAAATGCCATGCCAATACTATCAACCATTAATAGCTATCATTCTCCCTGTCTCGTAAAAGCACCTCCAGGGATTCTTACACATAATATCATATAGAAGGCAGGTGTTGTAGCTTTCAAAACCCAATTGACTTGGGGAGGCATATACTGGTCTGTCGAGCTATAAACAAAATCAAGAAACAACTGGATTGTTCAAGTTTGAATGAGACTAGAATTACAGGGATCCACAATAATTTAATTCTGGTCAGAACACTCCTCTTGAAGTTTTAACCTTTTTTGGTAACAATTAAACTGCTCTTGAGTGATTCTGTGATGTAGAAGCGAGCTTGACCCAGACTCAGCGGAACTGCGGGTACCCAACATTTGATTAACTTGACCTCATATCCCATTTTTACTGAGCCAGGCTGACTGTGTTAATTGTTGTGTATGTATGTCTTGATGTTTGCCTTAAAAGACTCTATAAAGGAGGAACATTTGATTGATAGTTAAAAGTTAGTTGTAGTTAATTGTTAAGGCTTTGTTGTTATATAATATCGGTGTGGACTGAATAAGGCATTACATTTAATGATCTGTGGATATCCCACTCCTACGTAGCACTAGAAAAAATGAAAAGATAATCTATACATAAATAAAAATAAAATACAATGTTCAAATGCAAAATAGTCATAAGTGTAGAATAAAGCATACATTTGACTGTACGTCTTTCCATATGTTACTGTTTTGTTCAATGAGGTCCAAATGGAAAAAGAAAATCAGTAACCAGTTTTTCTCAGAGCAAGGTGGGTTCGGGGTGGATCAAAGTCACAGGAGGGCCTGTTGGGAAGCCAGCAGTGTGCTGGAGATAGGGAGGGGAGTTTGTTCCTCATTTAGCATTCAGAATAGCTGCCATGCATATATGAGCCTTTGATTAACAGCTGGGGTACCTTGGCACCGTCATCAGCCCCTCAAGGTGTGGAAAGGTTTCCTAGTCCCTTCTGCCAAATGCAACGAGGTGCCTGCTTTTGAAGTTTCAATCATACAAGCATCTGTTTGGAGATGGAGAGTCCGTCAGAATATGGATCTAGTTTTTCATAAGTGGACTGAGAAGGAGTCGGATACTGCAGACAGTATTCTGTCTCTGATTTCAAGTCTGTAAAATAACCAAATTTGTTAAACTCTTAATGTTCTGATTGATTATTGATATTATTATTATCTTTGTGTATTTGTTGGACTACGTTCCTGTGTGTATAGTTTACTGAATGTTCTATGTGTTTGATCATCATGCCACTGTATTCGAAGCTTCATATATGGAGCACTCATCTCTTCCTCCATCTCTTTCCTCTTGCCAAAGTTCGAGGTGTTTTGCAGCGGTAGATAAATCCGCTGGTTTTACCACTAATCCCTCCAGGCCTGTCGGTCCCTGCGCTATCACCGATGCTTCGACAGATATCAACAGCTCCAAACCAGACACACTCAAATCGCCCCATTGCTGCTGGCTTATTATCTCTTCTTTTGACGTACAGTGGCATTGAAGCATCTGCCAAGTGCGTAATTGAAGAGATGCATGGGGTTTACAGTATAGAGACGCCCCCAGGCACAGCTGTTTATGATGTACCGACAGGCATGAACAGAATCAGTCAATCATTAAATGACACTTCATTCATTTTATATTGTTTATAAAGGATGTCTAGTGTAGTCTTAACAGCAGATCTTCAGATAGTGGGCCCAGTTAACATATCTTGCAATGCAAATCAACGTCTTTCAAGTTGAGTCCGTGGTTTTTTCTGAATGAAATAACCTTTTTTAAATGACACAGTCAAAACCATAAGCAAAGGCACTCCCCAATTAACATTCAAAATTGTATGCCAGAAATTAAGCGACTTGACTTTTAATATTACAGCATGTTTGCTTTGTCGAATGAATTTTATAATTTATTGTGTTATTAACATGAAAATATGTTTTCATGAGCGGAAATTTGGACACAATTTGGATAACATTTTAATGATATTATGATCAATCACTCAAGAGCATAATTTCTCCCCTTCTTTAGCATCTTCTTACCATCTATGCTTGTGCGATTGTTGTAATTGGGTAAATACTATGTCTGCATTGTTATTTGCCTCAAACAATAAGGTGCATGCAGAGTTACGCTAAGGGACAGCCCCTTCCCACACACTGGCTCCTGTGGTCGCCTTTATGTTAATACTCTGACCCAAAGTATGCGGAGGCTATTCGCGAGGGTGTTATTAGTGGGTATGCATGCGTATGCTACGCTTGGTGGCATCTCCGCAGTCGCTAACACCAGCCACTGAGTCACAGCCAACGCACAAACCGTCGTGGCCTGAAAGCACTTTGAGAAGACGCCTCATAAAAGACCTAAAAAACACGGCAAAAACACTCACACATGCAACGTTAACACATAGAGGCCGGACTGTTAGGCGTACCAGCAAGTTGTTCACGCGTTGACTTGTTCACTGTTATTGTACTCTGGTGTGAAAAGACCTCAAATGCTAACACAGACACAAATATTACTATGCTGACAGCTGGCGGGAGGGCCAGGGAGGGCTACTTTCTCGTTAATGCAGAAGTCTGATGGGGTGCACTGACAGCTGGGGGCGGCCTTAGCGAACCTCCCCGGGGCTGAGAACCTAGAGAAGAAGGCAGCCCGTAGCTTTTGAGGATCAGAGAAACCAAGCTCTCTTTCTCTCTCCTCTATTCTCTCTCTCCATCCTCCTCTTCCTGCCTTCGCTGCCTCCCTCGTTCTCTGTAATTATGCCGCTCCTGCCAGTCCAGAGCCGCTTGAAGTTTGGCAAATTAGACAATAAAGACCAGATCTTTCTCTCTCTCCTGCTCTGTTCTCCCAGCCTCGCCCGTCGCACCCTAACATGTCTCCTCTGTCTTCACCTCTCGTATAGTTAACTTTCTGTAATGTGCAGTTATTACGTCCTGTTTGGACTCAGAATACAGAAAAAATATACACCTCCTTCTTAAACACAGCCTTTGTTTCCCTCCCATACTTCAGTGTATGTGTTTGTATGTTTTTTGATGTCCCAATGTTTCATATTTGTCTTCATGATTGTTTAAAAGCACTTTCTAGGGACAGGCATGGGAAATTAGCAGTACCTATAAGAGCTATGATGCTGTAAATTAGAGATTTGTCGTTCAACAGTCTGTGGTAGCATCTGTCCCTATCAAAAAAACATGAAACAAAATGACAACATCTTCATGGCTTTCAGTTACTATGTGCATATTTGTCCTACTGACCTCTTGGCTCCTTCTGCTTCTCAAATTTCTTTTATTGTTTTTCTCAATTTAATGCTCCAAATTATTTTCCCATTCTTCCATTGTTCACTACAAAACACCCTTACAACAAGTCTAGACACCATCAGCTTTGCCCCCACACCGATGTTAGTAGTGTTTTTGTACTTTAATTTCTAGAGAAAATAAAGATATGTGTCTCTGACTGTAATGTCTGGGCTAATTGTATGTGGTGGATTGTAAACGCTAGCTAAAGTTAGTTTGGGAACTGTAGCCGGTGTCTGGGGCGGACACAGCGACGTTGCCCAGTGTTTTCTGGTGGTTTTCAGGCCACTGGCAAGCAGCTGTGCAGTCTGTAAGAGCAGTAATTACAATTGTAGAGCTCTCTCCTTCTTTTTTGTCCCTAACTCCCCATCGTGCCCTCCTTGCCTGTCCTGCTGATGTGGGGTTTTGAGGAACCCTAGAATTGAGGGCGGTTTTTAGTGGTTGTGTGTGACGTTCTTCGTTATTGAACTTAGTCATGTCATCAAAGCTGGAGCTATGTCTGTAGCGTGCTGGCTGGCAGAGCAATGGGATGTGTGTACGACATGGTCAACCTTTGCAGAACAGCATGACTACAATCACTAAAATAAAAATGTGTCTTGCTTGTCAGCATATTGTAAATTCATAATGTTTCTGGTTCTTTTAAAATGCAATGTCTAAGTACACATTTCTTTTTTTAATCCAAGCGGTCCACAGCTTTTTCTTTACTTTTTCTTTAACTGCTTTATAGCTTCACTTAGGAGTTTAAGGTAATATTTTAGTTTAACATCTTAGCATAAAGACTGGAAGAGGGTTAAACAGGCTGCGTCTTACCAATACAAAGTGTTGAAAGAAAAAAAGATTTGGGTTTCATTGTGCAACAAAATAGAAAGTTCCTTAAAGTAAATGATCACATCATTTCTTCACTGAGTGAACTTTTGTTTTTTTCTCTTGCAGCAAATCCTACGTCACTCTCGTGCCAACGCCACCAAGGTCATTTTCCTAATCACCGACGGTTACTCTAATGGCGGGGACCCTCGGCCGGTGGCGTCAGCTCTGAGGGAACGCGGCGTTGAGATCTTCACCCTGGGAATCTGGCAGGGGAACATCAAGGAGCTTCACGACATGGCCTCGCAGCCCAAGGAACAGCACTGCTACCTGGTGCACAACTTCGCCGAGTTTGAGGCCCTGGCTCGTCGCGCACTGCATGAAGGTATGAAGCAGAGATGAAGATTACTTAAAGGTGTACTCAGCGATTCTAGAGAACACTTGTTGTCAAAATCCATTTTTGTCAAACCCCTATCTGTTCCTACTGTGCTAAAAAGCAAAGCTGGTGTTAATACACAGTTTAGGCTCTCTGAACTGGTACGTAAACATGTAAACGAACAGGCCCACTTGTGTTTGCACAACCTAGGGGCTGTGTATAAACACTGGATTTTTTTTAAGCGACACACAGTACGGGAATTTTTGAGATATTCAATGATTTTGACAAAAAGTGATTTTGACAACAAGCGTTCACCAGAAACAGTGACTCCACCTTTAGGCTGATTTGTTGTATCAAAATACAGAAATCACAATCTTCAGGAGTTGAAGTTACCTCAGTTCAAAGAAGCATCTGTGATCTCACTCTACTATATTTCACCACTTTCCTACTTTAGCCATTTTAGCTGCTCACGGAAGAGTTACATCCAACCCTGTGTTTTGGAAAATTAAAGTTAAAGCTACCGTCTACTCTTTGGCTCTTTGAAGCCTCAATGCTCCCATCATCACCATTTGACCTGAAGCCATATTTCGTAAGTTAACGTTTTGACCCTGTTAAACTCCAGTGTTTACTTAAAAGGAAGTAGATTATATTTCAAATGGAATCTGACGATGTGAATTTCACATGGCCTCCTCTGTTATGTACTGCCAACAACCATTAGACCTCACTTCGGATCCGACAAAATAAATCCTTTTTCCCATAATGGAGGGGGATTTTCCCACAATTTTGGTTCAAACAGGGATTCAGTCATGGCATTAAAACTTAAAATATCACCTATAAAATATCACCGTTGAGTGTAGCGCCTAGTGTGTAGAAAGCCATAAATCCTACACATGCTCTGGCAAACTGTATATTGTGAACACAGCATCTGAAATCCCAGATGGAAGGTGCAGTAGCGGAGATCAGTGAGACAGAGCGAGGATAAGTCCGTGAGAATGAAAGCCAACACACACGGCACTATCAGCCCCAGCCTCCGGGCCGTCTGTCTTGAAGTCTGCCCCAACGCCTCTGCCGACGACAGCCTCAGAGCACGCACTGGGGTTTTCAAACAGAGCCACATGTTGAGCCACTCTCACTGGCCATGAATCAAATCACAGAAATTACACTAGAGACGTCTGTCTTCTTCTATGGCCCTCCCTGCCTTCATGCTTCCTCAATGAGAGAAAAAAAAGAGGACCAAGTTGACTCTTTGAAATAAAATTTAAGTTTTCTTATAGTCCGACATCAAAGCAAAATGTAATTGTTTGTCTGAACTCCCAGTTACAGTCCCAAACTGTTTTTGCAAAATCTCTCAGCTCTGATTCATAGGTTTTTGTCATTTACTTCTGTGCTTTTAGGACATAAAGACATTTGCTCCCTGCTTGTAACGTGTGGCGTGTGGGCACTGTTGAATTTTATTCAGGCATTTCTGTGGTTCAGGTGTTTGTTCGCTTTGTTCTTTGATTTCTTGAGTGAAGGATGTCAGGAGTCTGTGGAAAGTCTGTGTTTACTTCAGCCAGTCCCAATAACATACTGTACAGGATCTGCCAATATACTGTAATAATACAGAGCTAGGATACACAGATGATGAGTTAGGCCTAACATGAGTCTCGAAAGTTCCAAAACTTTATTAAGATTTTGTGATTGTCAAATTAAATGGCATATTTGTCTTTTTAGTTTGACACCATCATGATGTTAAGAGAATGTATTTTTAACTGTCAAAACTCCAGCAATGCTAGAATTAAGAACACTGTCATACAAATGCTTTTTACAGCTTGCTGTGTTCTTAATACAAGTGTTCCGTTAAAATTGCTTTCCCATTCATTCATGCACCTTGCGTGAAGTGCTACAAACCCCTACTTTATAATAACACTTATTTGTCTGTTGAACAGGAGTTGTAATCGGATCATACTGAAAACTGTATTTCCTGGTTTTCTTTCCTGCCCGTCAGACATCCCTAGGCAGCTCCATCCAGGCAGCTACATCCAGGAGAATCTGTCACTGTGCTCCTCTCTGTGCGAAGCGGGCACAGACTGCTGCGACCTGATGGCCAGCTGTAAGTGCGGTACACACACGGGACAGTACGACTGCATCTGTGAGAAGGGATACTACGGCAAGGGTCTGCAGCACGAGTGCACAGGTAGGAAAAAACACCAGCATTGACTCTATCAAGGAAAACGCTCTAACCAGCTTGTTTTCTCTTTCAAATCACCATCTTAAAAGTTATTTGTTTTTTTGGCCACTTTTCAAAACCTGACTGAAATTGTTTGCTTTCGAGTTTGCAGCACTTACATAAAAAAATATTCAAGCCTTTGAGATTTTAGAGTTCCTTTAGTTGCTCTTCCTCTTCCCCTTTACCTGTCAGCGTCTCCTCCACATCAGGGCCACTTGGCCTTAGGTCACTGCCGAGTAACGAGTGAAAGTTAAAATAAGCGGGCTGTCCACTTAAGGCAGTGTAAGCTGTCCACAGGGCAGATCACTATCAACAGCCCCAGTAATGTGCTGTAGAGGTGGAGGGCTGAGACAAGGCTGTGTTGTGCATGACCTCAGCGGACTTCCTCTCACCTCTGCACACTCCACATCTTGCTAACCACCTTCAATGTCCTCCTTTAAATCATATCTTATATCCATTTCTTTCATTTTCTACATTGCCTGACAATAATGCAGTCATTTTCACTGGAGCCCTTATTGCTCTGCCTCCCACTTCTGTTTCATACAAATCCGTTTGAGAAACCAAGACATCTTTTGGTTCGTTGATAAGAGTGCTCTGACTTTTACCCTTTTGTTCCCTACAACTGGGCTCTAGAACTTTTTTATTTTATAGATACAGAAAACATAGTTTAAGATAAGAACATCAGTGAGTGGAAAAGGGTGTATGTGTCTGTATAATCATATATAGTCAATCTTATATTCAAACCTAGGCATGTCTATGCGCCCCCCCCCCCCACACACACACACACACACACACACACACACACACACACACACACACACACACACACACACACATGGAATAACTCCTTGGGTTTGGAAATGATACACTTCCCTAGAATGTACATTCTTTTTAATTTTTTAGCAATATAAAATGTACTAATAATAACCATAAACAGTGTTTTATGGAGGGTAAAACATGGGTTGTTGGAGGGTTTGTTCTCCCTCTTCTCATTCTCTTTAATGCAAACATTTACCTTTCCTGTCGTATTTCTTGGATTCTCCTTGGAGTCCTAAACCTTGGAGTCTGAAAATATTCTTGAAAGTAACAACTCCATGATATATTAGACTCCACACTAAAATGTCAGTCTTGCTGTTGCTCTTCTTTATGGAGGGAAAGCCTCAAATTCAGCCATTAATTCTTTTGAACACCCCCCACACACATACACACACACACACTACAGTGATTGATGAACTTGTGGTAGTGCATTCACATTGTTTTGCTTGGGTGTGTTGCTTAAAATCAATCCACCGCTGCAGACATTCGAGTGAAAACACTTGCCAGCAGCCCGTGGAATGACACATTAATTTGTCTTGTAATTGTCCACTCTGTGGTCTGTTAAACCTCCAAGTAACGCTGTGTAATGTTGCAATTTGCTACAGGTGGTCTCTGTCATTTACGTGTTAGGTTAAGGGAATAAGTAATCACCAAACTCACAGAGGAGCACAGCACTCTCTGTGATTGTTGGAGAGCAGAACGGCCAATAAATGCACAGGTCGGTGTGTGTCTGCGTGTTTAAGTAACTGCTAACCCTCACCCATGCAGGGATGCCCATAAGGGGGAGAAAGTGGGATGTCTGTCCATTTGAGCGACAGAGAAGTTTATATAATTCACATCAGAGTTTAAAAGTTGCTGAGAGAAAAGAGTGAGGAGGATTGTCGAAGTGAGAGCCAAGGCAAAGGGCATCGGGGTCATCGTGCCAAAAAGCACGCCTTCCTAATTCTCATCAGATGTTATCGAGACTGGAGCCCCACTTTGCTTATTAATCTGTTTTAACGGTTTAATTAATAGCAGAAAGCAGACTCGCAGAAAGGAAAGGACACAGCCAGGCGCTGCAAACCGCAACTGATGACTGCTTCCTCTGTCTGTCTGGCTCTCACTCACTCATATAATACGGTCTCATGGGAGAAGGAGTTTGGTGGATTTTTGTTGCGGACGCTTGATTGTCTCTTGCGTCGTCATCCTCGTGCTTTGGAGCTGACATGTACCCGCAGTGTGCCGTCCCAGGCTGGAAATATGTGTCACTGAAGTCGCTGGTAACCGTGTTTGTCTAAGTTTGGGGTTTTGTGGTGCGAAATACCCTCATACACAACACTACATGTATTCAAGATTTTATCCTCTCTTGACTTACGAGGCTGGTTTGAAGTAGCAGTGGCTCTAAAACAAATTGGACTTGCGGTGTGTGTAGTACGTAACCAAGAAACATACAAGTAAACTCAACAAACTCCTGCTGCGTCTTTTTTTTTATATTCTGTTGCTCTAAACTCAGTGGGCTTGGCTGAACCGAAGGTGTTTTTTGAATTATGGGTACACACAGTGTCAGCAATGCCAGGACTGATGAGTGGCGGACAGACGCAGCCATACACTGCCAGAGTGAGAGATTTTTGCTCTGGTTTGCATAAGCTTGATGGTCGGTGTGTGTGGCTTCAGGGGGGCCAGACTGAAAGTTTGTTTGAGGGTTTTTTTTATTCTTTTTGGACTTTGTTTTCTCACATTCAAGAGTCAGTTCACACATGTGAAAATAATATGACCGAACCTCAGGCCTGTCAATGGATCATTATTATTATTGGCTGAACGTTCTCCTCCTTCTCCTTGGAAACACTATCCAAATCCCTGCAGTGCACAGCGGTGTTGTTTATGAATCTGTCGACAGCCAAGTGAAACAGCCTCTTCCACAAAACACGACTGGAATCCCAATAGATAGACACGGATGATGAACCCGCCACTTCCCTCCGCACAGCTTGGTTTTACTCTGGCCGGCCAGGACAGGACATTGTTGTCTCTCCACTTCACATACCGATCTCAAGCTCGCAATATCTGCATCACGAAGGGATCACCAGAGGAATGGGGAAGTGGGGGTGCGGGAGGGTAACATGTTTCCCTCCTGTCACACGTTCTGGCTTATCTGGCCTCTTCTGTAGCCCAAGAGAGTGACAGGAGCTCTGGACTGTGTTAGTGTGGTGTCAGCAGAACGGGGCTTTGTTCTCGGGACGGCCTGACAGCGATGGATGGGGAGAGAGAGAGAGATCAGAAGACGGCTTGAAAGCAAAAAATTATTAAAACAAGGTATTTGAGATGACTGGAACGATTTTGAAAAAATATCTGAATATCTGGCTTATTTTAAGATATAGTATGTCGGTTAAAGCGTGACATTTTTTTTTTTACTATAATACATGACAGTGGATATATTTGAATACATTTCAGCAATTTACATGGTAGTTCTCATTCGTTGGAATTTATCCTTTGGGATTAAATTCACAACATCCATGTCCCTTCATTAGTGATATGATAACTCAAAACAAGCATGTAGCATTGGGAAATATGAAAGAATTCCCCAAGATCAGTTGAGAGAAAATACTTCATATTAATAGTTGCCAATAAAATAATGTTGTTATTAATATCGCGTCACACGGTCTTTGTCGGCAGATGGAGTTAGTTGTCATGGAGAAGGCTACATTTTCATTAAGTTACATAAGTGTGTGGTATGATGGTAACCAAGTCATCTGCATGGAAGACTGAGTTAGCAAATTTTCTGACGAAGAAGGTTAAATGTGGTTAAAAGCTAAGGAAAAAGCTTAGTGGAAGTAAGAGGATTTTGATTTGAGAGTTTTTTAAATGTGTGTCTAAGAATGACACAATTAGAAAGTCGATTCTGTTCAATTGTTATTTTCACATTATTTGGTTAAAGCAGCTCCGAGTAACATTTAAATATATTTTAAACAGCCTCATGTTTCCTCACATAATCATAAATTAACTTTAACAGCAAACAAGACCATCAGTGCAAAGAAAGACGTTTTTATATAGTTTAGGCGGGCACAACATAAACACATTACCTCATCGTGATCCATAGGCTACTAACTGCCGTCTCTCGTTCATTCGCTTTCTATGAGGACACGTAATCTTTCAGCTCCGTGAGAGTAGTTAGTGACACTGCATCAACTCATTGCAATCAGGTGTGTGTAGCACTGACTGGCATTATTTGATGCTGTGTCACTAACCACTCTACGGAGCCGAAAAGAGTCCGGTGCCCTCACACTTTCAACACACGGACATGCACTATATTGCTTCCTGATCATTTGAATCTCTCACGCCCGGCACAAGCTAGAAAACAGCTTCACGACAGCTGGCATCATAAAAATACTACCGCTTTTGTCCAAAGGGGACGCCAACGTGCCATGTTACTCGTAGTGACTTTAATGAATGAATGTCTGAGATTTGTTTGTGAGGAAATAAATTTCTCTGGCTTAACCGTCCGAGAAACGGTCTGTTTACTAGAAGGCCAAGAGTGCAACAAAGTAAACCCTCCTCAGAGTCGATACTGGAGAATTTGCTCATTGTTTACAATATCTAGTCGATAAAAACCTCTTGATCCCAAGAGGAGACGCGTGGCAGAAGTGAGCTTTCGACTCAACCCTCAACACAACATTTCCATCTCTACGTGTAATGACTGGGCTATCTGTTTCCTTGTGTTAATGTTGCAAGGAGGAGACAAGAAGCATTCACTGCGTCTGCACTGTAAATATTTGTGGTCTCGATGTGAATGGCCGAGTAATCCCGGCAGTGAAAGCCTCGAGGTGGCCATAAATTGAAAGAGTGGAATTAAAATGACAAGGAGAGAGGTGGAAATTGTCAAACGTTAAGGAGGACTATAAAAAATGATGAAATGGGAAGATTGTTGCAATCATTATGTATTTTCTTCTCTCCTTTCACCCCCCCTCGCCAAGGTCTCCAACGTAACTGAAGAACAGTCAAAATAGAAATAAGAAAGCTATAAAGAGTAAGTGCTTTTTCGTGAACTCTGAGGAATGTGCCCGAACTTGACACCACACCAGCTATCGCCATCTTAGTCCTCAAACACCAAGCAGCACATCTCATCTCATTGTCACACTTTGCTTACACAACAGCATATGTAGGGATCAACATATACGCACGGCACAGCAACATGTTATTGGCATGCTTCGCGTGCACTCACCTCTGGCCCTTTAAAACATACCACATTCAAGGATCTGACACATACCAGATGCTTCTGCGGAGGCAACAGAGCAGAGACTGGCCTGTGTACATAGCATAGTCATAATAGATTACAATGAGCCCGAAAATAATTTATGTACATGTCATTTATACAATCCTGTTTGATGACGCCTGCTTTCTCACGCTTGTTTTGGATCTGAGTTAAAAAACATTTAGAAAACTGACAGACTGATCTCATTGAAAGTAAATATAGCTCCCTTATATTAACACTTCTGTCTAAGTAATCCTCTTGTTAACAGAGCAGCAGTGCTGTGACAGTTTTTACATTTATTTGTAGTAGCCCAATGAAATGGTCTTTTCTTCGGCTGTGTCCGATTCTGTGTATTTGTTCCTCTTTGTGTTTGTGCCTGGACCAAAAGGAAGTGACCCTAATAACTGATTGTTGATTTGGGTGTGACAAGTCATTGCACCACATGGGATCGAATAAGTTTCAATTGTTACCTGTTGTTTTCATTGAGAATTTTTTTAAATAGTGTTGATTTGTGTAAATCTCGTGATTAAGTTCAATTTCTGTTTTGCTGCAGAAATTCATGTTTTCATAAGACGCCTGCATTAGTATCTTAGTACATGTGTTGTCTCTTTGCTTCTCTTCAATTTTGCTGGATGAAAGCCAAGGAACGAGTCATACTCAGCAAACGTCATAGCAAACTGCCAATTCAATTGAGATATTTTAAGGAAAAACATTTCTTGATTGTGGAACTAGAGGAGGGGAAAGAAGGCAAGGCAAGGCAAGTTTATTTATATAGCACAATTCAAACACAAGGCCACTCAAAGTGCTTTACAGGGGCAAGATTAAAATACATAAAACACATTAGAAGACATTTAAAAGCGAATGAAAAGAAGTAAAACATTTAAATTAAATAAAAAGTACAGGTTAAAATGGAAACAGAAAAGTCTTCAGACTCGATTTAAAAGAACTGAGGGTTGCAGCAGACCTCAAGTTTTCTGGGAGTTTGTTCCAGATATTTGGTGCATAAAAACTAAAAGCTGCTTCTCCTCGTTTAGTCCTAACTCTTGGGACTGTAAGTAAACCTGTCCCAGACGACCTAAGGGCTCTGGACGGTTCATAACGTATCAGCAGATCAGTAATGTATGTTGGCGCTAAACCATTTAGTGCTTTATAAACCAACATCAGTATTTTGAAATCAATTATTTGAGTGACAGGAAGCCAGTGTAAAGACCTCAGAACTGGGGTAATGTGATCCACTTTTTTGGTCCTAGTGAGGACTCGAGCAGCAGCTTTCTGAATTAGCTAAGAAGTAAAATACTTATGAGATTCAACAACAGGGGACCATGAACATTTACAGCAGATGTCATGGACTCCAGCCAGTTAGGTTTTAAACCTTATCATAGACCAACACCATGAGCTAATACTTGACACTGGTCTTGTGATTGCTCGGTTGTTGTAATTTGCACTTGAAGTAAATATTATTTCTACCAGGGGGATTGACTTCGGCCAATTCGTCTAACACGTTACGTAAACACACTTATAAAGACTCTCTGTTTCCTCTAACTGCCCAAACCTAATCCCCACAGCATCAATAACCACAGCCGACTGTCTGCTTCTGTACAGTGTGTGTGCGTCGTCCAAGTCCTTGTTTCTCTGTTTTTGTGGTGAAAATAAAAGCCTCAGTTGCTCAACATTAAGTCCCAGCTTTGGTCTAGTTATGCCCAGGGGGTGAATGCTTGGGATTTCCTGAGGACAAGCATGGGAGAGTTTCTGGAGGGGGGTCAAGTACCACCAACTCCCTGACTCCCCCAGCCCCTATTGATTGCTCCAACTGAATGAAAGCTATAGTGAGTAACTTTTTCATATAAATGAATGTTGGTGATAGTCAAGCCTTCGCCAAAGGAGTTGACATAAAGTTGAATAAGCTTATCAGCTCCACAAAACTCTCTGTATTTGAACATCCCAGTTCTCTGGTTCCTTCTGTGTTCCCAGTTCTCAGCAATAAGTTCTCAGCTTTGCGAGTAAAAAGTTATTATAACAAACATATATATGATGGCCAAAGTTATTAAAATACATCCCAAGTTGTAATAAACCCAAGCAATTATTTAACAAGTGAAATCCAAGATGTAATGGGCGAGAAATAAAGCAACATGAGGTGCAGCAATTGAAAGAAAAAATTGGCAGCTCACCAGAAATGCCAAAAAAGGATCCTGGTTTTAAAAGGGCACTGTGTCTGCGCTGCCCTCAGGTGTTTTCGGACGGCCTTTCATGTCATTTGGCGTTTGAAGTTTTCTCTTTAGAGCACATTGTATACATCAGTCTGGAAGTACAGGCAGTGTTGAAATCCATATTAGTTCCTCCCTCGACGCCACATGTTTCAGCCCCGTTCTGCCCTCTCTCCCCTCGACACATATAGGTCTGTAAAACTCCCTAATTGATGACTACTGCTGCTGTGTTAGTAGGTCAGGTACGCTGTAAAGCAGAGATGACTTGTGTTATAAACTGGGACCTTGTGTGTGTGTGTTTGTGTGTGTGTGTGTGTGTGTGTGTGTGTGTGTGTGTGTGTGTGTGTGTGTGTACGAATGTATGTACAAAAGAGACAGAGATGAAGGAGGTTGGAGGCACAGAGGCTATAAACTAGGCCTAATAGAAGCCTCCTTTGCAGGAGAGCATGAAAAAACAAGGAGCCGTGAAACAGCCAGTGGTGCAGAGCGGAACCACGCTGTGTCCTTTACACACCTCCGTCCATCATTTCCTCCATCCTTTCTTCAATGTCTTTTATTTCGTCCTGCCCAACACAGCTGGGTCCTCTCCCAGATATACTGCTCTTTCCATCGCTCTCTCCAGCTTAAATGAGACATTTACAGAGCAGTGTTAAGCAGACTAGAATCAATAGGAAAATCTGCTCTAATCTGATTCCTATTTTGAAGGTCTGACAAGGGGCAAGGTGGAAAAACAAAACATTAACTTTAGAACGTTAATAGGTCACATATTCCGTATTGTTCTTTTTCAGCAGAGGCTACATGTTTTCCATTCATAAATAATTAGTAGATAAATGTCTCAAAAAACACTTAAGATATTTTAAGTAAGTTTTGCTTCCATTGGTCTCTCACACATAATTAAGACTGACAAATGTGCCCACAGGAATTTAAGGTGGAATTAATTTCTCCTTTGTCATCGTAAGCGTTTTTCCTTCAGTGTCTTTTCCAAGGCCCCTTGCCCTTTCCCAAATCCAACATGTTTGTCCCTTCCTGTGACCCCCATCCGTCTCTGGATATTTTCACCGACCCTCTTCAGTGCCTGTCTTCAGCTCCCTCCTACTTCCTTTCACTTTCTGATCATCCCGTCTCACTTGTGTGTGTGTGTGTGTGTGTTAATGTGTGAGCTGTTGAATGAAATGTCTCCAGTTGGTGGGAGGTGATGAGGAGGGACACACGCTACGTCAAGGGTCACAGGCTAGAGGATAGAGGAAGTCAGCAGCTGCCAGTTTTTCTGGAAGAGAAGCATCTGTCTCTTTCTCTTTTCAACCAATCAGACAGCTTCCTCAACCTCAGAAAAGTTTATTTCTATATTGTTTCCGAGTCTATGAATACAAAACATTTGCAAAAGTTTTTGTCTGCGATGATGTTTGGATGTGGAGAGCTGGCAGTATGACAATGAAGACAATTGTTTTCTGGTTGTTTGTGTCGTATCTGCTTCACAACGCATTAACAAATATGATTACTAAATACTAATATAGGGAAGACAGAAATACACGAGCGCACTGGATGGGCCTGTGCCCTGTCAGTGAATTTGTTTAGCAAAAACAACACAATCCCACAGGGAAAAGCTCGCTACTGTGGGAAGAGTGGAGTGTGTGTGATGGATAGATTACTGTATGTACAAGACATTGTGTGTGTACATGTGGTGGTGTGTTTTTTGTCCACGTAGCATCTGACAACGCATCCTTCAAATCACGTCTGCAAGAGTGGAAGTCTTTTGAGGAATATGGCGAAACGGTGATGTAACAATAACAGACCCTTTTTTTCTTTAAACATGTGTTATGCGACGTCGTCCCGAGTGTGTACTGAGATCATAACCGCCTTCTTTTATCGCAACATTTCTCAGCACACTGACATCTGTAATCAGGCACAACCAGACTGGGGACCAACCTGTGTTTGTACAGTTGTTTAGCGGTCGGGTCAGCCTCGCTCGCTCCCCAGTGTTCCCGGAGTCTGTAATAAGCTAGCAGGACAAATCTCCCTGTCCTTGGGAATCCATAAGAGGTACAGTATCTAGCAATTTAGGTGAAGTCATTCTCCTGTGGGGAATAGGATTGAATAATAAGGAGGCAAACAGCGACGGAGCAGCCACTGAACTTCCTCAGCTTCCTCTCCAAAGACTGCTTTGCATCACATAGCAGAAGTTTCACATTCTCGGGATCGGGGGGGGGGTCCAAGGAGGTCCGTCACGCACACACACACACACACACACACACACACACACACACACACACACAAACACACACAGATGGAGACCGTCTAGGTGGACAGCTGCGGAGCAGCCACAGCAGCCCACCCTCCTCTTTTCACTCCATACTCCAGCTGGAAGGCAGACCAGACTTCAACAAGATCTGTAGCGATGTGATTTAGATCCTCCTGACATTCCCAAGCTTTCCTTTGCTACATGTGACCCGTGTATTGAGGTCGGAAAATTCCTGTGACCCTTATTGTTGTTGCAAACGCAGACACATTGCAAGTCTTGGTTTCGGACTACTATGAGGGCAAAATACAGTAAGTGTCATCAGGCGGGGCGGGCAGATACTAAACCAGGTGACAGCTGTGTGAAGGTTTACTGTGTGATTTTTCTCAGTGGATTTTAGGTCCCAAAGCTTCTGCCGAAAATGTCCCAGTTCATAATAAATAGCTGAAATAGTCATTTTATTAACACTGGAAGGTATCCAGTGTCATGCTCGAGAACACTTTTTCCTATTTACAGTACATTATGTTTGGCACAGTTTCTCTGGTCCATATGGTCACTAACAAGGAATTCTGCACATGGTAGCCTCACAAATTCACCTTCTCTCAAATTCACGAGATTGTGAGTCCTTGGGAAACTCCTCCAATGGTGGACAGATGTTACTGCTGTGCTGTCATGTTAGGATGGTTTACTGTCACCGAGGCAACCAATTAATTAGACAACATAGTAGAATGTAGACGTGTACTAGTCTTCTGTCTTCTGAGTGTTTGACTTTCTGACACTTGCTGATCTTAGTTGCACACATGTTTCCTGCACATTCTTCACATGCCTTAATCCCTCTGTTTTAAGCTAGCCTGGTGGTCCAGATGAATTCTACATGAGAAGCATTATAGTCTGCTAGCTCAGAATAAATGTATATACAGACAGTGTTTACCTGAAATGAAACATTCAAACTGTCAGGCCTTTTGCGTGAATGTCTTTTCTGTTTTTTAGGGCTAGACTACACATTTTAATTGTCCATTTCCATGGGTCTATTATGCGTCTCAAGTGTGCTTTGGGAGTCTTAGTTTAGAGTGTAAACTTTCCTTGCATGTGAACATTGTTTTCTCAGTGAAATACCCTGGAATTAAAGGCCCAACTTAACAACATTTCTTGCCTGCGACCACAAATGGCCTGGCCTCTGTACAGATTTAGCAGCCCATTGGCGATATTGCTGAACTTCCTCAGTCTGCATCGTTTGGCTTTGATGAAGGCAGACGGACAGAATTGGGTCACAGCATCGCAACTATTACAGAAATATTTATTTCTTTAATTGTACATAACGCCCAGAATGTTAGCCTCTCATTTTGTTCCTACAGTTATGTTCCCTAAATCCAAATCTTGTCTGTTTTGTGCATGAAAACAATAACTGTTTCCAGTAGAGTCTCTACTCTAAAGGGACTCAATTACCATAAAAAAGTATGTAACTACCTAAGTAAATAAAGACCTGAGGATATTCTTACACAGCAGCAATGCCAAACAGAGGTCAGCAACAAGAATGGGTAAGACTCTAAATCTAACTGAGGCTGAACCTCAATCATTTTTATGTACCCATGCAAATGTTTCTCTTTAATTGAGTAAAAACACATCAAGTATCGCAAGTTAGTATTTAACTCCTTATCATAGGCCTAGGCTTGTTAAGTTATTTTTGATCAGATATTATGTTTAGTTAAAGACTAGAGTCTTTAAAAAAAAATTACAGAATCCTAGGTATAAAGTTGGCACAGATATAACTTTTTATATAGGTAGTTAGTGTATAGTTTTTATATAAAATTATAGGCTCTCATTATAGGTCTAAATCTTATACTTTCTCTTTGAAAGATGCAAAATCATCAGTATTTTTACTAGTTATCTGACATTGTAAACAGCTCAAACGAACAACATCGCTTTGGGCCACTTTGTTTTTCTTCATAAAATCGTACAATGTATGGATGGATGACAATGTGGATGGATGACAATGTGGACATTCAGTATGTCAAAATAAAATAAGAACAAATACAGCATAGACTGTTGTGATAGCTCGAGGTTGGACCCAAAAGCAGAACAGATACCAGGTAGTCAGTTTAGAACAATGTTTATTTAGGCAGGCAGGCAGGCAGGCAGGACACTGGACGGCTGAATGGCGTGGCAAGCAGAGGCAAGTGGATATCCGGAAACCCGCAGGCAGGCGAGCAGGAAAGGTGAACAGCGGAGGCAACTGGCACGGAAGGAAAGAGGAGCAGAGTTAGAACTCACTCCAACTGGAGACATACAGCAAACAAGATATCCTGGTCGCGGGTAGTTGCCGCTCTGGTACGTAGTATACTCTGGCGCTGAATGACTGGAGTCCACAGGTTTAAATAGGGAGCCCTGATTAGCCCAATGATCCACACCTGGAAACAGCCTGCCCTGATTAGCCCAACGATCCACACCTGGAACAGCCTGCCCTGGCGTGACAGACGAGGGAAAACACACAATAGGAGAAGGAGAGACTGCCGAGCCGTGAGTCATGACATAGACAAAGAAAAACATAAATGTTTCTGTTCATTTGAGAGGGGCAATCCTAAAGCGGCATTGCAATTTGATCTTGTGAAAAGGGAACGCTATATTTTAAAGTGTTCTATGGAAGTGCTGGTAAGGTACTTGACTTTTGTACTAATACCAAAATTATACCTTTTTCTACAAAGCAGATTCATTCAAAAAAGGAAACCAAAGCTTGTGATGTAAGAATGAATAAACCAGATCTGACCCAGATCTACTGATGAACCACACTTGCTTGCAAGTTTTACCCATTTCGAGGATTGATATTCTAGAAAATATATTTTTTTAAAACTCCCACTCTGTTTTAAATAAAAAAAAATTATTGGTTTGTGTTCAAGATAACATGTGGGAAGCGGTGTGTGTGTGTATGAGTACTGTATGGATTGGCATGTGTGTTTGCAAGCATGTGTTTGTGGATTTCGTAGGAATACGCAGAATACGTCCCACTAAGATATAAACCACTCTCTCTTTTCTCTGTTTGTGATTGTGGCAGAGAAGGCAGATGTTCTTCTGTCTCCCTCTGGATTGCCTTTCATCGTTTCCGTCCCAGTCTGTTTTTAGGTTTTGCTAATCGAACGCAGCCTTCTCCCTAGAGACACCAGAGATTCTCGTGTGATAGTAACTTTTGGCTCCCGGGTCAGACGTGTCTGCCATTTCAAATGACCTACTTCAGATTAGGACAAAGGACTTTAACAGATGAGTTGGCCTTTGCTCAGTTTCTTCATTGTCTGTTTAGTCCTTTTTAGTATTCTCTTTTTTTTCTCTCCTAAATTTTTAACTTAAGAGAAGGTAAAGATAGTTCACTCTTTCAAGAGCCAAAACTCTGAACAAAGACATCACATTGCCTTGTGGGTAATGTAGGCACCGGGTTTTTAAAAGGAAGAAAAATGTGTGGAATAAAAAAAAAGGATCTGGTGTCTATCGTGACATAATGTTATTGAAGTGTAATGCTAAATTAATCCTTTTAAATGATATGGCTGATTCTGTAGCATATATCGATGAAAACACCTAAACCAACTATGCATTAGTGTATTAACCTGCCTTTTTGTAAACACCTCAACACTGTAGTTTTAGTAAACATTACTCAAACAGGAGAAATCCTTTTCATACGTATATTAACATGTGGTGCTCTGTATTCTTCGAAATCAAACATAACTTTGTTCACTTGAATGTAGTAGCATGTTCCTCAGTGCAACAGGCTGGTTCACCGATACTTTTTTTAATAGTTTCTGCCTGGGCACCATTTAGGTCTATGGCACAGAGGAAAAAAGATGTATATCAAGTTTTGGCTACTATACACAGGCACTACTGGGGAAAAAGTATTTCATTAGAAATACCAAATATTTCCATTGCTATCCTTCAAAAGGAGGCCGAGCAGACCTCAGGTCTGTGGGAGTCAAAGGAATGATAAGGGAGACATGTCTTGTTGCAAAATCAGACATCCATTCTGATAAGTCTGTGTATCTCTTCTCCCGTCTTCTCTCAAAAATTATTATTTGGCGTACTCACAACTTCCTTTATTAAAGCAATATTTCTCTCTGATGAATTAGATTTTTTTAAAGACACTATTCAAAAAGAATAATTTACAAAAGGACGTTCTAAAAATCGGAAAGTTTGAAAGCTGGTGATATTTTGACACATGATTTAACTTCATTATTTGTCATTAGGATCGCTCAAATATTGCTTTAACTATAAATAAATAGCTTCTGATCATAGAGGCTCACTCTTTCCTTTCCTAAGATCATTAATGCATACAGTAGTTCTCTTTGACCAGCTGCTGTCCCTCCATGTGGCCACAGCCAGACACACACACACACACACACACACACACACACACACACACACACACACACACACACACACACACACACACACACACACACACACACACACACACACACACACACACACACACACTACAGCCAGCTCAGACACAGCAGGCTCTTTCTGTTTTATGCTCATTTGGCCCGCTGACGATCCACTTCCTCTGTAAATGAAGGCTACAGTGCGGCAGAGTTAACTCCGCAGCCATAGGCAGTAAGTAAATGGACCCAAAACGAGACTCTTGGCTTCCGCGTGTTTCAGAGGTTCCAAACACAATTAGTTTCAGTGCGGGGTCTGACTGTTGGCTCAAGTCATGGAGCAATGATACATTTGAAAGGAAATTCACACAGTTTTTCTCCATGTCCATGTTCCAACTTTTTCCCTTTTTTGTATTTCACAATCATGGCTGCTGCTCGTTCTTTTCATCATTGGTCCCTTCCTGTTCAACCGTCCCTCCATCGTCCAGTTTCCCTTAGCCAGAGGCCAGATCTGAACTCTGTGTATCTGTTTGTGTGGGTGGGTGGGTGTGTGTGTGTTTCTGTGTGTATGTGTGTCTGTGTGTGTGCACGTGTGTTTGTGTTAGTGCATCTCTCTCTGTGTGTACATTTCTAGCACATGCTGCAAACCTTCCAGGAACTGAAATTTTATATTTTTTGCGATTACAGTATTTCCACTGTTGCGCGCCGGGTGAATTATTATTCCCATTAAAAAAAAAAAAAAAAAAAAGGACTGGGCCTCCTGTAAACCTTTTAAATGTAGCTGTAAAAACAGATTCCCGAAGACCTGAACAGAGCGGACACTTTTAGCTGCCGAGTCCGTCTTATGTAAGAAGCCTCCAATGAGTTGTCTCAGTTCAAAAGACACAGGATGGAGAAGTTGTTGCATCGGCTGCTTTTGTTATCAAATGAAAACTGCAGACTGACACACACACACACACACACACACACAAAAAAAAAAACACTGTCTGAAAACACGAACAGGTATACCACATGTTTTTTCTGTGTTTGTTTGATGTGGGTTACTGGGTGCATTTCAGTGCCAGCAGCCGACTGTAAAGCCAGCCTGCTTTACAGTCGGTTAACATCTCCGGCTGACCTGCTTATGGGTTTTAGGGGACCGTGTGTGTGTGGAGGGGGGAGGCCGGGCTGGACCGGGCTGGGCATTGGGTCAACAGTGGAAATTCACACCTGGCCCCAGGCTTAATGAGTTGTGAAGGATATTAGTAGTACTGTGGATTCTCTGTTGAACCTAACGGACAGGGCGGCTTGTAAATGAACCTGCTTGGTGAATGTGGTTTTTCACACAGTTTATTTAAGCTTAACATCATAAACTGGATGCCAACATAGACTGATATTAAGTGATATTATAATGTTTTAGGCTTCAAATAGTTTAGTAAATAGTAAATAAAATTTAAAAATGCTAGTCTTGCTGCTTACTCTAAAAGGGTGATGAATCCCATTATAAATCCCATTGGGTTTAAAGATTATTTTTGATTTTTTTAAGATCATTTTTTGGGCATTTTTATGCTTTATTGACAGTGCAGGGGCCGGTTTCCCGATAACGTCCTCTCGTAGCGAGCTACGAAGACTCCTACGTTATGACTTACCAAAGTTGTTTACCTCTGTAGTCGTGGTTCCCGAACGGTGTCTTAGGAGAAACACTCCTTACGTCGTTCGTACACTGCTGAAATCGTTTGCTCCGAGTTCGATTATCCATTTCCTGCTCATTTCATGCGCAGCTGCATCTGTATGCTGTCTAATCAAATCTACCCGTGCATTTCTAGTGTAATATAAAGTCATAAATTAGTTTGTTGAATCATCACCTTTAAGAACACTAATCACGTTACTTGGTGGGTCAGTAATGAAACTGAAATTAGACATAATATCGCCAATAGCCTATATAAATAAACAGACGGCCCAAACAGTGTCCAAATGAGCTAAAATCCTAAATACAATAAACAGTAACATGGCACACTTATTTTAAGGTAAGCTCTAATTGATTATTCATTAATTTTTTTGCACGTTTACATGTTTTGAGGCGGAGGATCCGACGCACTCTGCACGGGCTCAGCTGACAGCTCTCACTGTGTGGAACACAGTGCGGAGGTTCTAGTGTTAACCATGTCGAACATACTACCATAGCCTATACTAATTTAAAAAAAGATATAGAAAATATAGAAACAGCGGAGGAGATGATGATTGGGGCGCACTACCAACTGAGCTAAGGGCGCCCCGGGTTTAAAGATTTTTTTATTTTTTTATTAAAAAGGTTAAATTATGTGTGTGGGTGTTGGTTGTGAAAGTTTATGCTATTTTTCACAGAAATAGCACACCACCACCACCATATTAAAGTGTCAAATAAGCTGTCTGAAACTCTCTTTTTCTCTTTGATTTTGGAAACTGCTGTAGCCAATAACTACTATGAGTTTGTTTTTCCAATTAATGCAAACAACATTTGGATTTGCTTGAACAGACTCTGGCGGGAGTAACTTTACAGCACCTGGGAAAGAAATGACTCCTGTTATTTATTAATAATAAATGATCCTTTTTGGATACTTTTATGTATATTTATGTAATGTAATATATTCCTGTCTAATTATGCGGTTTAGCAACAATCTGACAACATAATAAAAACACAATGCACTCACATCATGGGGCGGCAGTGGCGAAGTGGGTAGGGAATTCGCCTCTGGTGTGCAGGGTCGGAGGTTCGATCCCCCGTCTCCCCGCCACATGTCGAAGTGTCCCTGGGCAAGACACTGAACCCCAAATTGCTCCCGATAGTTAACTTAGTTAACTTAGCACCCTAGTGCTAAGCCTACCCTGTGTGGTAGCTGCTGCTATCGGTGTATGAATGTGTGTGTGACTGGGTGAATGTGTACAAAAAACAATGTAAAGCGCTTTGAGTCTGTGATAAACGGAGATATAGCGCTATACAAGTCCATTTACCATTTTACCATTTACATCCAAATACTGTACATAAGAAAATTACATTTAATCGAATTAAAAAGGTAATGGTAAAAAAAAAGGCAATTATAATTAAGAGACAATTATCCAACCAATCGTTGGTCCAACCAATCTACAATGACTTTGAATTTGACTGTGAATCATTTATTTGTGTAAATAAAAGTTGCAGTACTCATCAAAGATATAGCGGCTTGTTTGAATACACAGGGGAAAAAACAACATACACTCAACAAAAATATAAACGCAACACTTTTGTTTTTGCTCCCATTTTTCATGAGATGGACTTAAAGATCTAAAATTCATTCCAGATACACAATATTACCATTTCTCTCAAACATTGTTCACAAATCTGTCTAAATGTGTGATAGTGAGCACTTCTGCTTTGCTGAGATAATCCATCCCACCTCACAGGTGTGCCACATCAAGATGCTGATCTGACATCATGATAGGTGCACAGGTGTGCCTTAGACTGTCCACAATAAAAGGCCACTCTGAAATGTTCATTTTTTTTGCTTTATTGGGGGTCTGGGGACTCAGAACCAGTCAGTATCTGATGTGACCACCATTTGCCTCATGCAGTGCAACACATCTTCTTCTAATAGAGTTTATCAGATTGTCAATTGTGGCCTGTGGAATGTTGGTCCACTCCTCTTCAATGGCTGTGCGAAGTTGCTGGATATTAGTGGGAAGTGGTGCACGCTGTCGTATACGCCGGTCAAGCACATCCCAAACATGCTCAATGGGTGACATGTCCGGTGAGTATGCTGGCCATGCTAGAACTGGGACATTTTCAGCTTCCAAGAATTGTGTACAGATCCTTGCAACATGGGGCCGTGCATTATCTTGCTGAAACGTGAGGTGATGTTCATGGATTTATGGCACAACAATGGGCCTCAGGATCTCATCACGGTATCTCTGTGCATTCAAAATGCCATCAATAAAATGCACCTGTGTTCTTCGTCCATAACAGATGCCTGCCCATACCATAACCCCACCACCACCATGGGCCACTCGATCCAAAACATTGACATCAGCAAAGCACTCACCCACACGACGAAACACACGCTGTCTGCCATCTGCCCTGAACAATGTAAACCGAGATTCATCCGTGAAGAGAACACCTCTCCAACGTGCCAGACGCCATCGAATGTGAGCATTTGCCCACTCAAGTCTGTTACGGCGACGAGCTGGAGTCAGGTCAAGACCCCGATGAGGACGACGAGCATGCAATTGAGCTTCCCTGAGACGGTTTCTGACAGTTTGTGCAGAAATTGTTTAGTTATGCAAACCAATTGTTTCAGCAGCTGTCTCAGTGGCTGGTCTCAGACGATCTTGGAGGTGAACCTGCTGGATGTGGAGGTCCTGAGCTGGTGTGGTTACACGTGGTCTGCGGTTGTGAGGCCGGTTGGATGTACTGCCATATTCTCTGAAACGCCTTTGGAGACGGCTTATGGTGGCGAAATGAACATTCAATGCACGAGCAACAGATCTGGTTGACATTCCTGCTGTCAGCTTGCCAATTGCACGCTCCCTCAAAGCTTGTGGCATTTTGCTGTGAGACAAAACTGCACATTTCAGGGTGGCCTTTTATTGTGGACAGTCTAAGGCACACCTGTGCACTAATCATGATGTCAGATCAGCATCTTGATGTGGCACACCTGTGAGGTGGGATGGATTATCTCAGCAAAGCAGAAGTGCTCACTATCACACATTTAGACAGATTTGTGAACAATGTTTGAGAGAAATGGTAATATTGTGTATCTGGAATGAATTTTAGATCTTTAAGTCCATCTCATGAAAAATGGGAGCAAAAACAAAAGTGTTGCGTTTATATTTTTGTTGAGTGTAGAAGAAAATAGCTTTGACTTTTTTTTTTCTTGCAAAGTGCACCAGTAATCGCTTTGAATTATGGGAATTACCAGAAAAGCAAATTGCTTGTGTGAAACTACCCATGTAATGTCAGATAAGGTGGCTGTTGTCCCTGGAAATAACATAATTCAAATAATCAGTATCAGAATGTTGGAGCTAATTTAAAGTAGTTAAACATCAGAGACTTTTTATGAGATCTCCGAAAATCAGCGGATTGGATGCACATGAATGACATCACATGTAATCAGGTAATCTGTCATTTAGGAACAGTCCCATGTGAAAGTAACCTTTAAACCCTTTGATAATAGCCTGGCGAGACTAGTGTGATTTCACAAGTTTCATATTCGTCAAAAGATTACCGGATTGACAACTACATGAACCAATAAGGGGCTGCCTTCCACTTACAGACGGAAAGTGGGGAGGGCCCGGTCTGACTGCAGGCTAGATTGATGACTACGTGAACAAATAAAGGGCTGCCTTCCACTAAGGGACAGATGTTTAGGTCTGGATGCAGAGATTGGAGAAAGGCCAGACTGATCTGCGTGAGAGAAAAGACCATGTGGTGGATTCAGTCATATACTTTTACTCTTCTGCAATGCAATAGATACACCGAGACTATTTATTTTATCAAAGTAAATTGATAGTGAATGAAGGAATGTTGGAGGACCTTAATATGACCCTTGTGTCTTCATCTTAAGAGTATGTCCTCTGATAGGACTCAGGTGATGCTAACGGATAACACTGTATTATGTCTGTTTGCGTCTGTGAGCTTATGCAGGTGATCAAAAGTTTTTTTTTCTTCTAATGTAGCCCATGTGTGCTTACATGCGAAGAACAACTGTTTTTAGATGCCCGTAAAGCTTTCATTGATTGTTGCATTTCTTTGTAATAAAATGATTCAATCGTGTTCTGAGCCTGAAAACAGATTTCCCCCTGCATGAAATAATTAAGACGCTGAAGTGAATTTGTCTTTTCTAGCGAGGCCAGTGAAAATGGTTTAGCCACATTTTCCTCCACTAACATGTCCAGACATGATCAACGTCTCCACATAAATCTGTAAAGCTGTTTTTCAGTTCCAGTCTTGAAGCTTTTTGAGCTGTCTTGTAGCATTAAGGCAGTTTTTAAATTTCATCAAATATTTCCATCCAGCTGTCTCTTTGTGTCTTTTTCTTCTGTGTGTGACATTAAAGTGAGCACTATGACTATACTATACTATTGGAATATGTTTGACTACAGTATTTCTTCTTCTCCTACCAGCGTGTCCACCTGGCACCTACAAACCAGAGGGAACCCCGGGGAGCCTGAGCACCTGCCTGTCCTGCCCCGACCTGCAGCACACCTCCCAGCCTGGCAGCACCTCCCTCAGTGACTGCGCCTGCAAGCCGGGCTTCCTGCCAATAGGAATGACCTGCCAGGGTGAGAGCAACTAATACGCTATATTGATACAGGCTATTTGTGCTTTTTGCAAGAAAATCACTTTACGAATATTAACACATTAGTGACTTTTCCTGTTCTTGAAAGCTTTCACCTAACATTTATTTTTTGTGTTGAGAAATGACTGCAGAAACAACGGTGTTTTAACAAAGCAATTAGCAGTAGTGACCATTTAGAGAGAGCAATATTAATTGCTGAATACCATTGGAATCACAGCATGCTTGTAATAACTTAATAATAATCAAAAGAAAAGCCAAGGAAAAAGGCATTACATAACTTCAATATTGCTGATTTTCCATTATTATACTGGAACAGAATGGTTACAACATCTTGTGACTGCTTGATGACCCTTTTAAGATACTTTTAGGAACCAAAAACCATAAGAAGGAGGAGGTTTATTGGGTCTGAAATTGATGCTTTAGCAATGTCAAATTGGCACAGGTTTGAACAGTTTTACCTCAAAGAAACGCAGCGAGACAGAGCTTGGCTCAATCTGTGAAAATCTCGAAAAGATGCAGAGGAAAAATTTCTCTATAGCAACTAATAAGTTACTTTATATATTAACAATGACAAAGACTGCCAGTCAGTAAAGAAAACTGGATAAATAAATAATTAGAGAAATCATATAATATTTCTGTCAGGCCATATTTAAACTATTTAAACGTGGTTCATGAAGTAAGAAATATGGGCAAATGTGTGGCCACTGAACGACAATGGCGGTGGAAATCTGGACCATTTGTAAAATGGAGTGATACATGAAGATAAATCACCTGGAACATAAACACTGTATTCCACAGAAGTAAAACGTTAGCATCAGATAATTGGCTTCCAGTAAAGTGAGTGGCCCTCCCATTCCTATTAGACTAAGTCAGTGATCTCCACACAGCAAGTCATCTGAACACAATAATGTTCATTAATCATCAGTTTTATGCCTTCTTCCTCTATCTTTATAGACAATGGAGTTGATTTTTGACAACCTGCATTTATCCTTTCTTTTTCACTGTCTTATCCTATTTGTCAGCAACATTAACTTTCCAAAATGTCAGTCAGTGTTTTCCACCAGCAGACGTTTCTCTGCATTTCTCTTTGTGTACTTAACAACAATATGAGATTAAGGATTTCACAAAAATGTTCTCCCAATTCTTTTTCTTCTTCCAGTGGTACACTGTCCAGCCCTGTCTCCTCCAGAAAACGGCTTTTTCATCCAAAACGTATGCAACAACCACTTTGAGGCAGCCTGCGGTGTGCGATGCCAGCCCGACTTTGACCTCCACGGAACCAGCATCAGACTGTGCCAGGCTGACGGCACCTGGTCGGGCACACCTGCCAGCTGCAGAGGTAAAAAAAAAAAAACTGCTGAGAATGTATTTTGAACTAATTGACTAATCAGCTTCAAATCAAATCTCGACCTAATATGGGTGGTTTGAGCATGAGGCTTTTTATACAGTTTATACCAAGAACAATAAGATTTGTATTTTTGTACTATATAAGATAAAACTTATTTGTGTAGTATTTGTGCTATATTTTCCTCTAGTCTATTAAATATAGGTTGTAGAGCAATGGGAGGCGTCTAGCCTACTTTTGTAGGTCCAGTCCACATGATTTATCTTCCCCGTCTCTCTCCCCACCTCATTTCCTGTCATCTCTTAGTTGTTTAATCTGTAAGACGCATACTTTTTTAAATCTTACAATATGATGCTTTGGGCATTATAGTGATTAAAACAAAATATTTTTGTCTGATTAATTCCAGCAGGTTCCTCTCCACACCACACATCTTAGCTATCGTTCATCAAAGCCCGCACAGCCTTCCGCCCTCCTTTCTAATGTCTTTGAATGTTCATAAACATTTATGTAGCACTAAATCGACTCATTAAGAGCGAGATGATTTGTTCTTGTACCGATTCACTGCCGAGTCCTCACCGCAAGCAAGAGTGAGAGTGACGCCGTGTATTGAGATCATATGTGTTTAGACTGAACAAGGAATCAACATTTACTGGGAGAATACTGCTGTCTGCCAGGCCAGATGTTTGGACGGAGAAAACTTGGGAGGATTTAGTTAGAGAGAGAGAGAGAGAGAGAGAGAGAGAGAGAGTTCATGGAGGAGAGATTGGAAGAAAGGAGAGCCCGACCAATTATAGACTATCTGAAAATAATTATCATCGGCCAAATGTTGTCAGATAGACACTGATGTTAACACTTACATTTTTCCTAATAAAGTGCAGGGAATGTGTCTTAGTGTCATGTCTTAGGGAATGGTTTTAATTTAAGATTACTAGAGTTTTCAGTGACTTAACTTCTCTTATACACCTATCTACTACCTTAATTTAAAGATAGTAATTAATTCACCATTTGTATGTTTATGCGTATTCATATAGACATGCCTTGCAGAAGAAAAAAAAAGCCTAATGTCTGAGTTTCGAAATGCCCCACATATCGTTACACAAACAAAGTTCCTGTAACACGTTTTGACAAAAAATAATATTTATTTATTTGTTTTTTAATAATAATTAAATAATTGCTTTTGTTTACTCCCTAATATCGTCATCAGCATCGGCCTCAAAAAATCTTTACCTGTCGGGCCTTTATAGAAAGAGAGGTGATAAGGAAAGGATGGACAGGAGGAAGCAAGAGTGTGAACAAGGGGAAAAAGAAAGGAGTTCGAGAGGTCAAGTGATTAATGAGGAAAATGCCCGTTTTAACAGAACGACGGCAACAGTGTGACTCATAGAAATACCAAGACACTGAATATTCAAGGGTGTGTGTTGAAGATTTATGGTTGTGGCTTTTTGTATATATATTTTCTGAGTGTGTGCTGTGCTGCGCTGCACATACATCTGCTTGTGTGTGTTACACTTAGTCTAGTCTTTGCCACATACTGTAGGACCTCACAGCTCGTGGAGCCCTTAGGGAGGGGGTCTCCTCTGAACCCGTCTGTCTGCCTTTGGGTGGCGATGAGAAACAACACACTGCACGGCGCACGCCCTCTCCCAGACCTCAGTGTAACTAAGACCAGACACACATAACAGGAGGATCCATTCCTTTATTTCACAGGGGCTTTTCACACTTTAGGTTAAATGATAGGCCCCCAGTCGGAGCTAAAGATGATAGTAGTGCTGAACATTCCTACCACTGATTTAATGCTTTCTCCTCCTCTCATACTCTACCTGTGTTTAAGTTACAACTCATATTTTGCGCGGGAAGCATTTGGTAACATAAACAGTGTTATTGACTAAATGATTAAAATTGGTTTTAGTCATCTTGAAGAAGCAGTTAATCAAAAAGTGTCTTTGTGTCAGTGTTGAATGTTTTCTGTGGTTGTCACTTTTTTATAGGCCAATAAATTGGCAAAAACAAACCATACAAGGTAGTTGTAAAAATGCTTTTTCAATCCCTGTCTGTGTTGATTTTGGATCAGTTGCTGTCTCTCCCTGTTTCTCTAAACTTTAGATTTTTTTTAAGAAAGAGATTTCAGTTGTGTGTTGCAGTTTTCAAGTGCCTACAGCAACTAGTAAATAGGAGGAGGTTAAAAACAACAACACAACAAGACATGGTGGCAATGAAACAAAGTGATACATACAGTTTAACAGTCTATTTTTCTGTGTTTGCTAGATTGTATTCTCATGTTTAATTTTTGTTTACCCTGCAGTCCGCTCCTGCCCGTCCCTGTCTCGGCCGCAGCACGGCTTCCTGAAGTGCAGCGACGGCGGCTCCTCCCACAGAATGGAGTGTCAGGCGAGCTGCGAGCGAGGCCACAGGCTGGAGGGAGAGGCCAGACTCACCTGCAAAGCAAACTCCCAGTGGAGCGCACCCCAACCTCGGTGTGTGGGTAAGCCTCCTTCACCCCCGAAACAGTACACTCTCTCAACCTGTCTTAGACAAACAGAAAAGACTGAGAAATTCTGCTTCATGTTGTTATTAAATCACATCACATTTCATTTAGCTGATGCTTTTATCCAAAGCGAGTTCAAATAAGTGCATTCAACCATGAAGGTACAAGCTCAGAACAGCAAGAATCAGGTGAGCACATTAGCTTGAAATAAGCCGAACTGCAAAGGGCCACATGTAAGTGCGTACAGGTAGGTGCAACATGCACTGAAGACCTAAGTGCAAATTTATTTTTAATTTATTTTTTGTCCTAATATTTTATTGATTCAAAAGCAAAGGAGGCCACACATTTAAGCAAGAACAAGGCTGTTATGAGGACCACATTTAGAAACTTTAATAGGTAAAAAAAACTGTTGCATCTTATTTAAGACACAGCTTATTTGTTTGTACATAACCTGTTTTGTTTTAGTTATGAATTATTTAAGAACTCATTGTTGAAAAAGTATATGTGACCATTATAGCAATAGATAGAGAATAGAGAATCTGCCTGGAGACACTCACAGTTTAATCCCAGTTAAATGTACTTTACTGCTGTTCTCTCCGAGGGAAATCCATCTATCTCAACCCTTGTTTTTTATGTTTTCTTTTGTCATGTCTTCATTCAAAGTCTTGTGGTTCCCTCCATTATGGAGGTAAATTAGATTTCTTTATTTGGTTATTCAATTACATTTTTTTTGCCAAGAAAAGCCCTGCGTTCCCTTCAACACACAGTAGATTTCTCTAGCAGTACATCTTCCTTATAGCTTGACTGCATTTAACTAAAGGCTCCAATTATGTGTTTAGCTTTTGCTGAGTGATTCCTGTCTGTCTGTCTGGAAAAAACACTAAGAAAATGAATCAACTGAATGACACATGATAGTGGTATTCTGCATAAAAACATATGGTTTAACACACATATGTAAACACACACACAAGAGCATACACTCATACACACAGACACACACACACACACACACACACACACACACACACAGTGGTTAAACAGATGTTGTGTATTTGCACAGAGCCACACTAATCATCCGGAGAAAGATACATCTGCTTTCTCATAGCCAAACTACAGCCACTGCGTATACACATGCACAAAAAAATAACCCACACTCTTCAAGACTGATAGTTAAGGCACACCAACACACAAAAAAGCGATAGTGTGAGAGCCACAAGTCTCCGGCTGGCTCTGACTCACTTCCAACAAACTGGCTTGCTACTCTATTTAAAAACCCGACCCGTCTGCTTCTGCAAAAAAACTCTTTGCTTATCGATAAATACCATCTCTTTCCTGTGTGCTCTGGCTGAGTTGCAGTTTGTTTGTATGACCATCGCAGAGCTTCAGTGCAGACTGTCGTTAACCGGAGAATGGAGAATGCTTGTTGTCAAAATCATATTTAGTCAAAATCAGTGAATAACTCCTGCCGATCCGCACCTGTCCGTACTGTGTGTGCGCTGAAAAACAAACAGTGTTTATACGCTGCCTTGGCTATGTAAACGGGCATGTCGCTACTGTTTGTTTACATACTCTTTGTTTACATACCAGATTACAGAGCCTAGGCTGTGTTTTACCACCAGCTTTTTTTCCAGCTCCCACACAGTATTGCGAGGTAGCAGATCGCGAGGAGATATTATATGTATATGACCACAAGCCTCCTCCAGAATCACTGACTCCACCTTTAAACCAGCTAAGGCGGGTTCTGTAGCAGCTGAGCGGTTTGTTTTTAGTGTTTGTTTGCACTGTGGTGAAACGGGATGGCCTTGGCTGCACTGAGAGGATGCAGAGGTATTCTTTCATCTGATTGAAATCTCCTTCTCTGGATCCCCCTCTCTGCGACTGTTCCCCTTTATAGCCCCTACTGCTAAAGCCAATGAAATGGGAGTTGGAGAAGGAGAGATTTAGAATCTATCCATCAACAAGTGAAAGCCGCACTGGCCTGCAACCCAAAAATGCATCAAAAGCCTCCAGTGTGTGAGTCCTGTGGTCAGGGATTTCTGACCAAATGTTTGTTGTTTTGGTGCCAGTTTTTTTTAGACAGCCTCTGAAAATAGCTTTTTTGTTTTGTTGGCTTTCATAGTGGAGCCAGCTGAAGGCAAGATATTATCACAAACACAGGAAACACGTTCATGATCTTGGAAGAGGTTTATTTGCCTGTTCTGTTCCTTCTTTTCTGCTCCGTCAGGCCAATTCTGATAAATGCAGCTCTAATAAACTTCTTTTGATATAGAAACACGGGATGTGGAATCCAGCTCAACTCTGGCCTTCAGGCAAAGCTTTAGTATTTGCTGATATTTTTCCAGGAACAAAATAAACTTTGTCAGATATCAGATTCATGTCTTGGTTTCTCTCCGCTCCGTCCCCTAGAGGTTCGCTGTCCCCCCATCTTGACCCTGAAAAACATCTCGCTGTCGCCCCCTGCCTGTGGGAAGAGGGCAGTGTCGCCTGGCACCGCTTGCTTGCTCACCTGTCGCCAAGGTTACAGTCTCCAGGGAAACAGAAAGGCGGTGTGCCTGGGCTCCGGGAACTGGACAGCTAATGTGCATAAAGCCGTCTGTACAGGTGGGTTTGTGTGTGTGTGAGTTTACCTTTTTACTTGCGCTGTCATGAGGTCAGAGTTCAGGGTCAACCATTAATTGGATCGTAACAAGCATGTTAATTATGTGGATGTCAAAGGTCAAGACTTAGTGCAATCTAGGTAAGGATTTTTTCAACTATTGGATTAGTCATTTCATTTTGGTAAGGTAAGAAAAACGCTTATGCTTCTCTTAAAAAGAGTTTTAGTTTAGCAGAAACACTTGGAAACAGAGAGCTCAAGATAAAAAATATTAAAATTAATATTCTGTGCTTTTTGTGAAGAAGGTTACAAAGGATACATTTGTAATTTAATGAGGCGTTAACTGTGACACAGATTTGAAAGCGGTAAAGTCTGCAAGGAAGCAAATAAAGGTATAACAAAATGTTTAACTATTCTTTTAAAATATGTGTTTATGGATCTTCTGCAGACTAGGCTTGAATTAGAGAAACTATCTAAGACCATTCCCCTCCTGTGAAAAACTTGATCAGCAGTGTTGACCTTATTTGGCTGTCCCTGCCTGCCTACTTAGGTCATTAGAGCTAAATGTGACTACAGTTCATTTTACGGGGTTTCAATGAATGACACCTGTAACATTTGGCTTTAGTTGCAAGGCAGACGGAGAGGGGAAAGACCAAGATTCAGCTTATGTGGAGAGAGAAGAAGATATAAAGAGGCAACAGCAGGAAACTTGGATGGAGAAATATTTCCATCCTGGATTCCCCCTCTCTGCATATTTCTCCGCTTTGTGAATGGTGAGAATGGCGCTGCAACCCTATTCCTGAAGCAGACACCGGTTCACTAACTCAAACCATTCCATGTCCGAACTCTCATGTCCCCCCACCTCCGCTCTAACTGGGCTGGAGGTCGTTATAACAGACTTCCAGATGCCTTGCAGGTGAAACAGGTGGTGCAGACTGTAGAGGGGCTTGGCCTGCCGAACCAATTAAATTTTACTCATGGTGAAACTGTGCTAATGAATGAACTTGTCATTAAAGCTACATTGCATAACTTCTGTTGCCCCCATGAGGAATTCTGAGAAATAACAACAACACTTTGGGTGCATCTACATGATGTAAGCCTTTGGTGATTGCACATGGATTTTATACCTTCTGCTCTAAGTCTAGGTTATTTATTTGCTGTAGAATCAACAACTGAAACATTTCTTTGGCGCTTCTTGGGACTTTGCTGATTTAACTGAGAAATACAGAGTTTTAAGGAGCTGCTAGGCTTGATCAACTTTGTGTCAACTCGTGTGGCGATAGCTTAAATGTAACTGACATTCATTTATATGAAAAGTTATGCACTTTAGCTTAAAGGAGAGGAAGAGGTGCCAAAAAGATGAAAACTAACAGCGTGGTGGGCGGACAGATAGTTAAGAATGAGGATGAGTCATCTGTAGGTGTTTTATGACAAGTTGGAAGAGAGGAGATGTGTTTTTCTGATCGCCTAAGGCACAAATGGGCTGAGGAGAGACGGAAGGGGAGAAAAAAGGATAAATTAAATAATGAGATAGTGAAGGAAGAGGGTGGAGGAGATCAAGAAGGAGAAAGTTTATTACAGAGTTGAAAGTGCTCTTTGTGAGGCTCCTGGCTTCCTTTGACTCTCACTTCATGTTGATGACACCCAAAGGGAAATATTCCTCCCTTGTTATGGCGATGGATGGGGCCGATCAGAGCTACAGTGTGTTAGTGTTTAGTAGAGATGGATGCCTAAGTAGGTGGGTCATCGGGTCCAGATGGAAACAACTGGCTTACACAATGCAACAGGCATGACCACTGTCGATCTATGGGAGACTCTGCTCTTAGAGGCTGTACTCATTTTACTGCAGAATCAGACTGAGCTGACCCACTCACATTATGATGACAGCATGCTGTGTGGAGAATGAGATAGAGGGAGAAAGTGGTCATGGTGGCTGATGATTTGAATAGGTCAACATTAATATAATTTATTTTACAATCAATGTTGTACAGGGTTTTTAGTCATATAGTGACTTCTACTAAAGTGAAAAGGGGTTCCATGCATTCCTCAATAGCATATCCATTCAAGACTTTTCCTGCTAGTTTTGGATAATGCAAAGGTGATCCATGTTTTTCAAATCTTAATGCTCAAATTTCAATAAAAACACACAAGGACCAGTGATGATCCCCATTTTGCTTATAAGGACCAGATCTATAATTATGTATACAAGTAAAAGCAGTATAACAATAATCCCTATCAATACTTGTTAGTACAAACTCAACTCCCTCATCAGTAACACTGGATTTGTGTTTTAATAAAGTCAATGAGAGCAACGGATGCAACTTAACATATCCAAGATGGATGCTTCCTTTTCCATGAGGCCATCACGTAATTTCACTGCTATCTCTATTGACCTAAACCATTGTGGCCTGACTTGGTGAGAGAATAGATAAGGGCCTATTAGGGCCACATAAAGTTGAAATGTAACGTAATTGGGTTTTGGTCTTTTTGGAACAATGAGAGTTGCACTGTCTCTCTCTCTTTCTCTCTCTTTGATTCTTTAATGACTAATAATGAGAGTGTGACGTCCTGTGATAAGAGAAGTCATGGGTCAGATGACGCATCTACTTCCTCCTCCAAACAATCAGCAGGATGAAGTCAGTTGATACAGGATGTTATTGTTCGAACACCTGCATGATTTGAATCTTACTGTATATGATTTAATTAGCTGGATTCAGATAACTTTGCAATGTCCAGCCCCCTGTCTGATCATCTCCTTCCTCTAAAACTCTGTCTCTTCAGATGCTGAGCCCCCTTGGATCCAGTGCCCCAAGAACATTGTTGCAGGAACGGACGAGCGGCGCAACACCGCCATCGTTAGATGGAATGTCCCGAATGCCACCGACAACTCTAAAGAAGATGTGGGATTTTTTTATTTATGCAACTTCAATTTATTTTCAATAAAGATTTTCATTTTGTCTTCAACTGTTGGAAAATCGTCAAAAAAACACAAAAGTTGAAAAGCAGCGAAACCCACTTCACATGTCTCTACTAAAGGACAACAATATCTCTCATTGTGACACAACTCATTAAGTCCAGCTTTGAGTTATTTCTTCATACAGTATTTGACTCTCTGTCCCTCCTCCAGGTGGTGGTGCAGGTGAAGCCAGTGTACAACCCTCCCCAGCTGTTGCCCATCGGAAGAGAAACCATCACCTACATCGCTACAGACCGCTCCGGGAACCAGGCCAACTGCTCCTTCACAGTCACTGTCATTGGTGAGATTTACGACTTTGGCGTATCCTAGTGGTACTATCCCCCAGGTGGTAGTGTCCCTACTTTCAAGAAAAACACACAATAATGTGCCAGTTTTCAGTGCAAATCTCAAATTTTCCCAACAAAAAAAATCCTAGCAATTTCAATAGCTTGATATTTGTTTGACAAAATAAGCTGACCTTTCAGCTTGTGGACTTATTCACCTTTGTGAGTTTCAAATCAGTGGCCTCTTATGTAAAGAGCAGCCCTTCTTTCCATCAGTGGAGACCTTACTGCCTGGTGTATTAGTATCGCCATCCGCTTAACTCTGTTCTACAGCTTATTCCTGTCATTCATTGTAAAGCTGTGATTTTAGCCCCCTGGCAGGTGCCAAACAGGTTTACTGCAAAGGGTGAAAAACAGGGGTGTCTCATGTCAAACGCTCAATAATCACAGCAGTCAGGGGAAGAAAAACCTCAAGCATGGTAGCTGTGAACATTTCCATATGTTATTATGGTGCTGAAACGTTTTTTTAATTTTTTATTGGATACATGTGTTCAACTACTGGCCCCTGACATGCTGTACTGCTGCATAGCTCCAAATCTTGGGAGGGATTTAATGTTTATGCCCTGAAGCTAAAAAGCTATCGATATGTTTATAAAATGTGCCTGTTTTTATTGTGTGTTTGCCTGCCGTTAACAACCCTCTCCCCCCTTTCTAGATACCGAGCCCCCAGTGATTGACAGATGCAGGTCTCCGCCCACAGTCCAGGCCACAGACACGGAGACGGCGGCCGTTTGGGAGGTGCCACAGTTTTCCGACAACTCAGGTATGTTTGGTCGTCGCTCTCAGACGGCAAGTCACTCAACAAACAGACACACACACACACACACACACACACACACACACACAAACTCACACGGAAGCGCTGTGGATAGTTTATTCTTCTGCTCCTCTGTTCCACTCCACCCTCTTCCTCCGCTGATGATGGTTAAACAGGATCTTTTCCGTTGGGCGACTGGAAAAAGGGGATCGGGAGAGGGCTGTGTGTGTGTGTGTGTGTGCGTGTGTGTGTGTGTGTGTGTGTGTGTGTGTGTGTGTGTGTGTGTGTGTGTGTGTGTGTGTGTGTGTGTGTGTGTGTGTGTGTGTGTGTGTGTGTGTGTGTGTGTGTGTGTGTGTGTGTGTGTGTGTGTGTGAATAATGGTAAAAGACTCTGGACATATGTGCCAATGGTGAGAGGATAGATTGTGTTTGTGTGTGTTTGAAAGAGACGAGTGGATAAATGAAGTTGTTACAGTGTCTGTTAATGTCATTCTGTTAATGTCATTAATGTAAAAACAGATGGCAGCAGAGAGACACAGGTGTTTTTGCTATTCAAAATGTTCTTTTGTGATAATTTACACTCATTCCATCCATTTTAAATCCATTCATACTTAACGTATTTGTCAAATCATGAATATTTTCCTGTAATCAGAGTGACTCTGGGACACAATGAACCTGGGTATTTAATCACTGTCATAGCCAAGTTGACACTTCAGCATAACACCAGCAGGAGAATTGTGATTAAGTTCTCCATTCATAAGTGGCCCAGTGGAGGTTCAACCAGAAGTATTCATATTGCATTTAAATGACTTATTCAAAAGTACAGAAGTGTTACCAGCGAAATGTATTAATGTACCAGAACTGAAAGTCATTAGATGAAGGATCAGGAAAACTCACTTTAAATGTCTTTTAGAGTGGCAAATTATTGAGGAGTTAAGTCTTTTATTAAATATCCGTAAGTGTATCTATTACCTATTATATGTTAGGTAGTCATTTCTTCTTTCATTATGTTTGAATTCCTGAAGAAAAGTGATACATTGTCTGTGATTCAAAGTTGTGAAAATAATCTGTAGAAATGCATCATATTTCACACATTGGTGATATGTTAACTCATAAGTGAAATAATAATAAAGTTTCTGGTTCGTACCTCTGTCAGTGGAGTAGAAGGAATACTACTGAACACCTAACTCAATTACAGTAATATATACTTTGCACTGTATGTAGTTACTTTCTACTTCTGCACATGTGCCTGTAACCAACCCACACTTTAGGTGCCTTCGACCAGATCCCCTAAAAAACAGCTTCCTTCCACCGCATTCATTATTGTTGATCTCCTCTGTGTTTTAATGTTTACACATAACTGTATTTTGTGTAAAAAATTTAATGCTAATGCATATTAATAAACATGTGCATTTAAATCTAAATAAAAACAAAATCAGTGAGTTTGCAGCATAGACTGTATACAGAAGAGGTTTGATGCCATGTAAGTGTATATAACTGAACATTTTTGAAAAATATTTTATTGTACCTCTACCTCTAAAATCATAAAAAATCGATTTTATCCAGTGAACCTTGAGCTCATTCTCTTGTTCACAGAAGACAGGGTGTACTGACTGTTGTGAGAGTTTAATATGCAACCTCCGTCTCTCTTCTCAGCCTAGGGTAACACTGCTATGCTCACACTATGTTAATACATAGCAATTCAGTCTGATCCTGCTATAGTGAGTGCACCAAGGCCGTGTTGCCAAATAGACTAAATATCGCAGAGCTGGCCGGCTCTCTCCTGGCGCTCTAGCTGTACCCAAACAGATGTGGTGGTGACAGACAACAAACCAGACTTCTCCAGGGCCCGAGCCCACAGACAGACCCAATGTAACTCACTGGCTCCACGCACATACACATAAATAACACTAACGAGGCTCAGAGATGTGTTTGTAATGAAACTCAAACTTAACGTCTCACTCCCGAGACCTGGCGTGCTTATTCCCCACCTGGCTGCAGAAGTGCACCCCCATCAACACACACACACACACACACACACACACACACACACACACACACACACACACACACACACACACACACACACACACACACACACACACACACACACACACACACTGTAATAACAGGCTGATGTGGGCTGCATTGGGGCCACACCACGTCAGCCCAGCGCTGCTTCGACGTCAGTGTTTTGTTTTTCCAGGCCCACACCCTGATGCCAGCACTATATATAGACAAGACTCTTAAGACACACACACACACACACACACACACACACACACACACACACACACACACACACACACACAAGACATACAAAAGACACACACACACACACAGGCTAAATATAAGGGGAGACACCAGACTCCAGCAGGCCAGACATGTGTCAGCCTTGTTCTAACGATGGAGGAAATGGATTGGAGTGAAACGAAAAAGGTCAATTTCTCTGCTACGCCACCTTCTCATTTGGCTTTTCAATCTTGTCTTTGTCTCGCACACTTGGAGTACAGATGGAATTTATTTATTTTGTAATTCAGAGCCTGTGTGTCATCATGCAGGGAAAACCCACAAGATCTCTCTCACACACACACACACACACACACACACACACACACACACACACACACACACACACACACACAACCTCTCATCACCACTGCTTCTCCAAAGCCATTATCCATCACACTCTACACATTCAGTCTATTTCTTGTGTGTACGAGACTATAGCACTTTTCCATCTCCAATCCCGAAAGCTAGATTTGTTCTGGTGCCATGTGATGCCCACAGACACCATTCCCATGTCAACATATCACTGTTTGACATGACTTCTGTGGTTTACAGAGAGTGACTCATTTAGTCCAGGAAAATAATGAATGAGGCCTCTACTGACCTCTGCAGGTTGACTGGAGTTGAAAGAAGTTGTTTTACTTTCGAAAGTTTTACTGCATAACACTTTTGCTTGACATCCAAAGAACTGGCCAACAATGATATCTAGTGTGACAATATGTGCACAAATGTCATAGAATATGAGCCACACGTGCAAAAGAATATTAACTAATTAGATGTAAAAATGTAAAATAAATAAAACATCTTGAAAAATGAACTAGTGTGTCATTTCCCAGTAGCTTTGACCAATGTAAATATAACGTATAAGAGTAACGCTACTGTGTCACTAGCCTATAAGGATTAAAAACTAAGCACACAGATATTCAATTGTGTGTGTCTTTGTTTTAGTAATATGATGATCTTGCTTTACAGTCACATCCCAGTTTTGTGTTAAATGTACTGCATGTCTATATAAAAAACCCTTTTGTCTGTCTCAGGTGGTCGCCTCACGGTGACCAGCAGCCATACTCCAGGCTCTCTGTTCCCAGAAGGTGAAACTCTGGTTCAGTACACCGCTACTGATGCAGCAGGAAACAACCGCACTTGTAACATCACCGTCACTGTGCAAGGTAAAGAGCCTACTGACACGCCATGGCTTATTCAAATAACTTTAATTGAGTCTTGTTTGTTTACGTTCAGTTTTTTATTTTATTTTATGTGAATATTTGACCGTTTAAACTGTATTATGTGTATTCTAATTTAGTTTTGTTGGTTTTGTTTGCTGTATTGGCATTCTTTTCAAGCATCTGTAAAAAGGAATAAAAATCCATTGAGGTATTATTTTATACTATGTGTATGTTTTCAGGTACAGCCTGTGAGCAGCCGTATGTCCCAGTAAACGGAGAGTTCCTCTGCTCTGAAGAAGAAGACGGTGTTAACTGTACTCTTCACTGTAAAGACGGCTACAGCTTCACACAGGCTGCAGTGCACAGCTACTTCTGCGCCCACAACGGTGTGTGGGAGCCGCCCTACTCTGCAGACAGACCCGACTGCTCAGGTGAACACAGAACAAGTCCTCAGTTACTGTGATTTTTAGACATCTACAGTAGTAACCGTTTTGCTACACTGCACTACAGATTAATGTGTGCACCCATTTCAAGGACGCACCCTTAATTTGTTGTCCTTGTAGGGTTTGGCTAGTTTAACGATAGAACCAATTTAAACACACAAGTTTGGAGCATATGAGATTGAGAACTGTGCTGTTTGACACCCTGTTTGTCTTTCCCAGAGAACCGAATAGCAAACAATGGGTTCAAACCCTTTGACATGCTGTTTAAAGCATCTCGCTGTGACGACGTGGACCTGGTCAAGTCATTTGCCGGGGAGTTCAACACCAAACTGGGAGTAATGGTGAGGATTTGTATATATACAAACACACATACGCACTTATTTGCTTATCGTCAACCCACAAACATATTTTGTTCCCTCCACAGCTTCCCAGCATTTGTAGCAGCGAGGATGTCACCTGTAAGCTGGAGGTGTTGTCACAGGGTCACTGTCTAGAGTACAACTACGACTACGAGAACGGTTTCTCTATTGGTAAGATTAACACACACAAAATACACCCAAACTAAAAATCCTGCTTAATAATTTTGTCTCATTATTCATCCGTGTAACATTTATCAGTGCCAGGGGGTTGGAGCAACAGCTATGGTCCTCAGGGCACCCAGGACTATGCCTACTTTGAGTCAGGCTTTGCCACAGCCGGCCGACAGCTCCCCAGGACTCAGCAAGACAGCGGCATGCAGCCCCACCACCGCACCAAGAGGCACCGCAGAATCAGAGGGCCCACCAGAGACCAAAAGATCCAGATCTTTTTCAACATTACAGGTATATTAAAGGTGTTTAATTACCTTTATAGTCCTGGGAATATATGTCTATATATGTTCTGCTTAATAACCTGTTGGGTTTTCTATACCAGTAATATATACATACAGAAAATATCTGTTTATTAATATATTTAATACACCACTTGAGCAGTCGAAACATGTCAAGGCATGAAAAGTAATACTTGTCTTTATACAAGAACATTTAAGGTATTTATAAAATTAGACTGAATGAACCTTTTTGGACTACTTAATACCACCAGTTGTTAGTTATCAGTCTTTTTTAAACTTTGTCCATTCTCCCAGCAAGCATCCCTCTGCCCTCATCGAGGAACGACTCAATCGAAGTGGCCAATCAGAGGAGACTCCTGCGCACCCTGGAGCAACTGACCAATCGTCTGAAGCGGACGCTGGCCAAGCAGCCGCTGTCCAGTTTCAGCGTGTCGTCAGAGATGATCGTCGCCGATCCCAAATCTCTGGAAAGCAAGAAGCCCTCTCTGTACTGCAGGCCGGGCTCAATGCTCAAAGGCAGGATGTGCGGTGAGTGGGACGGGATTCGATGGAGCACAAACCCAACTAAAATAGGGTTTACTTAGCAGCATTATAACAATATGAACGGCATGACCTTGGGGAAATCTAATGCTGCTATACTGTGTACTGTTGCAGTCCAATGTCCGGTGGGAACTTACTTCTCTCTGGAACATAACGAGTGTGCGAGCTGCTGGCTGGGTTCCTACCAGGATGAGGAGGGGCTCCTGGAGTGTAAGTCTTGCCCCGAGGGAATGTCCACGGCCTACCTGCACTCCCGCAGCGTCGCTGAGTGCAAAGGTAACAAAGACACACTAAGACTCAAGCTTAACTGATGGATCAATAGCCTTTGCCAAATACTTCAAATTGTGTATGTTACTTTTAATATAGAAAACAATAATAAAATAATTGCCTCCTAATGATTTTATTTTAATACCCTGGGTGACTATTTTGCTCATTTAGAACTACGCATATGTTAAAACATAACAAATGAATCACAAATATTGCTTCATGTTAATACATTTCCTCAGATGTAAATGAATACTGAATGCACTGTGTGTTAATTGAAGGGCTGACATTGCTTTCTACTTGTAAATATTCCATGTGATTTGCATGTGTTCACAGGGCAGTGTAAGCCTGGAAGCAACTCTATGAATGGGTTGGAGATCTGCGAGTCTTGCCCGCTGGGTCACTTCCAGTCTGGTTATGGCGCCAGGGAGTGTCTGGTCTGTCCTGACGAGACTTCCACCGTCACCAGAGGAGCCGTGGATGAGGCCGAGTGTGGAGGTGATGCCGTTTGACAGTGTGAAGTGCACGCCCTGAACGTCCTATCAACTTTCTTATTTCAACCACAAGAGGCCTTAATCCTTCTTAAGTTATTCCAAATGCTGCTAGGTTACACAAATAAATGTCATTCCAGTCTGTAAGCAAAACAATTATGTGTAAGTTAGTATTTGGCATTTGTGTGCTGCATCTGAACTTTTCATATGATTGCCCTTTAAAGTTGGATGATAAATATGGAAACTGTGATTTTTTTTTACCTGGGTTTCCCCAGTTGAAGTACAAACATAATCTTTAACCTTTAAACACTTTGACGTGGAACTCCCAGATGATGGACTTTTCAACTAGAAAATTAAACTTTTTTTTGTGTGTGGATTCTGTCAACTACTTAACTGCATTATATTTCTTCTCTTCTAATCTCAACCCCTACAGTCCCATGCGCGGCAGGTCATTTCTCGCGCACCGGTCTGGTTCCCTGTTACCCTTGTCCTAGAGATTACTACCAACCTGAGCACGGCCGGTCCTACTGCCTCTCCTGCCCCTTCTACGGGACCACCACAATCACTGGGGCAACCACAATACAACACTGCTCAAGTAAGTGTCCCTTGGCCAGACCCCTGGCCAAACTCACATACAATTCCATTATTTAATTTCTAGAATATAGAGGATCTTTGTTTTTGTGTTGAACTGTTGAAAAGAGATGTGAAGCTATCTAATATCATAGTTTGTTCCAGCCCGAGCTCCAGTCTAAATTCACTCTGATGTAAGCAGAAGTAAGCAGAACACCATTGTGCTTTGTTGAGTTGGCATGTCAAAGGATTAATGTTACATTTCTACGGGACTTGCCAAGTGAAGTCAGCTGAAGGCAAAAATATAACTACCGTACTTTTCGGCCTATAAGCCGCAACTTTTTCCCCGTTTTTCGACCCTGTTATTACACAGCACAGTATATGTTCTGTAGCTACTAGAGATGGGCGTTAGTAATCGAGTACTCGAGTACTCCTCGTTTCAAATGATCTCGATTGGTGGATGAGGAAAATAGTTTTTTGTTTTTTTTAGTGTTTGTAGCCTTTAGGCCGGCCGGTGTGTCAGGGCAACTGGTGATCAGGGTAGCTGGTGGCGGTAGCTACGTAGATGCCTGATCAAAACCCCGTAAACGTCAAATGTTTAATATGTTCATGTTGGCCGTAAGAATCCAATCTACTCAATATCGGTTTACACTTCCATAGCCTTTGAGAGGAATATACAATTTGAGGTAAGATTTGTGTCACAGTGTGCGAAACCAGCACGAAGCTTGGAGCCAGATGTTGGCTGTGGTGGCCAGCTACCCTGATCACCAGTTGCCCTGACACATGACGACCAGATTAGTTTGTGATCAGCACATCAACAAATACCACCGATCGTATTTAATATGCATCACCTATGTTTCCAACTCATCACTATACATTACTCGGAACCCGTCCAGATTGTATGACTCTCAGTTAGAAAATCGGAGGACAGTAAATTCAGAAAACTAACGCGTTGCGTGGTAGACTTTTCTTTTTTCTTTCGTAGGCTACTGAATACATCCTACTGTGCGTATGGCATACTTTGGGTAGGCTATGTGACTGAAAACAGTTTTTATCATGATGTTTTAAAATAAACCGACAAATGAATGCGACATAGAGACCTACTCCTGGTTCATGTGTTGGATTATCTGGTGGTGACCTGGTGGTGACAGGTTTGGGAGGATATGGAGCAAGTAGGCTAGCTGACTGTCGATGCCTTGTCAGTTTTAAATTGTACATTTTTTTTTTTTTTATAATTCTTTTTATTTGGAAATGTTTATGAACACATACATATTCTGAGCATACATTTTAGCAGACATATCCATAGTTTTTTGTTGTTTTTTGTTTACAAACATACGAACAACAGTATCCCACCCACCCCACCCACTTGAACATGTAGTACACACACTTAGACTAACAAAAAGAAGAAAATAGAAAAATAAATACAGTAAAAATAAATAAATAAAATAGTAAGCAAGGTTATCATGCTTAGTCGTGCCAAAAGTCACTATGTACTTGTTCACATGCACAAACACTCTACATTATAGGCTGACATGCCAGCATCAATCCACATCATAATTACACAGACAATGCATCATGCATACATACGGTACACTATCCGAAAAACAGTTTTATAATTGGATTGGCCCAGAAGTGACCAAGTCGGTAATTAAACCAAAAAAAAAAAAAAAAACTACTGTACGCTACATGATATAGGGCCCTAATGCCAGAAATATAGCTATGGTGTATCAGGTATAGTTTTGAGTTTCCCTATGTATTTCAAAACTGGATCCCAGATGGAGTAGAATTTGTCCCTTGACCCCCTAAGCGAGTATTTAATTTTCTCTAATTGTATAAAGTGCATCAGGTCGCACATCCACAAAGACGCTTTGGGAGGGTTTTTTGATTTCCAATGTAATAATATTCTTCTGCGTGCAAGCAGAGTCACAAAGGCCAATATGTTTTTATAACTTTTTCTTACAATAGAATGTCTACGATCTGTGATACCAAATATAGCTGCTGCTGCATTTGGTTGGAAATCAGTATTGAGCGCCTCAGATACTGTTTTAAAAATCATAGGCCAGTAAGTGACCAGAGCAGGGCATGACCAGAACATATGGGTTAAATTGGCAGGGGTGTGATGACATCTGTTACAACTAGCATCAGAATCAGGATATATTTTAGCTAATCTTGCTTTGGAAAAGTGAGTCCGGTGCAAAACTTTAAATTGTATTATACTTAATTTTGCACAAGAAGTGCTGTCATTCACTCTAAGTAAAGCACAGTTCCACATGTCATCTTCCATGTCTTCCCCCAATTCATCCGCCCAGTCCGCCCTTATCTTCGCGATGGTTATGGTTTTAAGAGAAGCTATACAATCATGTATTCTAGAAATTAGCCTTTTCGAATTGAATGGGGATTCTAGCAGATCATCTAAGCCTGACACCGAAGATACATTTGGAAAGTTGGGGTCATGGCTCATAAGGAAGTGGCGTACTTGAAAATATCGAAACAGGCTAGATCGAGGAAGGCCAAATTTTTGTGATAAGTCATTAAAGCTGGCAAATACACAATTTATGTACATATCTTTAAATTTAGAAATGCCTCGTCTCCGCCAAAAAGAGAATGTAGCATCTAATTTAGCTGGGGGAAAAAGATGGTTGTTGCATATAGGGCTTAAGCTAAGAATTTGTTTGAAACCAAAGAACCGTCTCATTTGAAACCAGATCTTCAAAGTATTGATGACAATTGGGTTGTTTGTGAACTGGGTAGTAGAAACGGGAAGACTGGAAGTGACCAGAGCCGTGAGAGACGTTGAGATGCATGATGTAGCTTCATACTGGCACCAGTCTGTATCCGGAGTATGAAGCCAAAACATTATTTTTTGAACATTTGCAGCCCAGTAGTAGAAGAAAAGATTAGGAAGAGCTAGGCCTCCCTGTAATTTAGGCCTCTGTAGAAGCTCTAAACGTACCCTAGGGTTCTTGCCATTCCAAATAAAAGAAATAAAAGCGCTATCAATACATTTAGGGGCACTTTACACGACAACACGAAACGGTGCAAACGCGGAAAAATTCCCGCGGTTGCACTATATCATTTACAGGAAAACAGCAAACGCAGGCATGAAACCGCAGGTTTTTGAGATCACCTCCCAGGGAGGATTTTTTGGAAAACTTAACGGTTTTGGTTTCCTGTAAACACCGAAACCATTTCCCCTGATAACGCTGACGTCACGGCTCCACCCTCACACATGCGTAGTCTATAACATTTGCTGTCAAAATACCCACAACACAAGCGAGTTATAAAGTTAGAAGACAACATGAACGGTGTCTCCACGGCACCATCACTGTGATCAGCGGAGAGTGACGTGCAGGGCTAAAATATAGCCTAACACTCGCCAATTTAGTCTAAGCGATTAGTAAGTTATTGAGACCACCGGCCACTGTCTGGGGAAAGATTTGTGCTCTGCCGGTTTTCTAGCCAAATAAACGTGTGTAGCTTCTATGCCAGGGCAGCGACACGGCTCTCTCTACATTAAAAAACACTATCCATAGTTCAGCGCGCAGCGGTTAAGTTACTGTTCAACAAAAGGAGCATTAAGGCTACGGCTTCACAGTAAAAGCATTTCACTGGCTAAACATTAATAGCATTTCACTGGACACACGTGAGTTGACTTTTATTTTGAAGTACGACTAACAGGAAGGTATCCGCTCACGAAGCCCCTTCACTATCAGCAAGTCTTCTGTTTTTACGAGTTCAATGCGGTGAAATAAGAGGACAGAAAGCTTGTCATTTACAATACTTGTAACCCCAAGCTTACACCAACCGCTTTATGAACGTTAGTGGCATTCATTTTCGGTTACAGTAAGGTTTTATGCATCAAATTGTACTGGAAGAGCTATCTCCTAGGCTGTGTCACAGCTGACTATTGGCTTGGCATGGCTGCTACACTGCTTCTACAGCGATTTCGGCCCGTTTCCTCTGAAAACATGTGTACGGGTGAAGATGTCAGATAAATTGTGTCTGAACGGGTTTTTTTTTTAAACCAAAAACTGGAAAACTGTCACGTTTTCACAGTGTAAAGTGCCCCTTAAAGATAGACCTAGGAAGGTAAAGTGGGATACATTGAAACAGGTAGAGGAATTTTGGGAGCACACTCATCTTGATGCAATTCACTTTACCTGCTAAGGACAAGTGGAGTGTTCTCCATTTCTTTAGATCTAGTTTGACTTTATCAAGTAGAGGAGCAAAATTTTCCTGGTAGAGGTTTTTCATATCTCTTGTGATGTTAATGCCCAAATATTTAAAACCGTTTCTAGATATTTTAAACGGTAAAACATTATCCTGGATTTGAAGAGCCAAGCTGTTAACAGGGTAGCATTCACTTTTACTAAAGTTCAGTTTATACCCGGAAAATTTACCAAATCTTAACAGAGCATGGATGATATGAGGTACACTAAGAATAGGGTCCGAAACAAATAATAATAAATCATCGGCATATAAACTTAGTCTATGCTCATCTCCTCCTCTGAAAATTCCACTTATAGATGGCAATGATTTGAGTGCGATGGATAAGGGCTCTATGGCCAAGGCAAATAACAGTGGACTAATTGGACATCCCTGACGGGTCGCTCTCGACAGAGTGAAGTACTGTGATTGCCTGCCGTTTGTAACCACAGAGGCCTTGGGTGAGCTGTAAAGAAGTTTAATCCATGAAATAAAATTTGGACCATACCCAAATTTCTTTAAACAAGTGAATAAATATTCCCACTCAACCCTGTCAAAAGCTTTCTCTGCGTCCAGTGAGATGACCACCTCAGGTACCTCACTGGACGCAGGGGAGTGAATAATATTCAAAAGCCGCCGGATATTTGTAAATGAGTGTCGACCCAGAATGAAACCGGTTTGGTCAGCAGAGATCACATCAGTCATTGTGGTTTCAAGGCGTAGGGCAAGCACTTTAGCTAGGATCTTCACATCACTGTTTAGGAGGGAGATGGGTCGATATGAACCACATTCTGTATTCTCTTTACCTGGCTTAAGCAGGAGAATAATCGATGCCTCAGTGAGAGTTTGTGGTAATGACCCACGGGACATAGACTCTATAAACATTTCAAGTAGAATTGGGGATAGTTTCTTAGAAAAAGTTTTAAAAAATTCGATTGGGTAGCCGTCGGGGCCAGGTGTCTTACCACTTTGCATTGCCATTATTGCGTTAATAATTTCAGACAGTTGTAATGGGAGTTCGGTCTTTGTCTTATCCGTTACCTTTATGGAAGGAGCTTCAAGATTGCAAAAAAAATGTTCCATATCAGTTCTATCATTGGTCGCCTCTGATGTATACAGGTTAGAATAAAATGAGGTGAATGTTTCATTAATTTCTCCCGGGTCAGTAGTTAAATCCCCATTTGGTTTCCTTATTTGTGAGATTTGTTGAGAAACAGATTGGGCCTTAAGTTGGTGTGCTAGAAGGCGGCCAGCTTTTTCTCCATGCTCATAAGCATATCCACGTGATTTTAACAACATTTTTTCTGTTTTACCGGTTGACAACAGGTTGTATTGAGTTTGAAGGTCAAGCTTTTTTTTATAGAGTTCAGGGGATGGAGACGAAGAGTACTGAGAGTCTACTGTGCTAATTGATTTAATAAGCTGGTCTTGTTCAAGTCTACGCATTTTATTGATTCTTGCTGAATATGATATAATCTCACCTCTGATCACAACCTTCAGTGTCTCCCAAAGCAATGAGGAGGAGATGTCATCTTTTTTGTTGGAAACTATAAAGTTGTCAATTTCTTTGTTTATCAAATCACAGAATGAACTATCAGCCAGTAAGGTTTTGTCTAATTTCCAAGGAGGACGTTCCGAATTGTTAGGAGGAAACACGAGATCTAGTAAAACTGGGGCGTGATCAGATTCAACTATGGTTGAATAAACAGCTTTTGTGACAAAGGGAAGAAGGTTTCTATCAATAAAAAAGTAGTCTATTCTGCTGTATGAGTGGTGAACCGGGGAAAAAAAGGAGAAGGATTGACCAAGTGGAGAAAGAGAGCGCCAGGGGTCAACACCTCCAATTTGATCCATAAGAAAAGATAAAGATTTGGCCATTTTTGAAGGATCTGTAGATTTAGGATTAGAGCGGTCCAATATTGGGTTAATTGTGCAATTCAGATCACCCCCTAAAATTAATTGTTGTGAGTTTAAGTCTGGTATTAATGGGAAGACTTTACCCATGAATTTATCATCATCCCAGTTTGGGGCATATATATTAACCAAAACGACAGGCTTGTGGAAAAGTAGCCCAGAGACCATGACAAAGCGCCCCTGTGGGTCAGAAATAACAGTGGTAGCACTGAACTGGATTTTTTTATGTATCAATATAGCGGTCCCACGTGTTTTAGAATCGAAACTTGAGTGGAACACATGTCCCACCCAAGCTTTCTTGAGTCTAATTTGATCTTTCAACAACAAATGAGTTTCTTGAAGAAATGCAATTTCACATTTTAAATATTTAAGGTGATTGAATATTCTAGCTCTTTTTACAGGCCCATTTAAACCTTTTACGTTCCAGCTAATAAATCTTACATCAGCCTTTCTTACATTAGTTCTTTGTTCCATGTTTAAATCAGAAAAAGTTGTAATAATAACTGTAAAGCAAATAAATGGTCACAACAAAAATGTGTACAGCTCCATGGATAACCTCATTAAGAAAGAGTGAGATAAGGAAAGAAAAAATATAAAAAAATAAAATCTAGTGGTGTACCATCCCATAACCCTGTCCCATACCCCAGACATAGACACAGACATAACTAACACTAAGCCTATACTTGTTCCTCTCCCTGAGGCAAGCTGCAGGCATAACACTATTTCCAAAAACTTCTGGTAGAACATCATCTTCTTGCTTCTAGCTTCTAGCTGAGAAGGCTCCCAGTAATAATATATAAACAAGCTTTACACAAAGGCCATGAAGGCAAAAGCAGGGCTGAGGGGACAAAAATATTATGAAGTAATAATTAGGTGTAAAAATATATATATAAATATAGGGGAGAACGGGGTAAGTAGGCACACTTTTTACTCTAGTGAGAATTGCTCATCACCAAAACATCTGTCAATAGCCATTCCTACATTAAATTGAAGCTTAAGGTGTTGGCTAGAAATGTGTGTCTCTCTTTTTTTCCAACTTATTGTAATGAAGAAGTAATTTACCATCAAAGACACTCTGACACATTGTGACAACCAACCCCATCAAGGGGTCGGTTGTCACACACTATGGGGTTGTTTGTCACAATGTTATCTTCATGGGAAAAATCTTAAAAAGAAGGCAAGGAGGCAGAACCAAATTTGAATGTTTAATTGCGTTGTCAAGTTGACAAATAGGCCTACATAACGTTCTGTAGCCTTGGCAGCTGGTCTAGTTTGGGATGCACTGGGTTGTTTTGATTTTGTTGCCCTTTTTTCTTTTGCTTGCTTGCTGCCTTTTCCTGCTCTATTCTTTCCTTCTCTGGGGTGTCAGTGAGGATACAGCTTGACAATTTCTTTCGTTAATGGGTTCCTTTTCTGGCTGCAGCCTTGAGATAACATGTGACAACCAACCCGCCAAAAAATTTGACGACCAACCCCAACTTGAATTTCTTGCTAGCATCAAGGCCAACAACCATCTGACAACTAATTAGCTTGCTAACCACAATCTAAACTATAGTTTACCCTTCACACTTTCTGAGGGTAACAAGTGTTTTGTTATAAACCCATTGTGTAAAAGCCTAGAAGAAAAATACTGAGAAGCAAAATATTTTGAATTTGACATGAAAAACACAAAACATCCTCTCACCTGAAATGCAGCAGTCTAACTCCAAGGAAGTCTATGTATGTGACCTCTGATCCCAATTCTGGACCTTTTTTATATCAACATTTCAGAGCTAGCGCGCTCTGGTGGCGAAATATAACGAATGTGACATCCAACCCATGTGACAAATTACCCCGTTCTCCCCTATATATGGCACATCCATGTAATGGAAAAGCTATGTGTCCTCCTCCCCTTCTCTTTTGTTCCCCCTAATTAGCCCAAACATAACACGAATGAAAGCAGTAGCACACAGAGTAACATAAGATCCGGGCCACTTTTTTCCCCCCCTTTTTTTTTGTTTTTTTTTGTTTATCCCTTCTAAACATGTTATCCCAAAACGTAGCGTGGATGAAAGCACAGTACCTTAAAATCCAGGGCGTATGACAGACTAATTGCAAAGGCAACGTACACAGTAGAGTGTGCAATATTTACTGTCCGTCTCCAGTCCATAAAGCGAAGGCAAACGCTGCTGAATTTTTACTCTTTAATCCTCTGATCGTAGAACCTCTGGGCTTCATCAGGTGAGTCGAAGGTGAACACGTCGTCCCCGTGTGTCACGCGCAGCCTGGCAGGGTAGATCAGGTGGAACCAGACGTTCTTTTGGTAAAGGGCTTGTTTTATCCCGTTAAATGCAGCTCGCTTTTTAGCAAGAGCCGCGCTGTGATCTTGAAACATCCTTATGACAGTTCCTCCGTACCGCAGCTCGTGATTCCTTGCCCAGCGCAGCGCGGCTTCCTTTTGTTGGAATCGGGAGAAACAAACCAGGAATGTGCGCGGAGGCTTTCCTTGTCCAGATCTGAAGGTCGGGGACCGGTGGGCTCTCTCCAGTTCGGGCGGCGCAGTGAAGACGTCGGGGCCCATCACCTGCATCAGCAGCTCAGACATGAATTTAACCGGGTCCTTGCCGTCTTCGCTGCCTTCTGGTATGTGTAGTATACGGAGATTGGCTCTCCGCGATCGGTTTTCTAGGTCATCGAGCCGAGTCAAGAGAGATTGGTTTTGGGCTTGGAGCGTCTTAATGCTAGACTCCGCAGCGCATACACGTTCAAAGTTATCACCGGACACAGACTCCACTGAGGTGAGGCGCTGTTGGAATGTGTTCACTGTTGTTTGGAGTGAGTCCAGCGAGGCTTGTAGTGGCTTTGTAGATTCTTGAATCAGAAGAGAAACATCATCCCTTAGTGTGGTTCTCTGCTTCGCAAATTCTGCAGCCAGTTGATCCTTAAGGTGAGAACACACCGGGCGCGTTGGGTGTGGTGGGCGCGTTGAAAAATCCTATTTTTGCATAGGGAACCATTGGTTGGGGCGCGAGGATCCGTTGGCCGCGGCAAGCGTTGCTTTGGGCGCTTTGAGCGGTTGCCAAAGCGTCAAAAGCGTCACCGCGCCGGCAAAGCGTCAAAAGCGTCACCGGCAAGCGTCAAAAAAAGATGAAAATATTGAACTTTCAACGCTCCGGCGCGTGACATTTAGCCGCGTTGGCCAATCAGCGTGAGCTTGACCCTACGTCACTGGCAGAGAGCCGGAGGACAGAAAAATCAGAGACAAAATGGAGGCGCAAATAATCACCGCTGTGTGTGCGAGACCGTGACAACACAGAGGCAAACACCGAGTAGGAATGTATTTACGGCTGGCTGCCTGGTGCTGTATGAAGCCGCTCGGGTTACAAGACGGGGGAAAGTGAACCAGGAGCAAATAATCACCGCTGTGTGTGCGAGACTGTATAAACACCGTGGAGGAAATGCGGCTGGCTGGTGATATGAAGCCGCTCGGGTGGGGAAAGTGAGCCAGGAGAATGGGCTTCCTGGTTAATTCAGTGAATATGTGTGGCTGTGCTTAAGCCGATAAACCAAGTTAGCACCGGTCGGATAGCGTTAGCTAACTCACCCGGCTGTGTGCGGCCACCACCTCCATATAATGAACCCAAACATAACGGCTAAATCCGGGGAACTTTCACAACGAGTACAGCGAAGCACCGGTGTTTATGCCTGCCCTATAGGCTATCTACGCCAGCCACGGTCCCGTCACAGCCAGGTAATGTAGGCTACTTGCCTTTATTTTCTACTGCCCTGTGCACAATGCTGCTGTAAATGTGTTTGGTATGGTGCTGCCTTGCTGTTTGTGTTCATTTCCAGTGGCGTGAATCTGCAATGCTGTTTTAAGGCTATTTGTTCCGTTCACTTGCTGTTTATTTGTTTTTTGGCACAATTGTTGGCCGTGTAGTTGTTGTTTTTGTGTGGACATGAACGCTGTTGTGTCGGGTCGGATCTGATCGCAGCCATGGTTGATTAGGGGAATAAATCTATCGGGGAGACTAGCTACGTAGCTCCGTTCCTCGGACTCCCACAAAAGATAGAGCGCAGCGATGGGGATTATCTCAGCAATAGAAAAAGCAGGGGAAAATAAGTTTCGGGCGGGCTCATCTACGTAGGCCATGACGTAGGCGCGTTGCTTTTGGGCGCGTTGGACAATTTTTTGACACAAAATGACCACGCGCCAGATCGGGCGCGTTGGTCGCTTTGGCCCAAAGCGCCAACGCGCCCGGTGTGTTCTCAGCTTTAGAAATGACAGCGGTATCCATGGTTGCTCCCGGTCCTGAAGTTTTTGTCGCTGTCGGAGGGCTGTTAGCTGAGAACGTTGCTAGCTTACTTGCGGCGCTAGTAGCAGCGCGTGTAGCTGGGGTTTGTGCACTGCAACCTGATTTAGCAAACTTCGAATTGCTCATTTTAAGTTGAAACATTTAATGAAACTTACTAATGATGGATTGTCAAAAGCACTGGGAAGAAAGCTTGATTAAAAAAACGAATATTGCAAAAAGTAGACTGGGAGCCTTCTCTCATGCGTCCGCTCACCACATTTGCCAACCGGAAGTCCTCTAAATTGTGCATTTAACGCTATTATTCAGATGTAGGCCTAAGCATACTTCAGAAGGATTGGTGATTATTTGTCCATACGCTTTTAGTGAAATGTTGTTTGTGGTAAGCTATTTGTGTGTAACCTTTGAAGCGTGGAGGTGTGTGTTAGCTGGGGTTTACTGGGATATCAGTTTAACTAGTGAATGACTACTACCGTGTTTCATACTGTTTTCATATCATCACTAATGTGTTTTTCAATACTCGGAGCCTAATATGGATGTGATATCACATTACACTATTGTCAATGTAAGGAAAACAGCAGCATGTTGCTATTGTAGCCTACGTAGTTAGACATAGTTAGTGGACATAGAACTGCAATTCGCTCTTTTTACATAAGTTTTTTTTTAAATTTTTAATTTTGGTAACACTTTACAATAAGGTACACAAATAAAGAGTAGTTACCCTTTTTAAAAGGTAAATTTACCTTTTTAAAAGGTAAATTTAGACTCGATGCAAACGTGACATATTTAGGCCTACATATCCGATCTACTTAATATTTAGACTTCTATAGCCTACAGCTTGTTAGTGGAACAGTGTGAGGTAAGATTTCTGTCACACGTGCGTAACAGCACGAAGTTTGGAGTCAGTTGTTGGCTTTAGGGCAAGTCGTGGCGATCAGATTAATTTGTGACAGCACATCGGCACGCACGGGATACTTTTCTTGTAATTATAATTTCGTCCTATTGTTCATTTTGTCTACTTTGGTTATGTGACTGAAATAAGCTTATCATGATGTTTTAAAAATACACCGACAAATGAATGCGACATAGACAAAATATTCCTGGTTTATTTGTTGGGTTATCTGGTGACAGCTAGGAGCGTGTAGGTGACTGTGTCGATGCCTTGTGAAAATAACGCAAACGTAAATAAGTTGATAGGCTGTGTGTGGTTGAATACAAGATGTTCTCGTCAGTTTTAAAAAGTTGGACATAGGCTATATCGCTATATTCGGATATACTTGAGAAGGGTCTGGGATTATTCTTCCATTCAGCTTTTTAGTGAAATGTAGCCTACAGTTTGGGGTAAGCTATTTGTGTCACAAGTTAAGCGTGAAGTTGGCTGTGTTAGCTGTGGCTAAGTGTGATAGAACCAGTTTAATTTGTGATTACACTTGGAAATACCATCGTATTTCAGACGTTTTTCTATCATCACTACAATGTGTTATTCACTACTCGGAACCACAGTCATTGCTTAGAACCAATGTAGATTTTAGCCTACATGATCAAATTCGAGTATGAAGATTGAATGATAGTAGGCTATTGTTACTTGCTGTAGTTTGGTCTGGCTTTGAGAGACTAGGTAAGTGTAGAAAACAAATGATCAGGGGCGTGCAGTCTTTCTTAAAAGGATGCTATTGTACACATTTGTGGGTTTTAATCATATGGTTTAAGGGGTTTGGAGAGCGATAGTTGAAGCGAGATATGGTGACAGTTAGGCATAGCCTACGACGCGACGGAGTGTTGATATTCTTTCTGTTTGCTTACTGACAGTAGTGCGCTTTGAGGTGTGTATTTTTGTTTGAGGTTGGTTTGAGGAGTAGCCTATATTTGTAATGACAGTGACAGTGTGGTTCATGTAGGCCTATATCTGTTATTTTGCTTTGTTGTAGGCCTATTTATTAGTCTGTGTGAGTGAACAGGTGAGCGTAAACAGTGGTGCTAGTAGGAAATGATGTGCAGGAGATACTGTAGGTGAGCCAGGTGGAGGTGCAGAGAGAGGTGAAAGCATAAGACACAAGTCTAATATTTGAGTTTAATTCAGACGTTTTGCTGGACACTGTGGAGTGGATCTAGACTGCTTGAGTTTCTGCGTGCAGTCTGTGGAAGTTCTACCACACTGGGAGTAGTCCTACTGTTCTTTTACTGACACTATTTCTGCACTGCTTGTGTTCAATAAAATCTCGTTTTAATGATCATTGTTGTTGTCTTTTCTTTTGTGATGCTCGTGTCTACAGAGCTTGTATTGCATATTTGAACTTTGATTTGAGACACTGTATGTGAAAAGGGTAAATAATAGATCATCATAAAACGTTGCCAGTTGATTACTTAGATTAAAAAAATAGATTTTATGTATTACAATTTTTACAGAAATGTTTGAATGGATATTCAACTTTGCTATAGGCCTTTATACATGCATTTTCTAGGCTACATGTAGCCTAGAAACAGAATAAATGTATCATAAATCATACAACTAACAACATAAAGAATTATTCTGTAGGCCTAATAAACTCCAGAATAGTGCTAAGAATTTGAGGTGTACAAGTGAATGTTATCGAAAAAGAAAATAACTAGGCCTAATGTTGAGATAATGTCCGTCAAAGATGGGAGAAATACAGATGCAAACAGACAAGGATTAGTCAAAGAAACACCTTGTAGCCTACATTTTGGACCGTTTATTTGTACTACACTATTCTTCAATTTGCTCATATTTGACAATTGTACTTTTATACTTCATTATTTGCCTATGTAAATATGGCAATACTAGCACCGTGCGACTTTGTCCGACTTAGTGGCGCACCGTGTAAAATTCAGCCCTTGTAGTTTATTATGAATGAGTAGATGAGATCGCTGGTTCGACTCCACCACGAATTAGTTTTCTTCCCCCCCGCGCAGAAGACAACAAATTGTTTATGTACTTTGGGACCAAAGGTAATGATCCTGCAAACGGTTTATAGCATCATGTTTTAAAATAAACCGATAAATGAATGCAAAGAGAGACCAGAGAGAGACGATGTTTTGAATAGGTTTATTTCCGGGTTTTTAGACAAGGGGTCCTAAATAGACACGCCTACGAAACATCTGCAAATGCCACCAGCTACCCTGATCACCAGTTGCCCTGACATACCGGCGGGCCGCCCCTATTTTAAAATGTTATATAGGCCTACGTGTACAAAACGGCACAAAACGGATAAAATAAAGTTTAACAAAATTAAATAGTTCGATCCAAGTTAAATAAACTAAGCGTTGTGTCAAACAGCAACCGCAAATAACTGCCACCTCCGTGCAGCGCAGCCAGTGTGTGGTCTCCACAGCACGGCGGAGCTGAATGCGTTGCTGGAAAACTTGGAAAGTCACGTAAAGAAGCCAAGCTGACTTCGGGCACATTCGAGCAAACGACAGTTAAGAAGCCTTTATTATGGAATATAGGATTGAGATTCAAAAGCCGACCGGTGTAACGTTCCGTTAACGAGGAATTAGTCGCGGTAATTAGTCACGGACACGGAGTGAGCATTACGCGGTTGGATATACAACTACTTCTACTGCTTTGGTGAGTTATTTAGCCTATCTATGTGTTTAAATTGTAGGACAATAATTTTATTGTATTTGCTGCCCTTCTTATTTTAAATGGTGTCTATTTTGATTGTTAGCCAACTAGGGCTGCAACAACGAATCGATAAAATCGATTACTGAAAGCGTTGGCAACGAATTTGGTCATCGATTCGTTGAGTCGCGCGATTAATAAGTCACTTGCAGGCGCGGCACCGTTTACATCCAGCCGCCGACAGGTTCATGCACGCCCACAGCGAGCCTTCCGCACGTGAAGGCTCGCTTCACGTGCGGGAAAGCTATAGTGTGAGCGGCCACAGCTTGTATTTTGGTCATATCTAACACTGGACTGCAGGCCTATATAAAAGTGTTGTACCTTTGCTTCCTTTGGGTTTAAAAAAACTCCTTCAACTCAGTATCCGTCTATTCCAAAAAAACTCTGTCAGCTGCTGCTGCTGCAGACGGTGTGCAGACGTGCTCGGAGAGTCGGCATAGGCGCATCAACAGTCATTCAAAGCAGCGGTAGTAATCACACAACCGAACGGTGTAGAAAGTCCCGTCAGTTAAAAATAGTGATCCAGATTTTAAATCCATGTTAAAATCGGAAGGATATAGAGCTAGTTAGCTTAAAAAAAGTAGCAAACATGTCAACTGTGATGTGTTCAGGCCGGCTCAGTAATATGATTGATGTGTTCAAATGCAACACAAAAAAAAGGAAATTTGAGATTTTGGCGAAACTTGTTTTCCCAGCAATATAAAATAGATAGTAAAGATGGAATTATGACCTGTTTAATGTCCTATCTTGAGCTATGATCTTATCAGCAATTAAAGCAATAATACAAGTTCTATTTCAACACAATAATAGAAAATTATCAATTGTGATATCAATAAAGACTTTGATCGTTAAGGAGTCTTGAAAATGGTATCAATATCAATACAAATTAACGATCTCCTGTCATCTGAGAAAAATTAAGACGATATAATTTTTTTAACCGTTAGTATTTACCGGTTAAAAATATTATCGGTTGACTGGTTTACCATGGACATCCCTTATACTGTATAAATGTATATCATACATTGTATGTTTTTTTTGTGTTATCCCAATTAAGTTTATTTTTAATTTTTTATCATTTAATATTACTTTTAATAGTTCCGGGACGTTGGAGCAATAACCTGGTGTTTTGACACTGCCGTCTGCACTGTGAATTTGAAGTAATGTTCAGTTTTTGAATAAAGATGCGGCATTTACAAATGTTTCTTTTTTTTATCCGATTCATCGATTAATCGAAAAAATAATCGACCGATTCATCGATTATTGAAATAATCGTTAGTTGCAGCCCTATAGCCAACTACAGCCCATGCTTTTTTTCTCTCTCTTTTTTTTCTCTCCACCGCAGACCTACTCGATCGGTTTAAATTGTGGCCCGCTTATTTAATTACTTTCAGTTAGGAAAATGTGTTTTAAACTTGTGGAAAATAAATCCTTACAATCATATGGCAACTGTGACTGTTTGACAAGAAGCATTAAGCGCAGGTTATTGGCTTTATTGCGATGCACCGTTATTCTGCAGACAGATGCGCTGCGTTCTAAAAAAATTAAAAAGTTTAACGAGGAATCGATTGATCCTCGAGGAATGCAAGCGATCACACGAGTAGTGGAAACACTCGTGTCCATCCCTAGTAGCTATTGCACTAAATGGTAACACTTGAATACGTTATGCAAATATGCAACTTGTTTGTTGAAATGTTAATAGATGGGAGCTCAAGCAGCCATCTCTTTCCCGACAATCCCCTCTGTGCACGAATTCTTACATATGGTAACTAATTAAACATTATAACACCTGCGGCTTATAGTCCAGTGCGCCTTATAGTCCGGAAAGTACGGTACCTGCTCTGTGTCAGTTTCTCTGCGTTGGTGTGAGCATCTGATCTGTGTTGTGACAGCTTAGTACAATTGGAAAAAATGTAATGACTGCACAGGATCACCAGGGAAAATTGGAATAATGTTACTATTATTGCACTGCTGGAGAATGGAAATGTATTGTAGTACTGCATGCCTACAGAGTGGGACCTAACAGTGGTTAGGACGTCCTGCCAGTTTTCAATAAGAATGCAGGCTTTTGTTTAAATGGATCACGCCCGTCTGTGAGTCTGTTAGCAAGGGGAAAGATTCTATGCCGTGTTTTTCCGACTTGTCTTTGCTTACATTGCCTGTCTGTGCCTTTTTCTGGGTGTCATTGACAGGTTTTGGCTCCAGTTTTCTTCCCAAGGAGGAGAGTGTAACTGCAGCTCCTGAAGTGGAGGCCAGTGAGGACTACCAAGCAAGCAGTCAGGTTAGTATTACATTTTATTAAATTAAATTAAATTAAATTTAATCCAATTCAATTCAATTGGGCCTCAATGGCATGGAAAAACAGAAGTTAACATTGCCAAAGCTATTAAGCAAAATTAAATAAAAAGCTATTGAGCAAAACAAAACCAAAGTTATTATATAGTTATTTAAACTCACATTATTACTGACATTTTACCACCATATAGGTCTCAAACTTCTCACATTAACATATGGTTCCTCTTATAGAAGTGTAAATTAACTTAGTCAAATGACATAGATTTGTTCAAATTTGTCGACCAAAGGACACTATGGACAAACTGTGAACCCGTGTTTTTATCGAGTGTCTGTGTGACGGATTGATCTGATTGGTTCTTTGTGCAGGTTTTCCACGAATGCTTCCTGAATCCCTGTCAGAATAAGGGAACGTGTGAGGAGGTCGGGGCAGGATACGTTTGCACCTGTATGCCAGGGTTCACAGGTAAACCACCAGTCAGAGTCACCTGGTGTGGTTTTAATTAAGATATTTAACATACACATATTAAAGTAGATGGGCACATTTTAAGCGTTTAACAGTGAGAGTAAGATTAACATAAGTTGTCCTATCACTGCCATGTGGACGATACTAAACTGTCACTCTCGTTTGAGCTCATTCATCTCAGCCACAGTTGTGTTGTATGTCACTTTGTCATGACGAGGATTTGATACAGCCTCCGGTATTTCTCCCTCAGGTGCCAAGTGTGAGATTGACATCGATGAGTGTGACTCCACTCCGTGCCAGAACGGAGGCCTGTGTAAGGACGGCATGGGAGACTTCCAGTGTCAGTGCAAGCCTGGGTTTTTAGGTAAGGAGCCATTGAGAAAAATACAGTCTTGATGATTTATAATACACACAAAGATCTCAAAAGTAAAAAAGAAACAAAAAAAAACAAAGGTCAACTGGAAAAAGTAAGTTGAGGGATCTGACTTAAAGGCTATTTTATTTGTTTTTATTAATTATAAATGTATTGTTTTAGCACTACTTCTATACATTTTGAGCCCAAAATACTATTGTTTCAACCATGGGAATTCAACAGTGATGTGTCGATAGCACATTGAAACTATGAATTACTTTTAACTCCTGACTCCATTTGTCTCAGGCTCCCTGTGTGAGGCGGAGGTGAACGAGTGTATCTCCTCACCCTGTCTGAACGAAGGTGTTTGTGTGGACGAGGTCAACAAGTTCACCTGCAGTTGTGCCAGTGGCTTCACAGGTCAGAAAACATTTTCCTTCTGGACAAGCAGTTTGACCGTTGATTTTTTTTCTCATCAGTTTTAACTTATTACATGACTTCAGTTTATTTCCCATGTGGATTATTTCAGATTATTAATTCATCTATTAATCTATCTTCTGTTATAATACAGTATATCGTACTATATGTAAACAATTCTGACCATGGTGTAGAAAAAGACTAAATACCTATTTCTTTCTTGTGTTTTGCACATTTCTGCAGGATCTCGTTGTGAGCTGGAAATAAACGAGTGCCTTTCCAACCCCTGTCTGAACGGAGCTGTGTGTGAGGATCTGACCGGAGGCTACGACTGTGAATGTCCCGTCGGCTTCTCAGGTGATCGCTGCGAGGTCAACATAGATGAATGTGACAGCAGCCCCTGTCTGAATCAAGGCTCATGTCTGGATGCTGTTAACAATTTCAGGTAAAACACCTTTTGATGGGAAAAATCAGCTCTTTGCTCTATATTTGTAACACCCTGTTAGCAAAATGATTTAAGGGGAACACTGATGTCTGATTCACGCTTAATTTTATACATTTTGAAATTTAGAAAGTTTTTCAGATGCATCATGTTGAGAGAAACTTAAATACATTTTTAAAAAGTCATCTTAATATTGTTCTAAAATACGTTTCAGCTGAAATCAAAATGTATAGTCAAAGAAACATAATTAAGAACAGTTTAAAAATGTTGTTTTACTTTTTATATAGCAAAACGAAACAACACAATTACAATTACATTTTCAGTTGAATATGTCACCAGTTTATTTCAAGTTATTGGAAGACTATCTATAGTTTTAGGATCCCAATCCTTTTAGTACAACATATGAGCCAAACCTGTTCCATTGAAAACTGTGCACTGCTATTTTTGTAATGGTACTTATGAATGGTATTTTGCCGTGTTCCCCTCCCTTCTCCCAGGTGTCAGTGTGTGGAGGGTTTCCGTGGTCGTCTGTGTGAGGTGGACGTGGACGAGTGCCACCCAAACCCCTGTGTGAACGGGGCAAGCTGCATGGACGGTCTGGGCTCCTTCACATGTCGCTGCCTCCCTGGGTTCAACGGAACCAGGTGTGAGACAGGTACTATAGGACAGATGACACATCACTTTGGCAACTTGAGTGGGCACCGACATATACCTGTGGCCGTATAAGCAACAATTTGAAAAGAGTCAGAATAATCTTTAGATCTTTAATGCTTCTCTTAAACTCAAGTTCCCACAAATTTATAGCGACCCCTTGTGGGGTCCCGACCACGAAGTTTGCAACCACTGATTAAGAAAATGCATGTGAAGTGTCCATAAAAATGCTTACCTGTATTTGTGTACAGATGACTTAAAATAAGTGAAGAAGAGCAGTAACAAGAATAATTTGATTGAATACATGTTATATTCACTCTATAAATGTAAATGTCTCTCTATCCTATCAGAGATGTCCTCTGCCTTCAACCTGGACTTTGAGGTGTCTGGTATCCATGGCTATGTAATGATGGATGGAGTGATGCCGGCGCTGACAGAGATCACCTGCACCTTTTGGATGAGGTCGTCGGACACCACCAACTATGGCACACCGGTCTCCTACGCCGTGGAGGGCAGCGACAACGCTTTCCTGCTCATAGACTACAACGGGTCAGTGAAATACTAAGAGTTAAGAGAATATAAAGGCACACACGCTGTATTGTTTCAGATAGTAAATGTAATTCCCCTGCTTCCTTTCTTTACCCCAGAAGAAATATAATTTTCTTCTTCATTATTTATCTCCCCTGATGATTTTTCCATATCTGAATAAATCCTTTCTAACCATTTTTCCATCTTCCGGTCATTGTCTCTCCCTACAGGTGGGTGCTGTATGTGAACGGTAAGGAGCGTATCACTGACTGTCCTGCAGTGAACACGGGTCTTTGGTACCACATCGGAGTGTCCTGGAGGAGCTGGGATGGTGACTGGAAAATCTACATCAACGGGAAGCCTTCGGACGGAGGCAAAGGCCTGTCAGTCGGCACCACTATCCCAGGTGTAGTGCTATCCTCGACCTGGTCATCAAATCTACATAATATAAGATGCTTAAATATCTTTTTATTAAACACAGTAATTTGTGAGTCCATTTGGTTAACCTCTGACCTCTGACCTAAAGGTGGTGGGGCGCTGGTATTAGGTCAGGACCAGGATCAGAGGGGCGAGGGCTTCAACCCCGTCGAATCCTTTGTCGGCTCCGTCAGCCAACTCAACATCTGGGATCGTGTTCTCTCACCGCAACAGGTAAATATAATTAAAAAAAATCTCAAGGCACATCTTGATTATTTTATTTCAAATGCATTGTGGTGGTGTAAAGAGCCAAAAATATGAAAATTGTTCCAATGTCCAAATATGTATGGACCTGACTGTGCTCTTGAGGATTGCTAGGGCAAATTTGAACCAATGTCTTCATATGATTAAATAGGAATATTTACATGAATATGATTAATTAATTGATGATATGATGATTTATCAACTCATTTTCCGTTTGTCTAAATTTTAGATCAAGGTCCTGTCCAGCAGCTGTCCAGCCTCCCATGTGACCCACAGAGGGAACGTCCTTGCCTGGCCAGACTTCCTCAGTGGGGTGGTCGGTCGGGTCAAAGTAAACCAGAACAGCATTTTCTGTGCTGGTAAGAAAAGGCTTCACAAATGAATGATGACCTTCCAATACATTTCTAAAATGAGTGTGCACAATGTTTGGGAATCAAACTTTTCACTTAGTACTGTATAACTTAAGAGGAGCCTTTCTATTTGCAACCTTTCTATTGACCCTTCAAACCTGCCTTGTCACAGTGTCTCTATCATTTCATTTTTTCATTTAACTTTTATTTATCCTCGAGAGACCAATTGAGGGGTGACCCTCATTTACAATGGTGTCGAGTTCAAATAAATTCCAAGGAAAAACAACAATACATACACAATATTCAATGCAAATACATCAAATACACAACAACAGGTGAAGAGAGAAAAAAACAATTGAAACTTTTACATAGTGGTGAAGAGTGGCAGCAATTAAAATGAAATGGGTGAAAGTACAATATAGCCTAATTAAAAAAGTTACAGGTAGAGTTTGGCAGATTCAAGATAGTTTGTTTAAATTGATTAAAGGATATGAAGGTATTTAGTTTAATTTGTTGCTGTAAGTTGTTCCAGGAGTCGGGGGCACTTAAGCTAAAAGCTGTCTTTCCCAGCTCAGACTGGGCTTGTGGGACATAAAGCATGAGCATGTCAGTGGAGCGGGTCTGATAAAGCCCATCTGAAATTTGCAACATTTCTGTTAAATAACGAGGAAGCTTCCCGGTCAAGGCTTTGTAAATAAAAATATGCCAATGTGCATCACGTCTCTCTTTAAGGGAGTACCACCCAACCTTTTCATATAAAAGACAATGGTGTGTGTCATAAGCATCTCCTGTGATGAACCTTAAAGCAGAGTGAAAAACAGAGTCTAGGAGTTTAAGACATGAATGAGATGCATGTCGGTAAACCACATCACCGTAATCAAGGACAGACATAAAAACTGCCTCAATAATCCTTTTCCTACTAAATAAAGGGAAGGTGGTTTTGTTCCTATAAAAATAGCCAATTTTTTGTCGTAGTCGACAAACAAGATTTTTTATATGGAAATTAAAAGTGAGTTTATCATCTAACCAGATGCCGAGATATTTGTACTCTGTGACTCTTTCAATTAAAAATCCATTCTTTGTAAAAATATTAAAATCATTAAGAGTTGTAGTTCTTGCTCTGGAGAAACACATATATTTGGTTTTGTCTGTATTTAGAACCAGTCTGAGGTTTACTAGACAGTCCTGCAGGGTGTTAAAAGAGCTTTGTAGGTTCTGAATAGATTGGTGCACCGAATCGGAAATGCAATACAGTACTGTGTCGTCAGCGTATAGATGGGCATGACAGTTTTTTAGCGATGAAACAATGTTATTTATATAAATTGTGAAAAGAACTGGACCTAAAATTGAGCCCTGTGGGACACCATTTGTAACAGTTAAAAACTCAGACTGGTATCTTCCGAGTTTAACTGACTGCTGTCTATCAGAGAGATAATCCCTAAACCAGCTACATGCAGACTGACCAAAGCCAATGTCATGCAGCCTCTGTAAAAGCAAATGGTGGTCAACAGTATCAAAGGCCTTTGAAAGATCAATAAAAAGTGCTGCACAGTGCTTTTTCTTGTCTATTGCTGAAACAATGTTGTCTACAACCAAAGTCACAGCAGAGACAGTACTGTGACCTGCCCTAAAACCAGATTGGAATGGGCTCAAAATGGAAGCACTAGTTAGAAATGTTTTTAAGTGATTCTAGAATTTTTGCGAGGCATGGGAGTTTGGAAATTGGCCTGTAGTTATTAAGATTATTTTTGTCACCACCTTTATGTAAAGGAATTACATGAGCTTTTTTCCAAATTTTAGGAACTATTCCAGAGGAGATCGAAAGATTAAAAATATGGGTAATTTGTTTTGATATTATATGTGTAGAAAGCTTGATTGAAAATGGGTCCAAATTGTCCTCTCCCATGTACTTCTTGGGGTTGATGGCGAGGAATGCATCTATAACAACACTTGTGGGAAGAAGATCAAGGCTGAAAATAGGAGTTTGAGAGACAGGCGGTACGTTACTACTGGTGGTAGAAGGCGTATATCCTCCATTCTGAAAGAGTTGACCAGCAGCTACAAAATGTTTATTAAAAGCTAAGCCAATCTCTTTTTGATCATTGAGAGTGTGACCATTTAATTTGATCTGAGTGGGAACTGTGCTAGAATTGTTCTTATTATAGTTCACAGCTTTCCAAAATAGTGCAGGGTTAGAGTAGCAGTTTGAGATTAATTCAAGGTAGTATTCAGATTTGGCTTTCCTAATCATGGATGTGCACTTATTCCTAAGGTGTCTAAAAATAGTCCAATTGGTATTATCTCCAGAGCGTCTAGCTAGAGACCATGCTTTATTTCTCTTCGAAAATAAATCAGACAGTTCACTTGTAAACCAGGGGTTTGATCTATTTTTTACTCTATGCTTTTTAAGGGGCGCATGCTTGTTTATAATTGAGGTGAAAGTATTGATGAAATGGTCTAAGGCTAACTCAACATCCGAAATTTCCGTAGTGAGTTGAATGTCACTATGACGGAGATCACTTAGAAAGGCTTGCTCATTAAAACCTTTAAAATTACGCTTAATTATGATTTTAGGCTGAGATCTTTTTAAATGAATACTTCTGATACAGGCCACTGGGCAGTGATCACTAATCCCAAGGTCAAAGACACCAGCTGAGACTATTTTATCTATTTTATTTGATAAGATTAAATCGATTAAAGTTGATTTTGAAGTTGTTTTTTTTAGATTGGGTCTTGTGGGCTCAGTTATTAATTGTGTAAGATTAACGTTGCTACAGATTTCTTTGAAAGGTTCAGAGGCACCAGAAAGCCAATCAACGTTAAAATCACCCATCACAATTACCTCTCTATTTACATAGCTGGAGAGCATATGTGCTAGATCGTTTAAGGAGCTAGTTACAGCTGAAGGGGGCCTATACACACCAATTACAACAAAACAATCATTTGACGATAAAGATAATTCTAGGGCGATAAATTCAAAGCAATTTGGAACAGAGACAGCATGTAAAAGTGTAACAGAATAACAGGATTTAACATAGACAGCCACTCCCCCACCCCTAGTGTTTCTGTCTATTCTGAATAAGTTATAATCATTTATTGCCACAATAGAGTCATCTGTACTCTTCTTTAACCAGGATTCCGTCAGAATCAAAACATCTGGATCTGCCTGGGACACTAAAATCTTTACATGGTCTAATTTATCATGCTGCAATAAACTTCTAATATTTAAATGTAGAAAACCCAAGCCCTTTCTTGATTTGAGAATTTGTGGGGAATTTAGCTTACAGCTAGGAAGCATGGCTTGTTTTTCAGGGTCATACAATACAGGTTTGTGCCTGTAGAGGGAGCCAATGTTAGAAGCAGCAGATGGGTGGGTCATTGGAGGTGAGAGAGGGCAGTCAGGTGTGATGTCCAGAGCTGGAGGAAGGTTTGTAGCACAGATGGAAGGGGAGTATAATTGATGTTGAGCAGGACTCCTGGGGGGGGGTCTTTTTTAATGGAGGTTCTTCTGATGGGGTCATGCTGTGGTAAATATCAGTCCAAATTAAATGCAATGTGCATTTATCACTTAAAAACATTCTTGTTCTCTCCAGATTGTCCCAAGCTGGAGACCGCAGTGCCCCACCTGCACGCCTCCACAGTAGAGGTGACCCCCGGTGCCCAGGTCCAGCTGTCCTGTGATCCCGGCTACTACCTGTTGGGGGAGCCGGTGCTGCAGTGCCAGAATAAAGGAGAGTGGAGCCATCCTCTGCCCAGCTGTGAACGTAAGGCACAAAGAGACAAAAACTGCTCTCGGATTTGAATCTCACCATATATGTTCCAGTCTGTATGACAGATGCTTAAAAATCCTAAAAGTAATTTGAAAGATCCTTAGAATCCAGACAAATGGAACTGTCTTTACAATTGTATTGTATTTGAATTTGTGAGTTCCTTAATGATATTCCTCTGTACTGTGTGTGTTACAGGAGTGTCCTGTGGGGCTCCTCATCCTCTGGAGAACGGTTTGATTCAGGGCGCAGACTTCCAGGCCGGCAGTTCTGTGGTCTATCAGTGTAACGTTGGCTTCTACCTGCTGGGAGACACAAAGGTGCACTGCAGCAACAGTGGCAAGTGGGGAGGAAATTCACCAGCCTGTCTAGGTATTTCTACTTCTATTACATAGTTTTTTTTTTAAATCAATGTGATATGTAGAGAATTTGAAGTGACAAGAAATTGTTAGTATGAATTTGAGTGCATTTGTCTATGTGTTTGTGTGTATGTAGATGTGGACGAGTGTGCTCTGGGCTCGGACTGCGACTCACAGTCTAGTTGTCAGAACACGGAAGGCTCCTACACCTGCACCTGTATCCACCCGTACAGTGGAGACGGCAAAAACTGCACAGGTAACACAATGCAGAAAGTGCTAAATTAAAGACACATTGTGAACCATTTCATCTGTTCCATTTTTTATATGTGTCTGTACTTCCCCTGTCTTCCCACCAGAGCCAGTGAAGTGTGAGAACCCCGGGTCTCCAGAGTTTGGTCACAGAGACGGCAGCAATTTTCTGATGGGCGGTGAGGTCGTTTTTCGATGCCAGAACGGTTACGAGCTGATAGGCTTGTCACACCTCCGTTGCCTGGAGACAGGAAACTGGGACAGTCCAATCCCATACTGCAAAGGTGAGGGATTGATGTAATTAAATTAAAAAAAATTAAACCAACAACTAATTCAATAATGCAAATAAAATAATACAAATTAAAGAACAACCTACGAACTGGTTATACAGACTGCGGTTTGCCCTCTCAACTTTATTTACATAAACTCTTACCACAAGAGGGAACCGTTTTCCTTCTTTGAGAAAATGAAAGGAAAAAGAAAGTTGGGTGATTGAAATGCTTTTCCACTGGTCAGAAACACCAAAATCCAAAATGAATTGATCCAATTAGAGATTATTATCTATTAAGCCTGATGTAGTTTATTCCTTTGTGCCACAAAACTAAAAAAAGGGGAATAGTTTCAAACACATAGAAAGTGTTAATTTACTGTAAACTAAACCAACTTCCCCACATATGTGTGAGAAAGAGGCTCTGCAGTCGTTGGTGTGACCACAAAAGCATGATTTCAAATGAGATATAAAAGTACATTCACACTCAAACACTCTCTGCTCTTGAATCTTTATGATATGGGGGTTTAATCAAAGCTGCACACAAATAGTATAGACATACAGTATAAGGACACAAATACACAATCATGGAAACACACATTATGCAATGCCAGACAGCCCCGGCTGCTCTGTGAGGGAGTGATTATACATACAGCTGTCTTTTTTTCAACGGGCTGAAAGGCCTGACAACCGCAGGGTCTCCATTGGCTCTAAGCCACATTCTCCCTCATGGCGAAACGGGAACTGACATACTCAGCGCCCGCAGACTGTGCCAATACATTACGCTTAGCCCATACTGGCTGTTTATCGCCATACTGAAAGTGAAGGGATGACTGTAAAAGAGTTATCTGATATTATATATAAAGCACATGCATGGCGTTCTTTGCCAAAAACTAAACAATTTATTTTCATTTACATTTCTCTCCTGTATGTTACAGGCAACAATAACAGAAGGTTGCATTAGAGAGCACACTAATGGCTCATTATATGGCTACAGCTCTGAGTTTTTTCTGCGACCACACACAAATGCCTGTGGTATTTTTGTGTGAGGTGAATTTCCATCTCCCATTGTTAAGATCCGCAAATACAGCAGTGTTATAGAAAGTATGAGGTGATGGATGTGTGGCAGTTGGAGTCACAGTACCTACCCAACCCTGTGTGTTCATAAAGAATACTCTTCAGTCTGTCGTATAATGTCTTCTGTTTCTCTGAATGGAGCATTGTCTGAGGAAGTAACCCAGATGATGTTATCAAGCCCCTTTCTTTCCTTTTTCCCCCCCCTTTATTTATACAGGTAAATTCCATTGATACCGGAGACTCTTTTGCAAGGGAGACCTGTTCCCATTCACACACACATTCATACACCTATAGGAGGTTAACTATCGACATTCACAAGAGGCAAAGTGGGTGAAGTGTCTTGCCCAAGGACACAACAACCATGACACAGGTGGCAGGGCGGTGATCGAACTGCAAACCCTTTGATCATTGGCCGAACCGCTCTACCACCTGAGCCACAGTCGCCCTTTCAGACACGCACCCCTTTAAATCTATCTGATGGCAGTTAAACATGTCGGCCTCATGTCTTAATAAGCTACCTGGTCCATTTTACATATAAGTCAGGGAGGCCAGACGTGACCTAAAATCCCCTAGGGGAATACGTCAGAGAGTTCCCCATGCATCAGTTTCTGCTGGAGCTTATTCCAAAAAGAGCTAAAAGCAGCACCACCCAGTTTAGTCCTTGTATGGGGTATCATAAGGGTCGGCCAATTTTGTGATCTAATCGAGTGGGCTGATTCTCAATGAGGCAAGATAAGAGAGAGTGCCCAAGAGCCCAACCACAGTAGAATCTGAATATGTTAAACAGAACACAAGAGATTAACAATGGATCATTTTAATATAGAAAAAAGAACACAAGTCTCTAAAGCAATGAAATATTCTAATGAAAACAAAGAATTTGTTGGATTATGGGAAGTGTATCACTCAGTATTTTTTATGCTCTTGAAAGGGATCAAGATATCTAGTCCTCTTCGTTTTTGGCTTTTCTATCTCTTATCCGTCTCCTGTGAGTCACTCAAGTGCAATATTTAATCACTGAGGCTCCCCTCCATCTACTAATGCCTCTCAGTCTCACCTATTTGGCCTCCATCCATTTGAATACTTTCCTGAAGGCTTTGCCAAAAACGAACCTACGTCTGTGAACTTGTCTCTCTCTCTCTCTCTCTCTCTCTCTCTCTCTCTCTCTCTCTCTCTCTCTCTCTCTCTCTCTCTCTCTCTATATATATATAAATAGAAATAGAAATGTCTATATGCTATTTTTAACCCTGAAGATACAGTGAGCTACACTTTCATTCGATCACATGATGTTTTAGTAGACTATTCAAATGATTGATCATCTATGTGATTTTGTTGCATTGTAGCCCTCTCCTGCCTGACACCAACTGTTCCCGAGAACTCCATCATGAAGGGAGACAACTTCACCTATGGAAGCAAGGTGACTTTCAGGTATCATTTGCATCGCCTACAGCACTTGGTTGTTATTCTGACAGTTGACATTCTTTACAAAAAGGTGCCAAGTAAAAACATTGCGAGCTTCAAGTTAACCTTTACTTTCGTTCATCTCAGCTGTATGAAGGGCTTCCTGCCTCAGATAACCTATGAGTACCAGTGTCAAACTAGCTTGAGGTGGAGCGGGACGCCACCAGTCTGTCACCCAGTGATCTGTGGGGGGCCTCCAACTATTGGGAACGCCCACTACACCCTCAACACAACCACATACACGTCCACTGTCACATATACCTGTGCTGAGGGATACAGGTATGGCTAAATCACCATCAGCTGCACTGTTTACCTTTTCCTTCTTAAAGTGATATCAGTTGATTGAATAATTGCATGTTATACCAATTTGAATTGCTTTCAATTGTGTTATAGCTTCATGACTTCTAAGTAGAATGAAGTTATAAAGACATGAAGCTGAATTGAAAATAAAATCGCCTCAATGTATTATGACAAAACAATAAAGAGCTGCAAAACATCCACCTGAACCTGCAACTGCCAAGCCACTGACTTTCTTGAGTTCTATTTGTATATAAGTGATATACAGTATGCATAGTGCAGATGCAACCTCCAGAGACATTATGAACTTTGTTTGATGCTTTGTTTGACATTTTTTAATATCTCAGTCTGTGATCATCCCAGTAAATCTCTGTAACACTATAATTGTAGTGTGAGTGTGTAAACTAAAGTAATGTGTTGGTGTGAAGACCACAGGGCTCCATGGAGGTAGTTTGTGAAGCGACAGGGGATTGGAGCTGGCCTGTGCCCCGCTGTGTGAGTGTCCTGTGCAGCGAGCCTCCGGACCTGAGAGACGCCGTGACTGTAGGAGAGAACTTTGAACTGGGACACAAGGTGCACTATGTCTGCAAAGAAGGGTAAATGTGGTCGAAGTCTAATCCTTAATTGTGCTGTTTTGACATGTTAAAACAAAGGAAGTATATTTAATTAAAGCCCATGGAGAAAATGGTCTTTTGCATTTGACCGCTCTTAACTTTGTTTACTGTTGCACCATGGTTATATTAAACTGTGACTTATTTTTACCCTTTGCATTTCCCTGTTGGTCTCCTTCACCTGCAGCTACACTCTGATTGGCCCGGAGACCAGAGAATGTCTGGCGAGTGGCGAATGGAGTGACAGCTCTGCCCAGTGTGTCCCCCGCTCCTGTGGCCCGCCGCCGGACATCGACCACGCCGAGCCCTACGAGAGCCACCAGCTGTTCGGAGACACCGCAAACTACTACTGCACAGACGGATACACTGCCGGCAACAACTCCAAGATGGTGTGTAACACTCAGGGTGTGTGGGCGCCCCCCGATGGCATGGAGGCCCCTCGCTGCATCGCAAACTTCTGCTTACGTCCGCCTGAGCTTCCCCATGCCATTTTAGATTCAGTCAACAAACCCAAATACGCCAGCAACACTGAAGTGAATTATAAATGTGAGGAGGGCTTCATGCTGAACACTACAGCCACACTCAGATGTCTGATGGGAGGAGGGTGGAATCCTTCACCGTATGATATCAGCTGTGTGCCGGTGAGGTGTTCCAGGCCTGACAGCATAGACCGGGGCTATGTGAGCGGGACTAACTACAGTTTTGGAGCATTGGTGGCCTACAGCTGCGATAAAGGTTTCCTGATCCGAGGGGAGAAGAGGAGGACCTGCAAGGCGAATGGAGAATGGGGAGGAATTCTGCCGACCTGTGTACCTGTTACCTGCTCTCCCCCTCCCGCACTCAAGAATGGATACATCCAGGTAGCAACCATCTCGGAATCTCCTCCACCATATCACTCTTAATAAATTATTTTGAAGTTACAGACTTGTAAAGTGTCACCAATAAGTTTTTTTTTTTCATATTTCAAATTTTTACTAAATATGTTAAATGATGAATCCCTGTATTTATCTCCTATAGGGCCGAGGTCGATTCACCTTCAACATTAAGGTGACTTATGCCTGTAACGTGGGTTACAGGCTCGTCGGTCGTCCGGAGCGAGTTTGCCAAGCTAACCGCCAGTGGACCAACAGTGACCCTCCCGCCTGTGTCCTCTTGACCTGCGACCCTCCTCCCGACATCGTGCACGGACACTACAGGGAGTCAGACTTCCAGGTTGGCCGAAAGGTGCAGTACGTCTGTGACGAGGGGTACGAGCTGGCAGGCGACGCTACCTGGACCTGTCTGAAGTATGGAAGGTGGGATAAGTCCAGGCGTCCCCGCTGCTCACCGGTGCAGTGTCCAGAGCCGCCATTGGAGGAGAACCACCTGGTCTTACAGGGCCTGGACTCTGATTCTGGAACTGTGGAGTTATCCTGCGAAGACGGCTACGTCCTCGAGGGCGCCCGCATCCTCCGCTGCACCCCGTCACAGGAGTGGAACGACACCTTTCCAGTATGTAAGCAGGTGTTTTGCGGTCTACTCCCTGAAGTGTCATTTGGTGGACCTTCTTCATCATCTCCACCATTCTCTTTCAACGCCGTGGTGAGCTACACGTGCATGGACGGCTTTACGTTAAGGAAAGAAGGCTCTGTGTCTTGTCTAGCCAGCGGGCAGTGGGGCAGTCCATACCCAGAGTGTATTCCAGTCGAATGCCCTCAGCCGGTGGAGATTTCTAATGGCATTGTCGACGTCCAGGGTCTGATGTACCTCAGCAAAGCACTGTACAGCTGTAAGAATGGATATAATTTAGTGGGCAACTCTACTGTTCTCTGTGGTGAGAGGGGACTCTGGATTGGGGCGATACCTTCCTGCCGCCCAATCGAATGCTCGCTTCCTAAACAGATAGCCAATGGAAAAGTAGCTTACACAAAGCTCCAGTTTGGTCACAGTGTCACCTACTCTTGCCGTCGTGGTTACCGTCTCCAAGGCCCAGAGACTCTGAAGTGCCTGGCCAGTGGGATGTGGGACATCGAGCCGCCTATGTGTGTGCAGATATCTTGCACCCCGCCCCTGCCTATTGAAAGCGGATTTGTGGAGGGCCAGGATCACAGTTTCGGCGTCACTATTTTCTACAGCTGCTTACCCGGCTTCCAATTGGTCGGCCAGGACCACCTGACCTGTGAGGAGTTCGGCTGGTCCAGTTCCGTTCCTATTTGCGTGCCCTCGGACTGCGGCCTCCCTCCGCACATTGACTTTGGGGAATATGTCAGGGTGCCAAACCTGGAAAGAGACACTGGAACACTAGCCTCTTCTTTGGACTTGAGCTTCCTTCACGCGACATTAATTGAATATCGTTGCCACAAAGGTTATGACATCACAACTCCGACCAGGTTGGTGTGTCAGGAGGACGGAGGCTGGAATGGGACGGCGCCATCTTGTGTCCCTGCGGAGTGTGAAACCCCGCCCAGTCCAGAGCACGGCTGGGTGAATGTGACTGATACCTCGCTCGGCAGTTCGGTCAAGTATACTTGTGAGGAAGGATACAAGCTTGAGGGGCAACCTCTTAGGCAGTGTGTATCAGGTCGACTGTGGACTAATGACGCCCCAGTTTGTCGGCCTGTTTCCTGCAGCGATCCAGGTGCTATCGCCAATGGCACAAATCATGGAGGATCTTTTGTATATCCTGAGGTGCTGCAATATGAGTGTAGTCCTGGATTTGTACTAAAGGGAAGTAAATCTATCATCTGCCAGGTGGATGGACAGTGGAACGGGCAGAAGCCTCGGTGTGAGCCGGTATCTTGTGGTCCTCCTAAAGTCCCCAGTAATATAACTTATAAAGGAGATGACTACAGCTATGATAACGAGATAGAACTGAGCTGTCAGCCCGGTTTCATCATACAAGGTAAATCTATCAGTGTGTGCCAGGCTGACGGCACATGGAGTCACCAGTCTCTTACCTGTGTACCTGCCCGCTGTGGCAAACCCTCACCCATACCCAACGGAAATGTGTTAGGGTCAGAGTTTGGCTTCAACAGTAAGGTAACGTATGAATGTGACGAGGGATACACACTGAACGGAGATGACACACGTATCTGTCAATCAGACAGACTATGGGACAAACCTTCACCTCGCTGTGATGTCATAAGTTGCGATCCACCTGAGGACATCAGTCACGGCTTCCTAAACGGCTCCAGCTTCAACTACGATGACGTTGTGGAGTACGTCTGCTTTGATGGCTATGAGGTGTTTGGTGATCCAATCCTTCGGTGCTCTGCCCAAGGCTCCTGGGTGGGCACTGTGCCTCAGTGTCGGCCCTGCGTCTGCCCCCTCCCTCTGCTTAAGTTTGGGCTGGTTATCGGGCGGGATCGGGCCTGCGGAGACAGGGTGAGCTTCCAGTGTGTGGATGGCTACAAGCTGCTGGGTCCCTCTCAGGCCGTGTGTGAGAAGGGAGGGTTGTGGAGCCCTGGGGTGCCCGTGTGTGGCCGGGGGAGGTGCAGTGTCGCCCCGCCGACTGTTGCTAACGCTGTCCTGCAGGGCGGCAGTGCCACCTTCCCAGACACAGTGATATTCAGGTGTCGGCCTGGCTACCAGCCGAAGGGCTTCCCACACCTCTCCTGCGGCAGAGACGGCCACTGGGGGGAACCCAGGATCAGCTGTGAGCCCGTCAGCTGTGGAAAACCTCCAGTTGTAGCCCACACTCAGGTAGTGGGAGACAACTTCACCTTCCCAAACCAGATCGCATACAGGTAAATAATCTTACTATCACTTTATTTGTGTAAAATGGTATTTCTAGAATTTTTAAGAGCCTCCACCTTCAATGTGGATTGTTGATTTACAGATTGTGTTTGTGAAACTGTGGCCCAATTACATTGCCTTTAAACTTGGGTATGTACTGTATGTCTGATAGAAAGCCATAACGTGTAAGAAAATAATTTCTGCAATTAATAGATCTATTTCAATTCAATACTATTCAATGAACTTCATTTATCCATTAGGAATATTATTTGTGCAGAACATCATTGTGTGTGCGCAGTTCACATACCCATTACCACAACACAATACACCACACACACATCACAAACCAACAGTCCAGTTTTCAGTAAGTACAACTTGCAAGGCAGCATCCATAAAGAATAGGCTATAAAAACATTATAAAAAAGAAAACAAAGTGGAGATTTCCCTATTTTTACTGTTTTGTTCATTCTCTTGCTCTCCAGGTGTAAGGATGGATATACATTATCCACACAGACAGCCTCTCTCTCTTGCCAAACTGATGGTACCTGGTCCAAACACAGCATCAGGTGCCGCCCCACACCCTGCCTTCTCCCCACCAACTCATCCATCCCACATGTGGTGATCACCGGGAAAGAGCTCACTGCTGTCGGGAGCTCCATCACACTCTCTTGCCCTCCTGGTCTCTACCTGCAGGGGTCAGCACTAGCTGAGTGTCAGGTGGGACAACCTAATGTGACTTAATGGTTAACATGGGAATGTTCTTGGTGACTCACTCATGCATGCAAAGTGTGTGGGGAGTGTCCTCTTATGTTACTTTATTGACAATGAAACTCTGGTTAGAAATTCAGAGCAGATGTGAAATATTGAAAGTTGTTTGCTATGACTGCTTTTCTGTCTAAAATATTGTGCATCTTCACTGTGATCTAGAGAAGTAGCCATAATGGGTTTGCAATGAACCATGAAGAAATGTCTTAAAGGTTTGTGTGAGCGATTCTGGATAACGCTTATTATCAAAAACTCAAAATCACTTTTTGTCAAAATCAGTCAATATCTCTTCACCTGTCTACTGTATGCGCTGAAAAATAATTCAGTGGTAATACACAGCCTAGACTCTAAATTGGTATGTAAACAAAGGGTATGTAAACAAAGGGGCCCATCATAGCTAGCAACATAACCATTTACAGAGCCATGGCTGTGTATTTACTGTAGATTTTTTTCAGTGTAAAGAGTTATTTTGGCAACAAGCATTCTCCAGAATCGCTGACTCCACCTTTAACTACAATGGAAACATGCACATATATCTTTCCCCCTCCAAATAATAACCATCAATAATGTAGTATTCTTCGTCTCCTGTCTGTGTTCAGCTGGGTGGAGTCTGGACTCCCAGCATCTCCTCAGTTTCCTGTGAACCGGTGGTTTGTGAGAAACCTCCTCCTCTTCTTCACGGTGTCACCGAGGGAGACAGCTACAACTACGGAGACTTTGTCATGTACTCATGCCTGCCAGGCTTTGACATGAAGGTACTGCTTATCAGCCCAAGTGTTTTAACAGATAATAATGTAAGGTTAATGAATAAGCTCTCTTGACAATAAAACAACATCACGAATATAAGCCAAAACACACCTGTATTGAAGAAACTAATCTTATACAAACTGTTGGATGATAGAAAAATGATCTTGCTTTGCTAAAAGTGTCTACAAAAGCTTCAGTATTAGCCATTCATATTCTATATTACAGTAATACACTTTCTCTCCTCCTCTGCACTGTGCTTTTAAACAATCGGCTGAGCTCATCACTATCGGTCAAATTACAGAAAGTCACATGATTTCTCCTCAGCGGTCGATAGCAGTGTGCAGTTACAGAGCAAACAAAGGGAGCTGAGTCACTCCATTCCTGATAACCCCAACACCCACTGTATGCTAGCGCACCCAATTTGAATACAATGAGGGCCTTTTGTGACACTGATGACACATACCGAGCGAACAAATGGCCAACCTTAGTATCAGTAAGACAATTTGGTAAACAAGCCTTACTATCTCAGTTTCAAGTATTTTCACTGTCTAAGGCAGTTGCTACAGATCAATACAGGCTACACTTAGCTGTGATTAGTTTGTCTACTGTTCATGTATCTTTACACTTTGTCCTTCTTGTTACAGGGCGACTCCATCCAGACATGCCAGGGAGACAGATCATGGAGTGGCACCCAGCCCGTTTGTGCTGGTAGGTTTGTTTTTTAAAGAAAAAAAGTCACATCCCATTGTTGCGATGATGTCCTGTCTCTGAAGCTGGGAAAATACTTCAATACAACTTAAACCTACGAAAAGTATCACCCAACACAAAACACTCACAGACAACTTTTTACATTTGTGATAAAGCAAAGACATACTCTATATTGAAGGTGTAACCTAGAGTTCTTCATAATGTTATGTTGTCATGTTAAACACATTCCTTGCTCACATCCATCATTCACCCTAAACCTTATGTCTGTCTATTGTCTCCTTAGCTCAGTCCTGTGGGCCTCCTCCCCCTGTCAAACACGCACAGGTCCAGACAACAGGAGGGACTTACCTGCACAATGCTAGTTATGTATGTAATGCCGGCCTGCTACTGGTCGGCCCTAAAACTATTGTGTGTCTAGCCAACGGCACGTGGAGTCTGCCAGCACCTACATGTGAAGGTATGCTCACAATCAACACGATCAACCCCCATATTCATTACTGTTTCTCTTCTTAAATCCTAATCTCTTATCATTTCCTCTCTCGTAAAGTGGTCACTGGCTGCATCAGCCCGAAACAGATGCTCCACGGCAAAGTACAAGAACACAACCTGAACACAGGGCGCGCGGTGGAGTTCCTGTGTGACAGCGGCTACAACCTGATGGGAGACTCTCTGGTGGTTTGCATGGGGGGCACATGGAGCTCCACTTTCCCCACCTGCCAACGTGAGACGCTATGCACGCACGCATCCCAATCTCTCACACACACACACACAAAGTAACACTCACAGGCAGTTACACAGAAACGTTTATGCAAAATACAATGTACAATGTAATTTGAATTTATTACGACCTATCGCAGTCACTTTTTATGTGTGTCTGACCTCCTACTATGATTGACTTTCTTTACATCTTGTCTACATGCTGCAATGTTTGCCAATAAACCACAAGGCACAAGCAAACCTCACACTCGAAATCCTTTACAACATCATCTGTGTTTCATTATCTCTTTCTTAACGTAACCTGTGACAAAAGAGTCAAAGAGTCGGAGCTGTTACACAGTGTTTACATGCAACAAATAAGTTTGTTTAGAAAATAAGGCCATCTATAACATAGAAATTGTGCTTCGTTCATATCTATTTTGGGGACACAAGATACATGGCTATGCATTCAGTGGTGACTGGACATACTGTATAACAAGTGACCATAAAACAATCATTTATCACATAGAAGGCAAACTTATACGAGCCCTGCAATGAATAATTTCTTTGTGTAATGTTTGGTAAGCATTGTGACTTTTTCCTGTGGTAATTTACAATGCCAGTTGAGGTCTCTCAGTGGATTGCTTTACACTTGAAGACATTTTTACATCCAAGCTAGCAGGTAAAGGAATGTAAGAAAAAATTATTCACAAAATGTAATTTTAAGATTTTGAAGGAATCACAGATAGAGTACACTATTGATTTAAGTAAATACTTGTTCTAAACTTCTATATACAAGTGTCACATCAAACCAGCTATTATTATGTTGTTATCATGTTGCATCTGTGGTAAACATGTATGAAATAATACTTTGATTCTGCTAAAATATAAAGTGTCTCAGCTGTATAAAGGCAGTAATTTGTCACAAATTCATCCATCATTTCTCTTCCCTGCAGCCAAGTCTTGCCTGGCTCCTCCCGGCTGGAGGGAGGTGCGCAGCGGGAATGGGTCCAGGAAGAGTTTCCTTGTTGGGCAGTCGGTCCGGGTCTCCTGCCCCAAAGGTCAGCAGGTCAGAGGCAGCGGCACCATCACCTGCAGGCCCGACCAGACCTGGAGCCCCATCAGCTCTGTGTGTGAAAGTAGGTGGAACATACTGTACATTCACTGTTCTCATTCACAACAAGCTTCACTGTTGAACGTCTAGTCAGGAAAATAGATAGTACGATCACTGTTGATAATTAGGTAATTAAAGAAAAAAAGTTTTATGGTTTTGTTTTCTGGTGCCAATATTTATACAATTTCTTCCAATCAAAGTTGCAGATTCAAACCATCAAATATACATTATATCTTTTATTTAAAATACACACACACGTGTTTGTCGTGATTGTTGATATTGTTCACTCTAGCAATTCTGGACCATTCAATTCCTTTTTTAAAACTCTTAAATATCTTTCCCCTTTGGTCGCCAAAATCGCAAATCATTTCTGCTCCAGTCAATAAGTAGTTTGTATTTCCTGGATTGGTCTGAGATCAAGGTCTTGTGATTCAGTTATGTTTGGGGGAAAATCAATGAAATGTAAATATTAGGATTTCAATATGCTCTGTACTCAAACGAGCAAATCATGTCATAATTTATGAGATAATGAAGTAAAAATGGTGTATTTGATATTCTCACCTTTCTGCATGCTCCTCTTGTCTCGTGCCAAACGCTTGCATGTCTGGCGGCTTAAATGCGCCTGTTAGCTGAAGTCTGTAAGAGCTTTCATCACAACAAGCGGGCTGCATCAAACACAGTGTTTATTTTCCCGACTAATTAAGGGCACTTCTGCTGCTTCTATGGCAACCTTTGTCAGACAATCCTCTCATATTTCTTAAGTGCATTTCTCCTGAATCTGCAACACAATGGTGCTTACGTTGCTATGGTTGTTGTCTGTACCGGCATGGTGTTTATTCTCTATATGCATGTTAACTGTAATCTTTTTAATCACTTGGGTCCTAAGTGAAATTTTCAAAATGAAATTTTTGTCAAGCATGATATTCACTGTATTCAAGGGTAAAGATCGTCACGGAAAACACACCTTGATTTAATTTAGTAGACACACATTTCTTACTCTGGTGCACAGTTTAAAGTTTTTTCTTTATTTATTTTATAGATCTGCAAGAGGTAGACAGACTAACAGAAACACCTTACAATAGAATCTTAATTTATTTTCCCTTTAACTAGGGTTTAAAGGTGCAACGAGGAACTTTTAAATATTTCTGAAACAGTCTAATTCTTCCTCTGATGATCATAAATTACATTGTATCAGCAAACAAGACCATCAAAGAATGATATTGTTTTTCTTAATGCCTTTGTCCTATTACGCTCACCCAGGAACAACAGCTGGTGTAGTAAAAAAAAAAATACCGCTCTTGTCAAAAGGGGGTGCAAGAATAAACACAAACTGAACGTTCCTCAGAGCACCTTTTAAAACAGGCATTGATTTAGACAGAGGAGACAAAAAAATACATATAGAGAGTAACCGGTGGGCTGTTGTTTAGGGGTGAGCTGTGGCCCCCCCCTCCACGTGGCCAACGGGGTGGTGCGGGGGGCGGTGTTCCAGTTCGGGGACGTGGCGGCATACTCGTGTTTTGGCGGCTACGCCATGGAGGGCGTCTCACGCAGCAGGTGTCTGGAGAATGGCACCTGGACACCACCGCCCACATGCAGAGGTAGAGAGAACACAGACAGGTCACTTCCTGCTTCCCATGCTGCCTCCTCTGAGCTTCTTTAAACTCTCCTCCTGAGTTCTGCTGCTCATGTCCTCTTAATGCGTCTTCTGCTGGGTTTACACCAGCTGCATGTGCACGGAATGTGGAAGTACGTGAAGGTTTTTCTCTTTTTCTTCACTAATAGTTTAGGGCAAAAATGGTTCTCAAGGTCAAGTATTAATCATAAAAGACAAATTTACCATGAAACCTCTGCTCTCACACTGTACAATTCCTTTTCACCCTGATACACAAGTTATGTCTGAGGCCTGGGTGTAGTTGACCTGGAACCAGTTCAGGTTTAAGATTGTCAGTTTCAAAGTCAGCACAAGCTTTAACATTAACAAGGTCCTAAACTGTAACTGTACTGTGTCATTACCAACATGGTGGAATAGAAAAACAAATGTGATTCATCTTTGTTCAAAACAAGACTCATCTTACAAAGGTTGCTCTTGAAAATCACTGAAAATACTTGAGACAGACAGAGGGGATCTGGTTCATCATAGAGGAACTAGAAAGCAGTGAACATCAGAGACAGTGTATGAATACTTAAGGAAAGATAGGCCCTTTCTTTAACTGCTCAATTTTCATTTACCAATTAATTAAAAGCTGTTCAATTCAATTCAATGCCAAACAGACCAATACAATATCCTCCTCAGTGGATGTACTGTATGTGGATGAATGATGCTTCTTCTCTTCCATAGCTGAAAATGTAAAGAGGAAACACAGCCGATCCCTGTGCAACGTAAATTCAAATGACCTCTCTCAAGTTTTACATATGAAAACAAGGGCTGGATCCAGGCTGACCTTTCCTCAACAGCTGCTGTGGTTGTGCACGTTTCTGTCTACACGCACAAGAGCAAACACACACGCACACGCGCACACACACACACACGCACACACACACACACACACACACACACACACACACACACACACACACACACACACACACACACACACACACACTTTGCGTTTTCGATAGGTCTGCGCTGAGAAATGTAATCTGCCGTGTGTGAATGCTTCCTTTGTTGTAATGCACGATGTGGCATGCCCAGGAGTTGCGCCACAGGTTGCAGAGGCTGCTGAAATACCGTATATATAATACCTGTAACTGTTGTTTCCTTTTCTTCTATTCTTTCACTCTTTGGAATGACAACACTTGAAGATTGTTTCCTAGATGTGATGCAAACAAATGTGTAGTGTCCCTCTAATTTGACGTGCGTGTGCGTGTGTGTGTGTGTGTGTGTGTGTGTGTGTGTGCGTGCCTGTGCGTGTGTCATCTCCCTCAGCCATGTGTTGGTTGCACTGCCAGAACGGCGGTGTGTGTCAGCGGCCCAACACTTGCTCCTGCCCCGAGGGCTGGATGGGCCGGCTCTGTGAGGATCGTAAGTACTTCAACTTTCAATATGACTCGGACCCTGTTTCCACCTGGGATTAACATCTGACTTTTTGAATCTGGTTACAAGTGGACAGCTCTCAATCCGTGTGTTCCCACTTGTATTTTCAAATGTGACTTCTTTGTCTACTTGTGATCCGATTCCATTTACCCGCGCTGTATTTAAATCAACACGTAGGCCTACACCATTTCCGTTTGCATTGCGGTTTTTAACCGGTGGGGTTCAAACAAGTAAACATACAGGGCTGTACAGTGCCACAGTTTTAATCGCATCTGCACCTCTGCGCGCGGTTGGCGGGTGCGCCGGGCGTCCGGCCACCCCCCGCGAAGCGAGGGGCTACCTGATTGATCCTGCCAGTAGCATATGCTTGTCTCAAAGATTAAGCCATGCAAGTCTAAGTACAAGTCTAAGTCTTAGCATTACATGCGAAGATAATTACAAGTCTAGGTTGAAGAGATAGGCTACTGTCTCATTTAGACAAGGAGGAGCGATGCACAACACTGCTTAGAGGGCTCTACATTAACACTCGCCAAATGCGGGAAATATCATAGATAGTATATAAAAGTAAAAACTCTTAGGCGAGTAAGTTATTACGCCACTTTGGCTGGTGAAAGATGTGTGTTTTCCGGGCGGCTTTTCTAACGTCTGCCACACTCGTCACCACCACCAGTACACGGCTTTATGCAGTTTAGTTACTTTACGTGCGAACAGAATATTTCCTGTGCGCCTTCACATTAAAAGCCTGTTACTAGCCAAACGCGAGTTGACTTTTATTTTTAAGCGGATAAGAACAGGAAGTCATTGCCTTGCAGCTTTCCGTATTTTCAGATTTACGCAGTGAAATGAAACCAGAGGACAGAAAGCTTGTCATTTGCAATACTGGCGGATGCAACTAACGTTCGTGAGGCTTCTATAAAAGCTGCATGAACGCCAGTGATGCACTTTTAACGTATTTCCACTCAGGCAGGGGGCAGCAGTTGAGTAGGAGGTCCCTAAAGTGGACAAGAGTCACATTGGTGTTTCCACTACCAAATGAATGTGGACACAACGGTCACAAGTGACGTAAACCACCTCCGACTGTGGTTTTTGTGATCCGATCTCAATGCGTCTTGAGAGTGTTTTCATCTGTAGTTAAAGCTTTATTCATGTGATCCGATTACAAAAGTCAGATGTTAATGCCAATTGGAAACGGGGTCTCAGGTACTACTGCTATGACTAGTTTAACACCCACAACACGACCGACTAGGTGTGTCACAACTCCATCCCCAAACAAACACCCACTAATGCCTCGTTTCCACGGAGTAGAGCGGGTCGGATCGGAGAGGTTCGGTCCGGGTAGTTTGGCTTTTCATTTGCCAAAAGTTGGGTAGGGTACGGTTTAAGCGCACCTAACCGCTCTGAGCCGCTCCAAATCTCAGTACTCCTCCGTAGGGGTACTATCCACCTGAAAGGGTGCCGAAAATGCGGAGCTACACACTGCCGTCATTTAATTGGCCGAAAGAATCATTTCCGCCATGTGTAGTCACCTTGGCAAGAGTCTTGTGTTTTGGCGAAAATGTGAGCACAGCACTGTTTATTGTGTAGTGTTTTTCCTCGTCAATAAATGAATCAGTTGGTTACACTGTGTCCCACTGCGTAGCTGCCGCAGCAGCACTGTTCGCTCACTGTCTCTATGAGTTGCACCGAGCTGTCTCTGTGTGTTTACGCCATAGCCCAGATAGTAGTAAATACACGCTCACAACAACACGGGGGGGAATAAATAAAAAAGCGGCTGGTTTGACCGAGCAAAAACGAGAGACCGCTGGCTTGACCACAGTTGGTCGAAAGAATCATTTCCGCCTTGTGTAGTCACCTCGGCTAGAGTGAAGAGAGTCAGTGTGTTTTGGAGAAAATGTGAGTGCGGCACTGTTCATTGTGTGGTGTTTTTCCTCGTCATTGAATGAATCAGTTGGCTACACTGTGTCCCGCTGCTACGATGTCACGAAGCTGCCGCAGCCAGCGCTGTTCGCTCACTGTCTCAATCAGTTGCACTGAGCCGTCTCTGTGCTCTCAACAACACGGAGGGAATAAATAAAGAAGCGGCTGGTTTGACCGAGCAAAAACGAGAGACCGCTGGCTTGACCACAGTTGTTCCACAGCCCGATAGTTTGACCCACATTCTGGCGGCGGCTATCGCACTCCAGCCTAAACCCTGCCCCACCAGTAAGGGTAGGGTCATAAACCCCGCCCTACCAATAAGATTCTTAAAAGTGAGCTGTCCCGCTCCGAGCCGCTCCGACCTGACCCGCTCTACTCGGTGGAAACGAGGCATAACTCGCAGGAATTAAACCAGCTTGCTAAACAGGTTTTTGGCACACAATGGCCACAAAGAGGGTCAGAGATAATGGAGTGAAAGGTTGTTTTCAGCTGAGAAATGGAAGGTTTTGTTGTTCGTTCTCTGTAACTCTAACAAAACTAGGGCAAATTGTTCAGAGACATGTTTGTCATTTGCTCACAGAACTATAAAATAACCTAAGAATCACCAAAAAAAGCTTATATCAAGAGGAGGATTTATTCTGACTGTGGTGATCCCCTGACATTTTGTTTTGAGCCATAAGCAGGTCAACGTTTATTAATATCTTATGTTATATCTCAACATACTTGATATATCAGCACAACACTCGCTACAGACATTCATAGTTCCCAGGAGATACACACAGTGATTGCTACTATTGGTTAGTGGAGTGAAAAGACTAAACAAGTTTTATAAGGATTGTTATGAAATGTAGTGCAGACATTTGTGTTCCCCCCAGGGTCAACTACTTTAAAGATACTAACCCTTAAAATTGTGAGTGGCTTCAGCAGATTATTGTTGCTCTCAGTCGACAGAAAATGAATAAACAGCATATTTCATAATTGATGAAATCATTCAATCATTTATCGTATTTAAATTCAGAACTTTCACTGATTCAAAGGTTTCAGTTGTGAGAATTTGTTGTATTTCTTTGTATTATGTTATTTTAAAATGTAATGCCTTTTTGGTTTTTTTTCCTATTGTCCGTCAAAACATGCAATTATAAGACGTCGGTTAGGCCTTTGGGAAATTACACTGAACATTTGAAAAAATTAAAATGGGGCTATTTTAGAGTCTCAGCTCTTCACGCAGCCTCTGGTTAGTCTTCTTGAAACTTAAGACAGATTACTTCTTCCTTGGTACAGAAATATGCTTCTTCAGGCCCACAGTCACTAAGAACTTGAATCTCGTCAATGAATGAAATGTCTGGAATGTCAACAAAGACAGAGGGGGTAATTGTCCTGAGATGACTTCCTTTTAACCTTCCTGTCTCCTCTCTGACGACAGCGATCTGCATCCTGCCGTGCCTGAACGGAGGGCGCTGCGTGGCACCCTACCAGTGTGAGTGTCCCAATGGGTGGACGGGCACGCGTTGTCACAGCGGTGAGTCCATGTGTGTGTGTATGTGTATGTGTGTGTGTGAGAGAGACACCCACTGTGTGCTTAAATGGCACAGTTCCGTAGGACTGGAGTGATAATGTAATGAACAGGATTCCCTTTAGGTCACATAATCACCCTGACACCACTGATAAGGAGGGTTGTTTGCTACTTTTATGTATTTCATAATTTATTTATTACAAATAAATAACTTAAAGGCACACTATGCAACATTTTATTGAAAACACAAATTAGAGTCACACAAAAATAATCCCTCTCAATTATTACTTCTGCCCCACTAGAATATGTGGTGGTGTGTTTATCTGCACAGTCCTCCTCTCTTTGGCTGCATTTGACATAGTAGCGTGTGTTGGTATTATTTGGTAAACAGAAGACTCAGGTCTAAGCTCCACCCAAGCGCCTCCCTGCTACTTAGCTGGGCCTCGCGTTATTGATATGTTATACTATTTGAAGATGAACTACAAGTGAAAAAGCATTTAATGATCAGTTCAACAAATATGATTATTTCCTAGTTGAACCCAAGATAAACTAAGTGTTCATACTTGTATGCTTTTTATTAAGATTTCAAATTTCATCTTATCTATTTATCTTTTCCTCCTTACAATACCCTTTTTTACTACCAATGTTGTGACTGTACCAGAGCTGTCATGTCAATGATTTGGTTTGATCAATGAGCACTTAACCATCTGCCTGTCGTGACAACGTGTTAGAGGTTTTGTGCTCTGAGAACTTAAAGCCGCAAGCAAACAGGCTCAGGAGGAGATGAATCAGCAATCCCTTAAAGGGTAGTTCCACTGAAATAGCTGAATTTTTCTCTGGTTAGTCATCCATGCAGTTTGCTGGAGAGTAGTGAAACAATCTGCCACCTACAGATGGAATGACAGCTTTGAACCACATATTTTGTAAAAAACTCTCAGAAAACTTAAGGTCCGCTGCTATTCTCAGCTCTTTTAAATCAAAGATGAAGACTTTTTTCTTTCCCTTTTAATCTTTTAACTTTTTATGAGCCTGTTTTTATTGTCTTTTATATTGCTTTAAATGTTTTCTTATTTATTCAAAATCTCCTAAATGCAATTTAAATATAATTTATGTCCTATGATAACAATTGTATTTGTATGCCTCTGTTAAGCACTTTGAATTGCGTTGTCTGGATTGTGCTTTATGAATACACTTGCCTTTCCAAACTTGCTTTACGTTGTCTCAGGTGGCAAAAAGGAATAAAACGATTTAATGACAGCAAAATAAACATCTCTATAATGACCTCTGTCTGTGTGTGTGTGTGTGTGTGTGTGTGTGTGTGTGTGTGTGTGTGTGTGTGTGTGTGTGTGTGTGTGTGTGTGTGTGTGTGTGTGTGTGTGTGTGTGTGTTCAATGTCCACAGCTGTGTGTTCATCACCTTGTCAGAATGGAGGCAGATGCATCAGACCGAACAGGTGTCACTGCAGCCCGGGCTGGACCGGACACGACTGCTCCAGGTCAGCAAAATAAATAAATATAAAATGTGTGTTGTTTGTTGTTATCATCTTGCATACTGCAGTCACACATGCAGAACAGTCTCTTTCCTCCCCTCTTTTCAACACTGTTTACACTGCGGTTGAACGGAAGTCAGAACTGGCCAATGAGCTTTATGAGAAGAGCCAATCATTCATGAGTCATCCTTCTAGAGAATTTCTCTCGGTGGTTTTATTAAGAATCCATTATGAAGCAAGCACTTTACATTATCATCTAGTGGGGAAGTACTCTACTTTTCTGTGTCTATATTATTGCTGTCAGGAAATTTTGTACAATCTTAGAGGAAGCGGTTATGAAAATGTCCCCACTCACAGCTTTAATTTCCTTCATTGGCAAACTTGTCAGGTGTAAGGTATTTTTCCTTTCCTTGATAATTTACATTTAGATGAAAGGAGAGATTAATAATAACCTTTCTACCTTCAGAGCTTTGAGAGCTATCATGATTGGTTTGTATCCGTAAACAACATATAGCTGCTAATCTGAAACTTGAGAAATTCAAACACCACATCCTGGTTTAGAGGACTGTTAGAGAAACCAAGACACTGCACATTATCCAGGTGTTCACACAATGCCCTGGGTGTCATTCCCAGTTACAGAGTGTATCTAATAAGGAATACAATCATAAAACTATATAATGAAGCTGGTCAGTACATGCTGGAATAAAAGAGAAACTTAAATGTATTGGATGAGCATTTACTTTAACCCTTCTGTTACTGTAGATGAAATGGAGAAGCCATGTCCCAGCAGTTCATGGGTAATCTTAAATCTTAAACTGAAATGTGTTGCTTCATTGTTTTATCTTAAATATTGATAACTGGTAGGCGATAGGTAGCCACCTATACACTAAAAAAAATTAAACTTGAATGGAGAGCACAAATTAACATTTTTCAGTAATAGTCTAATTTAATGTCTCGTGGTATCTGTATTTATATTTAGGACTATGAAAGAGACCTGAACCAACTTGTATATGTGATGATTGAATACTTCTTTTTGCAGGAAAAGGAAATCAGGATACTATCACTTCTGAAAAAGGTTCCACTCAGCTCCAGGGGAATCGTCTTATGAAGGGACTTCTTGTATAGTTTAACTGACACCATTCATTTTCATCTCTTCAAAAGGCAAAGCAAGAACCATTTTGTAAAATAAAGCTGTATTTTTTCATATAGAGACTCAACAGTATTAAACGTATGCTGCTATATACTTGTACGATGTGTAAAAACTTATTGATGTGATTGTCCAATGTATATGTGTAAACTATTCTCACATTTTTATTAAAGCATAAAATACCAATCAAAGGCTCTTTTGATCATTTATTTGCCATTACAGGAAGAGGTTTGTGTTCAGATGCATTTAAGTGTGAATTAGACACTGACATAACTACAGTACGTCACCAAGACATGATGAGTGGAATATATTATTGCCGTGTGGAATAGATGGACAGCGAACATATAGTGAAACTGGAATTCCTTATTAGGCATGTACAGAGGGGCGACAGTAGCTACTGGGGTTTTTATGTTCTGTGTGCCTTCAGTTTTTCCTCCAGTGTTGCTTTATTGGCACCTTCGAACTCGTCAATCTGAAAGACAGAACAAGACAGAGTATTATAAACCTCAAAATGGAGTTGTGTACGTGAGATTTGATCATAATCAATGCCCCTTAAATTGACCATATACTGCCATTTGTTTCGCGCCATTGGTGTGCATGTTTCTTTCACAAAAATATTTCTAAAAAGAAGGAAAAAGGAAGCATTTGCTGTTGGAAATGAGTAAACAAGTTGATAAGTCTCAGATATAACAAACATTGCTCTAAACCCAAGGCAGTCCATGAATAATTACTTGTATTTAGTTATAAACGGACTAACAGCAGGCGGACTAGGTTAGCAACTGGCTTGGTGAAGAAGTACTAGAGCATGTTGCAACTGCTGGATGTGTAGATAATATGCACAACACTTCACATTTTCACACTAATGCTTACCTTCACTCCATTCTTGTAAAAGTGGAATGTGGGCATGCATTTAATACCGCAGTCTGAACACACATCCTGGAAAAAGTAAGGGGAACAATGATAAGATGGATGCACGGTTAAAAAAAACAATAAATGTGTCTAACATCCAATACAAACTGTAAGGTCAAACACATTGTGTAGCCTCAATGTTGTAAAAAACAGATACAGGATATTAAGAAAATCAGGCAAACTATTTGTATAACCATACACAAGAATGTCTGCATCTCAACCTGCATCTGTTTCCAAATCAGTCTATCAGGTAGGTATCAAAAGATACGTGTCAACAGCTTCACTAACATACTACTTTTAGTTTGGGTAACAGTTATTATTGCCCTATATGTGTAAACATAAGCCTGTATGCATAACATGGGGAACAAAGGAATGTGTGTCAAAATGGCTGTATGGTTGGGGGCGCCCTTAGCTCAGTTGGTAGGGCATCCCCCCCATGGGCCTCAGCAAACAGCGGACCCGGGTTCGATTCCAGCCCGCGGTCGTTCTCTACATGTCACTCCCCTCTCTGCCCCATTTCAACTCTGTCTCTACACTATCAATAAAGCATAAAAAATGCCAAAAAAATATATATTATAAAAAAAAAAAATGGCTGTATGGTTGGTTTCACAAAGCCACCACACATGCATGCATACAGTGCCTTGCAAAAGTATTCATACCCCTTGAATTTTGCCACATTTTCTCACGTTACAACCACACACACGTACATTTATTTTATTGGGATTTTATGTGGTAGACCAATACAAAGTGGCACATAATTGTGAAGTGGAATGCAAATGATACATGGTATTAATTTTTTTGAAAAGTGTGGCGTGCAAAAGTATTCAGCCCCCCTGAGTCAATACTTTGTAGAACCACCTATCGATGCAATTACAGCTGTAAGTCTATTGGGGTAAATCTCTACCAGCTTTGAACATTCTACAGACTGACATTTTTGCCCAGTCTTATTTGCAAAATAGCTCAAGCTTCAGATTCAGCGTTGGATCGGATCGAGAGCGTCTGTGTACGGCAATTTTGAAGTCTTGCCAGATATTCTCAATGGATTTAGGTCTGGACTTTGTAAACCTTGTATCATTTTCATTCCACTTCACAATTATGCTCCACTTTGTGTTGGGCTATCACAAAATATCTCAATAAAATAAATGTACGTGTGGTTGTCACATGACATTGTGGAAAAGATCAAGGGGTATGATTACTTTTGCAAGGCACTGTACATGTGGCGTGCTCAAAAGTGCCACTAACAAAAATCTGTACCAGCTGCACTTGCAGTCCACCTATTGGGGCCTAAAAAAACGGCTAAAAGAAAAAAACTTACCGAAGCTTCATCCACGTCGACCTTCAGGAACACCACATTCTTGTTCTCAGGCTTTTCCGAAAGAGCCTGAAAGAGAAGGGCACCGATGAGCATTGAAATACTCTGCGTCATTTGCCAGGTGATTGCGAGAATACATCGATGCAATTATACTTCCTTATTTAGACTAAAAAATATTGCCTACAAATATGTCTTTGTTCTGTTATTAATTTAAGTTATACACGGACATTACACTTTCCAGTTAAGCGGCCATTTCCTACTGGTGGTTAGAAGACATTGACAATAAATCGAGGGAGCAGCAATCTGGCTCTCCATAGAGATACTGCTGTAGGCTACTTGAGCAACATATCTGGAAAGGCTGCAGACTAGAAATATTTATTTTCCAAACTGGCTGCAACTACTGCATATCTAAATATCAAAACCCTTATATCAAATGACTTGTGAAAGTGAGCAACGATGTCTCCTAAACCATTTTGGTGGCTCAAAATAACCCCAGTTTAGTGTAGACATGGGTGCCATTATCATCCACTTACAACAAACACCGGGCCGATAGTTCTACATGGGCCGCACCACGTGGCTGTGAAGTCCACCACCACCAGCTTGTCTCCAGCTTCCTTCAGGATGGTCCTGAACTCATCCTACAGCAAATCAAAACATAAATGACATCAGTCACTTCTCGCTGCTTTGTATATGACGAGGATCCCTTAACTGAACCTCAAAACCACAACTGGCTGAGGATCAACAGACTGGGCATGACGCGTTTCCTAAGAATTGTGAGCCAGTGGAACAACAAGTGAAGAGAGCCACACATGATACAGTAACACAAAAATAGGACATCAGGGCAAGGACATATTGCTAATAAAACTTAGAAGTGTATAGATCTCCTATTATACAACTTTTCTGGTCTTAATTTCTTGTTAAAAACTGCTAAAGAGCAATCTGACACGAATCACATCACAAAATACCAGATTTTCGGGACACTCTTCCTCTCACCCTAGCGAGCACAGCAGTCCGCTCCACACTCTGCTTTGTGCTTCTCCACCCACACACCCACCCCCCTCCCCCCTCCTCCTGCAAACCCCACTCTGTTGTGATTGGTTGGTTACCTTCCTTCCAGAACATTTTCAGCAGCACGGGGAGATTTCAGAACAGGAAGGTGGGGGCATGGCCGGAGCTTGCCTGAGCAGCATTACCATACATGGAAACATCCTCTTTTCGTGACGACAAAATTATCAGGAAATTCTGGACCGATTTGTCAAGTGATTTCTCGACCGGCTGCCCTAGTGTTTAGTGCTCTGCACAGTCACCCCAGACGGTCAGCAGGGAATATGTCTAAATGCATGTACATAATTATTTGATACGCTAGTATGGTTAAATATGACTATACATCTTTATAACAACGTTTATAGGTCATAAAAGTCAAAAAGTATAATAGGTCCACTTTAAGGTAAGTTAACTATAAAAACACATTGTAAAATAAAAGAGAAATGTAATGAATAGTTAAAAATCGAGGGATGGATAGACAGATAAAATAAAACTAAATACACATATGGATAAAACTTGCTTAAAAAGTTTGTTTTTGAGTCTTCATGATCTCCGTATTCGTCATTGGTACAACCGCAGCATCTCGGGGTCGAGATTTTACTAGGCTACTGAAAGTGGCGAGGGGGGGGGGGCATAGATAGTATATAATAGGGGGGACACAGATCTCGATTGGGAAACTTAAAGGAATACTTCACCCATACAGAACCGGCGTTCTATCATTAAATAATTGCTATTATAATATAATGAATGACTCAGGTTTTTCTTCCCTCAGTCTTCCCTTGGCCCAGCTGTCCTGTTAATCCTAACCCTACATTTTACCATGTGTGATGATGTCACACATGGGAAAATGTAGGGTTAGACAGTGAGACCATAAAATACTTTGCCTTTTCTGATGCTGGGATAAACCGATTTCTAAAAACTTTTGGCCATTTATAGCCTACTACATAGGATCTCAGAGTTCAATACACCTTCATATTGCCACCGGTGAAGTAGGTCTTTAATTGGTCACTGTCCAACGTTATCGGACAGCGTTTACTAGAGCTACGACGAGCCGCTTGAAGCACCCGGTCCATTCATTTCGCCGCATCACCGAACGTTCGAGAAAATAAAAAAAACAAACTTACCAAAGTCTCCACTTGCTTCACCATGATGACAGTTGAGTGTACGTGCTTCGGCGTGGACGAGTGAACTGCAAAGTTTGGTTAGGGAATCTCGTTCAACAGAAGACACCAAGACACGCCCGTTTATTTAACCAATGCATCAAGCTGGTCAACAGTAGCCCGAACCAGGCGGAAGATAATGTGCTCTGCTTTAAAAAGCAAAAGTGCATCATTAGTGGTTGTACATCGTTGAAGCGACGGGCGCGTAGGTAGTGCTGCCCATATGAAATGCGATGTAACGTCAATTTCCTTCAATATTTACACAACAAATGTTTAATTTGTTTTTCTTCTTATGCGTTGAAAACATAGACATATAGACTTTTATTTTGAAAATAATCAGTGAAGTAGTATGTATCTTTTCTGTTACTTTGCGATCTAGGTGTGTTCATAGAGGGTTTTACGCTGTTGGGTGTCCCATTTCTCGAACAACTTGCTCAACTAGATTATAGGCTACATTAATAGAGTAGGAGGCCTGTGTTGCAAATCCCAGGTATGCGACCTGGCAAACAGATATTTCTGGTAAAATAACTTTAAATAAGCAGACAGGACCACGGTGAGCTGTTGCTGCATTGACTCGTCTTTGTAGCAAAATGTATTCTCTATTTTTCATTTCTGAGATAGTCAAATCATTTATTTTCTTTGTTAACAGCTAAATGAAATGATTGGTTTGTAACCGTAAACAACATATAGCTGCTAATCTGAAACTTGAGAAATTCAAACACTACATCCTGGTTTAGAGGACTGTTAGAGAAACCAAGACACTGCACATTATCCAGGTGTTCACACAATGCCCTGGGCATCATCCCCAGTTACAGAGTGTATCTAATAAGGAATACAATCATAAAACTATATAATGAAGCTGGTCAGTACATGCTGGAATAAAAGTGAAACTTAAATGGATTGGATGAGCATTTACTTTAACCCTTCTGTTACTGTTGATTATGTACATATCCCAGCAGTTCATGGGTAATCTTAAATTGATGCTAAACTACATATCCCATTCAAACTAAAATGTGTTGAATTGTTTTAGCTTAAATATTGATAACTGATAGGTAGCCACCTTTACCCTAAAAAAAAAAAAAAAAAAAAAAAAAAAAACTTGAATGCAGAGCACAAATGAAAATGTTCAGTAACAGTCTGATTTAATGCCTCATGGTATCTTTAATCATATTTAGGACTATGAAAAAGATATCAAACCAACTTGTACGTGTGATGATTGAATACTTCTCCTGTATATACGTAAACTATTCTCACATTTTTATTAATGCATAAAATACCTATTAACGCCTCTTGATACTTTATTTGCCATTATAGGAAGAGGTTTGTGTTCAGATGCATTTGAGTGTGAAATAGAACCAAGACGTTTATTTTATCATTTATTTAATCCACCTTGTTCGAAACAAATTGAAATTTAATTTGAAGCCAATTTCATATTTAAAAAAATAACTATTAATCAAATTTCAGCCCAAACATACACCGACATAACTACAGTACGTCACCAACACATGATGAGTGGAATATATTATTGCCGTGTGGAATAGATGGTCAGCGAACATATAGTGAAACTGGAATTCCTTATTAGGCATGTACAGAGGGGCGACAGTAGCTACTGGGGTTTTTATGTTCTGTGTGCCTTCAGTTTTTCCTCCAGTGTTGTTATGTTGGCGCCAGCGAACTCGTCAATCTGAAAGACAGAACAAGACAGAGTATTATAAACCTCAAAATGAAACAGTTCATACATACGCTTTGTATATACTTTGTATCAAATGGCTGTGAACCAGACTGTTCCTCTCAGCTCTACAGAACCTTTTAAGTAGTTTTATTTCTGTCAGATTTATCAAAGTATCTTTAACAGGTTGTTGTAATATCATCCCTTTCAGCCTGACGAAGGCCATCTGTTCATGAAGTTGTGTATGCAAGATTTGATCATAAATCAAGGGCCCTTGCCATATACACTCAACAAAAATATAAACGCAACACTTTTGTTTTTGCTCCCATTTTTCATGAGATGGATTTAAAGATCTAAAATTCATTCCAGATACACAATTGTACCATTTCTCTCAAACATTGTTCACAAATCAATCTAAATGTGTGATAGTGAGCACTTCTGCTTTGCTGAGAGAATCCATCCCACCTCACAGGTGTGCCACATCAAGGTACTGATCTGACATCATGATTAGTGCACAGGTGTGCCTTAGACTGTCCACAATAAAAGGCCACCCTGAAATGTGCAGTTTTGTCTCACAGCAAAATGCCACAGATGCCACAAGCATTGAGGGAGCGTGCAATTGGCATGCTGACAGCAGGAATGTCAACCAGATCTGTTGCTCGTGCATTGAATGTTCATTTCTCCACCATAAGCCGTCTCCAGCAACTTCGCACAGCCATTGAAGAGGAGTGGACCAACATTCCACAGGCCACAATTGACAATCTGATAAACTCTGTGCGAAGAAGATGTGTTGCACTGCATGAGGCAAATGGTGGTCACATCAGATACTGACTGGTTCTGAGTCCCCAGACCCCCAATAAAGCAAGAAAATGCACATTTCAGAGTGGCCTTTTATTGTGGACAGTCTAAGGCACACCTGTGCACTAATCATGATGTCAGATCAGCATCTTGATGTGGCACACCTGTGAGGTGGGATGGATTATCTCAGCAAAGCAGAAGTGCTCACTATCACACATTTAGACAGATTTGTGAACAATGTTTGAGAGAAATGGTACAATTGTGTATCTGGAATGAATTTTAGATCTTTAAGTCCATCTCATGAAAAATGGGAGCAAAAACAAAAGTGTTGCGTTTATATTTTTGTTGAGTGTACTACCATTGGTTTCACGCAATCGGTGGGCACGTTTCTTTCGCATAAATATTTTCAAAAAGAAAGCATTTATGTCCCGCTCTTGTAAATTAGCAAACAAAATGATAAGTATCAGAAATAAAGACTGAATTCTTTGACATAAACATTGTTCTGAAGCAAAGCAGTCCATGACTTATTACTTGATTTTAATTTAGTTTCCATATTTGAACTCCGGATTAAGTCAATACAATTCTTAAGCCATCTTCCTATCCCCTGTGTAAAGATCCACAATACCGGGAAAATTCGTGTAGCTCCTTAGTATGAGAGAGGAAATTTACAGTAAAATTGGTAAACGGCACAAACTCTCATAAATCAGTCTTTCCGTACGACATGTTCTTGATTTCAAAAGAAAACGCTCTGATAAACTGACCAACAGCAGGAGGACTTTGTTAGCGACTGGCTTGGTGAAGAAGTACTAGAGTATTTCAACTGCTGGATGTGTAGATAATATGCACAACAAGTCACATTTTCACACCAATGCTTACTTTCGCTCCATTCTTGTAAAAGTGGAATGTGGGCATGCAGCTTATCTTGCAGTCTGCGCTGACCTCCTGGAAAGAGCAAAGGGAAAAACAATAAGATGGATGCAATTTTAAAAAAAAACACACAAAACAGACCAATACATGTGTCAAACTGCTGTGAAAACGGACTATTTAACATGGGAGTCAATGAGAAATTGCTCTGTTTTGGTACCACCTCTTAGTGGCCACTCGGTGAACTTAATTTTTTGTCACTTCCGCATTGGATGCTGGTAGGAACTTGCTGTGGTTGGGGCTTGGTCAACGGGTGAAAAGTTCAATATTTCCAACTTCTGCATGAAATGCCAAATCGCCCGTCGATGCGCTTGTACATTGACTTTGTATGTAATCTTGTGGTGCGTCAGTGTGTTCGTACCTTTAGACTTAATAGAATTTAAAAGAACAGGTAAAAGAAAAACTTACCTCAGCTTCATCCACGTCCACCTTCAGGAACACCACATTCTTGTTCTCAGGCTTTTGCGAATGAGCCTGAAAGAGAAGGGCACCGATGAGCATTGAAAAACTATGCCTCATTTGCCAGGTGATTGAGAGAAAAGATTACTCGATGCATTCCTAGTTCCTTATTCAGACTAAAATGTATTGCCTACAAATATGTCTTTGTTCTGTTATTCATTTAAGTTATCAACAGCCATTACATTTTCCAGATAAGCAGCCATTTCCTACTGGAGGTTAGAAGACATTGACAATAAATCGAGGGAGCAGCAATCTGGCTCTCCATAGAGATACTGCTGTACTTGAGCAACACATTGGGAATCAGCTCCAGACTAGAAATATTTATTTTCCAAACTGGCTGCAACTACTGCATATCTAAATACCAAACACCTCATATTAAATGACTTATGGATGTGAGTAACGATGTCTCCAAAACAAAATAACCCCACTTTAATGTACAAGACATGAGTGCCAATATCATCCACTTACTTCAAAATGGGGGCTGATCTGTTTACATGGGCCGCACCACGTGGCTGTGAAGTCCACCACCACCAGCTTGTCTCCAGCTTCCTTCAGGATGGTCCTGAACTCCTCCTACAGCAAATCAAAACATAAATGACATCAGTCACTTCTCGCTGCTTTGTATATGACGAGAATCCCTTAACTGAACCTGGTTATTGCGGCTTCTTTTTGGAAAGTAACAAAGAGGAGATTTGTTTTGACTTGTTGCTGACTGTTAGGATTATCGTCTGCAGTCAGGTCATCAAAATATAGTTTGCCGTGCAAAATGTACAGCTTTGATAATTAAAATAACTATTAGTTTGTAATAATTATAATGCTTTGGCAATACTGTTTTCTACAATTGAATTGAGAGGATGACGAGGGAAGGAGGTGAACGTTTGAGACTTTTAGTCAACCAGTGGGTCTGACTCAGACTGGGGTCAAAACCACAACTGGCTGTGGATCAACAGACTGTGCGAGACGTGTTCAAAAAAGCACAGCTGCCATGGCGTTTTCAGACTCCTTGGATTAGCTTCCTCGCTCTCCCAACCAACTCCACAGGGCTGTAACTTTTCCAGTGACATTTTGGCAAAGATATCCTTACGTCTTGAAGATGCACTGGCTCCCTTGAGGGAAGGATAGCCGGATACAATAAAACTAAATAGATATAACTCGCTTAAAAGTTTTTTTTCGAGCCTACATGTTCTCCATATTATGTCAGTGGTAAGACCGCAGCATCTCGGGGGCGAGATTTTACTAATGAAAGCGCGCCCCGGTATTAGTGGGGGAGACACAGATTTCGATTGGGAAACTTAATTGAATTAACACCTCACTATCCAACGTTATAGAACAGCGTTTACGAGAGCTACGACGAGCCACTTGAAGCACCCGGTCCATTCATTGCGACCAAACAATCATTATTGTGCCCGCCAGTCGTCTACAAGATGGCCAAAGTCCACACACACGCTGGCGGCTAACGTTTTGAGCCATGAATCATCCAGTCCATTACCATGAAGCAAAGCCTACCGTTATACTCTGGACATTTCTGTTATGTTCGTTTAGTTAACTTGCAACAACAAAAAAACGCTTGTCTCCGTCGACTGAACATCCCAGATATATCCTCTTTTATGCAGACTGTCACGAGAGGAGGGGGGAACGGGCGCGTGGCGAGGCTGACTGTTGGAAGCCCCACACCCACCGAACGTTCGAGAAAAAAAAATTAAAGAATTAAAATCCAACGGTTAAAGCAGCAAATGCAGAAACAGACCAACTTACCAGAGATTTCACTTCCTTCACCATGATGACAGTTTGAGTATAACTGCTTCGGAGTGGACAAAATAACGGTTAAGATTGTTTGGGGAATCCCTCTTCCATCAGCAGACACGTGCGTTTATATAACCAATGCATCAAGCTCGTCAACAGTAGCCCAAGCCAGGCGGAAGCTAATGTACTCTGCCTTAAAAAGTAAAAGTACATCATTGTGTGTTGTACATCGTTGGAGCGACGAGTGCATATGTAGAGCCCATATGAAATGCGATTCAACTGCAATTCCCTTCTGTACATATTTACACAGCTAACTTTAATCTGTTTTTCTTCTTTTGTGTCGAAAGCATTTAGACATATACACTTTTATTTTGAAAATTATCATGACGTAATATTTTTCTTTTCCGTTACTTTGCACAGGAAATGAAGATAATTTGGGTTTGTTTATACGCTGTTGGGTGTTTTCCATTTCGTTTATCAACTTGCTCAACTAGATGATACATTAATAGAGTAGTAGGTCTATATAAGATGTTGTCTCTGGGTCAATTTATTCAGGGCTTTTACTATTTTTTGTTGGAAATAGTTTCGGTCTTTCGGGTGAACTATTGAAACAGAGCAGAGACATAGGCTAAACCGACCCCATGGGCCATGAAATTAAGTTACATGATAATTTTGTATTTTACTGCCTTATCTATCTCTTCGGTATTTTTATAACATCACACAAAAGTAATTTCAGAGAAAAGATGTGTATATTCAAGTCACAATGACTTGACACATTCTTGGTTTACGGTAAACGACTGACACGGCGCAGCTCGATTCCAGTGCAGTAATACAAGGTACCGCTATTGGAGTAATGCAGCTATTAAACGTCCCGTAGCCTACGTGACTTGCCGTCATTTCGTCATCACCTGTAATCTTTTTTTTCCAGCCTTCCAAACTGCACATTCATCTTTGTTAAACTGGCAGTGTAAACTATACAAAGGCAATAGATATATCAATTCCACATTTCTACACCACCGTTGTAAAACCTCTCATGGGTGGAAAAACTGGCCTACTACCAGCATCCTATGTAAACAAGGAAGGAGCTGAGGCTTTCATCACCAACACAACCTTATGAAATTCAAATTAGCTTCTAAAAATACAGTCCATTTCCTGATCAAACAAAAAGCTGCACTTGGCAGCAGGAGGCTTTTGTTGCCTGCTTTATTATCCAGACTGCACTCGTTTTGGGATTGAAAGGAGATCATACCTTCAATCTTGTTTTCCTCTGTTCTCCTCAGTGCAGGACATATAAATTAATGTCAGATTTGGTTCAGTATTGATACTCAGTATGCCATAAGAAGCCCAACACACAAGTGAAACATACCATGTCAGGAGAAGATTTGAAAACAGCTCTTAAAATTTATTTTTTTCCTATACAAAAGTTTTCACTAAATACAAAGCACATCATGGTTAACTATGTTACAGTAAATGATGTATGAATGTAAGAGCAGCATCTACGCAATTCCTCCAGGTGCAGCAGAATGACAGTTTTGTTTCGTCCTTGTACAGTTTATTTTTTCTTACTGAAACGGTCTTCCCATAGCTTGCTGATTTTCCACAGAATGTGTAGTGTAAACTTAAATATAGGGAAAATTGACTATTGATCAAAAGTGTTCCAGTAAATTAATATGAATATGAAGATGTTCAGATGTGTGTCTCCAATCTGGATTTTGTTATATTATGTAAACTCATTTTAAAAATGAATGAAAATCCAACAACTGTAGCAGGAAAAAATTATTTATCAATTGATTTTTGGGGTGATGTTGCCGTATTGCTGCTCGTTTTCATTGCATTGTGATTACAAAGACGCTCTAATGAGCTACATTATGTTACATTACATCATGCTAATATGGCTGGTTAGGTTTAAGGGTCCTTCATGTATGAACTCTGTGATAATGTGTCGGTTATTAATGATACTGATTCTTCTCTGTTGAACCCATGGTCCACGTCAGACTACCACGGTTGCCTTGCCGATGTTTTCTCCCTGCAGCATCCCCATAAAAGCAGCTGGCATCTTTTCAAAGCCCTTTGTGAAGTGCTCCCGAACCTGCAGTTTGCCCTGCAGATTAATAATAAATAAAAAAAAACACAAAAATTAGACTGTAGCATAAAACACAGGCAATCCTATCAAGAGATTTGTTTTTTAGTGACTTACCTCTTTCAGCCATCCCAACAGCCTCTTGGAGGACTCAGGGTGCTTGTCCGCCCACCTTCCAACCAAGAAGCCCTCCATCTTAATCTGCTTGAAGATCATGGTGAGGTGAGGGTATGGGCCTATGGAAGGTGAAGGTTGTAGAAAAGAAAACAGCTTTTAGAGCAAGTGCAGGGAATCACCAAAGGTAGTTTCAGTAACACAATGTCGCCCTCTAGTGAAAAATACTTGAATAACTTGTTTATTTAAATTAGGCATTAAGTTAGAGCAGAAGAATTGTCGAAAATGAAATAAGGGGAGAACAAACCTGTTTGTGGCGTGGTGTCATTGTATGTGGAAATAGCTCCACACACGGCTATTCTCCCTAAGTTCTTCATCTGTGGTATGGCAACACTTGAAAAAGGGCCTCCCACCTAAAAATCAAAGAGTGTGAGTTAAACCTTGGAAAAAATGTGAAACATAGGTGAAATTGTAACTAACCACACAGGACACATCAACATCTTAGATAATGCATTGCTTACATTTTCAAAGAAGCAGTCATAACCCTCTGGAGAAGCCTTCTTCAGTGCTTCCTCCAGGGAACCCACGGTCTTGTAGTTGAAGGCCTCGTCAAAGCCCAGCTCTTTGAGGAAAGCCACCTTGGCGTCGGAGCCTGCGGACCCCACCACCTTACAGCCCTTGATCTTGGCGATCTGGCCCACCACGGAGCCCACTGCTCCGGCCGCAGCATTCACCAGCAAGGTCTCACCCTTTTGGAGCCCCAAGACCTCTTCTATACCCAACAGAGCAGTCAATCTGGGGAAGACCAGAAAAGAGAAATAATTCTACTACAGAAATCTGAAAAAGTACCATGTAGCACGGAAGAGCCAATGCGACCACCGTGGAGTAAACTCTTTGTAATTGCTTCCATAGCCAAAGTTATCAGTGTTTATAAAACAGTGACTTCAACTCCACTGCAGGAACATCTGGAGTCCAACCTGTTGATTATCTCTAAGAAAGACAAAACCAAGCTGTTCTGAAGCTGAGAAACAACTCTCACTAAAACAAGGAAATGAAAATACTTTTTCCAAATAAGCTGTTTTATCAAACATTTGCTCAGGAAAGGTTAAGTATTATTTTTGTATTGTGGAATAATTCACACATGGGAGTAGCCCAAGTATACTCCACAGCTTTAAACACTTATAGCTGACCTGCCATATCTCCTTGAGTTATGTGTTGAAACTACCCTAACATTTACTAGGTAAATACAAAGCACATTAGTATTTGTCCTGATGATTCATATTATTTTTCCCTATACTTCTTTAAGCCTCTAACCATGCATTCAACCTAACACGTGTCTCACCCTGGCATGCCGATGGTGCCCAGAGCCAAGGACAGGGAGACGTCTTGGGGCCAGTCAGACATGATGGGAATGAGTTCTTTCACGTCACTAACCGTGTGGGTTCTCCAGCCGGAACGAGAGACAACATGGCTTCCCACGGGAAATGCTGGGTTCTTACTTTGAATCACTCTATAAAAGAAGAAAAAATCTAAATAACAACAACAAAAATAAGAAGAAACACCCATACAGAGTTTGGCATTTATGCACATTGGTTTACAACAAAGTTAAGAATAATACATTGCATGTGAGTTGAAAGCAAATTACTTTGGGAGGTTCGGGAAAGTTTTGGTCACTGAGTAATTTATTCTGCATGTTTATATACAAAAACGTTCCCACTGAAGCAGACTGAGCCTCTGAACTGTCAGCCAAGAACATCTGTTTGAAGGCTGTGGTAATTAATAGCAGGTGCAAGATTGGCCCTGTTTGCACTCTATATCATGGCAGATAAAAGACATTCCTATGTGTGTGTGTGTGTGTGTGTGTATGTGTGCGTATTTTTTTCTTACTTGGCCACTTGAGTTCCAATCATCACGTCCCCTTCTTGCATGCGAGCTCTACTGAACGGCCTGGAGGGACAAACATTTTATGTGCATTCCTGGTCTTGAATTAGTATTGTGAAGCCTCTCTTGTAACACTACAAAATATATTTAGATTTTTTTTTTCACCCTACTAACCTCATGTATGGGTCAACACTGAGAAACACTGCTTCCAAAAGCACCTCTGAATCAAAAACAGACATCAGTGAAACAATAATTAAGAGCACACTTAAACTACAAATGTTTTCCTCTTCTGCTTCTGAATAAGTCAAGTTAATACCGACGTTGGCGTTTATTGTTTTGAGACAAATAGTGTTTAATCCACTTCAAGTTTACATAGAGAGAATATAGAGACATCTTTACCTCCATCTTTGGGCTCAGGGAGCTCCTCCACCTTGAGCTCAAAGTTACTGTCCTTCGGGAAGCCTTCAAAGTGCTTGGTCAGGTTCCACGTCTTAGCTTGGACCATGATTCTTTATTTAAACACAACACATGTTAGGTGTACTCACTACTCACCTAAGTGAATTCATGTGAACGCTATAATTACCTATTCAGGAAAGCCTACTACAATATTGACTGTAATAAAAGGCATTATAGCTAATTATAGGCCTGTGAAATAAGCTATCAAAATCCAAAATTGATAGGTCCAGCTCAGATTGCAGTTTTAGATTAGATTTGGTTTTAAGCTATAATAATTGAGTGTGTATAGTTTCACAGTATACTCTAAATCTCCTATACAAAACAGTAAATAAAGAATAATGCATGCCACCTTAAAGGAACATGCCTGCGCACACACATAAACACATTTACAGCATATAATCAGGAAGAAACCAGTTGAGACATTTCATAACTCAACCATATCAATGAGTCAACTTTTGCTTTCTGCAAAAACACAATGGTGCTATTGTTAATACCGGTGAAAGAAGATCATAGGTCAAATGTGATAATGTAAATATAATTACCTGAGATAACACAAGTAACCGTGTCGAAAAAGCAAACAGCATAAAATTACAAGCTCATAAACCAGAGCAGTGCACTCTTGTTGAGGACTGTCTGCCAGGCTGCCTTATATTAACTAAAAATAACTTTCCTAATATAGCAGGTAATCTAAGTCGTTTATCTGGTTTTAGTACGAATACAGCACTATCAGATGTGTCCATTAAACTCACCAGTTCTGGTTCTCCTCAAGAAACGGTAGATGAAGAAGTGAATACAGAAAGGAACTGGCAGCGTGGGGGGAGACAACAAGAACGAAGGCGGGAGTCAAGCGTCAAGCGCTGAATGTGATTGGTTGGAAATTTTAGCGCAGCCTCCGACCTGTGACGCAGAACGTTACGTTGTCCCTGCGTGCGTACGTGCAGTCAGTTTGGATGTTTGGCGCGCGAGAGTGGATGAGTAGCTCGGGATGCTAATACAACAGATTTATTTGAATTAAATTGTAAGTACTGGAGTGACAATTTTTTTTTATGAATTTGACTTTTGTTTGTCAGTAAGACATAACAGGACACACCACCGCCTTTGACAGAACTGACAAGAGTCTTGGTAGTTTTCCTTAACTGTCGACTGCGGTGTATAAGTTTAACATTATACATATTCAAATGCGTCTGTAGCTAATGTTACTGTTACGTTATGTGATAAAGATTCAAGTTAACTAAGCTAGTTGGACTTTGCCTTTTAAGGTGGACTTGAAACCATAGCTTAAAACATATATTTCTATGCCAGTTATATTATTAATACACAGAAGTAAGAGGTCGGGGTTTTGCTAATGTTATCATCATCACGTTAGCTGCCTGCGTTAACAGCTTGAGCAGTATTCAGTTGTTAAATATTCCCAAAGTTTAGTGATCAATGAGCATTCCCATGGAAGCTCACCATTTAGCCTCGCCCTGTTAATCCATCATATCAATCACTGCTTAAAGACTTAAAAGGAAATATATTACTCAATAGTTTTTTCTTAAAGGCCTACTTCACCGATTTGAATATGAAGGTGTATTGAATTCTGAGATCCTATGTAGTATAAATGTGCAAAAAAAATTAAAATCGGTTCATCCTAGCTTGAGAAAAGGCATAAAAAGAGTGTTTTTTTAACCCTATATTTCTCTTTCTCGTGACATCACAGAAAGAGAAATATATGGTAAAAAACGTACTTTGTAAATATTACTGTGATGTCACAGTAAAAGACATCACAGTAATATTTACAAAGTAAGTTTTTTTTAACCCTATATTTCTCTTTAATTCTCTTTGATTTAATTTTTTTTCGCACATTTATACTACATAGGATCTCAGAATTCAATACACCTTCATATTCAAACCCCGATCTTCTACAACTGGAAAGTACGCATAGCTTCAAAGCTGTTGAATTGTATTGATTCATACTGTGTTTTCCCCCCTCATATTTAGTCTTCCCTAATTTATGAGTGAACCATCTATTACATATACATCCCAATATATCACAATAAATCACCATTAAACAGTTTGACTTTGAAACAGTGTCTACAAAATAAACTAAACTAAATGCTTTATAGAAGATAGTAACTGCTGTATCATTACCTTGTAACTGCAACTCTTCAATTTTGTGCAAGTTGTGGTTTAAATGTTTAACAGTAAAACCCATTACTGTCCCAAGATGTTTGTGTGAGCAAGTGGTTGCGGTCTTTTATATAGTGAGTGCAATAGGGCGTTATCAACACATGTATTTCCTGTAACAGACCAACAAAAGAAAAGTGATATCTGACTAGGCTTTACGTAACTGATACATTAGCGCAAACACAGTGTTGACAAAAAGGGATTTTGAGAACAACCGTTCTCCAGAAACACTGAATCCACCTTTTAAAGATAATGTATATGCTTTGTAATATACACTGTATGACTGTCATTGTGTTGATGTTCACATTTTTCTCAATAATCCACATTGTGCTGCTCTGTAACAAAAAAAAACAAGGGGGGCAGCCAGAGAACCACCATGTTAGACGGTGGGCAGTTTGTGGAGGCCCTGGGCCGTCTAGGTTATCCCGGTGCGTCGTCACTGAAGCCCTCCGAGTTCGACTGGCTGTTTGACTGCGCCCCGGAGAACCTTCACTTCTTGCGCTTTGTCTGTCGAAGCCTCAACCACAGCAATGTTCTCACCACGGAGGAGGCACGTGCTTTTCAGGAGCTACGGAAGTCCAACAAACCACTTCTGGATGAAGCTGCGCTGGGCGAGGTCCTTAAAACTATCGGACCTTCAGACGGGAGCAGTGCAAACATCTCGTCTTCAAGTTCCTCAGCTGTGTTTGCAGCAGAAGGGGACGTGGCCATAGAGGACTTGGAGGCGGAGCTCCAAGCGCTGCGTAAAGAGAAAGAGCTGAAACAACGGCGCTATGACAGGTTGCAGGTCGTAGCCACCTCCCGTGCCGATGTAGACCTAAGACTAAGTACAGAGCTGGAGAGCGCTGCGTGTAAGCTAAAGGAGGCTAGTGCTTCCATCGGAGCTGAAAATGCTGACACCAACACTTTATTGCAAAACCTAACAGACGAGGTGAGCAAGCTTTCTTCATATCTCTCAGTTAAGCCGGGAGCCGAACAAAACGGAAAAGAAGAACCAACAAATCCTTCAATCTCCAAAAGCCCCAGTGTCCTCTCTCAGCTTCCCTTGGATCCCTACCTGCATCAGGAGGAGCTCAACACCAAAACACTGTCTGCCCTCACTCAGAAGAATTTCTTCAAGGGAATCTCCGACATCGTGGAAACTTCCTGCTCCGAGCGCTTCCAGGTGCTCGACCTCAGTTGCTGTGAAGATGGAGAGAATGAGAAGGAGGAGAGTGAGAGTGAGAAGGAGGGTGGGGGGCGGGATAGGGAGGAGCGGGTGGTGGAGCGCAGGAGGACGGAGATGGCCCGGCTGCAGTGGGCTCACATCGTCGCCCAGCACCAACTGATGCAGGCCGCCGCAGAGGAGAAAAGTGTCAAGGCTGGACTCGACTGGCTGTCCGAGAACACCAAGGTAAAGCAGATATATGCAGTCCATAAGAATACCATGGAGAAGTTCTCAGTAGCATTGCAAAAACGTTTTTGATCTAACCCTGTCCAGTTTCTACTTTTTCTGGCTTCTTCACTTAAGCTCTCCTCCATGTCTCTCTTTCTACCAGAGCATTTCCACCTCCTCCTCGCTGCATGTCCGCGAGGTTGTGTCCAGGAAGGAGCTGCAGGCGGTGGAGGCTGAGCTGGAGGCTTTGCTCCATGGACCACTACCTGCTGCTCTAAGGGAGTCAGCCCGGCTGCTCAATGTGCCCGTAGTGAGGGGAGACCTGGCTCTGCAACTGGCCAGGCAAGACTACTACACCTCCAGACAGGATCAGGTGAGTTGGTCAAATCACCCATGTCACCCAGAGTTTTTCTCCAAAAACATGTATTTTGCAGGCAGGAAAGAGGTCAAGGTTAGCTGTCAATCAACTGAGCTACTGAGAAATCAAATGTCTTGATTTAAAACATTTAAATGTGGTACATCCTGCCTAAAAAGATAAGAATGTGATGAGTGAGATGCTAACTGAATAGATTTTAAAAAATAAATAAAGATTTTAATCACAGATAGAAGTCATGGTTTTTATCCCTGAGTTTGACCATAAGTCATATTATGTAGTACTGTACAGAATTGCGGTTTAGACATGAACCATTACCTAATTTTATTTGTAAGACAATATGGAAATAATTACCAACAGCCAAAGTAAAATGAAATTTTAAATCTTTCCTCTTAGGTACGTGACTACCTGCTCCGCCAGAAGGCATCCTTTGACCTGCTGCACCTAGCTCAGGAGATGGACTTTAGGAGATGGAGGACATGTCTGAAGCAGCTGGAAGACGTTAACAACAGACTGGTAACGGAAGTTGAAGCGGTAACGCTCAGAATCGAATCCCTGGCGCACACCGACCTGGCTATCAACCCCAGGCCCAACCCTATCATCAGCTGCAAAGATGTAGCCTTCAGCAGGTAAGAACACGTAGCAAGCTGTTAAAAACTTTTTCAGATTTTTTTTTTCTTTTTTATTTCTCAATGTCATTATTTTAGAAGCATGTATGATAGACACTTTCCACCATGTCATGCTAGTATACCTTAAATACTTCTTATCCTTATGAACAAATAAATAGACAGAATGGCCAGAGTGTTTTTGTTAAAGAAATTCTTTTTTGATAAAAGAATTTCTATCAAAAAACCCAAGTGTTTTTAATAAAGAGATCAGTCAGGCATTTTCAAAGCAGGTTGGTTTTTACTTGCAAACAGCAAAACAAGGGTCAAACAACAATGTATCTGGTTTGGTACATGGTTGAATACAAAACTGAACTGAAATAGCAGAGTTTATATGTCTGACAAAATGTGTATGTGAACACATTTTGTTCGTGTGTCCAGGGTCTTTGCTGACGTGGATGAGTTTTAATTAAACTGTTAAGGATTTTCCCAGAAACTTGCATCCTGTTTCCCAGCAATGATCAGCAGGTGTTATTCTTCATCCAATGTCTGAGAACAGAAGGTGGGAGTCTGTCTGACTCCCTTTTTCCAAGGCCATTCACAGTACTTCTCTTGTGAAAACAACAAGTTGTATATTGTGAGGTCAAACAAAGTTCACAGCAAAAAGCATTCAAATGTTATAATATATATAAGGAAACAAAGTTTCGTTAACAGTTTTTATACCCAACTTGCTACTATGGTGCTATGTATGCTGCTTTGTTCACACTAATAATCCTCCTTTAAATGCAGGCAATCAGACTTTGAAAAGTAACTCAGAGTTGTATGCAATTCTGTCCTCAGACTGCTCCAGATCCTGGACCATGATTCAGAGCACGGTCGATCAGAACCTTTTCGGACATATGAAGCATTGGACCAGGCAGCCCTGGACCTCAAAGCCGACCTCCAGGTGACCCGCGATGCTCTAGCAGGCGCCAGCCGCGAGCAGTACTACACAGCGGCTCGTCTCTATGGCGACCGTGAGGCGCTCCACAGGACAATGTACACACAGCTCCAGCAGCTGGTCTTAGGGCCGCAGGTACGTCCCACGGCCAACACTGACCAGGAGCTGCTCTTTCCCAATGCACAGGTGGGTGTCTTTCCTTTTTGTTTTATGCACTGTCATCTTGGTCACCAATACATTGCAGAGGCAATCCTTAAAGTGAGTCAGTTGATTTTTAAAATTCTGGTCACTATTGGTGAGGGAAGCTGGTAGCACATTATGTTTTTACTTTTTCACAATGTTGTGTAGTGACACATGTTGGGTATAAAAGCACTGCATGACAAAATGGTTTTCAGGAGGATCTTATTGCATGACGCAGGTTTAATGGCGCTTTTCCACCGCATGGTATCAGCTCGACTCGACTCGCATTTTTGGCTTTTCCACCGCAATTTCATGGTACCTGGTACCACGTAGCGGCTGCTTTTTTGGTATCGCCTCGCTCTAGGGTCCAAGCGAGCTGAGCCGATGCTAAAAGGTGACGTCGGCAGACGGCCGGCCACTGATTGGCCAGAGACTATTGTCTGGCCAATCAGTGGCCAGAGACTACCGGCTTCATTCTGTTGTTTATTCTCCCCAACTCTCCGGGACTTTTGAGTGTATTTACGCCGCGTGCAGCCTTCTCTGGCTCTCTTTCATTTGATTTGCATCACAGATCCGAATTTATTTTCCATATATTCGCTAAGCTCACCCAGTGGTGGTTGTTGGGGAAGTTACTTACATACGAGAGGAGACATGTAGGGCAGCTAGCAGCTAGGCTAAATAGTAGCCAGCTGGGACAGACATGATAGCGAGCGATTACATTACAAGCCTCGGACTGAACTGATTACCTCAATAAAATATTCAGGCTGAGACACGGCTTGCATTTGAAAACACGTATCCTGAAACAAGCACTAAACAGTCAACTTTATCATGCCCGTGTTTACGTGCATAGGGATGTACGTGACGCATCCCTACAGCTGACTGTGTGGCAGAGTCACACATCGGGACAGCAACCATCCCTTTTAATGGCCCGTAGCAATATTCTTTTACTTCTTTTAGCAAACAGATACAAGGGGGGTATTTCTTAAACATTTTTCATCCGTGTTTTTGGCGCTTGGTTCAGTTAATAGTGCAACAACTGCTCGTAATTTCTGCTTTGCTACTTTGCTCCGGAGTAGGCTTTCAGCCCCTTACGACGACCCCGCCCACGTTCAGCAGGTACTATTTGCGGTGGAAAACGACCCGTGCTGCTACCAAACCAAGTTGAGTCGAGTCGAGTTGAGTCGAGTCGAGCTACATGTGCGGTGGAAAAGCGCCATTAGTAACTTTAGGAACAGTTTTGTCTGTATATTTGTCTGCTTGCTTGAGAATATATTCACATTTTAATTATTTGGTAAGTATTTGGATAATATTTTTTTTGTTTTTTATTATATCTTCTCAATGTGAGGATAGTTCCTTTTTTATTATATATGATATATTTCTGTTTCCCACTGAGCGGAACAAAAAAAAGCAATATGTAGATGCCAAAGATTATATTAAACTGATTTGTAAAACCAACACATGAACTTTAAACTCAAATGAGTTAATTTGTGACGTTACAAGAACAACATATGTGACAATATGATGTAATTTTGACCCCCACGTCTCTAAAATGTGTCTAAACACTGCCTGTTGCTGTTTCTTTCTTTGTTAATATCTCATCCCTCTTCCTTTGTCTGTACAGGAGCTGACGGTGAAGCTTGTGGAAGTGGAGTCTCAGCTGCAGGGTTTGCAGCGCGTCATGCAAGAGATCATGGGCGAGGTCAAAGGCAAGCGCTCTCAGCTGGAGCGCAATGCCCTCCTGAGGCGGGAGAGGGAACTATACATCTACTTCCACTTGGATTCACGGCTACTGCAGAAAGTAGTGGAAGATCTGGAGGGCAAAATGGCTGCGAAAAGAGGGCAGCAGTAAAAACCTGCCAGGAAGAATGAGTTCAATTCAGCAAGCAGTTCATGTGCCAAGGGAGTCGATCCGTGTTATATAGTTTGAAGAGATCTAACAAGTACACTTTGCTTACAGTGGAGGAGGTATAATTTGCAAACCCTCCACTCTAGCCCTACTCAAAATCTGGACCTTCATCTGGTTTGTGCAGGAGATGGAAATCATTCCCTTGAGTCTTTGTTCACTCATCTTTTGGACAACGCTCAACCTGGGAACAAGTTTGGTTCTTCAATGATTGGGAGTAATTTGAGTGTGTTTATTTTAAGCAAATTTTACATATTAAAACATGTCTTGTTCTGTTTTGCATTGTTCTAAAAATGTCCTTGTCTTTGTTTTGTCTGAAGTCAACTGATAAATAAAGTAAAAGATTGTGAAAGTGAAAGTATTTTTTTTTTTTAAGATTTTTTTTAAAACCCTGATCAAAAGGTTTTTGCATCTTATGCAATGTGTTTTTGAGATGCTAGTTTAAATCTGTCTTTGTGTGTTACTCTCCCCTTTGCCCTTTTAGGCCATTGACAGTTGAAGAGTCATAAGATCTTCAGGTAGAGAGAAAGAGCAGCAGGCAGTCTGACAGGGCGGAGATGGATCACTCTAGCAGCAGGTTCCACTCAGGACCTCTGTCCCAGTCGGCCCAGAAGATCATGGCTGCTCTTCGGTCGCAGAGTCGACATCTAGCCAGACGAAGCCACAACTCCTCCTACAGTCACAGTCAAAGTCAGTCAGGGCTCCAGCATAAGCGTATATTATTACAAAAATAATAACAAAACAGACCTTTCAATCAAAAGTTTTTTTCTTAATTGGAATTGTCGAAACTTGTAGGAAAACAGATTTGTATCTAGGTAACATTTGGGATATTGTTAATAGGGGTTGATTAAGTGTTGCTCTGTGACAGTGTTATTTCAGACTTCTTAGGTGTTGGCGTAATCCAACAAAAGTTGTCTGATAAAACATGGCTATAAATGATTACAGCACTGCTTGAGAGAACCCAAATTTGCTTTAATTTTCTAAAGCATTAAGTTCTGTGTGTAACACATAATGTGCCACATACTTAATTTTTCAAGAGTAAAAGCTGAGACTTGAGATATGTTGTAGAATTGACAGGTCAGACTTTTGCAGCTCAATTAGGCATTTTGTATGTTATTTAATATTACATTTTAGTAGTTCCTCAGCTACGGTGGCGCTGAGCATTCACCAAATAAAAAAAAGTTTCACAGCAGGATCTCGTATTTACGAGATAAGTATCACCCTCTCATTCATCAATAAAGATGTCTGTGTGTGTGTTTGTGTGCAGACGAGGTGAACCTAGCCATAGGAAAACGTAGGCAATTGCCTTGGTTTCTGGACTACAATGGACCCCATAATCAATACAATTATTGTAAATATTTGTTTACTGTTCATTCATTAATCAGCGATCGCATCGGGAAATGAGGGACACACTTAGGTTGCGTTCCGAATCGCATACTTTCTACTATATAGTATGTAGAAAAAAGATTTAGGATGTCCCGATTCTTGTGGCCAGATTTAGGATGGTTAGAATACCCGGATGGTCTACTTCATGCGGCCAAGATTGTCCCTGCGTTCCAATACCCGTTCAACAGGCCCTCGTTCACTTGCCCTATGCACTTGCCCTCGGGGGAATCCCCGCCGCCATCTTAAGTGTCGTTCCAATTGTCTGGAAACTGAAGTGAACTTCGTGAGATAGACCCTCGGAGGGCTGAGTGATCAAGTGAACATCCATGGTCACTTCGAGGTGGATATCACCCACAGTGCATTGCAGTTCGTCTTCTTCTTCTTCTCCTTTTATTTTCCGGTAGACTGTATGCTTTTAGGGACATCGCGGCCACCCGCAGGACAAATATATATATAAATATATTCCAAAACGACTCAAGGAACAATGCAGTGAATGTATTGCAGTTTACACATTGCTGCTATAACCAATGGCTGCCAATTAGAGGACTATTTAAAACAAATGTTTTTGGTTGAAACTAACATAAATAAGAAAATATGTCGGAGCAAACAATTTACATGTGTAAGTAACAATATCTTGATAATCTGAGTTACCGTGTCGAAATTCAATGTTTGTTATGCTATGGAAATGGCTTTCTGCAACATAGGCTACCTTAGCAGAATGTTATAATTCTGTATCATTTGCATTCAGATTTATGTAACCGACGGTCCATTGCGACTACAAGGGCAAGTGCCGAGTGCGTTCCATTTAAATCCCCCGCTCCTCCCCCGCCCAGTCTCCCTCCACACTCCAAGTTCCCTCCGTGCAACGTATGCTGTTACGTCATACCAAGGGCTGAGGGGAGGTGAACGAGGGGAAGTGCAACTACTAATGGAACGCAGGGCCTTAGTGTTGAAAAGTGCATCCTATTTGGGCGATTCTGACCCACAATCCAGTGCGCACGTGAAGTGACGTAACATCGACGAAGCCTATAGGTCCATGTTATGAAAACAAACGGGGATGCGACGGATATAAAAGCAAGAGGCAAGATCAAGGCGCAATGTTATGATGAAATAAGAGAGAAAAGTACGTCCCAATAGTATGCCTACTGCATCCTAACTAGATTCTTTTTATCGTCAGATGTAGTATGTAGAATAGAAAAAAGAAAGAGTATGCGATTCGGAACGCAACCTTACACTTTTTATATGCAGTTTGTTCATTATGAGCCACTGGAGCCACCGTACTGTGTTGCCTCATCCAATCAGAATGCCCGGTGGGCTAGTTCACTTTTACCTCCTGTTTGTTACTGTATTGGAGCGCAGTTTAAAGCTACTACGAGTAAGTCGGCACGTTGGCGACACCTTTGAACAAAAGCGGTAGTATTATTACGACGCCAGCTGTCGTGAAGCTGTTTTGTAGCTCGTCCCGGGAGTGCAAGAGTCAAATAATCAGGAAGCAATATGGTGCGTGGCGTGTCCGTGTGTTGAAAGTGTGAGGGCACCGGACTCTTTTTGGCTCCGTGGGTCTATGGGTGACAGCATCAACTAATGCCAGTAAGTGCTAAACACACCTGATTGCAATGAGTTGATGCATTGTCGCCTCTCACGGAGCTGAACGAGTCCCCGTGTCCTCACACAAAGCGAATGAACGAGAGATGGCAGTTAGTTAGTATGGATCACGATGAGGTAATGTGTTGTTGTAAATAATGACTATTTCAGATGAATAATGGTCATCTGATGATGCTGGTGAGGCAAAGTAAACTTTGTTTTAGTAGGCTACCGCTCATTCATTTAGGAGTAAACACTGCAGTCTAGTTTCGCTGCGTGAAATTGTGGTTGCTTGGCAACGCCCTCCCGCCCGACTATCACTCTCCCTTTTAGCTTTTCTTCATTGCATTTTCTTTTCTTTCTTTGATGGTTCAGCCCCGTTATCAGTCATTATGACGACAAATAACTGTCTCAAACAAGGCTCCCGCTCCCCTTCCCTCACCTGGAGGGATAGGCTTCTCAATTCACGTTCCTGCGCCACACTGAAATCTGTGACCAATACGGATATGTGACCATAGAGCATGCACGCGTGAACCGAAAATCGGACTGGGTGTACGACCAGATCAAATGCAGTAATAAAAACTATATAAAAACGTCTTTCTTTGCACTGATGGTCTCGTTTGCTGTTAAAGGTAATTTATGATTATGAGAGGAAACATGAGGCTGTTTAAAAGATATTTAAATGTTACTCGTAGCCGCTTTAATTGAATGCTTGGATTAAATGCAGTCGTTTAAACTCGGTGTGATCCTTGACTCATGCAAACACATACAAACTTTCTACAAGGAGGGCATGACAATGAGTATAGCCATGTCAACTTTGTGCAGATATGCAGTCACTGAGACTGTTCAAGAGAAAAGCCCAGTCGAACCTCAACAGCTGATCACGGGCGTAAAGCCGAAAGAGTGTCCCTCAGTACCCGATGCGATCGCTGATTAATGAATGACTAATTAACGACTGCATTTAATCAAAGCATTCAATAAAACTGCGCTCCGATACAGTAACAAACTGGAGGTAAAAGTGAACTAGCCCACCGGGCATTCTGATTGGATGAGGCAACACAGTACGGTGGCTCATAATGAACAAACTGCATATAAAAAGTGAAAGTGTGTCCCTCATTTCCCGATGCGATCGCTGATTAATGAATGAACAGTAAACAAATATTTAAAATAATTGTATTGATTATGGGGCCCATTGTAGTCCAGAAACCAAGGCAATTGCCTACGTTTTCCTATGGCTAGGTTCACCTCGTCTGCACACAAACACACACACAGACATCGTTATTGATGAATGAGAGGGTGATCCTTATCTCATAATTACGAGATAAGTATCTCGTAATTACGAGATACTTATCTCGTAATTACGAGATCCTGCTGTGAAACTTTTTTTTATTTGGTGAATGCTCAGCGCCACCGTACTCAGCTGTTTCGAGAGAACTCACTTTTTCTCCTGTGTTGCTGTGTGTAGTGGAGAGGTTTGGCAGCCAGAGGGAGCCGTTGTCCCAGAGCAACTGGAGCATGAGTCAGGAGGCGAGTAGAGAGACAGACCGGTAAGACAGAACAGATAGACGCTAAGCTTGTTAGAAGCTAAGCTTGGGTATAAAAACATGCACTTATGTTAAGTTAGGATATCCATTTTATTAATGTTATTTCTCCTGCAATCAGAATGTTTTTACTTACCTAAGCAGATCCGTGCAGAAGCATTTTGACCCTCACAGTAATTGTGATTGTATATACTGTATAAACTGGCACAAAATGACATTATACTTGATTTTCAATAATAGAAGATGTAATTATTTATGGGTTGGACTGTTCTGTAACAGGCAGTAGTTAGTGTTATATATGCATCATATTATATATCCATACAATAATATATTCTAAACCTTAATGAACATAATGCAATAAATTTCTGTGGCAATGTTATGGTTCAGACCAGGATCCAGGCCCAACGTGTCCCCCTTTTCCACTTCCTATCATGACTCTTCCAGCCAGTGGCAGAGCTCTCAGACTATGGGCTACTCTCAGCAGTCACAGACACCAAACCGCGCCATGCAATCCCAGGCTGCCCCCTCTTCCTCCTCCCACTGGGACCCCACACTCCAAAGGCAGCCGTTTCAGAGGGAAACCTATTATCAGGGCTCACAGAGTTATTCCCACAGAAATGACTCCCAACCCCCCCCTGCTTACCAGTCCAGACAGGCTCTGTCATTCACTCAGCATGAGGTGACTGACACAGCAGGCTCTTTCTCCCATAGAGATAGTTACAACCTGTCCCTCCAAACACCAACAAGACTCTTTGAACAGCCAGCTACGCCATGGAGGAAGTAAGTAGAAAGGGAAATGAGGATAGCATTTTATTATTATCTTAGTTCAGTATATAAATGTACAGTGGCTTGTATCAGGACCCTTTCATGTTTTGCACACTTTATTGTGTTGTATATTTGTTGCCCATAAATCTGCCCCTTAACGCATACTGACATAGTGAACTTTTTTTTCAAATGTATTAAAAATAAAAAATGGTTGGTGAGGGAAGGGTAAGCTTAGGGCGAATTGTCATTTTTTTCCCCCTCAAAATTAAAATGACAAAACAATAAGGTGTTCAAAAAGTGAAGGGGTCTGAATGCTTTCTGTGTGTGTATTTACAGTAACATGCTTGAGAGTACTTCCAAGTATTCAGAAATGTTAAGCAGTTAAAAACATTTTGCTTTGACATTCTTTTTCATTTTAAGATACTTACATTTTATTAACGCAAATGAAAGCGATCTGAAGTTTGTATTGATGATCTGCGGTTGCTGGTTTTGCCAGTGAATATGACAAATTACGCATGATCTGTGTTTCACTCTACTAGCTCCACTGAAGAAATGAGGCCGTCGTTTATCCACAACCTTGCTCTAGACGAAGAGGGTCCGGATGACTTATTGTTCCCAACATCGGAACAACATAAAACCCATAATGTAGCTCGTCACCCAGTTTCCTACCGCCTCAAAGCAAGGGAAGAGACAGAAATTGACACATCAACTGCGCAGGAAGAAAATACGGTTAGAGAGAGTTGGAATGTCCCCAGAACTTATCTAGAAGAAATAGTAGCTACAGACAGTCTAAGTGAAGAGCTACTACCTTCATCCTACCCCACTGAACAGGCCACTAGTGGAGGAGAAGATGGAGACATGCCATATCAGCAACCAGAGTCTGAAATAATCCACACTGGAAGGATGCATCTAGTTTCCACTGGCTTTGACACAAAACAGGAGACTTATAATGCAAATTCACCCAGACAGATGAAAAATCTAGTTATGGAGGAAGGAGTGGAGATTGTAGTGGATTGTGAAAATATGATTGAGGATCAAGAACATAGGGATGAGAATGGGTCTGCCAATGAAATGGAAGGAATGTGTTTATCTACCAACAAGAGCTTTGGTTTAGAGAGTGATTTGAACTTGTTATCTACAATAAGTATCAGCAACCAAGTCTTTGACTCTGATACTGAAGGAGAAAACCTTGGGGAGAAAGACTTTGAGTACAGAGTTAAAAGACCTGAAATCAAAGTTGAACATCCGCATGACATTTGGAATAAAGAGATATCAGTGGGATGCCATAGTGGCAGCCCGGAAAATACCTCAATATCTTTAGAAAACGGAGGCCACTGCCAAACTGAAAACACTCAGCAGGTCATGTGTCAGACTGTGACTGAAACAGATGAAAAGCAACATACAGAAAATCCACGGTTGCAGTGTGAGACAAACAAATTAGTCCTGGTTGACTATAGCACTGATGATAACCGGGAGAGAGCCACAGAGAAAATAATACATTTATCGGAGGTCAGCTCTGAAGTAGAAACGGTCAGTCGCACTGAAGATAAGATGGAAACAGAACAGCACTGTGGTTTAGATGTCCAACAAAGAGAGAGACAAAGTGAGACGGATTATAGAAAGGTCAGTGAGTTTGTCAGGAGAGACTCTGAGCCAGGAGAGAAGGGAAGGGACCGAGATGAGACTGGGATGATGCCAACTGTTGACAGAGAGGATCAGAGGCAATCTATAGGCAAGTGCCAAATGTGCGAAAAAAAGGGATGGAAATACAAAGAATACTGTGTCATCATACTTATTTTGGTTTATTTTAAGTGAGTGGAAAAACGCACACAACGTTAAAAAGCTTCCAGAAATTAAGTTTTTAATTTGGTTGAGACAACAAACATCACACGTTGACATGCTGACCACACAGTTATTGAACTGTCAACAAATATGCAGTCTATGGCGTTTACCACTAGAGAGCGCTAGAATACTTTCTATCTCTGTGCTTTAACCAACTGCAGAGTAAGTGCACTCCAACAATACATGACATTAATCAGTTTTTGTTGTCAGTTAACCACACTTAAAATTTGCATATGTATATATAATATACATATGCATTATATATTCACCACACATTCTTAAATCAAGAAAGGGCTTGGGTTTTCTACATTTAAATATTAGAAGTTTATTGCAGCATGATAAATTAGACCACGTAAAGATTTTAGTGTCCCAGGCAGACCCAGATGTTTTGATTCTGACTGAATCCTGGTTAAAGAAGAGTACTGATGACTCTATTGTGGAAATAAATGATTATAACTTATTCAGAATAGACAGAAACACTAGGGGTGGGGGAGTAGCTGTATATGTTAAATCCTGTTATTCTGTAACACTTTTACTTGCTGTCTCTGTTCCAAATTGCTTTGAATTTATCGCGCTAGAATTATCTTTATCGTCAAATGATTGTTTTGTTGTAATTGGTGTGTACAGGCCCCCTTCAGCTGTAACTAGCTCCTTAAACGATCTAGCACATATGCTCTCCAGTTATGTAAATAGAGAGGTAATTGTGATGGGTGATTTTAACGTTGACTGGCTTTCTGGTGCCTCTGAATCTTTCAAAGAAATCTGTAGCAACATTAATCTTACACAATTAATAACTGAGCCCACAAGACCTAATCTAAAAAACCCAGCAAAACTTTAATAGATTTAATCTTATCAAATAAAATAAATAAAATAGCCTCAGCTGGTGTCTTTGAGTTTGGGATTAGTGATCACTGCCCAGTGGCCTGTATCAGAAGTATTCATTTAAAAAGATCTCAACCTAAAATCATAATTAAGCGTAATTTTAAAGGTTTTAATGAGCAAGCCTTTTTAAGTGATCTCCATCATAGTGACATTCAACTGACTACGCAAATTTCGGATGTTGAGTTAGCCTTAGACCATTTCATCAATACTTTCACCTCAATTATAAACAAGCATGCGCCCCTAAAAAAACATAGAGTAAAAAATAGATCAAACCCTTGGTTTACAAGTGAACTATCTGATTTATTTTCCGAGAGAAATAAAGCATGGTCTGTAGCTAGACGCTCTGGAGATAATACCAATTGGACAACTTTTAGACACCTTAGGAATAAATGCACAGCCATGGTCAGGAAAGCCAAATCTGAATACTACCTTGAATTAATCTCAAACTGCTACTCTAACCCTGCACTATTTTGGAAAGCTGTGAACTATAATAAAAACAATTCTAGCACAGTTCCTACTCAGATCAAATTAAATGGTCACACTCTCAATGATCAAAAAGAGATTGGCTTAGCTTTTAATAAACATTTTGTAGCTGTTGGTCAACTCTTTCAGAATGGAGGATATAGGCCTTCTACCACCAGTAGTAACGTACCGCCTGTCTCTCAAACTCCTCTTTTCAGCCTTGATCTTCTTCCCACAAGTGTTGTTGTAGATGCACTCCTCGCCATTAACCCCAAGAAGTACATGGGAGAGGACAATTTGGACCCCTTTTCAATCAAGCTCTCTACACATATAATATCAAAACAAATTACCCATATTTTTAATCTTTCCATCTCCTCTGGAATAGTTCCTAAAATTTGGAAAAAAGCTCATGTAATTCCTTTACATAAAGGTGGTGACAAGAATAATCTTAATAACTAAAGGCCAATTTCCAAACTCCCATGCCTCGCAAAAATTCTAGAATCACTTATTAATAATCAGTTAAAAACATTTCTAACTAGTGCTTCCATTTTGAGCCCATTCCAATCTGGTTTTAGGGCAGGCCACAGTACTGTCTCTGCTGCGACTTTGGTTGTAGATAACATTATTACAGCACTAGACAAGAAAAAGCACTGTGCAGCACTTTTTATTGATCTTTCAAAGGCCTTTGATACTGTTGACCACCATTTGCTTTTACAGAGGCTGCATGACATTGGCTTTGATCAGTCTGCATGTAGCTGGTTTAGGGACTATCTCTCTGAAAGACAGCAGACAGTTAAACTGGGAAGATACTAGTCTGAGTTTTTAACTGTTACAAATGGTGTCCCACAGGGCTCAATTCTAGGTCCAGTTCTTTTCACAATTTATATAAATAACATTGTTTCATTGCTAAAAAACTGTCACGCCCATCTATACGCTGACGACACAGTACTGTATTGCATTTCCGATTCGGTGCACCAATCTATTCAGAACCTACAAAGCTCTTTTAACACCCTGCAGGACTGTCTAGTGGACCTCAGGCTTGTTCTTAATACAGACAAAACCAAATATATGTGTTTCTCCAGGGCAAAAACGATAGTTATGTATGTAACTACGGTTCTATGAGTTCCGGATGACCGCCAGAGTTCTCTGTCACTCAGACTTCTCAGACACCGCGAGAAGATCCAGTTGGAACAGATCCTCGAGTGACTTCCGGAATATATAGACATTCCCGGGGTCACCCAGGTGTCACAGGTGACTTTGTTGGTATAAAGATCTCGACCTGCGCATGCGCGCGATGGAACATCCAGTGCTGTAAGCACCGCCTCTGGCGGTCATCCGGAACTCATAGAACCGTAGTTACATACATAACTATCGTTCTATTTCGTTCCTACTGACCGCCAGAGGCGGTGCTTACAGCACTGGATGACTTATACCAAAAAGGTCACTAAGAGTACTCACCACTTAAGGGCTTGCAGCCATCAACAAGACAGCCGTCGCCACCGGATGAGGAGCAGCGACATTCACTCTGTAGAACCGCGCAAACGTACATGATGAGGACCATGTAGCCGCGGAGCAGATGTCCTGAAGAGGAACCCCCTTCAAGGCCGCCCACAAAGTAGCCATACTCCTGGTAGAGTGGCACTTAACGGCCAAGGGCACAGGGAACCCCTGTGCTCTATATGCATTCAACACTAGATCCACAATCCAGTGAGAGAGTCTCTGCTTGGACAGGGCAGCCCCCTTCCTGCAGCCCCCGTAACAGACAAAGAGGTTATCTGTCTTACGTAATCTGGTTGTTGCTTCAATGTACGCCCTAAGCGCCCGCACCGGGCACAGCGGGTCTGACACTCTTTCTGCACCCCCCGGAGAGCCTGGGGGATTGAAAGCGGCCAACTCAATTGGTTGGTTTGCGTGATGGGGAGACAAACGTTTGGGCAGGAAGGATGGATTCGGCCAGAGCACCACTCCTGACCCATCTGCGTGCCAGCGCATACACGCCTGGCTCACCGACAAGGCATGGAGTTCACCGACCCGTTTCGCAGTCGCAATGGCGAGGAGGAAAGCCGTCTTCATAGACAGCCGTGTCAGATCTGCCTGACTTAGCGGCTCAAATGGGGGTAGACATAAGGACCTCAGAACCACTTGCAAGTCCCATGATGGTGCCCTCAGGGGTCGTGGTGGTCGAAGCCTCTGGGCCCCCTTTAGAAACTGCCTGACTAGGTAGGGGGACCCTGCCGTCTGGCTATCAACCCTTGCATGTGCAGCCGAGATTGCAGCCACATAAACGCGCAGGGTCGAAGCAGCCCTGTTGTTGTCCAACACAGACTGCAGAAAGTTCAGTATCACCACCACCGAGCAAGTCTCCGGGACTTCGCCCTGTGCCACGCACCACTGTGAAAACAACTTCCACCTGTTTGCATAGAGCAACCTAGTGGAGGGTGCTCTAGCACTAAAAATAGTGCGGACCACCGACTGGTCGCAAGACGTCAGTAGTGGGTCCTGGCTCTCAGGGGCCACACGCACAGCCGCAGGCGCCCCGGATTTGTGTGCCATATACGTCCGCCGACCTGAGACAGAAGATCCTGTCTCTCTGGAAGGCGCCACGCCTCTCCGTTGAGGAGTTTCAGCAATGCTGGGAACCACAGCCTCCCTGGCCAATGTGGGGCCACCAGAAGTAGGCTGTGACCGCCACGCTGGACTCTGTCCAGTGTTGCCAGTATAAGAGGAATTGGAGGAAATGCATAGAGCAGTCTGTCTGGCCAAGCATGAGCCAGAGCGTCCTGTCCTAAGGGGCTGGTCCTCTCCATCAAGGAGAACCAGAGGGGACAGTGGGTCGTCTCCTCGGAAGCAAAGAGGTCTACCACTGCCCTGCCATACCTGTCCCAAATCATGCCCACCACCTCCGGATGGAGCATCCACTCCCCGGAGGGTGGCCCTTGGCGAGAGAGAAGGTCTGCCGCTATGTTCCGGACACCTGGAACATGGACAGCCCTCAAGCTTAGGAAATGGGGGAACGCCCACGTAAGGAGCCCCTGCGCGACCGCAGGTTCCGCCTCGATCTGGTGCCCCCCTGGTGGTTGACGTGGTAGACTGTGGAAATGTTGTCTGTCCGGACGAGAACATGCCTGTTTCTCAGAACTGTAAGGAAGTGCTTTAGAGCCAAGAACACCGCAAGGAGTTCTAACACATTTATATGCTCCAGCCTCTGCTGGGAATCCCACTGGCCTCTGACCGTCCTGTGGCGCCATACTGCGCCCCAGCCAGTAAGGGAGGCGTCTGTCTCCACGACCTCCCGCCAGGAAGCCAACCTCCCTAGGGGCACCCCCGCAACCAGGTATGCCCTCTCTCTCCAGGGTCGGAGGGCCAAAAGGCACTGCCCAGACACCCTGACCATCTTGTGTCCCTGCCACTTGGGGTCCAAGTGGAGGCCATTGGCCCAGATCTGCAGAGGCCGCAACCTGAGAAGGCCTAGCGGGACCACGCTGGATGCCGCGGCCAGCATACCTATTTATTTATTTATTTATTATTCTTTCGGACAATTCCACACAATACACAATTTTCTCTTGAAAATATTCATACATCATACTTTGTGTTGTCCGAAGGGAGACGGAAGAAGCCAAAGGCTTATCAGGTACCGCCCCCATTTTCATCAAATTCGAATTCAGATACACAGTTACTGTTACAGAAAATAAAAATAAAACAAAAAACATTTTTTTTTATATATAGCTATATATATATATATACATACATACATATATACACATATATATATATACACATACATACACATACATTTTTTTTTTTTTTTTTTAAGAATCTGCAGTCCAATACACAATCAATTTTAATGTAATTGCTTCAGCTTTTAAGATCAGTTCAGCACAGTTCAGTTTCTCTGTGACAATGCCAAGTGTATAAAGTGTGAAGTGGCCTTGTATTTGGCCTGTTCCAATTCTTAACTGGTAGTCAAAACACTTCTGCAAAAGTATTCAAAAACAAGTCTGACAGCTGGCCTGTATTATTCTTTACAATATTGATATGTAAGTGACATTGACATTGTGCTCAGGTTATTAGTCTGTAATTTTCAATAATTTTTGAAACATAATTTGCTTTGAAATTGCGCAAACTGCAACTCCCTGTGACAACTTCATCAAGTCCATTCCACAGCTTAATACCCTTTATAGAAATCGAAAAGGATTTAAGTGTGGTCCGTATATTTTTCTCAGTGAATTTATCTTTTCTTCTTAAATCATGCAAAACTTCTCTGTCTTCAAACATTACTTGTAAACTGTTTGGAAGGCTTTTTTTGAAGCCTTGTAAATAATTTGTACTGTGTGGTAATTTACCACATCACGTAATTTGAGAATTCTACCTTCAATAAAAAAGTTATTAGTGTGTGCCCTGTAATTGGCTTGGTAAATAATTCGTATTGCTTTCTTTTGAAGAATCTCCAACGGGTGCAATGTACCTTTGTAAGTGTTTCCCCATATTTCAGCACAGTAATGCAGATGTGGGGAAACTAAACTCCAGTATAATACAAGTAAGGCCTTTTGATTGAAACAATGTTGTGCTTTCCAAAGTATAGAAATACTCCTGGCTATTTTGCCCCTGAGATGGCTAACTTGTGGTTTCAGCTTAATTTATCGTCAATTATTACCCCTAGGACTTTGTGTTGCTTGACCCTTTGAATTTCAATCCCATTTACCTTGATTTTTACAGCGACATCTGATGCTCTCCTGCCAAACATCATGAATTTAGTTTTTTCTAAATTTAGTGATAACTTATTTCGGTTTAACCACTCATGTAACTTAGTCAATTCAATGTTTACGATCTCAACCATATTATTCAGATCTTTCCCCAATAGAAGATGTTTGTGTCGTCAGCAAATAAAATTAACCTTAAGACTTTTGACACTTTACATATGTCATTTATATAAAGCAGGAATAATTTCGGCCCCAAGATTGACCCCTGAGGGACCCCACAAACAATATCTAAGCATGTCGATGTGAACTCCCCTAATTTCACAAATTGTTTCCTGTCATGTAAATAACTTCTGACCCAGTCATGTGCCAAACCTCGAATGCCATAATTCTCCAGTTTATTAAGAAGGATGTCATGATTAATAGTGTCGAATGCTTTTTTGAGGTCTAAGAAAATTCCTATAGAGTACAATTTGTGATCAATAGCATTACTAATAATTTCTACCGATTCAGCCAAGGCCAGTGCGGTGGAATGATTCTTTCTAAAGCCGAATTGACTTTCATACAGAAGTTGATGTTTAGTAATGAATTCATCAAGTCTATTGCTGAATAACTTTTCCAGAATTTTAGAAAATTGTGTTAAAAGTGAGACTGGTCTATAATTAGTAAATGAATGTTCATCACCATTCTTATGTAATGGTATAACCTTTGCTACTTTCATGTTAGAAGGAAAAATGCCTGTTTGAAAAGATAGGTTAAAAAGGTGTGTTAACGGTTTAATAATAGTATCTTGCACTGATTTGATTACTTTCATGTGAAACCCTAGCGCGTCTCTAGAGGTCTTTGTTTTCATTCCAAGCAATATCTCCCTTATCTCGTTGGCCTCGACTGGCTTCAAAAACAAGGAGTGTTGAAGAGACGCTTCGTTTTCACTAGACTCCCCTACACTCTTCCCACAGATCCCTTTTGCTAAATTAGGTCCAATATTAACAAAAAATTCATTTAGTTTATTTACCGCAGTGTTCATGCATTCAAACTTAACGTTATTTTCATGGAAATACTGAGGATAATTATGTATTCTGCTGTCATTTCTTAACACTGTATTTACTATGTCCCACAATTTTTTGGGTTGATTTGCATTTGTTTCTAACAACTTACCATAATATTTCTTTTTACAGTCTCTGAGAATGTTATTTAGCTTGTTACGATAGATTTTATATTTTAACTCCGCCTTTGGTGTCCTTGCTTTTATGAATCTTTTGTACAATGTATTTTTCTTTTTGCAAGCATTTATCAAGGATTTAGTTAGCCACTGTTTATCATGTCTTTGCTTTAAGGCCCTTTTTTTAAGTGGACAATTTTTATCATACAGCCTTTGAAATATCTGCAGGAATAAATCGAAACTTGCATTAACATCCTTCCCCTTGTATACAGAGTCCCAACTTTGCGTCAATAAGTCATTTTTCAGTGCTTCTATCCTCTCATCAGTTTCCAACCTTACAAATATCTCTTTGTTTGTTCTCTGCTGCAACTTTTGTTTCCAATCGTATATAGCAAAAACAGGTAAATGGTCGCTTATGTCATTAATCAGGAGTCCACTTTCTATCAGTCGCAGGAAGAGGCTGTATTCCAGCAACCTTCCCCGCCTGAAGCGCTGTAGTAGCTGCAGAATGGTAGCGACGCGTTTTGGAGAGAGGCAGGCTCGCATGTCCACCGAGTCGAGCACCAGCCCCAAATAACTCACCACCCGACATGGTGCAAGGTTGCTCTTGGAAAAGTTGACCGTGAGGCCAAGCCGATCCACATGGCCGAGGAGCCTGGCTGTGTCCCTGACTGCCTGCTCCCGAGTTGGGGAAATGATTAGCCAGTCGTCTAGGTACGGCAATATCGCCATACCGCCGGCCTGTAATGGGGACAGGGCTGCTGCCACACACCTTGTAAATATACGTGGGGCCAGAGACAGCCCGAACGGAAGGACCTTGAATTGGTACACCTTGCCCAGAAATGCAAAGCGGAGGAACCGCCTGTGACGCTGTGCAATAGGGACATGAAAGTAGGCGTCTTTCAGGTCTATCGACACGAACCAGTCCTCCGGAGCGATAGCCCGGAGGACATCTGCAACACGCAGCATGCGGAAGGAAAAAACCTTGAGGTACCGATTCAGCCGTCTCAAGTCCAGAATGGGGCGAAACCCGCCATCCTTCTTCGGTACCAGAAAATAGGTTGAGTAGAACCCCTTGAGCTGTTCCTGTGGCTCTACTACCTCGATGGCACCCTTCCCCAGGAGGGTGGCCACTTCCTGGGTCAGGACCAGGGATCTGCCGGGATCTTCGACCACAGTAAGTCTGATCCCGCTGAAAGTTGGGGGCCGGCGTCGGAATCGTAGTGTGTACCCGTTGGATAGCGTGAACACCATCCACGGGTCTGTGGTCTGTTCTTCCCAGTAGTCCAGGTGCTGCTGAGAAAAACGTCCGACGGCCGGCCCTTGAGCTTCAGTACCTACCCCCCCTGCCCCTAGGGGCCTTGGGGGGGCGGCGGCTGGGCGCCCTACCTCTTGGCGCCTGAAATGCCTCCCGTGGCGGCGGCGCAGTGGTACGGCGCCAGCCAACCTGCTCGGAGAGACGCTGGCCCCTCGATCGTCCAGCTGGACGTGGTTGAGGGCTATTGGCACTGGGTACCACAGAGGCCCTTGGCCTGTAATAAGGTGGCGGTGTACGCCGCAAACTCGCAAAATGCTGGCTGGCCTGGCCAGCCTGTACACTACGCTCCAGGGCCTGAAGCGCAGCTGGCCCAAACGTCTGGCCTGGCACAACCGGGAGAGACCGGAGGGTCCGACGACACACCTCCGACAGGGGGGACTGCGCCAGCCAAACCTGGCGACGCGCCAACGTAACTGTTGACATTAATCTGCCTAGCTCCCTTGTCATAAAAGCAAACGTCCGAAGAGAAGTCTCACTTATGGTCTGAGCTGAGGGATCAACCTCTGACCCCTGAATGGTCTGGGACAAAGCCAGAACGATATGCGAAAGCGAATTCCCGAGACGGCCCACACGGGCAGCAATGCTGTAGCTTCTGGTAAGCAGGTCGTCCGTAATTCGGCACTGGGGCCGAGGGCAGCGCGCATCGGCCCTCAGCGCCTCATCTGGGGAGACAACCAAGGACGCTATCGCTGGCTCAATTGGCGCTAACCGGTCCAAGCCGTAAGCCCCAGCGTCTCTCATAGTTGCCAGGGCTCTGCTATCACTAGCGTGATGGGACAGAACCCTGGCATCCGGCCAGCACCTATGCAGCTCCGCAATGTACGGCTCAGAGGGGGGACACGTGAAAACAGGGGGTTGAACAGCCTGTGGAAAAAATGCACTTACCGGTGCAGATGAAACCGGAGCCTCGTCTAACCCCAGCTTTGCCAGCGCCATACGCAAGGCTGGCCTAACCGTGTCGCGGCTGGACACTGGCCCTCTAGCCGAGCTGGCCGCCGATCCCTGGGAGAAAGCCTGAGAAGCCAGGGACGCTGCTTCGCTCTGTTCTCCCTCCTCTGTAAAGAGACTACAGGATGCAGCCGTAGACAGCATATCCTCCTCTGCATAGGAAAGTTGTGCAGCCGCGGGAACACACGCAGCGGCTGGTAACCCCTGTGCCCGTTGGAGGTTCTCCAAGAGGGCCTTGATTTGAGCCACGTCCCCAGATAGCGTGCTCACTTGGGTTGTCAAATCGTCGACCCTCTGGGACTTCCCGGGGGGTCCCCCCGCTGCCGAGGAGCGCCGCTTGGCGCCACTAGGACCCACACCCGACGGGGGCAACCCTAGTCCCTCCACCTCAGCCAGCCTAGCCAGCCTTAGTGCATGAAGCATGCAACTACAATTCATGCATGGATCATCCGACAGTGCTTCCCTCAGGTGCTCAACCCCCAGACATGCAGAGCACTGGTCATGGCCATCCTCCGAGAGCAGAGAGGCCGAGCAGATGACACAATTATGGGCGCTTGACATAATGGCAACTTTAATTACCCTATCTCAGTAACTAATTAGCAATTAGCAAATTAATTAGTAGACTATGCAGCCGGGCTCTAGGCGAGAGCACCCGAGCACCGGTGTGACACCCAAAATTAACCCCTTGAAGGCGACTCTGACCACAAGCCGCCTACTGGAGACAAATTAACGCAGGCTTAGGCAATCGAGCTCTAGGCGAGAGCACCCGAGCACGACGCGACACCCCTACAAAAATTACCGTGGCGGCGCTAAGCCCAGCCGCTCACTGGCAACTAATCAAGTAACAACTGGCCTAGGCGAACACACCCAAGCAGCAGTGCAGCAAAGCTAGCAAATACCGTGGCGGCGGCTACTGCCCAAGCCGCTCACTGATAATTAAATAAAGTAAGCAACCGGCCCCGGCGAACTCAGCACCCGAGCACAGCGCAACAGCTAGCGAAAAGAAATTAGAAATTACCGTGGCGGCGCTAAACCCAGCCGCTCACTGGCAACTAATCAAGTAACAACTGGCCTAGGCGAACTCAACACCCGAGCACCGTGCACAATGTTAGAAAAACAATAGTCGAGCATACAATCAGCACCGGGCTTGGCGAAGCACACAAGCAACGGCGCGACCGAAATAATAACACGGCGACTGTGAAAACTAGCCGCCGCTGACGAGCTCAATAATGCAAGGTGGAAGGTGATAGCTACCGCGGTAGCCGGCGGCCACGCGTAGCCTTCACACTTACTCACCCCTGACCGGCTGCAGCCGAAGTAGAAACAATTGCCAGTCGCAGCCTTTGGTGGTCGACGTCAGACCGAAGCACCAACCCGTAGGTACAAGCTACTTGCGACAAAGCTATTTGGTATATTCTCTCACACACGTGTGTGTGTCCTGCTAATCCGCGAGAAGATAGAAGGAACAGATCCTCGAGTGACTTCCGGAATATATAGACATTCCCGGGGTCACCCAGGTGTCACAGGTGACTTTGTTGGTATAAAGATCTCGACCTGCGCATGCGCACGATGGAACATCCAGTGCTGTAAGCACTGCCTCTGGCGGTCAGTAGGAACGAAATAGAACTACACATTTTAATGATTTTAATATGTTTACAAAGAATGGATTTTTAATTGAAAGAGTCACAGAGTATAAATATCTCGGCATCTGGTTAGATGATAAACTCACTTTTCATTTTCATATAAACAATCTTGTTTGTCGACTACGACAAAAAATTGGCTATTTTTATAGGAATAAAACCACCTTCCCTTTATTTAGTAGGAAAAGGATTATTGAGGCAGTTTTCATGTCTGTCCTGATGTGGTCTACCGGCATGCATCACATTCATGTCTTAAACTCCTAGACTCTGTTTTTCACTCTGCTTTAAGATTCATCACAGGAGATGCTTATGATACACATCATTGTCTCTTTTATGAAAAGGTTGGGTGGTCCTCCCTTAAAGAGAGACGTGACGCACATTGGCACATTTTTATTTACAAAGCCTTGACCGGGAAGCTTCCTCGTTATTTAACTGAAATGCTGCACATTTCAGATGGGCTTTATCAAACCCGCTCCACTGACATGCTTATGCTTTATGTCCCACAAGCCCGGTCTGAGCTGGGAAAGACAGCTTTTAGCTTCAGTGCCCCTGACTCCTGGAATAACTTACAGCAACAAATTAAACTAAATACATTCATATCCTTTGGCCAATTTAAACAGACTATCTTGGATCTGCCAAACTCTACTTGTAACTGTTTTAATTAGGCTATATTGTACTTTATTCCTTTTAATTGCTGCCACTCTTCACCACTTTGTAAATGTTTCAATTGTTTTGTTTGTTTTGTATGTATTGTTGTTTTGAATTTGTTTTGACTCGACGTCATTGAAAATGAGGGTCACCCCTCAACTGGTCTCTCGAGGATAAATAAAAGTTAAATGAAAATGAAAAAATGAAAAAATATATATAATATGCTACTCATATTACTTAAATTACTTATATTACTTAAATTACTTATTACTTAAAGTGTAATAAGAGTACTGGAGCTATATTACATTAATTAGGAGTGACTTGAAAATGGAAAACCTAAAAGGCAAGTGTGTACAATTCAGGAAGCAATATATTTAAATGTGGGACTTAATTTGTAACTGCAATACAAATAAACTGCTTATAAAGGGCTCTTGTCCAAATATGCACCAAGACATAATCACAAATAATTTAACAGTCCCCACAAATTAAATTTGTGGGGACTTTCTGGGCGCCAGTTGCTAGTTTATTGCCAAAGCATTTCAAGCTATGTCAAACACTTGCCAATGGCTTTCAGCCATTTTTCTTTCGTCGGATTGACGGCTATGACGGAGCAGTCTTGAGTAGGCTTGGCACTGATGAGGGATGTTGTGTGCCTGCTCACATTACAGCTGCAGGAAGGGAGCATGAGTCTCAGCTGGTGAGACAATGCTGAGTCAACTCACACACTCACACACACACATTCAACAACACAAAGTTGTGTTGTTACAAAATGTCAGTTTGATTTTGGCCAGGATAGTGTTGGCTGACCTTGTCCTGTCACACATTGCTGAGGTTTTACACACACGCACTGTGTAAGCGCCCATACATGTTTACTTAATCACATGGTTATATAACAGAGTGGGTTCATTGATCGAGGATGTGTCTGAAAAGTGACGATCTGATAGAAATGCTCTTGTCTCCTCCCCTCTAGATGACTCGGGCAGAGAAAGTCGTTACACACCGACATTTTCACAGAACTGCAGGGCAAAGAGGTCAGGGTTCAAAGCTCCCTTTCTCCATGGTAAAAAACAGCACCATGACAACATACAAGTGAGTGTCTGCAACATGTATGTAACATTTCAAATACTGTATTACCGCTTCACTTTACGACAACTTTAAATAAAGCAAAGTTGATTGCCTTAGATACTGTATATTTAAATACTTTTTTATACAGTACATAAAGTGGGAGGAGGAAAATATCTTGAATTAAATTAAACAAAAATTGTCTAACACTTTCATTGTGGCAAAAGTTTGTTTTGTTGTCTTAAATACAGAAATACTGATGTTCCCTTTTCCCTGTTATTGTCTGTCTTCCACTCTACCTCCATAATCCCCGGAGGCTAAAGCATCACACCACAAAATCCTCAAATTTGAATATCTGCTTTCAAAAGGATTAGGCTTCTATTTCCCCGATGCACATAGAAATCAATCTGGCTTGTGTGAATCGCCAGCATTGCAGCCTGTGAGAAGTGATAGCTCCCCAATGAGCCGTAAAGTAAAGAACAAAGTCCTGACAAAGTAGTCCACTCTACATATTGCAGAAAAGAAGCGAGAGCAGCAAATAGAACTATAAAGGGAGGTGGAAGGATGGTAGGAAAAAACAATGCAGTGAGGGAACTGAAGGGGAGAGAAGGGAGAGGCTTAAAGATGGAGGAGAAGAAATATGGAAAGAGGTGCAGGGAAGCACAGTATTGCTACAATCAGCAGCAAACACACATCTCCTTTCTCTCTCCCTTGCCACATTCACTTGCTTCCAATTCTCCCACACCCAATACTGGGCTATGTGCCACGGCCTGCCTCAGTTTTCTATCTATATCCTGTAGCGCAGCACCCTGGGGGGGTTCGTGACATTGTCAGCAGGAAAAAAAGGGTTGTGTTTACAGGGAAATGAGGAAGACTCTCCCAAGGGAGCTGAATCATGGGAATTCCTTCATACTGAGCACTCTGCTGAAAACAATACAGAATTGTGTGCACGCATTAAAACTCAAACGCAGACTTTGAAAATCCTCCCAACTTCATTTCCCTTACCTAGGTTTCAAAGAAGACGAGTGCAGGAGCACACAGTCAGGGCTTTTGCTTAAATAGAGACGGCAGCTTACGGCATGAATAATGGAGATGTTTTTAAGATGCTGGGAAGGTTGCAGGGAGGTGAGCGTGTGCCTTTGGGAGATGGGACTCAAATTTCTGTCCGTCACCTTCCTCACCTTTTTTTTCCCATATCTATCTATGTATCAAATTTGCAAACCAAGTATTTTTTTCTTTCTTTTTTTTCTCATAAAGAATAAATAAGTAAGACCCAATGTGAGTGGCGCTATTTCAGACAAACCCTTTCCTGACTGTCTATGTTTTGTCTGGGACGCAGCCTTGAGGGCTGAATGTCTGACGCAGCCATCTCTTCACATCCTTCTTTTTCCCCTGCTGCTTCTTTGGCTCCCAATTTTACTTTCTAAGCTTCCATTGGTCTCTTTCACAAGTGTTTTATCATCCAACTCCCGGTAGGTGCCGAACAGGAATGAATATAATGAAGTAAGGTGGGAATTCTGTGCCGTGTTAAAGCAAATTATGTGCTAGGAATTTGATTTGGTTGACTTTTCTTAACTGATTTGCTGTTATGTATTGATTTTTTTAGTAGCAAAACTAACACAGACATTTAGAGTTTGTTTCCAAGTGTCATCTGATGTTGCTAAATGAGTCCTTCTGAGTACATATGCTTGCCTGTTCTGTTCCTCGTCCCTGTCTGACTACACACCCTCACCTTTTTTGTTGTCTAGACCGCTAATGGAGCTATCCGAGGGAACAACTCAAGCGTGGCACGCGCCCCAACAAGCACTTATTTTCCTCCTGGACAACACTCATCCTCAGGACAGGACTTGGCCTCAGCTTCCATAAAACCAAGCCAAATATTGGCAAACATCAATCGGCGTAACATTAACATAACATCCCCAAGACATTCACCTCATCATCCCCTGATCCCCACCTTCCACTTAAAGAGGAAACATGAACAAGTTCAGCACCAAAATGCTCAGCCTCCTCCTAAAATCTACCTACCCACCCGTCCTCTAAAATGGGCGCCGCCTCATTCCTCACAAAAGAAAGGAGGAGAAGAAGGAGTTAACGAGCTGAAGAGAGCCAGACCTGAAAATCCTATCAATGAACTCCCAGCTGCACCCCCAGTTCCACAGACTAAAACTAGTCGTTCACATAAATCAAAAAAAATATTAGGAGTGCATGGAGACCCGTATGACCCAAAGAAAACCCAGCAAATGCGACGGAGTCAGGTGGAAGAAAGGGTCTGTAAATCAGCTATGAATTCCTCCAAGCAGACCCCATCTTCCCTGACTTGCAAACCACTCAAGAACAAGAGAGCCAATCGGGGTCCTGACCAGGGACCACATGGGCCAAATAAATCACATGAGGGGGCTAATGGTGGTGAGCCCCAGAACCAATCCAAAGCTGGCTTTCTGACTTCAACCCTGACATCTGACCCAAGAGTGAAGGATTCTGGGAAGCTGAACCCAGACGAGAAGATGAAAATTCTTGAGGAGGCTGGGAAGGCCAAGGCGCTGGTGCTCACCTTGGTCTACCGAGATGGAACAACTCAGTTAGACCCAGAACAGGTGAGCAGATCTGGGCAGTGAATGTAACCGAGTTAGAGTTACACACTATTACTTTTAGAATATTGAATTTCTATCAGTTCTTGCACCTCTACAGGAAAAAAAGAGTTGCTTTATCTTGTGCCAAGTTTCTGTCCCAGTTGTCTTGTTAATAGATTAGTGGAAACCGTTTACTGCTTCATTAACTGTTTGCACATTTTAATTTCCCTCTCCGATCCCTGATATAGAAGCTCACTCCACCGGTGTGTGGCCTGCTCGTACTGATAAGAAACAATCCCAACTGCAGCACACCAGAGGACTCGCTCGGGCAAAACGACAGTCTAGTCTACTTAAAACTAGAGCACACACCTGCATGGGCCCAGCAACAGACACACCAGTGCCAAGAACTCTTTACTAGGTATGATTGTGAAGTGTGTGTTTGTTTAAGAGAGTTTACAGTACGTTTTTTGCTTTTGCATTTGCATCCAGCTAAAACAGCTTATGTATATTACTGTTTCATACTTACTTAGTATTAAAATAGAAAACAGGATGTCTTTATGTGTGTGTGTGTGTGTGTCATAGAGATATGCTGCTACAAGTGATAGCAAAAACTCAACTGGTGGTGTGCTATAAAGCCAAGGATTTGCTTTGCACAGCTCTGCAGTTTTACAGACGAGACCTCAGCTGGAAACAAGGCAAAGCACACTTACATAAATGCACATACACACATGAAAACACAAACGTGACGTCTTGCACAGTTCCAATTGCTTAGTTCTATTTACAAACAGTCCTTTATATATTCATTATTGGCATCAACTTTTATCAAGTAATTAAGTTACATTCTTTGCTTTATTGATTCCCCAAAAATGTATCTTCTATCTGAGTATTAAATACTTAGGATTGAAAGGTGGCTGGTTTGTAGTTTCTTCTCAATATATTTTTTTCATTGAGGCACAAGTAATTGGTGAGAAAATACAGCGAAACACAAGACAGAGGAAGGTTGGTAGTTCCAACCTTCACAAACAACAGCATCTGTAGAACAACAAAGATTACAGTGGATTTGATTAATGACAAGCTTTCAAAGACATTCATAACTCCTTCAGCAGACGTTTATAATCAGTTACAAAACCAATAGTCACACAATTCTGTGTTTTTGTAGATGTAATGAAATCTCCAAGAATGTGTTTCCATTTCCATTTTCATTTACGCATCAGTATTAAATAGTGCTCAATATGCCCTGTCTCTCCAGTGGCAGGCTGTCATATCCAGGACCCACAGGTGTCAGGGTGGCTACTGGATCCTGCAAGTCCGTGCTCGTCCTACCAGGACCTTCTCAATAAGCACTGCAAAAGACCCCATACGACACCTGCCCTGGGTACCAAGAAGGTCAGTTAAAATAGCATTTTCTGGTTTCAAGTTTGATAAACTCTTTAAGGACTCCAAGGTCAAGCAGAACACAACAAAATCCTTGTAGCTGGAAAAAGGATAGAACAATGTGAATTCTCCTCCCCACTATTTAAGTATAAAAGTATGTTAATCTCCGCATATTCTATTCCTCACTCTATTAGGTTTCTCAAGTCATTTCAGGTCTCTATTCACTCTGCTGGCTTAACATGGAGCTATGCTTTAAACTACAGGTAAGTTAATGTACAGACACACACACGCAAGTGCGCCCACACACACAGACACACACACACAAACACAAACGCACAGACACACACACCAAACACACCACACAAACCACACACACCACACCACACACACACACACACACACACACACGCAGACACACGCACTTATTGTACCTAAAGTATAGACAATCAACCCATTACCTGACCGATTATTTGTGTGTCTAGAGCCAGGGTCTGTGGGAGCTGTACTCAGACATGGAGTTGAAGATGATCGTTGTTCTGGCAGGTAAGGATACAGTTGTTGTTTTTTATTGTTTTTTAGTTACTATACACATAAATACTACAAACTGTTAAGGGATTTTTCAATTCATTTTTATTTTTAAATTAAGAAATACCCTTGAATAACAACAATAAAGTAAAAACACATTCATATTAGGCTGGTATAGAAAGCATGCACGCCAGGCAGTTTCAGAAGTTATATGGTTCATACTTTGTGTTTATTTTCGGTCCTTTAGTAGTACACATCTTGTCTTTTTGATAAGTAAATACTTGTGTGTTTTCAGCCATGGAGAGCATTCACATCCATGTGGACAAAGAAGCTCTTAAGAGAACTTCAGACTTGCTGGGGGTAAGACAGAACATCCGACATTGCATGTACTGGCTAGAGTATTTCAAAGTTTCTATAATAGTGTTTTTAATAAATAGAGCGTTACATTTTTCATGTTGCTGCAGGCAGATTAGGCAACCCTATCTCTCACAGACAGGAGTTATCAATATTAGCCTCATTGCTCATGTTAACTTCTCACTGTGACATCACAATGGAACAGGCGCAGCATACACAAATATAAATTATGATCAGTGTGTTAAAGACAGACGGCCAAGTAATTTAATTCACATCTATTTAACTGCCTTGCTTTAATTCAAATATGACAGCAGCACAGGAATTGTCAGTCACACACAAAGTGGTTTTATTGCAAAACATGTTAATATATAATATTTAAATGGAAAGAGGAAGCCCAGCCTGTGTGTAGATATGATGTTCGGGGTGGCCTCAAATGTGTAATGCATCACTCCTAGATGATTGCAATTTCGACTTGCTTTTGAACCACACGGCAGTTGACAGCTGCTATATTAATACGAATGAGGGAATAACAGTGGCAAGATATGAGAAACAGGCGAGACCTAAAAAGTGAAGTGAAGGAAAATATAGAATTTCTCCTTTTTCTTCTTGTGGGTAGGATTAGTGCTGTGGTGGGTGGACGTCCTCAGGGGACCTGTCCTGTTTACGTGCAGATAAAAACTAATTCTGGAGACTACACTCAAAAATAATCCTAGACACAAACACATATACAGATTGTGTGGACACACACATGCCTGAGGAATACACACAAATTCCTGATCAGTTTTAGAGGCAGTCATACAAACTCTTAAACCCACTTTCAACTCTAGCAGGCGCCAGTAGGGGTATTACTGTAGAGAGAGTCTTTTGGTGTTTTGCCGCGTGACTATAAATAGAAAGGAGTCTGTGTCTTCTTCCTTTAAGAAGCCCTGCTGCAGGAGGGAACATCAGTGTCTGCCTATGCCAACCCAAAAAGACACACACGCACGCACACACACACCGCCCCCACATCCCCCCGTCATGTTGGATTCCTCTTTTTATCTGAGCTGTCGAGTTTACCTGTCAGAACACCAAACAGAGGTTCCCTCCGGCTTGTCATTCTGAATTTGACAAACATGCACACATAATCTTTTGTCTTTTCGGGTTTACATTAATAAAATGCAAAAGGGCAAACGATCTGTGTTTCTCGGACATCAATATTCAGATTTGTCTTGATAGACTTTCTTCTGCCAACGCCATCGTCAGGATCAAACTGGAAAGACGGATGCAATGCAATGAATTATACAAAATTGTGCCTCGCAATATTAGATTCCTGTACGTGTGTGTGTGTGTGTGTGTGTGTGTGTGTGTGTGTGTGTGTGTGTGTGTGTGTGTGTGTGTGTGTGTGTGTCAAACTGAGTACTCAGGGGCCTAGCATCCAATATTGATGAGGCAGTCTGGAACCTGCTCTGGGCTAAGAGCGAGAGGAAAGTACATATTTTGGAAAATGTCTGCCAGCTCCTCTGCTTTTTCCGATTCCCCTTCCCCTGTCCGGTTGTCTCCTTCTTACATTGCCTTCTAATGCCTCTGCCAGTCATGCTGTCAAGTTTTGTTTGTCTAACCGTCTCATTCATTTGTCTGATGTCTGTTTGGTTCAAATGCCATTTTCTTTTTGGTCTGCATATGTTCCTCTCATCATCTCCCCATCTAGTCACTGAATAATTTGTCATATATATATTTCTTTTAAACCCTTTAAAGCTATTGTGCGTACCTCTTTCATATGAATGTCGGATACATTCCAGCCATTGCCAAATGATCTGACACAAAGTTGATTAAACCTATCAGCTTCACAAACTCTCTTTGTATTTTTCAATATGGCAGTCATTAAAATCTGTTGTCGCCTCCTGACACTGGTGCAGGAGCTCAAGTAGCGCCAAAGAAATGTTTAAATTGTTGATTTTAATGCTAAGAAAAAGCCTAGATGTACAGCAGAAGATATACAATCCGTGCTCGATCACCGAAGGCTTAACTCATGTTCATGCTCTGACAGTGTTGTTGTAAATTCTCAGAATTCCTAATGAGTGCAACAGAAGTTACGCCAAAAAGCTTTAACTTTCAGATTTTCTCCATCCCTCCCATATTTCCAAATCTTCCATCTCTTCCTCTCTCCATTGCTTTATGGTAGTAGTCTCTCATTTCATCACCCCACTTAGCCCTCGCGCCTCCCATTTTGTTTTTATATTCCTGTGCCAGCTTCTCCTCTTGTTCTCTTCGTCGTCTGTCAAGTTGTTAAGAAGTGTTTTCTTCAGTCAGACTCGTAATGAGCTGCTGTGTGTGTGTGTGTGTGTGTGTGTGTGTGTGTGTGCTCGCGTGCGTGTGTGTCAACCCAGTCTACAAACAAAAAGGTTGATTCATGTTTAGACTGAATATTGTACTAGCAATACTTCTTTTAACTGTCTGCCCCCGGCCCTCACTCATGTTTTCCCCTAATTCACTCTACTTCGTATTCCACTTTGTATACAGTTTTCTTGTTTCATACCCTTTATTCCATTCCAAGTTGCAACTTTATTTCCTTCTCGTTCCTATTTTTTAAACTTTATTTTACTATACTTTACTGACATGCTTATGCTATATGTTCCACAAGTCCGGTCTGAACTGGGAAAGACTGCTTTTAGCTTCAGTTCCTCTGGCTATTGGAACGAGTTACCGCATAATACCGTGTTGTTGTTTTCACCTTGCACTGTTTTTGTATTGTTGTTTTTACTTAACCTTGTTTTGTTTGACTCGATGACATTGTAAATGAGGGGCATCCCTCAATGATCACTCGAGTATGAATAAAAAATAATAGTTGAATTCAAACTGGGATTATAGTACATATTAAAAAAAAACTTAAGCACAGTACAGTGTGCAACAACAAAACATGAAATAATAGTGCACCTTAGATGCAAAAAATTCAGATATTAAAATACAAACTGTATAAGAAAAACATCAACACACTGCTCAAAGAGAACACATACAGGGCTTTTTTGATCAAGTTTTCTCTTTGCCCTCCCCCAGCTTTCTATAATTTGCTGTCCCTTGTCCTCCTCTCCTGCCGAGTTTGTCATGCTGCTAGTGTCGACCATCTTAAAAAGAAAAGTTTATTCCGTATTTGAATGGATTATTACAGCTGTCATTAGACCCTGTCTGGCTCGCTGTTTGTAAGGGATTTAGAATGTAATTGGGTTTGTGTTGTTGTGTATACACATTTGGGTTTCTTATCATATCTGTTTGTTTGTGAGTGTTTGAAAGTTTGAGCAAAGGCTGTTTGTCATTAGTTGCTGTGCGTGTGATCCTTATGCGCTTGCTGTGTGACTGATGTGTGCATTAGTGCTTTGCCTTTGGCCGTTTAGAGGACGGAGACAAGTTCTGTCTTGCACACATCAAAAGTTCTCATCAAATAACCTCCTCTCTCTACCCTTACCAGGCAAAAAAAAGGGTGTACATATTACTTAAGCATTAATAAACTGCTGTCGTCCAAAAGTTTAATTGGTTTTATATCCACTGAGTCATAGACAGGCTGACCTTGCTAGTCTGTCAAATATATGAAATATTGAAATGGAGTCAAATGTACCTTTCTCTTGATAAATAGCACCTGACATAAAAGTTAATCATTATATAATTATTATAAAATGTGAAACCCCTAAGGATTGACTACTGCTTTGTTACACTCACAGTAACAAATCTGACTTATTATCTCAATGCCATACAACCTTGACAGCTCTGGTCTCTGGTAGTTTGAAAATCATGAAGGATGTCAGCCATCAATGTTAGTGATGCAGTTAGAGGTTGTAAACTGCTTTGAATAACACATTAACTGAAGGATATTTGCCGTCTGACCTTGCACATACTGCACGACTCAAGTTTTATCTTGATCTTCTCTCTCTCTTTCTCTCTCTCTCTCTCTCGCTCGCTCTGTCTCTCTCTCTCTCTCTCTCTCTCTCTCTCTCTCTCTCTCTCAGACTAAGATGAAACAGTTGGAGCAGGAGGCCCACAGAGCAGCTGGTCAAAAATTCCTAGTCACCAGCAGCACTCAACTGCGAACAGTGTGTACCCATCTGTGTGTTGTATGCATGCATGTGTACGCTTTTGCTCATGTATTTTTGTAGGTAGTGTCATTGTGTTTGTTCTATGCCACTCTTATTACAACAAAGAGTAAAAATCCATAATGTATTATGTCGGTAATGCAAAGCCAGAAGTGTGACATTAATGATTATTATGTGGATTCACAATATTTGAAGGTTCTGTTTGAGAAGCTGTGTCTCCACGAGCGCTGCGAGAACAAGAAACTTCCCAAGACCATCAACAAACAACAGCAGTCAACATCAGAAGCTGCAGTACGCCATGCACATGAATACAAACATATGAAGATATCTCAATTTGATTCTCAGATCTCCTTTAATCTAACAAAACAAGCTCAATCTCATGAGAATTGCACTGATGCATTCATGCAAAGCCAATTCATATCCTGGCAAGTCATTGCTGATTAGTATTAAATAAACATTTGTCAAGTACATTCAAATCAATAGAAAGACAGGCATGTTACCAACTTATTCTGTAGAAGTAGTAGCTAATGTTGAACATTACCAAAGAACGGCAAGACCTTTATATTCAGTAAAAAGGCTAGAGACAAAAAATGAAACCAATTTGTTCTGGACTTTTCTCTCCTCTTCTTTATGTTGTAGTTGTTGCAGCTTCAGGACTTGCACCCTCTGCCGAAGATCATTTTAGAATACAGACAGGTCAGTCATGTTCTCAACTGCTTTTCATACATTTGCCATATTTGTCAAAAGCCTTGTTTAGCAACGTGTTTAAAGCAGAAAGGTCTCTTTCCATTAATATGTGTGTGTTACAAACAATCCACGCAGGAGTAACACAGTGTTTAGCTTTGCCTTTTTTTTACTAAAGTATATGGATAAAGTATGCGCTGGCATAGCATTTCAAAGTATTACCATTCGTTTTCCTGTACCCACTGTCTGCATTGTAATCCGACAGGTTCACAAAATCAAGTCGACTTTTGTTGATGGGATCCTAGCGTGCATGATGAGCAAGGTGAGTCTACAGCTGGTTTAAGGCAGTTATAAAACAGAGCTGTCAACATGCAGACATCAGATGTAAATTTATTCACACATTGACCCAGTTTACAAACAGTATTACCATCCTTATAGAAAATAACTATCATAACTCAAGTGTATAATCCTTTTTTTGGCTCACTCTGAGATTTGGATATTTCTCCTTGAGGCTGGAACTAAACGAAAAAGTAAAAACCAAGAATTGAGAGAATGCTGCAGGCTAAAATGACTCAAACAGATCCTGCAGTTCTTTACTCACAGTTTGGTTCTGCATTCGTACAATAAGAGCAGTGCTTGTCACTTCAAAGTGGTTGCTGCTTTGAATGTCACCATCATTATATTGCTGTGTCATGTACTCCAATTGAAAACCACAGGCTAATATGCTGTAGGTAGGCTATTCATACTCTTAACATGGGTACATATTGCAACCTCTAAAGGTTCGATAGCACTAGAGAGCACTCACAGGCCTGGATGTTTTTGTAATAATGACACATGTCGTCAGAGCTTTTCTCTTCAAGCTGCTGGTCCCGTTAAGTGCCACTGCAGTACTGAATTGGCAGAGAAAAACATGTTGTTCTGTGTCTGACTGTCCCTCCACATGGGCTCTGTTTTCCTATCTTTGTGAGCAGCAACTTGTGTTTATGAGTCCATGCTCACTCAACTTTGCAAATGAGTCTGTCTTACTGTCTCTAGAGCTTCTGTTGCAAATGAACTGATGGTGTTTTGGACAGCAGCCAACTAGCTAGAGGAATTTTAATATTTTGGGTATGAGTATTGTTGGTTTTTATGTAATAAAAAATACAAACTATACATAGGAAATTTGCTCTCTCTGTGTATACAGTATATTGTTTTTCAAAAAAATAAATATGATGACATAGAACATCAGCCATTCAGTTTAATAAGTTTGGCTGGAACCAGATGTTGGGGTTAAATCTCTTAACAGCATCTCCGAGCACAAGTGTATTGTTGCACGTCTTGCTTATTGCACCAGCTCTACTGGCACCCCAGTCTACAAACAGCTTGTTCAAATCGGTCACATGGGAATGTTGATACATACCCGTCCAGAAACAGAATCAGTGCGATGATTGGAGCGAGGATCGCAGCTGTTGTTTTCTATTGACTTGGATATGAATCAGCTATTGGAAGCATCACCGATCCCTTCTTAGCTGACTCATTGAAAGATGTATATTATGTGATGAATGTCCTCATAACATGTTGGATTTGTCAGTTTTCCATCTGTTTATATAATGTATTCATATCTGACTCTTTGACTCTTAATCTTCAGAACTACATTTCCTCTACGTGGCACCAGACAAGTGCAGTGACTGGGAGAATCTCAGCCAAGCACCCAGTAAGTATGTTTTGATGCCTGTCTTCCCTACACGTGTATCCATGTCTTTATCAAACTAGTTATTGAAGTTGAAGTGGCCAATATAGTGTAGACTGGAGCTGCAGTGTTAAGTTACTGGAGCTGTCCGTGGTGCTGAACTGAAGGCTGAAGCTGTGTGGGGAAACGGGCGCTGTTTGTTTTGCTACGGGCCTAAGGTCATGAACCTCTACTCATAACACAACATTAATTGGTTGGTACTTGGGGTTCACTAACCACTTATGTCTAAAATATATCCATATCACTACATATCCTATGCTTATTGGTCTGTGTGGAGGCTGTCTGTTTTTTTTCAGAGCTCTGTATGAAACTGCATGTCCTTTATATAACCTCGAAAATGGTGTTGTTGTCTCCACTTCTTCCCTTTATAATCTTTGTTTGTTTGCCCTCCTTTATATCTGTTTCCTTTCTTTCTTCCTTCATATCTCACTTATCAAAGAGAGACAAACAAGACGAGAATCTGGCTTACAAATATAGAAGTTGGTGTGTTGTGTTGTGTAACAAAGCTTGGCTTTATTTGGGATGTCTAGAGGGGTGGCAAAAGGAATGTGTGTGTGTGTGTGTGTGTGTGTGTGTGTGTGTGTGTGTGTGTGTGTGTGTGTGTGTGTGTGTGTGTGTGTGTGTGTGTGTCTGTCTGTGTTATTAAAATAATGAGAATATTTTATGATATAAAGTACCAATTATTTGCCTCCAAGATGGCCAGTATACTGCAAGATATGGCACTGAGGTCAAACATTTAAATGTCATTGAGCTCATAATGACTAAAGAAAAACTCATCACATTTTACAAGAGCATAGAAAATTGCAAAGCGTGCTACTCTACTTCTATGATGGAAGCTCTACACTGCAGTGTAATATTACTGTAGAGGCAATTTTAAGTCCCTTGAGAAATGAACTAATAACCCATCAAATTGGCTTTTGTTATATTTATTAAACAAATACACAGTGTAAACAGATATCTTTCACAGCTGACAGAGTCCTCTCGCCTACTGATGGATAAGGATTCTGAACAAGAAGAACTCTCAAGTCACAGAGTTTTAATATGTCAGTTTACAGGATGTTTGACCAGCCAGAGGGCTTTCAGTTTAGTCAATTGCCACATTACAATGTTTGTTAGCAGCTATTTTCTCCTAATAAACCCCACCCAACAAACAGCTATTTATTGCTTTTCTAAACAACACCTCCGGTTGATCAATCCTTCTCTAAACTTCCTAAGTTATTAATACATTTAGAACAGAATGTGAATATCTAAATGACATTGTTATATGATAAATTGCCATCACGATTACTGAAGTAGATTTTTCATGGGTATGATACCAGTGTGTTGACCGTAGCTTTGCATTGTCTCTTTTGTCAATTTTCAGGTTCTTTATATAAAAAAAAAATACAATCAATCAGGGTTTTAGAAAGCTTTCCAAACAACCTTTGGACCATCAGAATTCAGTCAATTTTAACCAATACTGCAGGTATTTTATTTGATATGGAATAGATTTTGTACAAAATTGAGAATTTAGCAACAACAACAACAAAAACACTAGATATAAATGTTATCAGAAGTTGTCTTGAAACAATGACACCACATGCTTACGAGTACATATATCCCAAAACAGAACACTACAAACAAATGCTTTGTCTCTTTTGTACTTCTCAGCTTCAGCTTGGTGATCACCTACAGTATCACCTCCCCCCTGTGAGTGTGGGACGATACTGTTGATCGATAGTTCATTTGGACATCACCTAGCTGTCAGGGTCCAGTGGTTGTGTCACTGAGTACTGCTCTGGCAGCAGCTTTCCTAATCTCACTTAGCAATTTGCGGCCGGTGTGAGCTACACATTGAATTGATCGCGCTGCTACTGAGAGATATATGTGACCGTGGGGCAGCAGCGATTTAATACAGCTCTGTTCCCTCTACGCTCACGCAATTTTGGGACTTAGTAGACCATCACATTAAGTAGGGAGATTCTGACTGTTGTCCAGGCTGGTCTTTGACGTAAATGTTGTGCTATAATTGTAATTTCTTTCCAATGTAAGGGATTAGTAACACACAACTACCATTAGGAAAATTTGCTGATTCATCACCATACTCTTTTATTTTGTAAAACTTAACAGTTGAAAATGTCCACATAGTTATACATTTAGCTAACTAGATCACCATTTCATTGTAAAAGAAAATTGGGAGAGAGCCGCTTGCCATTCTGCACACAAACACACACACACACACACACACACACACACACACACACACACACACACACACACACACACACACACACACAGACTCTCACTCTCTCACTCTCAAATGAGGAGTTTTGCAGAGGGGTTTTAGCTTTCATCTGTTGCGGGTTTATCTGAGGTGACGCCAGACTGCAGTAGCACAGCGCTGCCTGAATTAAAGCAGCACGGCCATAAAGTGACGCTGAGTTTGAAGCACTGCAAGAGGCGAGTCTTGCTGCAGAGGGAAACGGGGCTTTTCTGCTCTGCTTCATCTGTTTTTTTTTATCTGCTAAAAGAGAAAAAAATATTTGCCGTCTCCAAGCCTCAATTCTCCACCCCTCCTCGTCTACAGTTTTTCTATCTCTGGGTCTTTTTTTGTCCCCTTTATTTTAACTTGCTATTTTTCTTTCTCGATTTTTATCCCCACCGTCACTTATTTTGTAGTCGTCCTTTTAAGTCGTTGTCATTCTTCCCTTCTCTACATGGTGTATTATTAGGGTTTACATTCACATTCTCTCACTTTAACCAACTTACTAGTCTAGCAGCGATATCTATCAGAACTAATAATGTTCAACTCCCTTTTTGTCTGTCTCCTACCCTATCTCTTTTCTCTGCCTTCTTCCTGATTGTTTGTAGCACCAAAGGGCTGAACCAAAATTCAGATTGCCGGGTCTTTGATGCAGTCCTCCAACCTGTATCATCTGCTTTCTCTCTCTCTCTCTCTCTCTCTGAGCCTCTCCCTCTCCCCTTCTCCCTCTGCACTGCTCAACTTCTTCTTTATGGTGTTCAAACATTTATACAGTCATTCTAGCCACACGTTTACTTGCTCATGATAATACACAGAAAACAGATAAAAAGGCACAGTTCTGCTGTCATTTTTTGTAGTTTATGTCAAAGCCTGTTTGTTTTGTGTTGTCAAAGGCTGAAATGCAGTGGGTTTGGCTCTATCAGTTCTGATTGTGGCTTTGATAATGCTTAGGTAAAATCATGTATGGTTATTATTTTACTCTGGACATCATGGGATGTCTGAAAATGCTTTAAATGGCAACATAAGAACACTACTTCATTGCATTATTAATGTTAGTTTGTGTGTTTGTTCTCGTTTGATTGCGCTGCTGTGTCTGTTCCCAAACTGCTGTCTGAGTTTCCTTTAGGGCTTTTCAAGCTGTTCCATGTCCAAAGACCGCTCTGCATTCAGTCATTAAAATGTTTTGCACTCACAGAAAGTCCTCACAAGGCTGATCGTAACACTTCACTGAAGTATTTCAAGTTCTCTGCTGACTCGCTGGCTGTGTTAAACACACTGGTGCAGTGCATACAGTATACAGTGGCATACACACATTATTTAATCACCAACGTGTGAGATAGAAACGTAGAACAAAGAAGAGAGTACTATGGATATGTTACTAAGGAACTTTCTTGAGCATTTTCTCTTGTGCATGCACATTTTGCTAACCAAAAACACATCTAATATATATACGTATATACAGTATATGCATATATAAATGTATCCGTAAGAGAAAGTTAATAAAGCATCTCTGTGAGCCACTCTGGTAGCTTAGTTTATAATCTTGAATTACTTAAATCTCTCACCAAAATGTTATGTAACAAGTATTTTAACAGTGTATATGCAAAGACCTCCTAAAAGTGTAAGATTAAAGTGCCAACATATAGGCACCATGAAATATTTTTGACTGCAGCCAGCATCTCTCAAAGACTAAAGTCTCTCTTTTTTCATAAATAATTCTGATTTAATGTTTTATTCCGTTCGGTGTGAATACATGTTGACAGTAACCTGGGTGTATAATGATGCTGACATTTGGGTAATATCTATCGCAAATGCTTACTAGCTACAGCTCCTTCTAAAGTCCTGTTTCAGCCCCAGCATTTCAAACAGTCATCCAGCACCACTGTTTATAATCTAGCTTTGTTCAACACTCAGAGTTCACAGGGACAGTAACTGATGGTAGGGAGCTGCTTCCACCCTGGGTCCTAATGCCCTTTCAATCACCTAACTCCAACTAATGATTGTGAGTAATGTTGCCGATCTCTCTCTCTCTCTCTCCTGATGTAGAGCAGATGGATTTTGGTGGATGTATTTGTTTGTGGTTGCAATTTTACGTGTGTGTGTTTTTATGTAAGCATGTATTCCACGATGAGTCATTAAATTGGTGCAGTGTCATTAAATTACCCCACACCGGCACTGTGAACGAGTCTCCCCCATCTGTTAAACAAGGCAGCTCCTCTGAGACTCTCCCTCTGTCTCTCTGTGGGACGGATTTACATTCATAAAAGCGCTGGGCAAATTTTCAGCTTGCCTTTCATTCAATTCACACTCACAATCTGTGTTTTATTAGTGCCAGTTGCATTGATGTAGTGGTGTGAAAAAGGTAATTGGTCAATAAAATAAATCTATATTCTTCATAGTAGATAAAGTACGTAATGTCAAAAAATAATAATAAGACGCATACGAAAATGTAATTAAGAAAATATACGTAACCAAAAGGGGGTGGCCAATTGAAAACATTTTGTTCAAACAATGCCAAAATCTATTTGCAGGACAGGAACACTCTGCTAATGCATACTGAATATACAAATATCTAAAAACATGAGTCTTTGGGATTAGCAGCTTTGGCAACAAGTGTTATTGTCAGGCTCTTATGGGGTCAGTACAGTTTAACTGAAGGACAATAGAAGCCAATTACAGGTCCATTATCAGGCAATTGTGACCCCATATAGTTACATGAGGGGGGGGTATTAAACAATGCAAACACCCGGTTGTTATGGAGGATGAGGAACGATGCTGCTTACGCCGTCAGAAGTGGAAAAAACAAGCACATCTGCATGATTAAATGGCCCATTTGGAGTCAATGACTCCTCTGAGAGAAAAACACAAGCATGCATGTCGGTGTGTTTGGCAGTCAGTCATATTCTCAAGTATCGTTTGTGTGTGTGAGTGTATGTTTTGTGTCCGACAGCCTAGGAATATTTATGCTGTGTGTGTTTTTGTTTGTGCACAACAGACGGTAATGCACAATGTTGGTGTCAGCTCTGTATATATCACACACATTGATGTAATTAGAGGAAGAACAACAGCATCAGCCTCCATTTAATGGGGCACATCCTTTGCCAGAGTTCGTGTGTGTGTGTGTGTGTGTGTGTGTGTGTGTGTGTGTGTGCATTTTGATATTCCATTCACATTGTGCAACTGCTTGCTTGCTGGTGGGGGTTGACACCTCTGCATACCTGTAGTGTTTGTGCTCCTGTGTTTGTAGGACAAGTTTAGGCTTTATATAATTATGGAGGACAGAATAAATTATATAAAAGGAAAACTTATATGTGTCCATAACTGAGCTGGTCCTTGGTTCCTAATGATCAAATAAGGATGATTTAACTTAGGGCACTCCCATTGCTTGTCTGTAATTCAAGTCACATTTGTTTCAGTATGCAAGTGTTTCTTCTGTGTGTACATATCGTGTGTCCCTGCAGCGATTGTGCACATATAGTACACGTGAGCTGTACTTGTCTTATCTGATATATAGTAGGGGGTTCTGGGATGTGTTCCAGTAGGTGAGGCCATCACTGGACATGTGCTTATGTAATCAGTGTGTGTGTGTGTGTGTGGGTGTGGATGGGTGTGTGCATGTGTAAAAATAGTTTCATTATTGATTGGAAATTTGTATGTGTTTGAGAATGACAGGTATGGATTCTCTGCGTTGGTGTATGTATACATGGAGGGTTTAATGAATATTGACCAGTGGGGAGAAGGATTGTGTCTATACTGTATAAAGTGTGCTTGTGTGTGTGCATGGGCGTAGATGTGTGTGTGTGCCTTAAACTGTTTAGTCAGCAGTGAGCAGAGCAAGCTGACCCAGCCCATTTCATATGTTACAATTTCTCATTCATCCTTTCTCTCTCTCAAGCTGCAGTGACGCATGTACAGCAGTCCACAGCTCTGCTCTTTACTTCTTTATCATTTCCTTTATCTCTTGCTATCTGCCCGTCTCCTTTTCCTGCTTCCCATCCCTCCTCTCACAAAATCAACAATAGCTATTAGCAGTCATCAGATGGTTGGCTCGTAAAACGTGTTGTCCCTTATCTGTGGTTCCTATACATTTCCATAAAAACACATAAATGTCCAGGAGGAAAGTTCTGAATTATGATCAGTGTGATGCAACTTGGACCAGAGTGAATTCATATGTTCGAATTAGACTTTCGGATCCTCATTTCCTAATACTGCACATGGTTTGTATCTCATTTGTGTATAATGTATTTCTGTTGCAAGGAATGTGTGTAAGATCTGAATGGAAAGGGATGAGTGTACGTTGACACAATGAGTATCTTATGCTGACAGTCTGACAGTTAATTCAATGTGTCCTGTATATCTCTCTCTTTCTCTTTCTCTCTCTCTCTCTCTCTCTCTCTCTCTCTCTCTCTCTCTATCTTTTGAATAATGAATGAGTGCTAAAAGCAGAGGGCGGTTTTCTCTCAGGAGGATCACACATAACCGTGCACACTCACTGTAGGGTCAAATCAACCACATGCAAGTTTCGATCTGACCATGATGGGAAACTGTTTTGTGCACAGCGTGTGTGCGTGCGTGTATGTTTCTATGTACACATTGATTAGGTTGTCCTGCATGTCCTTGATTATAACCGCTAAGGTCCTCCTTATACACACAAAGTCACGCACCTTAAGTTGTTTTAAGTGTTTGAGTTTGTGTGTATGTTTGAAAAGGTGGATGGAGAGGGATTAACAGGGATTAAAATGGAACTGCTGAGTCTGAACCTGCTTTTATTCTCTTACCTCCATCATACGGTGCGTGGGTGTGTGTGGGTGCTGATGTGCCTTATCACTTTCCCCATTTTTTTCCTCCAGGCAGAGAAAAAACTGCATACGTGTTATTTTGTATGCGTGTGTCTATGTCAGCAGCATCTTAGATTACTCGGTGGGTCGATGCAGGGTGGGCCGGGAGGCCAGAGAGCATCAGGCTGTTCCTATTTTCCGATGTGTGTGTCTAAAGACTTGTAAAGATCTGTGGGGTTGACTACAACATAGCACCACTGTAGTGACAACTGTCAAAATAATAAAACAGTACATTACACCTTGTACATTATATGAATGTAAACAGTAAGGCTTATAAAAATGCAATATAAGCGTGATATGTTTTCTCATTCTAATAAGCTTATATGTATGTTTTTTGTTTCAGTTCCTGACTGATATAACTAAATATAACCTATGTGCTATAACTATGTAGCTACAAAACTAAAAGATTCATACAGAGAAAGCCATCATCAGTAATACTTTAATAAATAAGTAGCTAGGTATACACATACAGTGAAGGTCACTTCCATTCCTTCATTAAAGCGTCAAAGGAGCAAGCTTATAAATCGATTCAGCTGACCTTTCGCCCTTATATGGTACTAAATTAGTTTATGTAGGTTGCCACCTAGTAGGGAATGATTTATCAGGGAAGACCTTCATCAATAAAATAATGAGACACTGTTATAGTACAACCATCAATAACAACACAGTGTCCAGGCCAGGGCAAAAGTTAACTTCAGATGGCTTAAAATGTTTTTGTTTTCCCAAACTAGAACTTCCAGGCCCTGCCAAGACAACCACTGCAAATCACCAAGAAGCAGTATATCCAAGGTAAGATGCACACATTCATTAACACACATACACGCACAAGTTCCAGAGAATGAGACAGTGATAAATGTTGAGGTGTGTGTGAGTGGGTGGGGGACATCTCTCATGGTAAACAAAAAAAAATTATAAGCCCTGTGCTAAAGAGGGTTTATGAGGATGATAAAAGTCTGCTGCAGCAAAGGAGCTGGTCACTAAAGTTTCAAAAGTGTCTCCTCCGTATTTATTGTTTGTGTGCTCCCAAGTCTGGCTTATGATGTAGGCTAGTTTGTTTGTTTGTGTATGGCAAGTTATGCTGCATCCATTACATTTTTAAGATGATAATATTTGAAATTGCATAGTAAGGCGCACACATTTTTATACCATACATTTTTATTGACACAATGAAAAACTTCAAATCATGCCTATTCAGCACTACTTGAATCTGCATGATCAACAAAGGAAAAATCAGAAGAATTTTTTTTCTTTATAATCACTCGTCTTTGTTCCTCTTGTAAACGCTTATGTCACTTTGATGAGGACAGAAAAGATGGACGACGGTGAATTTACCACAGCCAATGGATTAGAAGGTGCATAATGTGTTTAAAGTGCTGGCTCAAACATCGGAGAAAATGAACAGCTGTGATTTATTGATCATGAATGCAAATTCAAGTCCCATCTTTCAGCTGTAATGGTTTTTTCTCCTCGACAGCTTTGGGTAGAATGTTCCCCGTATGGACACAAACATCAACTTGGCAATCTTAGGTTTGATTATATCCCCATCACTCTATCCGTCTCCTCACCTTCTGTCTTCTTCTCATCCCCCTCTCCTTTGGAAAAAGTTTTAATTACTTCGTCTTGGCCTAGTTGCACACACTCGTCATTTGATGGAAACGGCCATACAGAGGAAACTGACTTACTATTCATTTCAAGGGACAGTTGCTTGAGAACTCCACAGCAATTATATAAAAGCAAAGCCTTATTTCATTTTACGTGGAATTATTATCTAATTTAAATTGCAATATTGCCTCTTTCATCCACATTCTTTGTTGAACATAAGATTTTTCAATTCTCCAGACACCAAAAACTGGTCCCTCCAACTATGATGTCATGGGATTGTGACTGTCATTGCATAGACGCCACTTGAAAAATGACCAGCTGCTCATTAAAAGGAAACCCAGTCGTGGTTTTGTGAGCTCAGCTTAATACATGTCTGCTCCACTGATATTATGGCTGACAGTGTGTCCCAAACACTGCAGCACGAAAAACAAAAAATTCTCCATTTGCAGATGAATAAAACATCAAAACAATCGATCCAGCCCAGGCCACATAGACTCTGCTGTCTGTCAGTCACAGCCGGTGGTAACACACTCAGCTTTTATTGCTCTATTTCTGTCCGAGGCGATCGCAGTGTCGTTCTCCGTTTGAGGATTCACAGTGTGTGCCTGTGTGTGTGTGTGCCTGTGTGTGTGTGTGTGTTTTTGACAGAGCCAGGCCACATTTTCAGTGTCAGCATGTTTGTGTATTTTTGCTTGGGCTGCTGTCAGGGTATTTTCATCACACAGACGTGGGATGTGATGGCAGCCTATAATTTCTCCTGCACTAAGGTCAGCACTTCAGTCTTGTGGCTCCTCATAGCACAGCGCAGTTATAGACTGATCCTGATTGGAATTTGATTTACGTCTAAATGGGGGGCGTTGCTGTTTCATAACTTCACTCCTCGTTAAGTCAGATGTCAATGTTGGCTCTCTTCATTGCTCCTCAAGTCTCCAGCCGCCCACTGTCAGTGTTTCTCTAATCTCTCTGTCCAGCATACAATTAAACACGAGAATTAATTACTGTGTTATGCTGTAGGTCTACATTGTTACATTTTATGATGTGTGAGACATCCGTCAACCCATGTGTTTTATCCACTTCAAATGAGGGATCTTCTTGAATTTGATCTTTATTGCCAAGGAAGCTTATTAAAATTATGTATGTAAATGCATGATGGAAACTTGACTGCTGAAAAATAGACTTAAGTTTTCTTTTCATTTGGAATATAACTTCCAAACAGGTTACCAGAGGCGACTGTAACATAACCTTTGCATTTAAAATAGAATGCACTTTGTAGTGAGAGATGATTTGCGAAGGTGTTCCTCAAGTCTTTGGTCCCCACAGGAAAAGAGGAGGAGGTGGTGTCTGTTCATCCTCGGACAATGTTCATTCCTCAGGAAGGATGGACTTTTCTTGCTGCAGGTAGGACAATAGATATTCTAAACTTGTACAGCATTGTTTCTTGTAAAGATCACACTCATTGCCTTGAATAACTGCATATGTTTAAACTAACTAAACAAAGGGGAGTGAAAAAGTCCCTGAACTGTAGTCACAGCCACTGAGCTACATTTGTTGTGCTTTATGGTTCAGCCAAGTGGAACTGTGGGAGAAACTGTTTTGAGTCCATGTGAAAATTGTATATGTGAGCCAGACTCAAAACTAATTCATAACAATTTTCAGAGATTTCTCAAGCTCCTATTTGTGTACTTGAATGTGTAGTCTCGGATCAGCATAATATTTTAGTTAGATTTCTCTTTTCAAGTTTATCACTATAAACTTTAAAATAAAACCCTCTTACGCGGACACAACCTCAGCTGGCATCATGAGGTCACCTCAGGGTGTTCGGCTGGTCCAAGCTGTGCAGACTGAGGGGAGAGCTGGAACACTGTCACGCCTGCGAGAGCTTTGTGGGGAACGCCGGGTGTCTGCTGGCCCTGTGACAGCGTGTCGCACACTTACATAACCAGACAAATAAAGCAGGGTTAGCAGGAGGACATCAGCAGGATCCCACATATACACACAACATAGCAGGGATTCAAAAAACACATGCCAACGTAAAACCACAGGACCTCAGGACCTGTAACCATGGAAACAACCCCTCCTAGGGAGCCCTTGCCCAGTCAGCCCCCTTTATGTCCTTCGATGTCCTTCCCAAATTGGAACTGCCGCTGTGTGTGTGTTTGTCAGTGTGTGTGTCCGTCAGTGTTGGGAACGTTACTTTAAAAAAGTAATTAGTTACTCACTACTTGTTCCAAAAAGTAACTGAGTTAGTAACTGAATTACTTTATAATAGAAGTAACTCGTTACCATGGAAAGTAACTATTTGCGTTAGCCTACTGTAAAAAAAAAAGTTGCTATATGTCCAAAAAATTTGATTTTTCTGAGCAGTTTTCACAAGTCAGTTGAAATGAGTAGAACAGACAGGTAGGCCTACTTGTAGGCTACATAACCTTCAATATGTATTGCACATCAACAGACAGCAAGAGGTTTATCCTGCACTTCAAGTATTTTTTTATCCTGTACTTCCAGTAGCCTAATATTTTGTTCTCAACAAAAGTAGTAGAGGAAACTGCTGAATGTACCGTGCTGATCTGCTATATCACTGGATTCACTTCAGGGGTGTCGGCTAAAACACCACTTAAGGCCAAAAACGTCAGACTATGAAGCATGAGATGATGAGAGGAGGAGTAAGGATTTATCCTATGTTTATTTCCTTCTTGCACAGCAGCATACAGATCCCAGGAAAAGAACAATGGGCAATGTTCGGCTCGTGATGACACGCTAAACAGCTGTTGCAACCGGCGAATCGCGGCCGTTTAGTAACGTGCATAAATTATAATTTATAGAGATCGGGCAACTCCATGCACTTACTCACAAGGGCGATGCAAAAGAACTCGGGGAGAGCACGTTTCAACCGTGGATTGATAGGTGGTTACTGCGGCAACGTACACGCTCACACAACAGAGAAAGAAAGAAAAATAAATTTCACTAAACAGAGCTCCGCGGCTGACTGACGTGACGGCGCTAACTGACAATTATAATGTCATCCACACTGAATAAAACACATCTTAAAACACTATAAGAAATAACAATCGCTTATCTCGTTGTTAACCCACCCGGTCTCCTCACTAGCAGTTTGTGTAGTATGGAGCCAGGGGTGCGCTCGGATTACACAGTTTATTCAATCAATTCACAGTAACGCACCGCATTTAACGTTCAGTAACGATAACGGCTTTGTAACGACGGAAAAAGTAATTAGTTAGATTACCCCGTTACTGAAAAAATAACGGCGTTACCTAACGTCGTTATTTTAAACGGCATTATTCCCAACACTGGTGTCTGTGTGTGTGTGTGTGTGTCTGTGTGTTTGTGTGTTCAAACTAGTATCACTTTCCAATGAACCTAGAAAAAGCTCAGAGGCATGTCAAATGGTATTATGTCTTTTAATGTTGCTTTCCTGTTTGTAAAAGTTTTCTCTTTGTGTGTGTGTCTGGGGGGATTTCCTTGAGTATACATTGTGTTTATTTTTTGAACCAACACTCAGAAAAGCCCAAAGTACTGGTATGTACAATTCACAGCTCAATTGAAGTCTGTTTCATTAAAGGTAAAACAGACTATTCTTTATAGTACATTTAGAACATCCACACTGTCCCCAAGCAAAGTGTGATTGTTATGTGTGAGTTTCTTTATATTTGCTATTGTCAACCCGGTTATTTTCTTTTGGGAGATGTCTGCCGGTGTGTGGCCGCTGAAGCTGAGAGAGGCGATTGAAAATGACAACAAAGGCAAACCGAATTCCCTCATCAACCATGTTAGGTTTGTTTTATTTTTATGATTTTGTCTATTTTTCAAGCCCCAAGTCATTAAGTGTAAGAGAAAAATGTTATTTATTTTGCACTAGCAAAGCTTCACTACACCATCTTCATAGCTCCTAACGATAGACGAACAAAGTTGGCGACTACCTGATGAACATAATGCTGCATCTGCATTTATCAGCCAATGTTCCAGACATATCCCTAGGAATTGGTAATGACCAAAAACAGAGTTTGTTCAGACCTTCCTTCCCAGTGAATTTTAAGTAGCCACCTATTCCGATCAAAAACATCTCAAGAATAGTGCAACATTTGTAATACTGACAGCTCTTGGAAAATTACCTTTACAGAAATGGGACTAACTGCTGTTGACGGACTAGCTGTTTTCCTGTAATAAATCCTGGTTTTATTTGACATTTTTCTCTAGTCCTCCTGGGTTTAGGATGTGAAGAACTGCCTACGTCAATTCATTCCTCCTGAAGGCCTCTCTGGACCACCACCCACAACAACCAACAGGGGACATTTCATATTTTCAATTTGCCGGTTTTAGTTGAGCTGTAGCGCTTTTATCTGCAACCTTCATACTCCTTACTGTCCTGCAAAGCGTCACTGTGTGTGGCATTAATATGTATGAGGCACGGCTTAGTGTCTTAGTATGCCGTCCTACAGGACATGGTACCAGCATATATATTATTTTTATTATCTTAAGTTATACATGACCATATCCTGTGTATTCATGCTGTCTAGGAAATTGGAACGAAAACATTTCTTATTACAGATTACAAACAAATTATTGTTATTTAAATAGAGTTAGGGCTTCTTCATAGAAGTTATGCCTTCTTCTTCTTCTTTCGTGTAACATCAGAGGTCCAACTCAGTGATTTGTAGCCATGCCCTTGTCTCTGGTCCCACGTCAAACAGGCTGGCTTCCGAGGGTGGTCTGTACAGGGGGCAGGTGGTTGTGATATGCTCAACTGTTTGATCAGGGGCACCACACTCGCATGCAGCGCTGTCTGCCAGGCCCCACTGCTTCATTGAGGATTTGAACCGGCCGACCCCAGTTCGTAGCCGGTTCAGAAGAGTCCATTGCCGGCGTGGGAGATCGTCTCTTGTGGCGCCATCTCCTGGATCCTGGATGTAGTGGTGGATGTTGGTTGGCCCAGCCCTCTCCCACTCCTGCTTCCAAGCTGACGCCAGCCATCCATCTTTGGACAGGTCCTCAGTGGTGGCACGGAGCATCTCTTGTGCCGCCTTGTTGTAGGGCTGGCGGGACTTGAGTCTGTTCGGAGGAGCTGCTGTCTTTGTGGTGTTATGGAGGATGTGCCAATCGTGCTTCTGTGCTTTCCTTGCCAGGGCGTGAGTGGCAGCCTCTCGTCGTAGGCCAGCCGGTGCGATTCCTGCAAAGACTGGCAGCAGAACGACAGGGGTAGGCTTCAGGCACCCAGTGATGATCCGGAGGGCGTTGTTGATAGCCACATCCACCTTTTTAACGTGTGTACTTCTGCTCCAGACTGGGGCACAGTACTCTGCTGCTGAGAAGACCAGGGCTTGGGTTGATACCCGTAGTGTCTTAGCAGTGGCAAGCAAGGCAGTGGATCAGCGCAACCCTTGATGTTGTCTTTGCCTGGACGGCTTCGAGGTGTTGTTTGAAGGACAGTGTCCGATCCAGACGCACACCAAGGTACTAAAGGGCTTGCTGGGACTCCAGACGCTTGTGGTCGGCGTATACCTCCAGTTCGCTCTTGGCGTCTCTGTTGCAGAGATGGTATGCTGCTGTAACGGTCTTGCCGGTGCTGAGCTGTAGGCGCCACTTTCGTAGGTAGGCTACTAGGACGTCCATGTCTTGGTTGAGACCGTCTTCCAGTGCCTTCCATGTGGGTCTTCTCAGCATGATGGCAAGATCGTCCGCGTAGCCGTACTTTCCGGATGCTGTATCTGGTAGATCGTAGATGTAAATATTAAACAACATCGGAGAAAGGACAGACCCCTGTGGGACACCGTTCCTAAGTCTTCTTAGTCTGCTGCGCTGGCCATCGCTGGTCTTTAGGACAAAACTGCGGTTAGACAGCGTCTCCATAATGAACTTTACCATATGTTGATCAGGTATTGTCCTCAGCTGCAGCTTAAGGTGGAGTCCGCGGTGCCAGACGGTATCGTACGCGGCGGTCAAGTCCAGGTACACTACCCCAGCTTTCTCATTCTCCTGGAAGCTGTCCTCGATGTCTTCAGAATGTTATGCCAATTTCTCATCATTAGTTACCAGAGCATAAAGTGATAAACGAACATTGCTTATTTCGTGTTACGATTTCTACAGATATTCTAAGTGGAAACTGATATTTAATATGAAGCCAATTATTTTCTTTGTTAATATAGGTATTAAACTAACATGGTTTAGCATCTGAATCTGTTTAATCAGATGTATTTTCAGCTGAAGGTCAAACATGACACTGAAGTGATTTGGGTTTAAGTGTTAATCTATTGAGAAGCTGTAGGTCACGTTATTCCTGTATGGATCGATGCAAGGATTATTGATTGTGGAGCTTTTTTTATTTCTTATCACAGATATCTATTTGTAGAAGGCATTGAAGAACATGAACACATTCACTTGTGTAGTCTCATATTTCTACACACACTATGTCACATTTTATCAACCTCAAAGTACTTCCTCTTTTTCTACTCTGTCACACAATAATGCATGAATGAAAACACTCTCTTACACACAGTTTATTTTTCTCCCTCTCTTTCTTTCTCTCTCTCTAAAACACACACATACACACAAATCCTGATCAGCAGTATGTTTCTAAAGCTGCCGGCTTGGAGGAAATATGATCTGACTCATAAAACATTGATGGGAGGTTATCTTTAGAAACTCCATTCCTCACCTCATCACAACATAAAAAAATAAATTTATTTTCCTCTATTGCTCAGCTCACCATCACCCCTCCTCCCTTCTCTCTTCTCCTTTTCTTCTTCCCCCTGGAGTCTCCCCCCTTTGCCCTATACCTTTTATCATTCTCCTCATGCTATCCAAGTTCCATCTGGGTTAAACGGTAAACGGTTTTCATTTAAACCTAGGAAGTCTAGGAATTTTCTTCCCCCTTGTTATTCGGACTGAATGATATGACAGTAAATTTGTATCATAACAAATTGTTAGATTCATCTGAATTAATACAATTGCTGCATCAGTGTATGTTTTTTTCCCCCCTCCTCACAATCCCATGCACCCATTTTTCATCATTCTGTTTCTTCCCACATCAGCAGAAACATATTACAGCCAGGGGCTTCATCCTAACTGCAAGAAAATATCTCAATTTCCCAAGTCCTTTGAGTCTTTTTCCCGTGCATTTGGTCGGGTTTAATCTGATTTTGAAGCAGCCGAGCAGAAGAGGAAATGTGTCTGGGTGAAATGGCAGTAATGTAATGTAATGCAGTTGTGGTGTGGGTGTGTGTGTGTGCGTGTCAGTACAGGTACATGTCGCCCTTACTGTCACCTGCCACAAAGAGTTGTGTGTGTGTGTGTGTGTGTGTGTGTGTGTGTGTGTGTGTCTTTCTGTTCGTATTTATGTTTACAGAGTTGTGTGGTTATGTGCGTCTATAAACACAGGGGTATTATTATCATAAGGTAAGACAGAGTTTCTGTCTGCCTATTTTGAAAATATTTTCCTGGGTGTCAGTGAGTGTGACTCATGTATTGCCTCTGCGTATCTTCCTGCTTTTATAAGTGCCTTTGGCAAATTTCTGAGATGTTTTGGTCTCAGGAGCCCTTTTTAGAAAAGCTGTTTGTGTGTCTGCCCTGAAACTGTGTCTGTCCTACTGTCAATCATTCCTATCAAATAAATAAATATAAATACCGTGTCGTGCGAAAGTTTGTGAACCCCTTGAGCCTTTTGGAATTTTATTTATTTTAACCATTATTAATACATTTTTTTCAATACCAGTATTTTTTATATGAAATAACAGATGTTTGTTTATCAATTCAACATTTTTCTTTTCCAGAAATAAATTGTTAAAATAGATAAAACAAATTATTTGACAAATGTTGTATGTGCAAAAGTTTGTGAACCCTAAGCTGCATTGCTTAAATCGAGCAAGGTAAACACTATCAGGTGGGCCAAACTGATTGATGAAATAGACCAATGTAGTGAGAGATCTTTAGGGAAGAAATTGGGCGCCACTAGATAAAACAAAGATAAAACCAGGTCAGTTTAGGCTCACCAAATTGAACCCATACAGGTCAGACATGCTCAAAGGGGAAACAATCTCAGAGGATCTCAGGAATAGAGTTTTGATGCTGCACATTTGTCTGGGGACAACTATACATTCGTATAAAAAAGTTTGAGCTCCATCGGCCCACCGTGAGGCAAATCATGTACAAATGGAGAGCTTTAAGAGTGACTTAACATCTGCCTACAAGTGGACTTCCTTCAAAAATATCTTCCAGCACCACAAGAAAAGGGATTTTTCAGGTAAAAGCCAACCCACACATTACATCTGGAGATTTGCAGACCATTTGCCATCACCATTCTTCACTTGGGAGAAGGTTCTGTTGGTGGTAGGCAGAGTTGCGTTTTTGCCCAAACATGGCGGTTTTGGTTATGACCAAACAGATCAATTTTGGACTAATCTGTCCACAGAATAAGACTTCAGGTATCTCCAGGTGCTCTCTGGCAGAGCTGTGACAAGCAGTTTTGTTCTTTTTTGAGAGCAGAGGCTTCTTCAGCAACCCTCCCTTGAAAGCCATGTTGACTGAGTTTTCTTCTTATTGTGGAACCATGCACATCTGTCCCAGATGTTGCAAGAGAGGTCTGCAAATCACTAGATGTAATGTGTGGGTTGGCTTTTAACTAAAAAAATACTTTTCTTGTGGCGCTTGAAGATATTTTTGAAGGAAGTCCACTTCTAGGCAGATGTTCAGTCACTCTTAAAGCTCTCCATTTGTAGATGATTTGCCTCACGGTGGACTGATGGAGCTCAAACTTTTTTTGAATGAATTTATAGCTGTCCCCAGACAAATGTGCAGCATCACAACTCTATTCCTGAGATTGTTTTCCCTTTTAGCATGTCTGACCTGTATGGGTTCAGTTTGGTGGGCCTAAGCTGACCTGGTTTTATTCGTGTTTTATCTAGTGGCGCCCAATTTCTTCCCTAAAGATCCCTCATTACATTGGTCTATTTCATCAATCAATTTGGCCCACCTGATTGTGTTTACCTTGCTCGATTTAAACAATGCAGCTTAGGGTTCACAAACTTTTGCACATACAACATTTGTCAAATAATTTGTTTTATCTATTTTAACGATTGATTTCTGGAAAAGAAAAATGTTGAATTGATAAACAAACATCTGTTATTTCATATAAAAAATACTGGTATTGAAAAAAATTTATTAATAATGGTTAAAATAAATAAAATTCCAAAAGGCTCAAGGGGTTCCCAAACTTTCGCACGACACTGTATAATATATACACACAAATAAATAAATGTATAGTAGGGGAGAACGGGGGAATCTGAGGCATCGGGTAATGTGAGCCACCCCCTGTATCTAGGCAACGGAAAACATTTTTGGTCATGTGAGATATATGTTTTCAAGCCCCTCTCATTTCCCCTTGGCCCTGAAAGAGAGGACCTCATGGTGCTGTGGTAAGCATGTTTTTTTTCACCAAAATAGGTATTTTGCATGTAAAAGTAAATTTTCTTGCTGTCAACTTAATCAGCTTTTGTGCCAAAGCAAATGTATTCACGTAGAAAAACTTTTATCATACGTGTTGATGAACTACCAACATATGAAACCATGTGTTGCTGATAACTGAAGATTTGCCTGAAATGCTAAGAGAGGTAGTTTTTTCTCAAATTGTGGTTGTGGGAGAAAGTGAGCCAAATGCTGTGGGGGAAAGTGAGCCACTGTCTCACTTTCCCCCACCATGAGGCACAAGTTAAGTTTAGTCTTAAACATATTTTAATGTAATATTACATGACATATGTTTTATTTTAATGTCATACACATTGTAGAAAAGCCATCATGCCAAGGAAATACACCAGGAAGACGACCTGGGGCAACCACACGGAAAGAGCACCTTCTCATCTTTCCCTGTAACCTTCAGGGCTGGAATGTAGAGTAGGCCTAGTTGTAGAGTATGACAGGCTGATGTTATAATCCAGTTGGGTCTTCTCCTGTGTTCTGAGTCCCAGGCTGTTCTCGCTGGTTCTGATTTTCCTATGCTTTGACTCCCAGACACTAGCTGGCTCTAAGGGTCCTGTGTTCTGACCCCCAGACTGCGTTCTAATCTAACTGGTTCTATCTTTCATTTGAATCTTATTAAAACATTTTGAATTATAATATGTTGTATTTGATTTTGTTCAGAGTTACTTTCAAGTGTTTAGAAAATTAGCTTTGCTTAGTTGACCAAACCCCATCATTCTTTTACTAGTCCGACATTAGTTCTGGAATGTGTGGCTAGCTTTCAGGATTCTTACTGTTACAATATGTGTTGTTATGGTAGTTTCAGAGTGGAAAAAGTAAGTGGATCAGTTTACCCCACAGCTGGGGTAAAGTGAGCCACATGACAACTTTTTTTTAAACAATTTTCACTGCCCTTTGTCTTGAAAAAATTCTGCTAATGCCCATTTCTAGCAAACATCCTGAATTAATTGGAAATGTGTAAATTTAAGTGATAAATCATTTTAGCTCGCTTAGAGGGGAGCAAATGTAAAAAGTGGCTCAGATTACCCCGTTCTCCCCTACTTGTAAAATGAACAAAAAAAAGTTCCATTTTTAGTGAACTATTCCTTGAGGTTTAGTCACTAGGTGCTACTTCTAGAATCTACATTCACGCAATCCTCAGGTCTCTGTGAACAGTCACATCAAGGTTTCATAACAGCATGTATGTGGCTCCAGCTAACATGACTTTTCCTTAATAATCCAGCTTTACATTGATTTATGCAATTTACCGTGAGACGGATGGAATTAATTAGATCCAAATTGGGGCAATTTCAACATCAGCATGACGTCAGATCACTGTGATGCATTTACAGAAGATCCTGTTGTCGAGTATTGAGGAGAACATTCAGTAATATAATTGCACTTGTGCCCTTGTCACCTTGTATTTTGAGCTTTTTTGCATGTAAACCCCTGCATTTATTCACATATTTGAATCTGGATTTAATCAGTTGAGTCGTACGTTTATAAATTGCTTATAATGATTGTGATGTTCATTTAAGATAAACAGACCAATATATGCTAAATGTACTCCCCTACTGTGTATTTGCTCTACCGTATATATATGAAGCTACTGTATCTCCAGCAGCTGGTTAGCTTAGCTTAGCAGAAAGATTGGAAACTTGGGAAACAGTTTGCATTGCTTTCTGTCCAATGGATATCTTGTTTATCCATTTCGTACAAAGGCGAAGTTGTGGTTTTACGGTTATCGTTGGACTTTTTTTTATTGGAAAAGTGCTGGTTTGCAGATTTTGGTGTTTTTATAAAGAGCCTGGCTACCTGATTCGCCTTCTGTGCTAAGCTGACCGACTGCCGGCTCTAGCTACCACACACACATGATATCAATCTTTTAATCTAATTCTCTGCAAGAAAGCAAAATAGCATCCTTCCCAAAGTGGCAATGTTGTGGTAGGCTGATGATGTGAAGTTGAAGATGTTTGTGTGTCTTTGCCAGACTTCTGCCAAGTTGAGCTGCGTCTGCTGGCTCATCTCTCCTCGGATCCCGAGCTGCTCCGCATTTTCACCAACCCGCAGGCCGATGTCTTTACCATGCTGGCCTCACAGTGGTAGGTCTCACACACACACACACACACACACACACTGGTACTCCCCTGATCTCTTTGCCGAGTGTTGACAATCCACAGAGTTTGTCTCTCTCCCAGTCCCCCAGCAGCTCCGTCACTTCAATCACTAATAACCTTGTTGCAATGAATACCATGCCAACTACCCCTTTCGTTCTCCTCTTTCCAGGGCAGGAAACCTTTAGGCTAGTCGCCCTGGTGATAACCTTCTCGTGCTTTTGAAGTTTATTTTTTTTGCTAATGTGTATGTGTGTTTTTCTCCTTCTCTCTGGCTGCTGATGTGTGTCTTGTCTTTCCAATGGTGTGTGTGTATGTGTGTGTGTGTGTCTGTCGTCACTCCTGTCATTAATCTTAGTCAAGTGTGTGGCAGAGGGCATCCGGTAAAACAGATTACCTGGTCACACAGACCATATTAACAGCTCTACTGAGGCTTTACACTGTGTCTCTTTCACCTTTAAACAAATTAAGTGGTGTCACCGAAGCTTTGCTGGGATTACTCTGCCTCACTTTTTTCATTTGGAACCTTTTCTTCCATTTCCTGGTTTTCCTTTCTTATTCCCACAATGTCCCGTTACTCTACCTTCAGTAATGCCACAAACCCCTATGTTACTCTGGTGAAAACCACTTGTAGGTATAGATCAGAGGGTATAAAATGAAAAAAATAATATATATATTTATTTTTTCAATGTTCTGTGTTTTGCCCGATTAACAATTAACAAAAAAAAAGTCTCCAGTAGATTAATGCCATTCCAGCAGGTGGCAGTAAAAATCCAGTATGTGTTTCCCCTCAGACGGTCTCACAGTCTAGAGAATTGCTCATCTTTAGGTCACCCACTGGCGTTCACAGGTTACCACTTAATTACCTTAACACGTTGTTTAACACAGAAACGGTGTGCGTAAGAAGGAGAGAAGAGTAGTGAGGCATTTTAAGTGTAAACGCCTTAAAGAGTCATTATCCTGACAGGATCCAGACATCAAGACTTCTGACATCATGAAGCATAGGAGTCTTGACACTCACCAGACACCTTGTAATTTTTCTAAATGCATATGTGTTTGTGTGACCGGCATTGGATGCTCCCCATTGGCCCCTCCAGGAATGCCTCTTTTGCCGACATGTCATCCCACCCTGTCTGATCCCCATCACTACCGCTGTCTACAAGTCACATTACATAACTGTCTGTCTGTCATCCCTGCCTCTTTTCCTCTCTTCTACTTCTCTGGGCTTCGTGTCCTTTTAACCTCTGTGCCTCACAATGTATCACATTGTTTTTTCTTTTTGTTCTTGTAGCGATTCAACAATCAAAGTGGACTAACATCCAAAAAATAACTTTTATGGTACACGCAGACAGCTCATTATAATTGCTCTTGAATTGCTTTCTGTAAAGTCGTGTGTCAATTTTCTGTTGAAGTCCTCATCTATGAAAAAAGGATAATCAATTGGACTAAATTTGCATATTTTCTTTTTTTAAAAGCACTTTAATTTTGCATTGTACCATCAGTGTATTTGCAGATTTAGTGTAGAATCTGACACAGTCTCCCTCACTTTGTTACAGGAAGGGAGTGAGTGAGGCTGAGGTGACTTCTGAGGCTCGGGAACATGCCAAACGCATTGTCTACTCTGTGGTGTATGGAGCAGGTGAGTGAAAACACACCGATACACACACACAGACACACACACACACACACAACCACACACAACCACACCCACACACACACACACACACATGTAGGCAGACATGCACAGATCAGTGTTCATACTGTAATTTATTGAAAATAATGAGGATGCAGATATTATATTATCAATTAACATAACACTTGACCTGTACTGTTAAAAAGTAGAATATTATGGATTTAACTGTCATTTGGCAACTGGTTCCGAGTGACCTACAAGTGGTTCATTGTGTAAAGAGGGTGAACGTATTAGCAAAGTGAATACAGAGACAAAACAGGAAGAAATGGATCCAAGTATCACATGGATGTGATTATTTTACGAAGGATTTAAATTATCTGTTCACACAAACATTCCAAATGATTTCTACTTGGAATGTTTTCCTGGGTTTTCTTTCATGTTGTGGATCACATTCTAGATCCCAAAGGGTGGACAGCCATGGCGGGTAGAGGGCTAGTAGAATACAAAAATAGAGAGAGTAAGATGGATGTATAATAAAGAGACTTGTCTGTGTCACTGGTGACCCATTTATGGTTCTCACACACGTGCACACTCTTGAGAACACACACAGAAATGTACACACATGACCAGAGTGATACAAATCAGTTGGAGGCAAAACAAATATCTGTGTGTGTGGACATGCGGTAGATATATTGGCCAGTGAAATCATTGGCAGGGGATTTAACATCAGTAACAACTGATATGTGTAGTTATGTGTTTGTGTTTTTAGCATGTGTGTATTTGGACCTGATGTGAACATGTGTAGTTTACTGTTTTTAACCTATTTAAACCTTTTAAAAAACAGTTACAAAAAATGCATACAGAGCATACTCACATGTTCTTTCACGCTTTCATAACTGAACTATGTTGAGAGTTTATCAAAATGCACATTAGAAGGTATAAAAAAGTGTTAGTTGGTTAATAATCCATCCATTTTATACCAGTAATCTGGGTCCAAGTGACCTCATTTATTCAGTATTTTCATTTGAGTTCTTACATAATGCTGGAAATTATATTAAAAAAAATTGTTTCAATAATAAATCATTCTAGGCCACATTGTCCCTATTGGTTTTCCATAATTATTTTCATATTATACAGTCGTCAAAAGTTTAATTAAGCTGTGTTCTGTGTGATATTAAAAAGTTTTATTTCACTTGTTGGCCTCTGCACAAACTTTGTGTAAACCTTACTGTTCCTGTAAGGATGGGTCCATTGTCATAGACCGAGGTTTAGATGTCCTTGCAAAAATACATCACTTACTGTATATTGTTTTTCTTGATGGTAAAATGAGAATATTGTATTTATAAATAAATCATCCCGCTCCTGTGAATTCATTAGTTTCATGTGGTTTCTCCTCACTGTGACCCAGACACGATATATTGTCAAAACAGGACCTTTACTGTTCTCCGGAAAATATGTTTGATTTACTTAATCAATTAACGGTGACCCTGAAGCGCATGGTTTGCATCAGAATCTGCTTGGAGAGAACTGGGCCAGTGGCTATTCTCTCAATGTGGACTGAGCTAGTATGCCGTGCATTCAAGAGATCAACAAAATCTCTCAAGCTGAAGATGGAGTGTCCTGTGTTTATCTCTACTCCAACAGGAGTCAAAAGAGCTCAGCCAGAGGAAAAACAAGCATTAAGAACACAAACACAGCCACTCAGTTACAAACTAATGAATGGGTCAGTTCAGGCAACTCAATAAACAGTAATAGCCAATGAGGCAAATGTGTAGAGGCCATTCATTTGAGACATGTATTGGATGCATGCAGGCAGGGACAATTCACAAAGCAGAATGCCATGGAGACAGCGATTCTGGAGAATACTTGTTGTTAAGATCATTAAATATCACCTCACTGTCCATCTGTCCATACTGTGTGTGCGCTAAAAAAAACAAATCCAGTGTTAATACACAGCCTTGGCTTTGTAAACGGACATGTTGCTAGCTTTGATGGCCCCCTTTGTTTACATACCCATTTATAAAGCTTAGGATGTGTATTAACACCTTAATTTTTTCAGTGCACACAGAATACAGACAGGTATTGTTAATGAGGAGATGATCACAGATTTTTCCCAAAATTAATTTTGACAGCAAGCATTCTCCAGAATCCCTGACAGTAGCTAAGGAGAAATAGGCTGAGAACGAATTCCAGGAAGATCAAAGCAGATGTATAAAAATGTCGGCTAAAGACCGGGGGAGGTGACGGAGGAGAGAGTAATGTAGGGGAAAGGTGAAGAGCGGGTGGAATGGAAGGAGCTCATGATCATCACAGACAGACGGCTCTTCATGGAAGGATGCGTTGCTATGGATACCAAATACTAAAAGGAAGCTTTCTCCTGCAAGACTATAATAGGGACTTTAAGCAACGACGGTTGAGAGGACGGCTACGGCGGTCGAGTAGAATTTTGAGCATTCGAGAATTTATGTCATCACCTCCTATCGCTGTTGTCAGAGCGAGTCAAAGCCGTAGTCCGTCTGTTTACAACGGCAGAATGGGTTTTTGACGTTGTGAGCGCTACACCAACTGCAGCAAGTAGCCGGTCTAAGTGTTGCTAGGTGATAGTGGAGCCCGTTGGAATCTTTCCCTGGCGCCGTAGCCGTCCCTAAAACACCGCTGCTTAAAGTCCCTAATCAGGCCAGGGAGGAGGAGCAAAGCAGCACTGTGCACTCACACACAAACACACATATATTCATACGTATAACATTGGGTCAACAGATAAGAAGGCATGAAGGGAAAATGTAGGATGAATAAAGTGAGACAGAGGTATACTTACTAAGTTAATGGAATTTCTTCATTCATTGTGTCTTTATGAATAGGATTTTGTCAACTGAGGACTTCTGCAGTCTAAAAAATAGCTTTAACAAGGATATCAACAGTGGTTTTCCAATTGTAGACTGTTTTGGGATTTGGAATATAAAATGTTTGTGTAGCATTTTGTTAGTGGGGGAAACAGCTTCCATACAAGTACTGAATAATCACAAGTGCCAGACCTTTTTTAATCAAAAGAAGTTGAATGTCCTCATTAAAGAATATGTCCCCTTCATTGATGAAAGTCTAGTCAAAGTGTTTTTGCACTGAAGGTTTCAAATTTCATCATCAGACTTATGTAAGTTGCATACTGGGGCACGACTGGCTCAAAATCACGTCTTCAACTCTGATTCATAGTGAAAGTCCTTCAGTCCTCGAGTTTGAAACTTTGCCAAAACATCAATTTGCGCAGTGAAGGTCAAACATCCAACTGACGTAACAACAAACAACAGATTTTGGTGTTAAGGGGAAAACTCTTACTCTTGTGTGTGTTGTGTGGGTGTGTGTGTGTGTGTGTGCTTCTGTTGTGTGGTGGTGATTTGCAGAAACTAAACTACTGTCCCCCCTTGCTATCCCTCCTTTCAGCTCTCAGGCTGTTTGGCACAACATTACTCATCACCAGCCACACATCATTGCACAACCCTCGTAGTTCAAACCCAGACACACACACACACACACCAGCTGTGCCACCCATTACCTCATACCCAACACTCCTATTGATCTGTTCCTAACCTTATGGTCTGGTCCTGTACTCCAGCTACAGTCTGTTCACCTTAAACAAACCACACACACACACCAGACACACACACAAACAAACACACACTTTGAGCCTCTGTAGTCTTAGTTTGATCTTTACTTCACACAAACACAAATAAACACCCCCTTGCAGTCTTGTCCTCATCATGAGGTAACAAAACCTGCTTACAAGCACTTCTTCAGTGTGTAGAATTAAAAGTGTACAATGGCACATTGTGGAGTTATTATGGGGGGTTATGTTCTGCACTATTCAATGGCTAGGAAATGAAAACTTCCTAACGCTTGTGCATATTTAAAAACGTCAAACCTGTCGAGTTGGATGGAGTTTCTTGCTGAAATTAGTTGTATGACGTGAAAAAGTGTCCCTTTTAATGGGCTTGAAGCTAAGCTACATTGCTGGCTTGAATTTATTTGAAACAGCTGAATACTATTTCTGTTATATATGCATGGCTTCACTGTCTCCCTTGTAACTGCTTTCTCTGATGTAAGCTTGCTCTGTTCGATAACAGTTGGTATATGTTGTTTTCTTGCAGGTCGTGAGCGTCTGTCAGGGATCCTCGGGGTGAGTGCTGAGCAGGCCAGCCGATTCCAGGACAGCTTCCTCCAAACCTACAAAGAGGTCCAGGCCTTCATCCAGAAGACCATCCAGCTGTGTCACAAACAAGGTATGTGTAGGACATCCAAATCCCCCGTGTGTCTCTCTGTCTGAGGCCTTAAACCTCAATGTTAACTTGAGTTGTTATGCTCTTCAAGGAATAGGTACTTCAGTAAATGTTTCTCACACTGTATTAGAACTGTTCCCGGAATGCAATAGCAAACATCTGTATGTGTTGCATTTAGAGGTAAGGGTCAGAGTTAAAGTCATTAGGGGGGTTAATGTTTAGAATTACAAATTGGAGTCCCCATAATTATATGAAAAATGTGTGTGCGCGTGTCTGGGTTAGGGCTTGCACTTTTGACAAACCCTATGCGGTTTGAATTTTTTAGGCTCACACACGCTATCTTTGGATTGTGTGTGTGTGTGTGTGTGTGTGTGTGTGTGTGTGTGTGTGTGTGTGTGTGTGTGTGTGTGTGTGTGTGTGTGTGTGTGTTCGGCTGCTGAGGAAGAAGAAGATGTGCTTGCATTGGCAGGAAAGAGACAAACTGCCGTGGGTCAATACTTGAGGGCGGACAAGGAGAGGGGGGAGGTTAGTGAAGGGGCTGATGGTTCAGACGGGACAGTCTATTTTTATTCGGACTGAACTGCTAACACAGTACACCTGAGACTTAAACACGCTCACATAAAATACTGCAAACTCTGCACTTTAACCCTCAATGCACACGGTACATGAGCCCAGTTTGGACAGGGGCAAGGGGGTGAGTTCAGTCAAAATCCTCCAACCTTCAACACTAAGGTCTACGATTGGGTCAAGAGTCCTCAGCCTCTTGCTTTGTATTTAATCCCATTTTATATTGATCTTATGCGCAGTGTATCTTTCTAATAAAAAGCCGTTTTAGAGCCAACTGATGAGTTGCCGTATAAACCAATTACACCCCAATTAGATTAGTAGAAATCTTGAGGGAATGAGTCCAATTGTATCACTATGACAACACCACATTTACTATCACCGGCTGTCTTCATTCAATTTATTTTGTATAACAAGTCTTGAAAAATAGCCTTGTTTTGTAGTAAACATCAAGAATTAAGTCAGGGCAGTAGATTTTTGTCATGCCAGCCTGTATTGTGTCCACCTTTTGTCACAAGCAACAACCCGCGGCCACGCACAGACAGGCAGGTGCTCCATCATCCACAGCGGCCTATCAGACCCGGCACTCCATCCCCGCTCCTCACTTCCTCTTCCCCGGTGTCGGGTTTCCTAATCAGAGCCTTGTAATGGACTCATTCTACCAAACTGCCGCCCACCGATCACCTCAGATTTTTTTTATTCAGCTCATCACCATGGTGATTCTCCCATCGTAGACCATTTTTTAATCTTCTGTGCTCGTCCCAGACTCTCATTGTCTTGTTGTCTGTCCGTCTCACTCTTTCTCTCTAACCTCCTTCCTTAAATATTAATTCCTTTTAATCTCCCTCATTCAAATGTACTCCATTGTTTTCATATCTCTTTCTTTTGTTATCCCTCCCTAATTCCACAGCTCATTGATACAATAGTCTGTGCCGTCTGGGAGGAGACACACAGTATCACACTTAAATTCACTGGCTGAGCCCGGGCTCCTTATCCACTTTGCACTGAGTTGATAGTCGATTGGTGTCTGATGCAGCGATATTTTGTTCAGAACTGCTGCATGTTGGCAGGCCGGCCAGGGATGAGGTGAACAGTGCAGGCTCAGCTGCTGTCGTGTTTGTTGGAAAGGGAATTTGAAGGTGAGGTCAATATCACAGTGTGGGTGTCATAGCAATGAGAGGAGTAAAGAAAAAGCTGAGGCGGAGTAAAGACATGTCACGACCCAGATCAAGCAGGCAAAAACACAAACGTTTTGATCGTTTTTATTATATAAACTACAAAAAATTACATAGTAGCCTTTGCTGCCATGGCGCCACTCTCTGAATGATCCAATCAATGTTTTGGTAAATGGACTTGTATAGCGCTATATCTCCGTTTATCACAGACTCAAAGCGCTTTACATTGTTTTTTGTACACGTTCACCCAGTCACACACACACATTCATACACCGATAGCAGCAGCTACCACGCAGGGTAGGCTTAGCACTAGGGTGCTAAGCTAACCATCGGGAGCAATTCGGGGTTCAGTGTCTTGCCCAGGGACACTTCGACATGTGGCGGGGAGACTTGGCATCGAACCTCCGACCCTGCACACCAGAGGCGAACTTCCTACCCACTTCGCCACTGCCGCCCCAATGTGTAACAATGGGGCGGCAATGTGTTTTAATGTGTAACATTCAGAAAACTTTTATTTTAATATCAGACAGACACCACTGTGGGTAACCTCTTCCTGTTGTTTCTTCATATCACACTCACTTCATTAACGCTCTTGGAAGAGACTGCCTTAGATAAAAAGTTGAGGAGGAGAATTCTTTATTTATTCATTTATCTCACAGAGATGAAAATGGGTCTTGTGAAGTTCACAGCAGACACATGGAAGCCTCGATCTGCAAAGATATGTACATATAAACACCCTGCAGTGCTAACACTCACATATAAACACGTCCTGGCATTGATGCACTGCCAAATTCTTCATGAACAAGCAGATATTTTAACTGCAGGTAAGTGCAGGCGGTGGAGGTGGCAAAGGCTTGCCATTAATAAAAAAAAAGGGATTAGCAGTACAGCTGTTGCTGCTGCAGCCTCTTATGCTGTGTCATGGATAATGGCACATGGCAGAAATACTCAGCTTTAATTGAAGCACTACATAGACACTAATGGCGGAAAAAAAAATCTACTCCCATTCATTGAAACATGACTTTGCTAACATGTTGAGACACATTGATTTTAATTTTATGTTCTAGTAATTATGACAAATTTTCCTTCTTGCCAGTCCGACATCACACACTTTCTAGCTAGGTAATATTCTCAAATCAGGATGAAACATTAAAAAGGTGTTTTCAATTGCTATATACAGTATATAACAATATGGGTAGTGTGTGCGAAACTTTTGCAAAAACTTCCTATAATAACAATCTATGAAATGACAATGTGAAAGGATTAACTCAGTGATAAACGTTTGAGTTTTCAGCGAGAAAGTCTCTTTAAATGCACAGTGGAGCATTTATAGAGCCAGATGCTAAATTACTAAAAAGGCAAAAATCAAAGTGAAAGGCTAGCAAATCATCACTTTAATCACTTAATAAAATGAAAATGCTTCATCAGGGTGTTGTAAAAAAAAACACCAACTATCACACCACATTTTGGATTAAAATTATTTCTGAAAATAATAGTTTGGATTGGTGCATTGAAGGAAATGAGAAAATTGTGTGATCTTGTGAGACCACATTTCTCAAAGTAAAAAGCTCAGGAAATAAGTTTTCATTACCTTTAATCATTTTAGTAACAGTTTCTTGGAATCACTCATTTGGTCAACATAATTTGATTAAAAATAGCATCAGTAGGGGAGAGTGGCCTAAGTTGTGCCACTTTTTACTCAAAGTGACTTTAAAGTGAGGCTTTGACAGTCCAAATCTCATATGTACATATATTTCAGGGTGTTGTGCATCCCTGGCAATAAAAACTTTGGATCTGGAATAAACTGTTGAAGAAATATAGCTTTCGGGAAAAAAGTTGTCTTGTGGCACAACTTGCCCCCGGTGTGGGGTTGTGCCGTTGGAGAGAATACCATGGGGTAAACTGTAATGCAAGACAAATCCATTAGACAATCACTTATTTAAGGTGTATTTAAAGTAAATATTTTACAAAGATTGAAGACAATTTTCTTAAACAAGGCCTAGCAGATCTAATGGTTTTACCTGCAAAAGCTCACAATGACAAAGTCACCATCATCATCTTTCTGGCCATCTGAATTCTCATCAGTGGTGTCGTTAAGTGGAATGGAGATGTCACTCTCTTCTGAGCTACTGTAGACAATCACTTTCTTTTGGTGACCAGCGTATACAGCCATGCCAATGGCACAACTCTCAGAAATGTACTTTGCACTAGCTGCTCCGCCCTTGTAGAACCAACTGCCACCTGGCATATGCGATTCCCCCTCCATTTCTGCCTTTAAATCAAGGCTCAAAACCCATTTGTACACCCTGTTTTTTCCTCCCCATTAACTACCTTACCTCTGCACTACTATCTTTGTTTATATGTGGATGTCTGGGCTTTATGACTTTTATTTTGGTTATTGTTATTTTACCTTCATTTTTTATCTACTGAATGCACTATGTTCAGCACTTTGGACAGTGCAAACTGTTATAAATGTGCTTTTATAAATACATTTTACTTACTTTCTTACTTATAACTCACTCCAGGCCCTCTGGCACAAATCACTCCAACCCCAGAATTTTGGATAATAAGCATGATGCAGCAGTTTAGGGCTGACATTGTGCTCACTATATAGACATAAAGTGTAGCATACTGAAGCACTAAAACATGTGTCAAATGTTTTCAAACGTGTTTATAATTGTTCAGACTAGGGATGGGCATAATTAATCGATGATCGATCATTGATCGTTAAGAATTTTGTCAATCACGTGAAATTGTTATCGATCATATAGCCGTTGTGTTGCGCAGTCTGAGATGGGGGAGATACAAGGCGAAGATTGGCATCATACAGCTTAAGAACCGAAAATAAATAGGTCAATTAAAGATTGTTAACCCGTGTATTAGTATAACACCTCAACACACCGAATTATGTACCATTTGTACAATGAAACAAAACCTACATCCGACCCTGTTTACCGTGTCACGTTAGCGCCGCTAGCATTAGCGGCTAACTTTAGCGTTTATGCTTTCCTACTTCGCCTTCATCAGGGAACTAATTTGCACATTTAGTTTTTTAGATGAAGTACCGTTAGGTCCTTTATAGAGTTGAAACGATTCATCGATTGATTCGAATAATTCGATTACAAAAAATGATCGATGAATTTTTCTTGTCTCGAGTCATCGTTTATTTAATTTTACAGCTGAGGTCACGGTTTTCCGCATGGACCATTTTTAGTGTGACACAACCGGCGCATACGTCACCCACAGAACGGACAGACGCGGCATGTTTTGACTTGTTTAGGGGCTAACATTAGCGTGTGCTAAAATGGAAGATGTGAGCGAAAATAGTGAGGAAAGCCAAACGGGCAGGAGAAAGCGACAGAGAATGTCCAAGGTTTGGGATCATTTCACGTTGAACATTAATGAGAAGACCGTGGTGTGTGTCCACTGCAAGACCGAGCTGGCGTACCATAACAGCACAACTTCCATGCTGCAGCATATGAACAGAAAACACCCATTCCAATCGGCAGACCGCCGACCCGAGACAAGTAATTTTTAAATCAATGCTGCTATAGTTTACACTACATTAGTGCAGATGGAGGCTAAGTTGTTGTTTATTATGACTAACGTTATAAGTATTGCTAGTTAATTAAATGTGGCGGCTAATAATTATGCCCCCAAGACTAACGTCACGTCACCACAAAGTTTTTATTTTCAAAAAGACAGCGCTGTTCAAGAAATAAATACACGATAGCTTAAGCTGAGCTATAGCTGGTCACTTCTAGTTGACAATACGGTGTTGAAGCAGACGGGTGTGTCTTGATTGATGGATACAATATCTAAATAGCAGTTTGATGTGAATGAACTTACTCTATTATCATATTGTTCCATAGTAATTTTTATTTTATTTATATTTTTTTCAGTAAACCATCACAGTCTCGGATGGACACATTTATGCAGAGAACCGCATCTCAGGATTTGTTTTTAAAGCCAGAACGTCTGAAACTATGCATGGGCTTGTTCCAAGTTTCCAAGCTTATGTTGTTCCTGAATTGCAAAGGTAAAAACTTGTAGTTCTGAAAGTGAAGTAAATGCTTACTTAAACCCAAGAATGTATGGCACATAAATGCACTTAATTTATCTGTCAACATTGTCATTTCTCATGGTACAAGTACAGACTAATAAACAATGGGAAAGTAACTAAATTGGTACTTTTGGTAGAAAACATGGTTTGCTACTTCATGCATATTTGAAATAAAAAAATTTGATTTTTCAAAAAAGGAAACAAATTGGTTGTTCATTGGTTGTTGGTTAATTGACGTGTTATTTTCTCATGTTTATTTATAATTACTTTTCAATTAAGCAATGTATGTTTTATCCGATTACTCGATTAATCGATGGAGTAATCGGTAGAATCATCGATTACTAAAATATTCGATAGCTGCAGCCCTAGTCCTTTACCACTCAGAGAAATGTGCTGTGCCCTTATAAAGTGTATGGCAGCATCTTAGAAGGCTCATGTGTTTAAAAGTGTTGTTAGCATTGGCTCATTGTTGGCAAATAGCCTCGGGCTTTAACCAGTGCCAAATTTTATTATTTCATTTTTAAAAGTTGCCTAGTCTTAATGGATTGTTGTTTGACTAGAAGATCTTGGAATAAAGATTTAATTGAGTAGAAACATCTTGTCTACAGTCTATGGTAAAAACGCTGTATTTTGGATGTTCTGTTGGCATTTTTTAATATGTAAAAAGATAACGATTAATCGATAGTTGATCGTTAATTTTCCTGATCATCGATCAATGACATTTCTTGAAATGCCCATGCCTAGTTCAGACACAATAATAAAAAAAACTTAATCATGGAAATTTTACTTTGAAAGGCAAAAACAGTTTTTTGAGCTTAAATGTGCTTATATCTTATTCCATGTTTCTCCCTTCTTTACAGGATGAGTTAAATGGATGGCTCTTCTTAAATATTTGGTCACATTTCCAATTTCTCTATGGTTTTCTTGAAACAAGGGGTGGCACAACTTCCCCACCGTCACAACTTAGGCCACTCTCCCCTACTGTATTTTATTTTTTATTTTTGCTGCTACAACTAATCATACAATTAGCCGGAACAACCTTCACAGCACTGTGTAACTGACAGTCAAAGCCCACTATGAAAAACACACATTCCCGTTAAATACACGTTCACAAAGTGACACAAAGTAGGCCGCACATGACTATCATTGGGCCCCCGAACAAAGGTCAAATTCCTAGCCAAAAGGTCACACGCATGTGTCATGAGTCAATTCACAGTGAGGAGAAGGTTTTTTGTGTTTTTTACTATGTGTTGTGAGCTCATTTCCTATGCATTTACGCTTGTGTGCATGATTGTATGTGTGTGCTCTAGGAAGAGGGTCATTCAGGTTTCATGGCCTGGTTAGCTTTCCTCATAGTAAGGGATACCAGAGGGATTTAGCTGTTAAGCCTGCTCTATTGTCCAGCTGGTGGAATGTACTGGTCCAATGTGTCTGTACGTGTGTGTGTGTTGCATACCTGCATTTGATAATGTGTGTATTCATGTATACAGGTCCTTCTCATATAATTAGCATATTGTAATAAAGTTCAATATTTTCTGTAATGTACTGATAAACATTACACTTTCATATATTTTAGATTCATTACACACAACTGAAGTAGTTCAAGCCTTTTATTGTTTTAATATTGATGATTTTGGCAAAAAAGTAAAGAAAAATCCCTATCTCAAAAAATTTGCATATTTCATCCGACCAATAAAAGAAAAGTGTTTTTAATACAAAAAAGTCAACCTTCAAATAATTATGTGCAGTTATGCACTCAATACTTGGTCGGGAATCCTTTCGCAGAAATGACTGCTTCAATGTGGCGTGGCATGGAGGCAATCAGCCTGTGGCACTGCTGAGGTGTTATGGAGGCCCAGGATGCTTCGATAGCGGCCTTAAGCTCATCCACGGTGTTGGGTCTGGTGTCTCTCAACTTCCTCTTCACAATATCCCACAGATTCTCTATGGGGTTCAGGTCAGGAGAGTTGGCAGGCCAATTGAGCACAGTAATACCATGGTCAGTAAACCATTTACCAGTGGTTTTGGCACTGTGAGCAGGTGCCAGGTCTTGTTGAAAAATGAAATCTTCATCTCCATAAAACTTTACAGCAGATGGAAGCATGAAGTGCTCCAAAATCTCCTGATAGCTAGCTGCATTGAACCTGCCTTTGATAAAACACAGTGGACCAACACCAGCAGCTGACATGGCACCCCAGACCATCACTGACTGTGGGTACTTGACACTGGACTTCAGGCATTTTGGCATGTCCTTCTCCCCAGTCTTCCTCCAGACTCTGGCACCTTGATTTCCGAATGACATGCAAAATTTGCTTTCATCCGAAAAAAGTACTTTGGACCACTGAGCAACAGTCCAGTGCTGCTTCTCTGTAGCCCAGGTCAGGCGCTTCTGCCGCTGTTTCTGGTTCAAAAGTGGCTTGACCTGGGGAATGCAGCACCTGTAGCCCATTTCCTGCACACGCCTGTGCACGGTGGCTCTGGATGTTTCTACTCCAGACTCAGTCCACTGCTTCCGCAGGTGCCCCAAGGTCTGGATTCGGCCCTTCTCCACAATCCTCCTCAGGGTCCGGTCACCTCTTCTGGTTGTGCAGCGTTTTCTGCCACACTTTTTCCTTCCCACAGACTTCCCACTGAGGTGCCTTGATACAGCACTCTGGGAACAGCCTATTCGCTCAGAAATTTCTTTCTGTGTCTTACCCTCTTGCTTGAGGGTGTCAATGATGGCCTTATGGACAGCAGTCAGGTCGGCAGTCTTACCCATGATTGCGGTTATGAGTAATGAACCAGGCTGGGAGTTTTTAAAAGCCTCAGGAATCTTTTGCAGGTGTTTAGAGTTAATTAGTTGATTGAGATGATTAGGTTAAGAGCTTGTTTGAGTACCTTTTCATGATATGCTAATTTTTTGAGATAGGAATTTGGGGTTTTCATGAGCTGTATGCCAAAATCATCAGTATTAAAACAACAAAAGACCTGAAATATTTCAGTTGGTGTGCAATGTGAAAGTTCAATTATTATCATTACATTATGGAAAATAATCAACTTTATCACAATATGCTAATTATATGAGAAGGACCTGTAGTTTGTGTGTCACGTCACTGCACATTCTTGTGGTGCTTTCAAATGTGTGTTTGTGGGACTGTTTTGGGAATGTGACTGTTTCTCTTTGCTTTTGTATGTGAATGAATGAAAACCTTTATTTATACAAACTCGAAAGGCATTGAGGTTCCCCTCATTTACAACGCCGACGAGCGCACAACAATGTGGATCATGTGTCACCAGGTATTGTGTCTGTATGTGTATGTTGCATCGATTGTCAGAGTGTTTGCAGACGGGTGTATGTCTGTGTCTTTGCAAACTTGCTGTTGCAATAACCACGCATAATGCTATATCAACAAAATACTTTTCATGAAAATGGTCCCTTCAAATTGTACTCTTTCTTCTCAATGAGAAGAAAGAGTACAATTTCAAGGGATGGGAATTGTTAAGAATTTAAAGATTCCGGTTCCGATTCTGCTTATCGATCCGATTCCTTATCGATTCTCTTATCGATTCTCATTGGGTGAGATAATAAGTACAAATTAGTTTGTTTTTATTATCTCTCTTTAATATCTGATCAGAGGTGTGTCTAGTCTGTGCCTTGAAAGATTATCAAGAGTAGGCTACTTGAGGATTAGGAAATTGTCAATTTTCACATTAATTGGTCCAAACAAAAAAATAAATGTTTGGCTTTTAAGCCCAAATGCCATTATGTGCCCTAAAAACTAAAAACACAGACTGAAAACAGTCAAGGAAGAGCTTGTGCCTTTTGGAATATTAACAGTGCTCATTTGCACTTGAAACCAAATTCAACTGACATAATAAATATAAACAAGTCTTTTGAAAAGATAAGACCAACTATCAACTTTGGCAAATTAACCATTTTTATGCAGAAAAATCATCATGTTTGCCCTCTCAGGAAGGATACGAGATATTTAATTTATGTTCAGTGTTATTATTATATGATGATTGCGCCCACTCTGAAAGGGCAACGTGATGATGTCACTACGTTCACGTGAAGGAACCCTTTCCTTATAGGCAGTGTTGGGAATAACGCCGTTTAAAATAACGGCGTTAGGTAACGCCGTTCTTTTTTCAGTAACGGCGTAATCTAACTAATTACTTTTTCCGTCGTTACAACGCCGTTATCGTTACTGAACATTAAATGCGGTGCGTTACTATGAATTGATTGAATAAACTGTAATGTGTAATCCGAAAGCACCCCTGGCTCCATACTACACAAACTGCTAGTAAGGAGAACGGTGGGTTAACAACAAGATAAGCGATTGTTATTTATTATACTGTTTAAAGATGTGTTTTATTCAGTGTGGATGACATTATAACTGTCAGTTAGCGCCGTCACGTCAGTCAGCCGGAGCGCCTGTTTAGTGAAGTTTCTTTTTCTTTCTCTCTCTGTTGTGTGAGCGTGCGCGTTGCCGCAGTAACCACCTATCAATCCACGGTTGAAACGTGCTCTCCCTGAGTTTGTTTGCATCGCCCTTGAGAGTAAGTGCATGGAGTTTCCCGATCTCTATAAATTATAATTTATGCACGTTATTAAACAGCCGCGTTTCGCCGGTTGCAACAGCTGTTTAGCGTGTCATCATGAGCCGAATATTGCTACTGTTATTTTCCTGGGATCTGTATGCTGCTGTGCATGTTAAAGAAGGAAATAAACATAGGATAAATCCTTACTCCTCCTCTCATCGTCTCATGCTTCATAGTCTGACGTTTTTGGCCTTAAGTGGTGTTTTAGCCGACACCCCTGAAGTGAATCCAGTGATAGCAGATCAGCAAGGTACATTAAGGAGTTTCCTCTACTAGCCTACTTTTGTTGAGAACAAAATAGGCTAGGCCTAGTGCAGGATAAACCTCTTGCTGTCTGTTGATGTGCAATACATATTTAAGGTTATATAGCCTACAAGTAGGCCTACCTGTCTGTTCTACTCATTTCAACTGACTTGTGAAAACTGCTCAGAAAAATCCAAATTTGTTGACATACAGCAAATTTCTTTTTTTTACAGTAGGCTAACGCAAATAGTTACTTTCCATGGTAACTAGTTACTTCTATTATAAAATAATTCAGTTACTAACTCAGTTACTTTTTGGAACAAGTAGTGAGTAACTATAACTAATTACTTTTTTAAAGTAACGTTCCCAACACTGCTTATAGGTCCGTGGAAGGAACGCCTCAGGTCAAACTGTCACGTTGTACGTTGTTGTTGAACAGTCAGTCATGTAGGCTATTCAAGAAGAGAATAACTTCGCCAGAAAGGCTAAAAGAGAATGTATCGCTTTGCTTATTCTTCACCACGCCAGCGATGAGGAGTCCCCGCTCCATCTCATCTTTACAATGTACATGCTGTTATGTGCAGCACGCTGTTTATTATTAATAAAATGGCCCGTCATCAGACACACATAGCGGATGGGTTTATACATTGATCGCTGCATCAAGTAATCCAAGGCAGAGCTTTTTGTATGGGTAGAGTGTTATTTTAAGTGTGTCTTACTGTCTTTATAAACTGTCTTGTTAAACGTTTTCTTATCGTTATCGTGTTGTTTTGGGTCTGTCTCCACCGCCGTGCGTAAAGGCAGCATTTTAACAGCTGATGAACGAGAGTAAACAGCGGGCCTTTGGCAGCGGTAAAGACATCCTTTTTGCTTTGCTATGCTTTATGCTGCTATCGCCTTTTTATGTATCTCCCCCTTTCACTTGCCCACACCTAGGCCTACTCACACGTTAATTCATAAATTTTACAATTGTTGCAAGTGGCCGTATTGTCGCCTTTTCGCGTGAAATACAACCACACTTTAGAGTGCTTCTGCCTCGACGTCATGTTTGCTGCGTTCTGAACAAAACAAAGCAGCGCGTGTCTGAAGTCATGACGCATTTGCAACGAGCGGAACCGATAAGCGGCATCGTTAAGCAGGCATGTTAACGATTCCAAGGAATTGGTTGACTCGGCAGTCATAAGTTTGAAAATGAAAACAATCTTCGGGTGTGGAAGTAGAGAGCTTTCCAGACCTCTGAAGATTGTTTTCCTTATCTGTTTGAGGCTGGTGGCTGTGTTTTGCTACTAGCAAAACACACTTAAAAAGTTGCTTTGTGCGTAAAAAGGTAGGCACCAGGGAAGGAGACCTGAGTCCGACAATGGAAAACAAGTGCAATGCTAAACTAGTATTGTATATTATGAACTTACCATACTATCTAAGAAAATTTAATTTTAAGTTATATTTGGCTTCTGTATGATGATAAATACATAGATATTTCATAGTACAACATCTACTCAAGCAAATGTGCAAACATAACTTCAGGATAACTATGTTTCTCATTAATTATGGTTGAGTGTCTTTACACCACCTGGTAGCAGACTTTTCTGGCTGTAGCATAGCTACTGTATTGAATGGATATAAATAATGTAAACACTTCCTCAAGCCTGGTTGTGTAAAAGGACCAGCCCTCAAGGACAAGTGTCAGTTTAAATTAACTCAAAGTGGACTGAAGGCATGGCCGCGCTATGCATAAAGTGTGCCGTCTTGATGATGACCAACTACATATCTTGTATTTATGCTTCAAGGTTACGTTCTCTCCATCATGGGTCGTCGACGAAGCCTCCCTAACATCAACTCCCCCGACTGGGGCATCCGCATGCAGTCTGAGAGGCAGGCTGTCAACTTTGTGGTCCAAGGTAGGCTGACAGTTATGTGTAATAGTATCAGCTAGTTTGCTGGTCTGCATGATCAAAACTTTATTTATTTACTTTTGATGATCAGTTAAAATGAGACGTTTCTGGACAAAGTCAAACATAACTCAACTTATATACCATATATCTGCACAGCTGAACACATAAATATACAGTATGTGTGTGTATGCATGTGTGTGTGTCTTAACCTTACACTTATTAAAGTACACTTTAATAATGTCTACTTGACTATCCCTTTGCAACAAGTTGTTGGTGTTTACAGGTTCTGCTGCTGATCTCTGTAAAATGGGCATGATCAAAATCTTCAACCATGTCTCCTCCTCCAGCTCGCTCTCTGCCAGGTACAACCGCTTAACATGGCGCTACATCATGGGCCATTGCTCACATGCCATCCCTTAACTGTGTCCTTCACTCATTCCTTACATACAACTACACTGCGTTCCAAATTATAATGCAAATGAGATTTTCCCAGATTTTCCGAAATAGTCGATGCACAGATCACAGTCAGTATAATTTTCAAGTCATCAACCATTAGAGTATATTTCAAATTTTATTGAATAAACCTCCCAATAATAAAAGTATTTTTTTCAAAAATTAAAAAAAAACTCCAAATGCACTGTTCCATGTTCCAAATTATTATGGACAACAGAGTTTCAAAACATTTTATAGGTTGTAAACAACTAAAAATGGTAATTTGTTGAATTTGCAGAATTTGGAGGTCATATTTAGTGAAATAAAAAGCTATTTCAATCAAAAACATCTTAACAGGCCAAGTTACATGTTAACATAGGACCCCTTCTTTGATAGCACCTTCAAGATTCAAGATGTTTTATTTTGTCATTGTACATGTTTCAGAACAACGATAATCTGTTTACAGTTATACCCCGCCAAGAGACATAGAGTGACAGTAACCAAACATGGGAGACAGGGGGTATACACTGAAAAGTCGTCTAGCGTGCGCTGCGCCCCTTAAAGTAGGAAGGATAAAGAGAACGTCAGGGAAAGACAGGTTAAAAAAAATGCTACTCTGACACTCCGCTCCTTATGGGTGCGAAGTGTGTGATTAGTACAAAAACCACCTTGGCATAATAAGCACATGATAACGCCACAGACAAATAGAACACGTTGATAAGCACAAAGGTACGGGTTAGGGGTTTATGGGACGGTAGGTGTCACAGCCCAGGCACCAGGGGGCGTACGCAGCCGGCAGGCGCCCCGCCCGCGGCATCCATTCTGCAACGAGGGAGGGAGAGGGGTACGGAGACAAGAAGGCTTGGGTGGTCAGGGGTCGTGTGTGCTATGTGTCTACGTGTGTGTATGTGTGTTCCGTTTATCTAAATCTGTCCAGACATAACGGGAGTCTCCAGGCGCCAGATGGTATAGCGAGTCCATGGAGACAACCTCGAGGCCCAGCCAGAGATAGAGTTCACAGGAGGTTAGATCAGGAGCTGTGGGGGTAGAGCGTCTTTCTGCATAAACATCCCGGAGAGAGAAGAGATAACACCTCCAAGGTCGGTGTGGGGAGCCGAATCGAGATAATGAATTTGTTTTGAAGAGATTAGGCGCTGAATGTGAAGCCCGTCTTACAGTCACTGGTTTAGGTAAATCCGAAATATTCCAAATCCAGTGGCCGTTTTCCGTGCCTACGGACCGTTAACGCTCACCCAGATCGCATCCACTTTTCGATGATGTCCGTGAAGCACCTCCAGCTTGCGGTTCACTTCGCTTAATACTTGAGTCTGTACGTTAACAGCCTGGCACAAGCCCTCAAAGACGGGCAGCTTGTTACCTGTGGCATGCTTAATAATGTGGAACGTCCTTGTTAAGTAGATTTCCTTTGATTGGGCTTACTTAGCAAACCGATTATCACAGGTGTCTGAGATTGAGTTCAATGATCCAAAGCGCCCTGAGACACAATACCATCCATGAGTTTAAATTACATTCAGAAAATTAAATGTTTATGAATCTTAATTCCAATTTGCATAATAATTTGGAACACGGTGTAGAGTAATAACATATAGTACACACTGGCTCTTTAGGGTGTGGTCCTTTCTAAATATCACAGACAAAACACAACCAAGCACAATATTAGCGAAGAGCTCTATAATGCCAAAACAGATCATCAACATTCACTTTTTTGCCAGCCAAATAAATTTGTACAGTCGAGAGTCAAGGGTTTTCCTCAGATGGTTGCTGGTGTTACATGCCAAACATTCAGTTAGAGTAAACACACTTGTAGCCAAGAGCCAAAATATACTAGATTTATAATAGTATGTTGTGGAAGCCGGATGCATGGAGCAGAGTGGTATGATGATGAAGATCAGCCAAATATCACATTATAAGTGGTGGTTGTTGTGATATTATAGCAGTAGTTTGTGTTAAGAATTTCTGAATGTGTTTGTAACTGTAGGCTGATAGCACAGCTGCACGATGAGCTTCTGTACGAAGTAGAGGACTCTCAGGTGGAACAGTTTGCAGGTGAATTTACCACATCCAATATCAGTTATCAAACAATGCATGTGTTTCAAAGACACTTTGCCTATGATGGCAATATTTTATCATAAATAATTCTGAATATAAAATAGCATTTTTGAAAGCCGCTTTGCGCACAAGAGCCGGTTTTGGTAAATGCAATACTCCATGAATGTCCAACTCGTGATGGAGAGTTTTTATTCAATTTTTTAATTCAATTTTTTCAATGATGAGAACCGATTAAACCGAACCAGAAATATCGTTATTCCACACGTTCTTCTTCCTTGTCATAATAAAACTGTGTGCAGCTCTGGTGAAGAGCACCATGGAGTCACTTCAACACATTGAGCACCTAGGAGTCCATCTTAAGGTGAGTAAAAAGAAATGTTCAGTGGTTTAATAATAATAAGATTTTCAAAAGATTGAGATCCCGAAAATGCCTACTATTGACATCTGCCACCAAAAATAAGATTTTTTTGGGTGCTCTTCTGTTAGACAACAGCTAGATGAGTGGATATCAATGTAAACAAGATCTACACATGTGTTTCTGACACACTGACAACTTTCCCTTTTCGTGTGTGTGTGTGTGTGTGTGTGTGTGTGTGTGTGTGTGTGTGTGTGTCCCAGGTCCCCCTGAAGGTGGCAGTCTCCAGTGGCAAGTCTTGGGGATCCATGTCTGAGCTTAACATCCCTCCGACGTCTCCCTCTCCTCTTTGAATCTACTTTCTTTTCACCACTCCAGAGGTTTTTTTTTCACAGCTCTCCTCTCACTCCCTTGTGGTGCGTTCATCTTCCTGCCTCTTCTTCCATTCCTCCCATAGTCTCTCCATCTTTCCCAGTCCATCTGTCCATCTCTCTTTACTCATCCTGCATCCACATCGCTATGGAAACCAGGCAGCTGCAGCTCCTTCCAGCTCCTAGTTCTTGCTTTCAATCCATCCGTAACCTGGGGCAACGGCAGGAGTCACAGACTGGATTGCACCAGTTTGATCTCTCTCTCTCTCTCTCTCTCTCTCTCTCTCTCTCTCTCTCTCTCTCTCTCAGAAAAAGATTCCTTGTCCTCCTCTACTCATCAGTTTTCACACCTTCCTGTTTTCGCTGCCTTGTTGCCAAGGTGAAGCTCAACGTTTAAGAGCGTACTTGATATTTATTGGTTCTTAGAATTGGTTGTTGGTATTTTAAGCTACTACATACCTGAAAATGGTTTTACTATGTTTCATTTAAAACTTCCATGTATTTATTGTTCGTTCGCTGAATAAAGCTTGATTTTTTCTGGTTCCTGTGACAAGTTCCCACTTGATAAAACCAATTACATCTCTAACCCGTATTCATTTCCTAATAGGGGAGAGTGGCCTAAGTTGTGCCGCTTTTTACTCAAAGTGATTTTAAAGTGAGGCCTTGACAGTTATGTCTCCAACTCAAATATGTACATATATTTCAAGGTGTTGTGCATCCCTGGCAATAAAAACTTTGGATCTGGAATAAACTGTTGAAGAAATATAGCTTTCGGAAAAAAGTTGTCTTGTGGCACAACTTGCCCCCGGTGTGGTGTAAGTTGTGCCGTTGGAGAGAATACCATGGGGTAAATTGTGCCATTGATATGTATCTCATAAACTGTAATGCAAGACAAATCCATTGGACAATCACTTATTTAAGGTTTATTTAAAGTAAATATTTTACCACGATTGAAGGACAATTTTCTTAAACAAGGCCTAGCAGATCTAATGGTACCTGCAAAGCTCACAATGACAAAGTCACCATCATCATCTTTCTGGCCATCTGCACTCTCATCAGTGGTGTCGTTAAGTGGAATGGAGATGTCACTCTCTTCTGAGCTACTGTAGAGAATCACTTTCTTTTGGTGACCAGCGTATACAGCTATGCAAATGGCACAACTCTCAGAAATGTACTTTGCACTAGCTGCTCCGCCCTTGTAGAAACAAATGCGATTCCCCCTCCATTTCTGCCTTTAAATCAAGGCTCAAAACCCAAATGTACACCCTGGTTTTTCCTCCCCATTAACTATCTACTGCACTACTATCTTTGTTTATATGTGGATGTCTGGGCTTTATGTATTTTATTTTGGTTAATGTTATTTTACCTTAATTTTTTACCTACTGAATGCACTATGTTCAGCACTTTGGACAGTGCAAACTGTTATAAATGTGCTTTTATACATTTATAATACATTTTACTTACTTAGTTACTTATAACTCACCCCAGGCCCTCTGGCACAAATCACCCCAACCCCAGAATTTTGGATAATAAGCATGATGCAGCAGTTTAGGGCTGACATCGTGCTAACTATATAGACATAAAGTGTAGCATACTAAAGCACTAAAACATATGTCAAATGTTTTCAAATGTGTCTATAATTGTTCAGACACAATAATCCAAAAACCTTGATTATGGAAATTTGACTTTGAAAGGTAAAAAAAACAGTTTTTTGAGCTTAAATTTGCTTATATCTTATTCCATGTTTCTCCCTTCTTTACAGGATGAGTTAAATGGATGGCTCTTCTTAGATATGTGGTCACATTTCCAATTTCTTCTATGGTTTTCTAGAAACAAGGGGTGGCACAACTTCCCCACCGGCACAACTTAGGCCACTCTCCCCTACAAGGATTTCATTTACATACATTGGCACTATATCTTAATTCATTATTTAAGCTAATTAGCATATTCCATATTATTTAAGCATTTTTACAGACGATGCTCTTATTAACAGACGCTTAGAACAATTTAAGGAGCATATGAACCTTGTATTTCAACAAAATTAGTTTAAGTTACTGTTCCCTGACAATATTCTTGTCAGCCTAAGTTGTCAGTGAATAATTTAAGAGACAAATTCCAGGTGAAAACAGCAGTGGAGAGTTTTGAAAAGGTCTGTTGTATTTAGTAGATATTCTACTATGTCAATGCCATGGAGGTGTGATATTTCAAGTGACGCTTTCTTTAATGAACTTGACCTTTTTGCTGGTTGTGTTCAGTCGCTTCAAAGCAGATGATCTCATTTTTGCTCAGGCGTGCTCATCCGTCACCTCACTTTTCAGCTTATTTTTTGTCCGCTCTCTTGTCTCTGGCTCACTCTCCCCTTTGTTTGGTTCGTGACTCTGTCACATTTAAACACTAACACACACACTGACACAAATTCATGAATACTCGTACACAAGCCTTCACACCCTTAAGGAACTAATACACACACTCTTTATCCACACAGCCACTATGAATGCATTCACACACAGCTACCGGCTTTCAGGCACACTGACCGACTTTTCTTGTCTCTAGCATCCACTGCAATATTTTCCCCTTTTATACTGTCTTCCAATTAAGACCCTTAAAGCCTACAAAATGGGTTGAGGCGGAACCATACAACTTGTGACATTTTTAACAAAGCCCTTACCCCATTGCCTGCTAATTATGGGAGTTGTCACTTCTAAGCCAGTACAGCAGTTCTATCTTGTCATGTTTTTACATTCCTCTAGTTTCCTTTCATTTTCAGCGACGCCTTCACTTTGCGTGTTGAACCCACCGATAGGATTTTGCCCTCCTTGTGCGGATGTGAGAGAGGCTTTTCTCACCCAGTCAGTATGAGCCGTTCAGAGCCAGAGCAACGGACAGTGTTATGGAAATTTGCCCCGTCTATTGTCTCATTGTTCCATGGTTTAAGGGTGGACAGACGTCCCCCCTTTCCCACCCTTTGAGAGAGGGAAGCGTGAGATTGGTATGTGCAAATTCTAGAGGGCACTCTGCAATTTTGGAGTCGGGGTGTTCAAAGTAGTTATGGCCTTAAAACAAATACTAATAAAAGATGTTTGGTCAATTCAGCGCTTTGTAGTTTAGAGTATTTGCTCAGAACATTTTTACTTTGTTTATTTCAGCAGTTAAAATGTCAGCAAGTCATAGGAGGGAGAGAATAATTAGACAATGGCTGTCACCTTTCACTCTACTGAATAAAAAAAAGATGTGATTGAGGTTATGATTATGATTCATTGGACTCTGCTTTAACGGCCTGTGTCATTTCGCAGGAGACCGGTTCTGATGGTCCCTCTGAAGACTCCAGTTGTCAAGGGCAACAGCTTGAGCTGCCCCCAGCTGCCATGGCAACCGTGAGATGCGTAAGTAGACCCTGCAGCACATAACCTCGCGGCTGTGACTGCTGACAATTGTATCACTTTAAAACCAATATGTCCCAAGAATTATTACTCGTTGTGTATCATTCCCCCCACCCAGCTCTGTATGGCAAGCATGGAAAAAAATGGCTTCACTGTTACAACATTTAAAAGCTTGATGCATCATAATTTTTTATTGATACAGTATACTATGTACATCCATGGTTCAATCATCGTCATAATGCAGGAAATGCCTTCTTTACATCTATACAGTGTTCCAGTTTGTTGTCAGTATAAAAGAAAGGGGTTAATAATCACAATAATAATAGTTTTCCCGGTGTGGTAATACAGTCTTCCAGAGGAATGGCAGAGAGGGAACCGAAAGCTAATAGACCCCAATAAAACCATGTTGTCACTGCAGTCCCACTGAGGTTGGGGCAGACTGGTTGTACCATGCACCGTCTCCCTGGGAAACCAACATCTGCTAAATCCACCCACCATGCATGACCATAGTATTACTGTCCCACACCATACCTGTCTACAATGTTGACCCTGCTCTTCCTCTCTTTCTCCTTTCCCCTCTTTAACCCAGTTTTCCCCAGGCACTATTTACTGGAGTCTGTCCTTAACGAGCCGAAGGGCCTCATTTCTCAAATTCCTCGCCGTGGACAAAGCAAACCTCCTATCCCCTGATAGGTCACACTTAGGCCCCGCTTTTAAAAGTTCCCTCAGCTGCAATTTACCTCCCTTCCCCGAGTCCATCCATCTCATCCATCTATCTATCCATCAATCCCTTCTTCTTCCATTTGTCTATCATGGCCGGCTGGTTGACCTGCCTGCCTCCCCACAGTGCGGCTGCATATCAGTCCCCTGCTGTGCTTTGTGTGGAGTTGGTTTCCTGGCAACAGACAACAGCCATGACAGAGAGAGACCTGCTTGCATTGCAGCAGCTTTACTTACAGCCCAGAGCCACTGATATTCAGGCGTGAGCGGTGCTGTAAGCTAACAGAGCTACTGCTGCAGTGGTTTAGGCTCTCTCTGGCGACTTGAGAGTTCAAGCAGACAGGCAGGACTAGGAAGGCTGAGACACCAAGGCTAAGACAGCGTGTGCTATAGCCCCTGAAAGTGGCAGCCATTAGCCATCAGTATGGGATTGTCACAAGGTAATACAGATGAAGACACCTGCACTACTGTAGAATCTCTTTATAAGTGCTGTAAATATCTTTAAAATATATCTTTATATATTTTAAATCCACAGTTTCTGTTACAAGAGGAGTAAAAAATGACCCCCATATGCTATTTACAGTAAGATATACTTTACAACTTTACAGTTACTAACTTACCAATTCAAAAAAAGACTTTGAATCTCACTTGTAAAAGAAGTCAACGTGGTTGAGAGTTGCGATGCTGGCAGCTGCAGCGTGTTTTGAATTGATCGTTTTAAATCGTAATAACAGAGCGGTGGAGGTGAAGTTGCAGTGCATGTCTCAGTGGAACAAGTTAACTGGAAGTCTTACTGGTTAGATAAAAGCCCCGTTAAGTGACTTTCAGAGTGTGGCCACACCATCTTCTTTCCTGTCTGCTTGAACTGCTCATTCTTTAGCATCCATTTCCTATTGACATCTGTACAAATATGCAGAGGTACACCCATGTACTTCAACTTTGAGTTTTAAAAAACACATCTTTGACACCTCTTTGTAAAGAAAAATACAAAAAACATAAACATTTTACAATCAAATAACCCTCCAGGCTTCGATATGATGTGTAGTAATGTTGCAATGCCAATTTTGTGATGGCAACCACTGCAACTAATTGGTACAGTATAAGGGATATAGCGTCAATGCAGCATTTCATGTTTTTCATAAAGTCAATGTTGATAGTACTTAATTCGTTTGTTATTTTGTCTGTTGGTATTTATTGCTTGATAAGATGGCACGTGGGCAGGAATTTTTGCCAAATAATACCAAGTAAATACAGGATTGTGTTGAACAAAACATAGCTACATAAGGAATAAAAATGCAGCAATTACTGTCACCTTTGGCAAATTTTCACCTTCAAAAATAGTCATGGGTCGTAGTACGAATTAAACAGTATGGTATCGTTCTTGTATCTATGCTTATGATACATACAGTCAATAATACAGGAGAAAGAGAAACTTTTTCCATATTCTTCATAGGAAATGTAAAAAAATCAAAACTATCTGTACTGTTATAGCAAAACAAGACACAGTTGTGCTACAAGTGCTTATGTGTTCTTGGCACCTGTGGCCTCAGTCCAAAGTGAGTCCTTCTGTATTTGCCACAGTGGGGCAAAGTCCGCACCAGAGGTAGAGAGAGAGAGAGAGAGGGAGTCCATGCTGTAGAGTTCTTCTGCCTCAGACCTCCTCACGCCGCCCCACCACTCCCCCCCCCCCATTTAACTGCCAATGTGGCACATTCCTCCCTCACCCCTCGCCCTCCTCTTTAGGTGGAACATTCCAGGCGAGAGCCATCTTCTGAGACAAAAATGAACTCCATCATGATTAGTTCAAACCAGCAAAGATGACAGGTTGCAGTAAATAATACATTAACAATAAGTAGAGATACAGCTATTTACAGTCACACAAAACTATCATCTAATGTAGTGGCTTAGTCACTTAACAAAAGAACTAATAGCTGCTTTTCACCTTTCTTTCCACTGTTCTTCTCATTCATAAAGTAAAAAAAGCAACCAGAAAAGATTTAAAACATAAAAAAAATTCTGAGACATTAAATGTTGGCAGTTTACATTCATGCCTGTGAGTGTTCGCCCCCCCAAGGCTGTTCAACATGGACACACACTATCAGAGTAACACAACGTACCCACAGGATCTGTACATTTGTGCAGTTTTGAATGCTTCTTTTCCAGTAAATAAACCAAATTAAATATAAGTTAGGAAATGTTTTTATATTTTTACCGTTTGGTTATTTATTTAACAGCCAAAAATTAATGCGGCCAAGTTTTAAGGATTTGAAAAACTGTTCAAGTTGAAGCTTTGGCTTCATTAACCTCGGCTTTGGCCTCTGTGTCTGCCATTAGAGAGAGAGCATCAGATGATCATTTTTGGGTGTAAAGCACTCAAAACTAAAAGAGCCTTCTATAGCAGGAGAGGCCTTTATGCAGCATACCTTCTCAAACCTCAACCAATAGGACAACACACTCAAACAAATCACAGAAAACCAAATCAAATAAAAAGTGAGAGATTGTACATCAGCAGAACATTTTCAGAGGAATGGTTTGTATCTAAATTGACACTCTGGTAGAAGTTGCATACGGTTAAATTACTACATTCTAACATTAAGTATGCATTTCCAGTTATAAGTGGGAGGTGACACTTTACAGGGCATAGCATTCACATAAAGTAGAAAACAGACATTGCTCAGACTAGAAATATATGCATTACAGTCAGTGCACTTTATCTTTACAATTCAAAATCACCCTTTAACTACCTTAAGCCATGCAGTTCACAAGATAATTGAACTCCAGTGTTTGATTCCATTGCATAAGGCCTTGGCAAAGGCGTTTTTGAATGACCTTTGTTAATAATATGTACCAGGATGGTGGTAATTTCTCCCAAAAATACACAAAGGAGTGTTTAAATTTCATTTGTCAAAAACTGATATTGGCGGCAGCAGAAATGGCTCAGATTCGACAGACTTCACATTCTTCCAAAAAGTTCCAGACCACAGTTTATTTTTACTATACATCTCAGTAAAAACCCAACCTCAAGATTGAACCTTTTGATGTCACCCAAGTCTTTTAAAGAATTGGTTGAGTCAAACAGTGAGGACCTAAACACACTGGCAGTGATAACTCTGGTAAGCTATTTGACACTCCAAATGCGTTTCTGTTTCATAGAGGAAATCTAAAGCCTCAGTACCACTGACGCCTACATTTCAAGACTGTGATATCAGGTTGTACATTAGGTGAAATGGATAGCTACAGTCTGATTCCTATATTTGGACACAAACCAAATAAATGCTGCGTAGTGCTCACACTGCAGTTTGAGTTTGGCTTCCTCCTTAGCATAGTAGGACGTCTGCTTGTACTATATAGACGTCAGTGGTAGTTGTTGCTCCAGAAATTTCAACCAAAAAAACAGTTGGCCCCGTTTCGACTCTCCAGACACAATCAATTTTAAAGCAGATGTATCAAAGTGGTGTGAGGCATCCTCCACATATTGACCCGATAAAAAAACTGGAGCGATTTTTGAAAACAATACTGTTTGATGGTTTCAGTGCATTTGTGCCTTGAGGTTTCTTATGTAGATTATCATAGATACAAATTAGTTTGGCTCCAATTAAAAGACAAATAACTTGTCAGTATCTAAGCCACTTCTAGATGTGGCTTCAAGACATGACTTGAACTAAGGAGCTTTAATCCATACATAGGCGTTCCAAATGTTTAAAGTTACTAAGGTCAACTTTTATCCATTGTAGATGTTATGTATATATGTTTCCAATGATAGATGCTAAGGAAACATGTGCCTACTCTATACGTTTAGGCATTCAGCATATAAGGAAACTTTTGAAAGGAAAAAACAACAAACTTTGTCGCCTGGAGCAAATTCTAACCATATGGCTATCACTACCAACCATTACGCTATCCTGCTGCCTGTGTGTCCTCTATTTGCATATGATAAAACTTTGCAAAGGACTTAGTGGATAGGGAAAATATAACTTGGTGCTTCCAAAGAACAACACGATTTTGCACTATGTATACCGTAGATGTTTACTGTTGCATCATTTGTCAAATGCCCATTAATGATGCTGACCACAAGCTAGATTAACAGAAGAAGAGCTATGATGCTTTTAGTCATGTGCCCTCACTCCCACTGTAATCAAACTAACAAAACTAACTAACTTTTTTCTTCTTCTTTTTTTGTGTGTCAGTAACCACTAAATCTGAATATCAACAGCCAACTTCAAATTTAGCAAGGCTTTCCAGAAATGGATTCAACTTTTAAACAAGTGTATGCTAGCTGTGTTGGATTTATGAACGCTAGCTTGTGGCTGGTTTTAATTTCACACCCTTTTTCTGATTGCAAATAATAAGAATAACTTTAAAAAAAAATCATTATAAAAAATTACAAGTCTATGGTTCCACTGTCTGCCATGTGCTAGGGGTTTCGCCCCTAAAAGTTATATTTGCATTCAAAGACACATCTCATGCGAATGGTACAATTTCTTTTTTTTTCAAACAAACAAGTTTGTTTTATATGTTGACTTTTAAAAAGAACCTTATTTTGTTTATATATATATATATATATATATATATATATATATATATATATATATATATATATATATATATATATATAAATATATATATATATATATATATATATATATATATATATATATATATATATATATATATATATTTATAAATCAGTAAATCTTTTTCTACTTCTTTCCAGGGCAGGCACCGTACACACACCGGGTACAGAGGCATGCCACACTTGCATTGCTTTTTGAATTCTACAGTTGGTTGGCTGGCAGGCATGATGTCATCCAGGCAGAGCTGCAGTTGGTGAGTATATTATGTCTGCACCAACTCTACACACACACACACACACACACACACACACACACACACACACACACACACACACACACACACACAAAACATTGTTTCTATCCCTTTTCTGTGTCTACTGCGTAACACCAATACATCATCCTTGCAGCCTGTCTCAGAGCATAGTTTCTCTGCCTAGATGACATCAGAATAGGGTCGGGGCTTAGGGCTGGTCCAACAAGCTTCAAATGGAATAATAAAAGCAGTGCAGCAAGGCTCTGTGGCGCATGCAGAGATGGGTGTGGCCTGGGACATGGGAGGTCACTGGATGGTATGCAAGGGTTCAAATGGAGGGTGTGGGGTCTAGCCCAGGGTTGCAGACATATTTGTGGATGGGACGGGGGGAGGGTGGCAAGGCAAGGAGAGCCATTGCTAACTTCTTGGCGATTACATTTGTATTACATTTTTTTCTCTTTTTTTAAACATCTTTTGTGCTTTTTTTTTTGTTGGTATTTTGCTTTTAGAATTTTTCTTTTTACAAATGGCATTATGATGATGACACAACTTAGGCTCAGAGTTGTGGATGACTGAATCTACTGCTGGTTGTACGGTTGGAGCATGGAGATGGAGAGAGGAGTTATGGGAGAAACTTTGACGTTTTGTTCGCTACATGAGTTTTCTACTGTAAACACAATATAAATACACGGAGGATGGGTAATACTAATGCCAATATATTGGTTTGAATAAATATTTGCTTTTTGTGCTCAGTTATGTACCGTCGGTTTGCAAGTATTGCAAGTAGTCATGTCTTGCCCAAGTTGTTCCCCAATAACCTGGATGGAGTATGTGGAGTCGAGACTGCAGCTACTTTGTGATAGTCATAGTTTTAACAGTGAAATTGGCATATTACAATGTGGTAATAAGTGTTTTAAGTTATAAAATTACTAATTGTCAGTCAAATACTAAACATATTCAAAATGTTAGAATTTATCTTTCCTCAGCCGGTAAACAATTTTTAAGGACATATAGAAAGTAGTAATATTCAGTTAGAATATACTTGACTTATAGCAAGAAAAGTGCGTATCTGTTCACGCTAAATAAAGAGAGGTTAATTCTTCATCATACACTACTGAGGCATAGTCTAACGTCTGACCGTAGCCGAAACACACACACACACACTCACATACTCTGAACATTCACACACACACACACACACACACACACACACACACACACAAAGCTCACATGCAGCTATATCGTATCTTGGGGTCTGTCAGCGAGAAAGTTCCTCCCTCCTGTCACCTCAACCAATCAGAGACCCTCTCCAGATGCAGTTATTAACTGATGATAGATTTAGAAAACAATAGAATGGAATGATCCAATCAGTGAGGAGAATGTAGAGGAGGATGTATTTGGAAGATGCACTGTGTTGATTCAAATCCATGTAAGATGCAGGATACACAGTGCATATTCCGGTTACCATCCTGTCCTCCTTCTTTCTCACTATGGGGGTCAGTAAAACATAACACACTCTCGCTGTGCTTCAATATGTTCTCTTGAGAATGGTTAACAGCCAAATTACTTTTTGTTGTGTGGGTTTGTGTGTGGGACCACTCTCTGTCCACACAAAATGCAAAGTTTATTTTTTTTTATAATGATTGTAGTTTACCACAAAAACACACACAGTCCCCCCACTATTTTCTGTGTCTGTTTTGCTATTGGGGAAGCCACATATTCCCCTCCCAACCCATCCATTGCTCTCCTCCTCTCAAACCCTGTCTGTTGAATTTTGCCGTGGTGAACGAGGGAAGGGAAGGCTTGAGGTAATGGGGGAGGGGTAAAGAGGGCATTGTGGAATAGTAATGAATGGGAGTATTGATCAGTCACATAATCTCTAAACCAGAGGGGGCTGGGGAGGGTGCCTAGTTGGGGTGCCAGTTGGATGTCTTCTCTAAAAGCCCCAAAAAAATTCTCCCACAATGAAAAGGGAGGGGTAAAGGTACAAAAAAATAGCTTAATAAAAATAGAGGAAAGGAAACAAACTGTTATTTAAAATGTAAAAACTATAATACAAAAACAACAGCAACAAAAGCATAATAGTAATGAAAACGTTAGTGACTTTAAAAAAAGTGTTAAGTAGTACTTGAAGTTATCTCTAATGACACAAAATAAATAAAAAAAGCTGTCAAGAGGAGAGGATGCGGGGCTCTCGGGTGAAGGAGGGTCGTTGCTCTCTCTCTCTCTGTCCCTCTCTTTCTCCATCTCCCCCTCTCCATCTCTCTCTCTCCCTCTCTCTGTCACCCCTCACTCCTCACGGAGCTGCAGGCGGTAGCGGCTGTGGCGGATCTGGAAGAAGAGCCTCTCCAGTGGCGAGCGGCTCATGCCCGGGAGCCTGTAGTCCTCGCTCTGGCCCGTTCGACGGAAGCCCAGCGACTCGTACAGCTTGTGGGCAGCCAACTTGACAGCTGTTGTACCGAGGACCACAGCAGCATAGTTGTTGCGCACGGCGAACTCCAGAACTCGGCGACCGAGTGACTTTGCAATGCCCTTTCCGCGGTAGCGAGAGTCCACCGACATGCGTCGCAGCTCAACTTTGTTTTCTTCTTCGCATCCTTGTGCCGCCACGATCCCCACCACGCGTCCGTCAAGCACTGCCACCCAGAAAGAAGAACCTGACAGAAACAAGACAGAATAGGATGGATATAATTAGGTTGGTTGTATAAGCAGCAGCATATTGCAAAAGCTGTAGTTAAAGTGGCTACGAGGAACTTTCAGTTTGGGTTCATTCTAGAGGCCCGTTTGGACAAAAGTGGTAGTGTTTTTATCACGCCATCTGTTCCTGGATGAGCGTTCAAGGACAAAGGCATAAAGGAAAACTATATAAAAGTAGTGTTCTTTGTATTGATGGCATTGTTTGTTGTTACATGTTATTGTGATATTCAGAGTAGAAGTTAGACTCTTTCAGAAATATATAAAAGTTCATCGACGCTACTTAAAAGATACCACTTAAACACAACTCTCAGTTGAGTTTAGCATAAAGACAGCACAAAATGGAAAACACTTATAGCTAGTAGTTTTCCTCTGCTTCCGGTCTTTGTGCTTAGCTTAGCTAACTGGTAGTTACATACTTACCATACGGACATACTGCACATAAGAGTTGTATCAATCTCATGATTTAACTCTTGGCAAGAGAGCGATTTAAAACACAACACCACACCATAAACTCAAATCAAAGTGAAATTTGGCGCTTTCCAATATTAAAGGAGTGTGTTGCCGGTATTTTTGTCATGTAAAAAGTAAAACAAGACCGAAGATAACTAAACAATCACAGCGGCTCATCCTTTGTTCATAAATCAGACGTACAGATAAAGACGAACACACATACTACAGACAGACAAACATGGTTAGACAAATGCAGATTAAAATGTCAGCAGACAATGCTCCTCCACCAGAGTACCGCTTTGATAACAACCTGTTTTAATATCAATCAATATTTGTGCTGCAGCTTCTGAACTGTTCACTTTGACACAGAAGGATGACGCTTAGGAATTTTGTTCAGTACTAATATTGCTGCTACTAGCTTTGTGAGGAATATATTATGTGAATTGAGCTACAGAACATTTATTTAAATAACTTGATTCCTCGTTTGTCTGCAGACATCATTAGTTGAAATGTCTGTTTTTCTGTTATGTTTAACTTCAGAACTAGAAAGAAGCCCCTTAAAGAGAAAGAATGTTAACACATTTGAAAACCCTTGTTATTCATGGTCCCTGCATTACCCTGGCAAGACACATTTAAAATAAACTTCACTCATTCAAAAGGTATTAAATACCTTAATATTTTAAAATCAATCCCTTGTGAATCTTAATTAGGTGGCTTTTAAAACAAATATAGTGAGTTGGTGCGTGCTCTTGCTTGATATCCTTTACCGATCATAATCTTTCTAGGAAAATGACCAGCTCAACCTCCTGTTATGTACTACGTAATCATGTTACAACAACAAACTTTCCTTTCAATGTCAGCAGTATTTACAGCACTTGTTGTTAGTGGTTACATGGTTGTGCACTAAAATGCCATCTGTTTGTTATAGATTGATTCTTTTCATAACTGGCAGAGGGAGACCTGCGGTCAGTGAAAATGTTGCTTTTGTCCTTTTCTTTCTTTTGTTGTCCTCACATTACCTTTTCTCTGCTTTATTTATACCGAATCTCACACACACACACACACACACACACACACACACACACACACACACACACACACACAAACAAACAGGCAGTGACATTAACATCATGCCCCATGTGTTAGAAGGGATTTGATGCTGCGGGCCTGCGTTAAGCTGAGCCGCAGGCTTCTGTTACTGAATCAAACAACTTGCATATTTAAGCTTCAGCGGCAACAGGAAAACCTAGTACTTCCCGCCCTGATGGCTAGACAGGGGCACAGCCTCACTTGGTGACTCGCTGTAACCGGTGTTTGATTAATCTCCTTTGGGAGTTGTGGATTTAAATCATAATCTGGCAAATAAATAGCTACTTCAATTGCGCTGAATAAGTAGAAATAACGTATTGCATCCTGTTACCCTAGTTTAGAGTTTGTAGATTCAATCTATGGAGATACTGGCGGGAGAAATTTGCACAACTGAAGTTACCAATACATTTTTTTGTAGCTTTCTCTTTCTTCTCTGTCTTTAAAGATATTACGTTCCATTCCTGGATAATGAAAGTCCAGCCCTTCGCCTTCACTTATTCTATGATGTTTTATTATAGGCAGGTGTGAAAGCTGGAGTGTCAGTTCCCATAGTACTCTGCCGTCATTATTATACTTGTGCATGTGTGTCTGTGGCGTAGGGGTGGGGAAATACACTTCCATAGAGCCCTGCTGACCATCTGTCTGACCTGAGCCTTTGCCAGGAATGAGGGCGACACAGGAAAGCACACTAGCCACTCACCTTTTTGCTTAACAGACTATGTGTATTACTTAACACTGTGTCTTCAACATCATTTAAATCTTAGAGAACAATTAAACACCATCGATGTATCTCATCTCTCCTTGTCCGTCCTCCCCCCTCTGACTCGGCTTTTCTTGTGAAAGCTGAGTAGGATTTATTGACCTCTAAACTTCCTGACATCACGGCTTCACATCTGCTGCATGTGACACTGCTGCTGTTAAACTGCATGGCCGTGTCAAGCTAGAGCTATCATTAGTACTGCTGCGAACTTTACTCCATTGAGATAGGAAGATGGAGATAAAGGGACAATGAGGTCTTGGTCAAGGGAAGAACAACATTTCAACGCTTAATGGTATACTGCTTAGGATTTTACTTAAAAACAAAACAATGTATAGAGTCACACAAAAAGTATTCCTCTCAATAATCACTTATGCTCCACTAGCATGTGTTGATGTGTTTTTTATATTCAGGCTTCCCTTTCCCTATGGCTGTATGTTGCATAGATAGCGTTTGTTGGCTGTGTTTTGTGAACAGGCCCACCCGCTCTGGTTCTTCGACGCTTAGGGGAACATTCGCTGGAGGGTAGACACTTTCCAGCAGGAGATATATATCAGTATAAATCAGTTAGCTAACCAAAGCTAACCCCCTGTTATAAGCCGCTCTAACAGAAAACAAGCCAACTCCTTATCACAGCAGGTCCTCACTGCAGGCTGAAACCATCACTGCAGGTCAGGAGTTGGGACCAGCCTTGGAGCTTTTGTATGACTATGCGTTTTTTAGGAAAATTGTACACAGTATACGTTGAAATCCAGACTCAAATATCACATCTACGGGGATTCTAATGAAAACTTTGTTCAACCCTTAGGGGCCCTTTACACTGTGAAAACGTGACAGTTTTCCCGTTTTTGGTATATAAAAAAAAAAACCCCGTTCAGACACAGTTTATCTGACATCTTCACTCGTACACATGTTTTCAGAGGAAAGGGGACGAAATCGCTCTAGTAAGCATGCCAGGCCAGCAGTTGGCGGTACAAGGTAGTAGTATATAGCTTTTCCGGTACAATTTGATGCATAAAACCTTACTGTAACCGAAAATTAATGCCAATAACGTTCATAAAGCGGTTGGTGTAAGTTTGGGGTTACAAGTATTGTAAATGACAAGCTTTCTGTCCTCTTATTTCACCGCATTGAACTCGTGAAAACAGAAGACATGCTGGTAGTGAAGGGGCTTTGTGAGCGGCTACTTTCCCTGTTAGGCGTACTTCAAAGTAAAAGTCAACTCACGTTGTCCAGTGAAATGCTATTAATGTTTAGCCAGTGAAATGCTTTTACTGTGAAGCCGTAGCCTTAATGCTCCTTTTGTTGAACAGTAACTTAACCGCTGCGCGCTGAACTATGGATAGTGTTTTTTTAATGTAGAGAGAACCGTGTCTCTGGCATATAGAGGCTACACACGTTTATTTTGCTAGAAAAACCGGCAGAGCACAAATCTTTCCCCAGACAAAGTGGCGGGTGCATGGTATCAATAACTTACTAATAGACTATAGACTAAATTGGCGAGTGTTATAGGCCTATTTAAGCCCTGCACGACACTCTCCACTGATCACAGTGATGGTGCCGCGGAGACACCGTGCATGTTATGTTGTCTTCTAACTTTATAACTCGTGTGTGGGTATTTTGACAGCAAATGTTATAGACTATGCATACGTGAAGTGGAGCCGTGACGTCAGCGTTACCAGGGAAAATGGTTTCGGTGTTTACAAGAAACCAAAACCGTCTTGTTTTCCAAAAAATCCTCCCTGGGAGGTGATCTCAAAAACTTGCAGTTTCATGCCTGCGTTTGCTGTTTTCATGTACATGATATAGTGCAACCGCGGGAATATTTCCGCGTTTGCACCGTTTCGTGTTGTCGTGTAAAGTGCCCCTTAACTTCCCATCTAGCATCATCATGGACATTTTAGCTTTAATTTGCCTATAGTATAAATTAGCTTATTGTTAGCATACATCGTACCTGCTTAACATCAGCATGTTATCATCATGTTAGCATGCTGGTGCAGGATGGGGGAGGGAGTCTCCGTTTAACATCTTCTACAGAGCAAAACAGACAAAGTGAGAGGATTGAGATTAGTTTTTCCTCTCTACATATACATGACAGGCTGCGTTCTCTGTGTGTGGAGAGTTTGGCAGGTTGTCATGAGAATAAACAGTAGACAGAGACATTAATATGTCTGTCTGTTGTTTGGGGAAACAGAAAAGCGGCCAAGTGGTTCAACACAGAGGAGAACAATTTAGATAAAAATGTCTCCTCTTTTTTGCTAAATACTGCACATAACAATTCATAAGGGAAAAGCTACTTACTGGTCTTGCATGTTACCACAACATTGATACAAAAATACCCTTACAACTCATTGACTAATTGTACCTTGAGATAAAACAAAAGTATTCTGACAAAAAAAAAAACACTAGCCTTACCTAAAAGTGTAAATGTTAAGATTTGGGAAGGGTTGATCTCAGTGAAACAAGCCAGTCCTACTCTCTTTTTAAACTTCCAATAAAAAACAGCAGATAACGGTTCAAAAGGGGAGAACCTGCTTATTCCCACAAGTCGCCACACAGATTAATTGGACAGAGCGAATTAATGAGACCCAGCATTTTCCCTGTTGTGCTTTTGATCCAGTCACTAAGCCCCCTGTTACTCAAGAACAGCAGCTCATTTCTAAAGGGTAGAGCTTAATACAGAGTTAATATGGCACTGCTATCATATTTAAGTGTGTGTAACTGAAGCCAGAAAGACCTATGAATGATCTTACTCACTCAGAAAGAGGAGATACATAAAGAAGGGAAAGAGGGACAATGGAGGGATAGATAGATAGATAGATAGATAGATAGATAGATAGATAGATAGATAGATAGATAGATAGATAGATAGATAGATAGATAGATAGATAGATAGATAGATAGATAGATAGATAGATAGATAGATAGATAGATAGATAGATAGATAGATAGATAGATAGATAGATAGATAAAGTGAGCAGAGGAGGAGAAGGGGGGCGCGTCATCTGTGTTAACAGTAATAGTGATGAGCCTGAAAGGATCCATTATTGCTGCTAGGGCGTACAAACAGAACGAGGGGGAGGGTGCACAGAAAATGTACCATTATTACAAAGAGGGGGGAGGGGTCCTGAAGAATACAGATGATCTCAAGACAAGACATAAATCACAGAGCATCGTGAAGGCAAGCTTTGGAAATAAATCATTCATAATGATTCTCACACACGCTAAGCTCTGATTACTGTTTTCTTAATGCGGCAGATCTAATTTCTTTGACTACTCTACAGGGATATTAATATACACCATGTGCACGTGTGCTGGAGTGTGAAATACTGGCTGATGTTGCGATATGAATCCTGTCAAAAACTAAAGGATCACACACATACCAAGTTTTCATGGTGTCACACAAGATTATCTGTTCCTTCGTCAGATGACACCTCAAGAGCTAATTCAGTTGATAAGCGTTCCGTCTAGAGACCTTCACTGCTTTAAAGGTGCCAACACACTGCACATCGCCGCGCGGCGAGTTTACATAGAAAGTCAATGTATTTCGAGCGCCGCCGCGCGAATGGGCGGCCGGCGGCGAGCGGTTCATGCGGCCAGGGCGGCGCGGCCGCCGCAGAAGTTGAAAATATTGAACTTTTTGCCGCCGGCCGCGCCGCAATAGCCAATCAGTGTTGAGCTCCTCCCGACGTCACACACTTCGGGACGATGGACAGAGGAAATTAAGATGGATGAAAACATAATAGTCACAGTTTGCTCCCATAAGTTCTGTGAATAGCCTATGTGTCTGCTGCCTGTTGTGTGCAGCTATCAGTTTTGCTGTATGAACCAAGTTAGCACCGGTAAGCTTGGGTAAAGCAGCATCAGCACAGCAAACTGGTGCTCTCAGCACCATCAGCACAGCAGACTGGTGCTCTCAGCACCGGTTAGCACCAGCGCCAGCATATCTCCAGAGTAGGAGAAGGCTACACTGGTCGGGCGGCGGACACAATATGACCCAATATGATCACGCGGCGCGGAACCTGCGATTCGTGCGGCCAACCGCTGCGGTGTGCAGTGTGTTGGCACCTGCCCTGAGTGACTTGACTCTACTCTTTGTAGTGTTACAATTAGTGTTAATTTTTACTATTTCCTTGTAGCATGTGAATAATTTTTGTATGGTACATTAAGCACCATTGATTTATCTTTCATGAATGGTTCTGAATTAAAACTGATTAATCTGACCCTGACAGATGATAACTGAGTTGGAAATAGTAAATCAAATCAAAATATATATGATATAGATATATATATATAAATATATCTATATTATTGTTCTGTTACCTAACTTCTAATAAATGCTTAATGCTCTTTTGAAAGTGATTTTTTTCAGTGTTGTCTGGTCTTATACTACCCACACACCCTTCCTTATGACCTTACATGAAATCGCACACACAGACACACCCTCCGCCCCGGGTCAGAGTGAATGCTGGGAGTATATGGATTAGCCTGTCACCTATAGCTAATGCATCAGCAGTTTCTTCCTCCGTCACGGACAAATGATGGAGAGAGGAGATGACCCTTAGACACGGGACACACTTTCCAGATGTGTACACACAACAGCGCAATTAGAGAAAATGAAAAATTCATGTGTGTGTAAGGCTAGATTCACAGTAGAGGAAGCCTTTGCCATCAACTTGGCCTTCAGGCTAAGCCCAATATGCAAAGGAGAATGATGCATTGACCTATGGTGCACTCACACTTCCACAGCACATTACTTTTCCATTAGCTCATTAGCTTAAGAACTCATTACCTGGCCCTTCACTATAAGTTTTACTGCCTTCCTGACCATCAACGCATCTACACGTCATGCTTGTTAGTGTGCGAGTGTGCTGGTACATGCCCAGATTTTACACAAATTCTCCATTTTACTATGCCACTGTTGATGTGGCTGCTACTGCTACAGCCTGACACCCCCCAACTCACTCCCAGGGTGAAGGGTCATCAGGCTGGGCTTCACACAAACCTGCTAAAAGTGATTAACCTATTAAACCTAGACCTAGGTTATGTATCATGTTCCTGTGTAAACACACAACCAGAGCTGGTTTGGCTCAAACCACACAAGTCACTTTCGATCTATAGAGCACACTATTAATCACTCACCTATCAATAAAAGGCTTTAAAATTGCTTATCGGTCATGAACAAGCATTGCGATCCTTCAGCAGAGAGTTAAGGTAGTGAGAAAATGCACAATGCTGCACATAATCCAGCTGTTGTTGACACGTCATCCACTCTTTCCAATGAGTGTCTTTATTTGGTATTGATTTAAGTTGAACAAGAGACATGGTGATGTACCTGCAGTGTACAGTTGAAGTGATGGACTAGTTATTTCTCCAGTTTCTCGGTTTGTACTAGCGGGGAAATATCTGTATAATTGTTTCAGCACTTCATTTTAGTTTACTGTGAATATGTATAACTTAAATGTTAGCTGTTAAAATTTAAACTACATACCTACAGGCAAGAAGAAAAAAAAATATTTTAATTTCCTGCCACCGCAAAATGATTGAATGAATAGTAAATTACATTTCTTTTCTTTTTTTTCAGCCTTTGGAAGACACTGAAGGCTGTTTCTTTTGCCTGGATGGAAGCATCACTTCCTGGGTGCCAGGATGATGGATAACCTGGCCACGGCAGCTCCATCTCTGCACCTTCGGCGTAGATGAGGAATGGAAGAAGAAGAGCGAGAGTAGAGGAGGAAGAGAAACAGGTGGGAGAGAGAAAGAAAATGCAGTGGCTGAAACCGCAACAGGGAGGCCTTGTTAATCTAAAGTCTGATCCAGAAATAGGCCCAGGAGATCCCTTTGTTTGTGTGCTAACCAGCCAAGTGTTTATTTCTCACGCACGCATGAAATATATCTTATGGTTGCGGAGAACACTCCTCCCCCAAATGCCCCCGTTTTCTTTCTACCACTCACACTCTCCCCACCTTTTGCTAACACATTCCCCCTCTCTCTCTCTCTCTCCCTCTCTCTGTCTTTCTGCCTCTCGTTGTCGGTTAGAGCTAAAATAAGCACAGCAGGTACTGGGAGAGGAAGCTGCTCTCTCGCCTTGAAGACTGCTAACAAAAACTCAACCCCTCCCGACACACACACACACACACAAACGGCTACATTGAGATTGACCAGCAAGTATTTCTAATGTCTCCTGCATTCATGGGGCCCCGCACTGCAGTGGCCATGACGCCTCATTAAACAGCCAGTATTACTGATTGGGTGTCACTTCCAGCCAGGCAGGATTTGGCTCAGTGTCATTATATTACATTCACTTTTTAGACACTAAACTGCTTTGGATTGACCTATAGTGATTGAGCATGTAAAGAGCCGGGGGGGCGGCGATGGCATCCACCTAATGCTTGAACATGAGGGGAATCCTCAGTTTTTTTCTGTATTTACAGTAGATTTTCCGTCTCTATTGGGATGAAGGGATGGAGAGTCGTAGTAGTACCAACTCAAACTTAAATAGCAATCATATTTACAAAGCTGGTGTGTGTTGCTGCCGTTGCCGGTAAAGTGTCATTACCATAGGTAGACTTAAATATTTTAGATGCTTAAAGGGAGGCTGAAAAAACTATGTTCGGTTAGTAGCTCATGGGTCTTCAGGCCTGCTTTCTAGTTTATCCGAGCTTGTTCGTTATAGTGCAGCAACAAAATCCTTGGATTAAAGTTTCAAAAAAACATTCTAACAGATCATATTTGTGGGTAAAAAATACCTAGTGAATTTTAAATCAAATGTCAATTTAAAATGAATTTCCATTTACAAATACTGTACAAAATGAAACTGCCACAAAACAAGTCATGTTTTGTTTGCACCATTGTCCAATTCACCAGATTGAGCAGAGTTTGTGTTGATAACACAGGCAAGATGAGTGTTTTGTCACCAAGAAAAGCTTCTCTTTTGGCTTTGACCACCGCAGTGTGCACATGCGATTCAGACGAATATAACGACATTTTCACACCACCAGCCACTGCCGAACAAAACACAGACTCTTGCATCGCAAAATTTAAACTAGCTTTTATGATTTATGTACAATCGTGTAAATTTATACTCCCAACCATTGTTTTTTTTCTTCAATACGCTTTAAAACCTCTCTGCCTACACACACATAATCACACGCGCGCACACACTTTTTATGTGGCAAATGAAAGAGGTGACAGCTGGCCATAAGTGGCAGCAGAGTGAGTGATCACAACACACACAAACACAGGAGATAAGAGTATTGATTTTGTCGTTGGATGTGTACGGGGACATGCGGCTCCATTAAGCTCAGTTAGTCTTCCTCTAATACACAGCCGCCTGTTCCACTGGAGTTAAATTAATTCATATTTTGCCAATTGTTTAAAAATTGGCCAAATGTTTTTGTCTTAAGCTCCAAAAGATATTAAAAATGTCATACACACGGAGTAGACTCTCAAACCTTGCCATACAACTCACACACACACCAGAAATGGACATTTATCAGTCTTTATTGTGGCTGTTAAGTTTATTTTGAATGTTGCCTGTGTTAACTTAAGACATACCTAAACATAACCAGCACTACAGAGACAATTACTTTTTTCACTTGTTCCTACAGTAACTAGTGTTTGTTGTAGGAACTGTGTTCTTAGATGTTGTAGTTGTATCTGCAGTTGTCTGAAATATGAGCAATGTAGCCTTTAGTCTTTAAATGCAATTTAAACAATGACAGTCTCACTACCTTAGTTATGGTGGATACGAACAGCTAAAATGGCTTACCTTGTGTAATTGAAGCTAGTTTGCAAAACAGTAACTAGTTCTGCTACTGATGATAACAGGATAAATGCTTAAAGGCCCTGAACGTGTGGTTTCTCTGTAACATTAACTATTGATGACTAAATGAGCTAAACAAAACAAAAACGTTTTGAATATTATTAACCCATTGATGACTATGGCAATCTAGGATGCATGTCCTTAATGCCTGAGGGTTTTCTGAAAAAATAGTAGGAATTGTCAAGTCTAACAAAACCTTAATATCTAAGCCTGTGTAGCACATAGAAACATGAAATAAAATACATTTAAAAGTTAAGGTTCACAGGTTTTATTTAAACATGCTCCCTTAGCGCTTACAAACCAACAAATATTTCTAAAAATCGTCAAAATGAGATGAATTAGAAAATTATTAAATATTGTTAATAAATAGATGCAATGTGTTGTGTGATTTTCGTCAGTAGTCTATAGTAGACCTTGATTCTGCGCACCAAACGCCACTAACTGTTCTGTCGCCGACATAGCTGTCGTATTTTTTTAATTATTTTGTTTTATTTTTTTATTTTTTATTTTTTTGATTGACATGATTTTTGGCAAACCACACAACTTTTGGGTGGTCACGTGGTCTTAAAAAAATCAACAAAACCCACCTCATGTGTATTTGAACCAATGACAGTGCATTCTATGCTGGGAATGCCATGAAAATTAGATAAAGTAATAATGCTGCACGACGCAGCATCAGGCAGGAGAGCCAATGTGGCGTCGCGCAGCAGCCGTCATCAATGGGTTAAGAATGCTCAGCTAGGTGTAGCTTTCAATTTAGTCTTCAAAATTGATTTAAAAAAAACAACTTACAACTTGTCATCACATTCTGATTCAAATGTCTCAAAATTCCGATTGGTGCATTGAAATAAGTTTTTCCAGTGAAAAAAGCACAGAAAAAAAACACAAACGTAAAAATGTCTTACACAAAATAACCAAACCTGTTCTAGCCTTGGTAAAAAAAATATATATATGTAATCATGAAGATTATGGATAAAAGTGGGTTTTCAGGGCTTTTTTAAGTTCAACAAGCTCTCCACTGAGCGTCACATGTTACATTTGGTCTATTATCAGACACTCCTACGTGCTACAGTGCCATGCCATGCTGTACACACTTCAAACAACGCAACACACACAAACACACAGCAACAAATGACAGTGACGTGAGCGGTGCCTCTCCATGTTTGTTCCCAGGTGTTTTCGCTCTCTCCCCGGTCCCATTCCGTTTGCATGGATATAATCATTAGCATTGTGCAGGAGCAGTGGAGCCTGACCCCCTCTAAACCATTGCAGCCCTGCGGCAATAATGGGAATGCTAAATTGCAATTGTGTGTGCAGTGGGGTCCAAGGGGTACAATGTCAGAGAGAAAGAGACAAAGGACAGCCAATTGACTGGCTTAACTAACACCTGCTTTTTATATTGACCACATGGTTTGGGTTAACAGGGGATAAACGTGTGCAAGAAGTAGTTACAGGCCAGCCAGAGGGGGATGTATGAAAATGTGTCATGTGTTTGTGGTCGACCCTCGCTCACACATCCAACACTCAATTCCCGAGGAGAACGAATAGTTGGAGACGACACTAGACGATGTGGATTGATTTTTCCAATTAAAAGCTTCAGTGGAGGAAATGAGCATTGCCGACATCGAGGTGTACAGCAGAAAAGTGTATCAGCAGTTTCTTTGGGGCGATCAATAGCGCTGTGATGCAACCTCCACCCCCCACTCTCCCGTCCCCGCCCCGTACCCAAGTGGAGAGAGGAATCGAGTGGGGGAAGGAAGGAGTGGAAAGAGAGGGATGGGGTGGGGGATAAGGAGAGTAGAGGAGACGACCTGCATATTTGATGAGTTGCCTCTGGATTGCATAAAGACTCTCTAGACACAGTTTCAAGTATGTGTCCGTCACGCTGCCTTTCATCTCGTTTTTCATGTTATTTTGCCTTTTAACTTTCCTGCTGTAGAAAAGGTACAGGCCGTGCTTTGCCGGTGCATATATTAGAATTTTTATCGCAATTGTAATTTCGTCTTCTGACAATTATAAAAATAAGATAATGAACCCTTACATTATAAATGTTTTTAAGTCAGGTTGAGCCTTTGAGCCAGGTCAAGGAAATCCATTTTTAAAATGACAGCTTTTCCATTAAATTTCAAATAAATGACTAAATGCATGATGATTCTAAAGTTAATGTAATTATTGTGTTGAATAATCATGATCTCAATATCAATCAAAATAATTGATTAATTAAAATGATTTTTGCAAGTTTTGTCTCTAACTTTTCTGCTTCATCAAAGATACAGGCCTTAGCATTTTAAAGTAATGGTGGATAGAGTTATTTTATACCTAATCTTTATCATCACTCAAATTAATTCCTTTTGTAACTCAACACTGGTGGTGGAGCATTACCAACTGACGAACAAGTCAATGTGTGTTTATCTCATTAGTCACTACGGTTGGAAACGGCGGCACTTCTCCCTTGTCTTACCTGTGGGTGTCATGTAATAAGCCTCTATGTCAGCCATGTCGGTGTGCAGAGCATAGTCCAGATAGCTCTGGATAACTTTTCTGCTGCAGTAGTAGCGCGCACCCATAAGAACGAGCGGTGCACAGAAGGTCAGCGTGACGGATTGGGTCACGTAAAAGCACATTACTATGGAGAAATGGAAGAAAAATAAACGAAACCTGTCAGAAAAGAGAACCACATGTTTGATTTTGGCAGAATTTGTCCCAGCAAAGACACAGAAGAACAATATCACAGGCAATATGTGATACATTTGCAGGCACCAATATGTGAAACAATTCCATCAAATTGTCTTATTGTGGTAAAATATGAACATTTTGATTGCAAAGTAAGATTGGTCCAACTGTGAAGAGTAGCTGCAGAAGCACAATTTGACAGGGTTAAACTTTAAGTTTTCAGTAAAGAGAACACGTTAGAGTTGAATTCATCAAAGCAGTTCAGTCCATAATAGAGTAATTAGTCGAATGTGACGCTGGGGGGCGCTCAGGAAAACATAAAAAAGGAGGCTGGATGCTGCATAGCATGTTGTTGCGTGGCATGCAATAAACAAGTAGTTAGTTTACTCCACTGCATCTGAAAGATCAGCGCTGGAGGGGAGTGGACGCCAAATTGATATTGTACTATTGTAATTATCAGCACCACTAAGATACATTCAGACCGCAGAGAAATGTCATTTTTAGACAGGGATTTCAAAGGCAGGACTATCATGTTTTTTGACTTAAACGAGTAGAATAACGCCAATTTGAGTCAATATGCTGGTTGTTTTATTGCCAAACTTTGTAGATTTTGAATAGGTGACAGCTTGCTTAATGTTGACGTGCATAAAAGCGCCTGTCACGGTACACATGAGTCTCAAATCTCAACAAAAGCCAAACGAAGTCAGTGCAGTGACATGGCGCATTGGCCACCTTGCAGAAGCGGGCCAGGAGAAATAGTGTTGGGGTGCGCGGAGGGGTGGCGGTGTTTTATTGTGGTAAGTTTGCGCGCACCCTGTCGGCCAATCCTTAAATTCATTCACTCGTTCATTCTCGGCACCGGCATGTCATCACATCATCAGCAGGCCCGCCGGTTATACACGTGCACCATGCGCCTTTTGTTGCATGATTAGCAACATGCCGGGTTGTGTGTGTGTGTGTGTGTGTGTGTGTGTGTGTGTGTGTGTGTGTGTGTGTGTGTGTGTGTGTGTGTGTGTGTGTGTGTGTGTGTGTGTGTGTGTGTGTGTGTGTGTGTGTGTGTGGGGGCAAAAAGAGAGCCGCAACGATGTGGTGCTGCAACAAACTTCCACTTAACTGTATCGCCTACAAGGCCAGATAGTGCAGAGAGATGTTAGAATTGTTTGGGATTCATGACAAGTTCCTCAAGTAAATCACATTGAGATGCAAACATCATAGGAACGCGAAAAAGAGACAGAGACAACTTATGTGTACATAATCAATGTTGGGTGTTAAGTTGAAGTTATCTATTCCTTAAGGAAATTGGTTTGTAAACTGTTGGGGGAATGATATTGCAACTTAATCAGGGTACTTACGTGTCAGAAGAGCATACAAAAACTGAGTCTTGGGCTGCTGCCTGAGCGCCCTAAACGCCGTGTTGGGTATCCTCTCCATAATACCCTCGTAGAAGATGCGCTGCACCTCCTCCTGATCCCCTCGCTCGAATTCGCGGATAAAAACCGCATCTTTCCTCACTTCCTTATTGGCTTCAGCGGGGTTCAGAGCCGCGCTGGGCGGAGCAGAACTCCACATCATCGAATCTTTTTTGGTCCCAGGTATAGCATCGTGTTCGTCCGCAACAATTTTAGTCTCGCAAACCATTTTGGGAGACGAAAAATGCATGCAACTGGCCGCACAAAAACACAACTGCACTTCGGGGGAGAAAGGGGTGAAGAATGAGAGTGAAATGGGTGAGGCGTGAGATTATCTTAAAAAACAGAGAAACGATGAATGGGGGGATAAGACGTAGGGGGAATGTTCTGCTGCAACCCTGAGCAGTTTCTGACGACCAAGACTTGCCGGTGTGATTGAAGCAGTATTTATAAACGGGGATGGGCGGGTAAATTCAGGTTCAGGGGTTGGGGTGGTCCTCTCGCTGCACAGATTGGTGGAAGCGGTGCGCCGTTATATGCTGGTGGACTGGGGAAGAGGAGGGTGAGACAGACACAGTCGCTCTCTCTGCATCTGAGGGGGGGCGTGTGTGTGTGCCCCTGAGGAGGAAGGGATGTGATGGTGAGATTGCGTAGAGACGTTGTTTCTGAACAGGTTTGTCTTCATTGTGTCTCAATGAGGAGGATCCCCGGTTTTGTTGAGATATTCCATCGCTGTAGAAAGGATGCTATACGCAGCATAAAGGCGCAAGGCGGGGGCGATGCGTCAAGCCGGAGGAACTCCCAGAAACAGACTTCACCTTAAAACGCTCTTACGCGATTTATTATTAAAGGTTGGAGCATAAAGATATTTATAGTTTCTGTGTAGGTCTTAATTCAAAGTGCAAACAGTTAGACGTTTACCTTGGACTCTTGTCAGAGCTTCTACCTGTGTTATTTCGGTGGACATCTCGGTCGTTGCGCAGATAAATAATGTAGTACTAATATACTGTGACATGGAGGTGTGTGACATACCCTGACACAAAACATACAACTGTAAATCCTGTTATGATTGGAAAAGAAAGGACACTATAAAGCTTTAAATGCATCTGGTGGTCGCCCTAAAGTCTGGCTGCACGCTACAGGCGTATAGTAGCCTGCTTGCAGCCTCCTCTGCCTGTTGACTGACAGCTCTGCTGCACTGCAGTGATTCCTCCCCGGCTTCCCTTCGCTGTGTCACCCTACTTCTGCCGTACATCACTCCTCATATGTACATTATTGCATCTTCAACCTCCAATCCCATCAATTGGTGACACGCACCGTTCATTAAGCAGCTGCGCCGATAAAAAAAATATGACTTTTTACGCACGACTGGCGCCAGCGGTATTGATGCTCGATCCTGCTCTTTGTTGTCCCTCGACACTCCCTAAGAATAAACCGTTACTAACCAATTTTCTTTGGCCCAGCTTTCATGAACTAAAGTGCTTCGATATGCGTGTGCTTTTATATAATGGTCAGGAAATCAAGGCGGTGTAGTTGACATTTACGGTTAATAACAAATATTCGAAAGAAGTGTTGTAAAAATATCTAATAAACTCCAAATGGGTATAAAATGTTTCGGTAAGTGTTAACACCGTTGTAGCATGTCCCTACATGCACTTTATGATATTAATATTATGATATTTTCTTTTCCAATTTAATTAAGAAAAATAAGTTCATATTTGAATTGAGGATATGGCCGTAAACTGCAGCTCTTTATGGACGTGTGAAACCTCGCAGAGCCACAGTCGATATTTAAGGCAGAACTAGTTTGAACTGGATCATTAGATGCAATCTGCTATTGATCAGGCGGCTTCCACCCCCTCTCCCTCCTCCTTAAGATGCCCCCTCCCTTTCCCTCTCTCCCCACTGTAGAGCAGCGGGGGGCTGATAACCTGCAGTCAAAAAAGTCCTCACATGCCCTGTTCAACCTGGACATTCCCTTAAAAAAATGCGGGAGAAAGATGGTTTTCTACGCATCAGCACCTGCTCTGCAACGGGGTTCACCCGGGTTCACCATGCCGACCGGGTGGAAGGTGCTGCTCTGAACATGCGCAGCGTTTAGTTTCCCTCCTGGCAGTGTTACCTTCAAGTGCTGTCGGTAATGTCGCCACCATGAAATGAGAGCACATAAACGGGAAAGTTGTCATTTCTGAGGATGAGGAAGCAAATTATGAGAAACTATTTTGATTCCTATGACAAGCCATATAAAAGAAAATCAATGAAACATTTGTATGATGTGTCTGATTGTGAGTTGGTTTCCTCTCTTTATATTTTCAATGCAGCAGCATTTATTTTTGGGAAATAAAAAGGAAGTGTATTGTAAGTCACAAAGTGAATAAAGATACCCAAATGTGAGGCTGTCTCTAGCTTGGATATGAAAATAGACTGCTTTTGTATATATTACATTTAGCAGTCTGAGGGGCTATCCATAGATTGGTCCCAATGGTTTTGGAGATGATGGTGTGACGGGATGCTGAAAAGGTCAGGTTAAAGTAGCTGGAAGGTACTTCTCTGTGTGGGAACATTTTAATGGCAAGACGCATATTATTCAATCTGTGGTCAACACATTTACCCAACACATATGTATTATAACACATGATTCATCACTAAATCTCTTCTTTGGAACCAGAGAAGGGTTTGACCGACACATTAGCAATAAGATCAGCCATGATGGGATAAAATGGGTTAAGGTGAGCAACAGTCTTAAGATGCAAATCAGCTGATAAATAATTTTAGAACTACCCAACAGTCACTTAGAAATCTATTCAATTTGTTTCATATTAGAAGACATTGTAATTGTTTTTGAGAGCCAGTGAATGCAACAACGCTATTTACAAAACAATACACATGTAGTTGTTTACAGTGATGAATACTATCTTAAACAGTGATGGGAACATGCCGACTATTGCTGCAGTGCAAATACGACAAACTGTGTTTTCATAAAAGGTAGCAATTAGTCTTAAAAAAACATGAATGCAGCCTGAGCCTATTGACTCTTAACAAATGGTCAAGCCTAATGGTTGTCACATGTCAATTGAGACTTATGAACACTTTTTTTTTACAGACATACACACTATCCCCTGTTACTTTAAAAACATTAAAAATGCCAACACATATCATTCACAGATCTGCCCTTTTTTTTAGTGAATATATTAAAAAAATTCCATGCTAAACTCTGCCTGGCCGACCACCAGTCTATTGCCCCCTACCTTCTTCCTTTTATCATCATCATGCTGTCCATTTCTTTTTTCCTTTCACAGCTAGAACTGAGATAAAAGCCAGCTAAATTGTGCATGTCACATCTGCTATACACCATTAACTACCAGAGGCCTGTCTCCCTCTTGTGGTCACAGCCCAGAGGCACAAAGCAATGTTTGGCTGTGTTCGAAAAGCCATATTAACAATTCAGACAGTGTTTTCCAGCAACACATGGAGCAAACATAGTTTGGCTAGCTACAGCTCACAAAATTACCAACGAAAGTTGTTGTTTTAGCCATCAAAGCTGATCTAAATTGGTGGAAAATGAGAATCCTGCTTTTGTTCAACCCTTTGTTAATTTCTGTGAATTTCGGCAGTAAATCTGCATTTTGTGACCTGTATATGTGCTATTCGAGAACGTAACTGTGTCCACATGCTCTTTTAAAAACGGCTTCTTCCGGGGAGAAGTCATTTCATCTTGTTAACCTCGCAGTGCAGTTGGAAACATATATTGACATGTGCCTTGGAGCATTGTTTGTCACAAACTAGAAACTTAAACTTTTCATTGGAAGATGTTTGGGCTATTGTCCCAAACAAACACTGAATTTATCTTAAAAGCACATTTGAAGTTCCTCAGTCAGACAGTCTAACTACTCCTGATTTGAGTTGAAGTCCTTTGTGAGAGATACTGCAAACTGAAAGTGAGTACAGTACTTTTATTTGTCTCTTTATTCTTACCCAACAAAATAAGCTCTAAATACTTTTAGACCGCTGTATTATACTAATGTAAAGTTTTATTATTTCTTTCAGAAAATGAGGGCACACATTTTGCTGCTTGTCCTTGGTTTTGTGGCTGTGATCAGTGCAGCACCAGGTGCGGCAAACGAGGCAAAGCCTGATGCTGTGGGAGATTTTCGCAACTTTGTTCCTCCATATTTGAAAACATATTGTCCAGCCGGCCGAGGATCAGAAAATTTGGGCAGCTTGGGTAGAGCTCACTGTGAGACTGAATGTCTCACAGACAACTCTGACATAAACATGGCAGCTAACTTCTTGGGAAATGGACACATTTAGAGAAAATAATTATTATTTATTATATTTGTATTGATTGACCATATACATGTCTGTATCTGCTTTTCCTTTGCAGTTCTCCAACTAACACCTGATCTTCATCGTGGGTTACGTCATGAGCAAGACACTACATAACACAATATAATCATGTACATTAAATACCATTCCACCATTTAATTCCAGAGTTATTGTCTTACACAAAAGCCTGACTCATAAAATAAAATGATTTTCTCTGCATCAAATATAACTGTATCTTTGCGATTTACTCTTTGTGTGTTCTTTTGGTCTTTGTCAGTTTTCTTATTTCACATGAGAAATGTTTGTTTTCATTGTTCTGAAATTAGCGGGGATCAGTTGCGGCAATTACAATATTTTTGATCGAGATATTTTAAAATAAATAATAAAAATATTTTTATATGAATAATAGCTTGGTATATTTTGACCAAATTTGATCTCATAAACATAAAACTGAATCTGTACTGAAAACATATTGATACATAATTATACTGTATGATGGAGCACTGATAACTTAGGAAAACTAGTCACATGTGCCAACCTGCAAAATACTTGGTGAAACGTATTATCCAACTGTAAACCAACATTCATTGTGTTGAATACCTGAAACACCCTTCATCATCCTACTCCTTTTTACTTGATAAAATGTATATCATGACTTTACATAATTTAAATAGTATGTTGTCTGAATCCGAGTCGTTACCAGCTGGTGAACAGCTTTATTTATGTAATGATTTTTTTTTTCTTTGCCGTTTTCACACCAGCTGCTGGTCTTTGTTTTCGGCACACCATTGATAGTTTTGTGATGATCACTATACTATGCATTTTTGCCTTTTATATACTATCTATGATTTTTGCGCTACAACTGACCTCTGGCCTTTCCACTCCTAGTGTCCATTCTGTACAGTACAGAGCACATGACTGAAGTACAAATTGACATGCCTCAGATACACCTAACTGGGTTTCCTTCTGGTCAGCTAAATAAGCTCCACAGTTAAAGGTGGAGTCAGTGATTCTGTCAAAATTACGCTACCTTTCCTGGTAAACTGGTGTGTTGCTAGTTAAGGTAGGCCCCTTTGTTTACACACCAGTCAACATAGCCTTTGCTGTGTAATTAACACTGTATTTTTTTTTCAGCACACACACACATAGTAAGAAAGGTAGCGGTTTGTGAGGAGATATTCACTGATTTTGAAAACAAATACTTTGACAACAAGCATTCTCCAGAATCACTGACTCCACCTTTAAGTGGAGTGAGCCAACTTTTGGGCCAAGGTCCAATCATTGCCCAAGAAAGACGATGGATAAAAGCGAAAAAAAAATATTGCGAGATCATTTTAGTCAGCTTTGCAGGACTAGATGAAGTTCAAATGCTCCTGCAGCGAAAATAAGCCAGGGAGTGCGTGGGAGAGAGAGATAGAAAGACAGTGGAGGCTGCCTGACAACGGTGTATACTTAGCGTCCCTGCAGCCCTCTCAGTCACAGCTTCCAAAAAAGCCTGCCAAATTTAAGCTGCCGCAGCAACACAGTTGGGGTGTCCTGGGTAAGGTTGCTTTGTGCGCTGTGTTGCAGTATAAGGGGATTTACCTCATAAGTGCTGGCAGTACATGTTGGTGCTTCTGGGCTTAGATTGCTCCCAGGTTACTGCAGGCGCCTGTGGGACAATGGTGTGCCTCAGTATCCTCTTTTACAGTATTTTATCCCAACTACATAGGCAACTATTTGGGAAGTAGAGTATGGAGAGTGCTGCATCACTGCGACACAGCTGGGAGCTTGCTTTTACTTAGGGCTCCGCCTGCTGGTACATATGGGTATTGCAGCTTTTCTCTCTTGCTGTAATCCAGTGCTTCTCAAATGTGCTAGCAAGCGCGATGTGTGCTTGTGTATGATCATATCTGCGCGAAAGGCCGCGATTTGCAGTAAATAAATGTCCATATGTGTCTCCAAGTGTCTCTGTAGGCTATTTAAAAAGAAATCAAGCAAGTAGACTAATAATAACATTAATGAATTATTGGTTATCGCATCACAGAAGGCCTATTGGCCTATAATAATAATAAAAAACACCACCTTAACTTTGACTGTGTCTGAAATCGCACACTTAGGTAAGTGCACTTACCTTGAGTGCACTTTATCATCCCTACAGTACACTTACTTATAGACGCAGTGCTCTCATTTCTACAGTGCACTGTCCCAACTGCCGTCGCGCACCTACCGGTGGTATTTTTTTCTGCTTGTGTTACCGATAGCCAAAACAGGAACATAAATCGCGGAAAAACAAAAACAGATGTGTAATTTAACTTTTGTAGAGCGTGTCTGTCTCCATGGTTGCTTCAAGCTCGTCTATTTTGATTTTAATGTCCCGTCCTCTCCGCTACGTAGGCAAGATGGCGGCCGTTGAGTGTGGAAAGTGTCCATCGCTCCACACTCAAGTTTTAGACCGTTTTGAGTGCACAACCGAGGAACTTACAGTGCACTGCATTTTGGCACACTCTCCGGTTTTGCGCAAAGTGCACTCAAAAAAGTAAGTGTAAGTACAGAAGTGCGCGATTTCAGACACAGCATATGTTTACAGTTTAAAAATGTTTTGAATTAAATGCAAACAAATTGAGCTTATAAACTGAACTTTGATTTTTTTTTTTGCTGCAGAAGTTATCTCAGCTAATTTTTGTTATCTAATTTGATAATAAGGTGATTGTATGCAGAATGCTCATGCCAGAAACTCATACAGCGGTTTTGTACAGATAAATAAATAAATACTAGCAGGTTCTCACTAGCCCCTTTTACACAGAGATTGCGGCATATTGACGGAACAACATCACTCCAAAAAGGCCTGCGTTGCTTGCTTCTGTGTTTTTTAAGGCCAGGACACACCAGTCCGACACGTTCCGACTACCTAAAAACTGGAGTCGCCGTTTCAGGAAGCTCCAGTCTTACCGTCGCGGCCACAAAACACACCGAGACGACTGCTTATTTTTCCGTACGCTCTGCGCTTGCGCGGGACGTAATGTCTCCACAACAGCAGGCGGCGCTAATCTGTATTGTGGCCCGAAAAAATACGAAAGCCGGAAATGATGGGACAGCTCTCTAGAGCATAAACATAGATAGAAATACGTATTTATATTTATGGACCATAAGAGCACAATTTTTAGCAGAGAGTGTCGAGCATGGTGTCGAGCAGTCAACAAGGGTTGATGCATGTGAGTACTCGCAAAACGAAACAAACACATTAAAACGATGGCTAGCTGTTGTTAGCTGTTTGTGCTACCCGCCTCACTTCCGGGCTTCACTGATTCGCTAGCCCTCCACCAATGAAATTGCTCCAAATGAAAGACGGTCGGTCCGACGACCTCTACGTCGGCCGACGTCACGGCACACACCAAACAGATTCGTGTCCCGACCCCCTACCGACACTACGACGGCGATTATCTGGCCGGTGTGTCCTGGCCTTTACACAGAACCAAGCAACGCCGGCCTCTGTCACTACACGATCTGAGGAGCCTGCACGATATGAGGACCGCATGCGCAGAACGGCCGCCATCTTGGAAAGCCCGCAGTCGCCTAGGCAACGCACGTCAGCGTCCTCACCCCCACCCCCTCCTAAAGTTCCCCGTAAGCACAAACACACACACACAAAGTCCGTGGGTCAGCGGCCCTGTAACTGAATTTAATTCCAACACGTAATCGGTAGCATGATTAACTGTTCTATCTTCATAACAAAAGGTCATGAAAATCGGTTCAGAATTGAGCGAGTTACAGTCTGCTTTTAGTGCAGTCTGTGGCTCTCCAAAACACTTTGAGCTAAGCGGGCTGTCAATGATGGCGGCCATTTTGCGCACGCCCACCTCATATCGTGCAGGCTCCTCAGATCGTGTAGTGACAAGTGACAAGCGGAATGAAAAAGGTGCTTGTAAACAGCGTCAGGTGTGACGTAAACATTTAGCGCCGCGCCGGTCAGCTGCTTCACAACAACAACACTGGCCGGTGAATTGAGAGCAGAAGTGCTGGAGCTTGCAGTAAGAGGGCCGTATTTTACTGTCCCCACGATGTGCCAGTTGATCTCGCTACGCGCTGAGTCCAACATCACTGGGACTGTTAACCAAACTGACAAAATCAATCCGCTTCACCTGTGTGTGTGTGTGTGTGTGTGTGTGTGTGTGTGACAGGTTGGTTGTGAGCGAGTGTCTTTGTGAGGGCAGAGATCTGCCAATCAGACATAAACATACACATAGTACACAGCGTGTGAAGTCACGTTAATGTAGGCAGAAATAAAGTGTGGATAGACGCTCAGACTTAGGATAATAATAGCGGCGTTGACCGTTGCTAAGGATCTACGTCATAGTTTTGATGGATAGACGTCCACAAACAGGGCTACTACTCGTTCAGAAAACAATGGAATACTTTTTCAACATGACTTTGCATGTATCAGGAGAGCAGGGAACACAGGAGTCATGGTTAATGTCCGACAGGAATCCAGGCAAGACGACGTGAGTACGTTTGGCTGCAAATTGACAGTTAGACAGTAACTTCAGGCTGCAGCCCGCAATGTAAATGTTCCGCAGTAATTTTCTCCGTGAATTGTGTTATTTATGTTGGGGGATAATGCTTTGTTAGCTAGATGGAGCTCTTGTTAAACATATTGGCCGATTAGAATTATTATTTGTAGAGTGTGCGAGTCTTGAGTTGTGTTAGCAAAACAGTAGCTCTGTGGCCCGTTCGCTATACTTTATCCCTTACTTAGCCTAGCCTAGCTTTCCCATTGTACAACTTCTGGGCAGAAATTTTTTTCATTTTTTCATTTAAACCTGCAGTGTGTAGAATTTTGGGTTTTATTTCCTAGCAGATTTTGTAGAAAGTAATTATAATATCCACAAGTACATTTAATTTAGTGCATAATAGCTGAAAAACATGTTTTGAATTATTATTTTTTCCCTCAGAAAGGGTCTCATATATGTCCATATTTCTGCATATTTTGGACCAAGGCCTAGTGCCGCCATCTTGAAAGTGTCATAGTTGGAATGTCATCAGGTGCATTGTTTAAAATTTAGAATTTATCTTGTCCTTGAAGGCCACTGTAGCTTCTGTTATTATTCTAAAGGGTTGGGGTTACCCAGGGAGCGTTGCATTCTAGAACTTTGTAGAACTTTTTTGATGATGTCATATTACACACTGCACCTTTAACTTTTATTTATCCTCGAGAGACCAATTGAGGGGTGACCCTCATTTACAATGGTGTCGAGTTCTAGACTCATACACTCTGCAAAATGAAGCGCGGGGGTTTGGATTGAACAACGGACCTTATGATCAGATAGATTATACTCCGTTCCTTTTATTTGGTGATTTTTACGGGACATCAGGCCGCCGTGGTTAATGTTAAACACACGTCCTTCAACTGCTAACATGGTCGCATGTTTAGAACGTAGGCTATGGAACGTCAAACGCCCCCCTGTTCCGCAACAACAAGCTAGAGCATTTAAACAGAGAGGCGGAACTGATTGTGTCGGGAATCTTACTACCCCCCGAGGTAGTAAAATTCCCGGAACAATTTCTCGCACCTTTCTTCCCTTGTTCCGCAACTGTCGCATTTAAACAGCAGGGCGGAGGGCCGAAAGGCCGGCTTTCACTGGCTGTGTAAAAGGGGCTAATAGTATTTCAATTTAGGGGGGGCGCGAAAAAAAATTCTGTCCCCTAGGGGGGGCATGACAGAAAATAATTGAGAAACACTGCTGTAATCCATGCTGTATATAAACAATAAAGTGCGTGTGTGTGTTTGCTGGGGGATGAGGTAATCTACACTTCTGGTAGCTTTAACAATGTTGATCCTTGAATAACTGAACACAGAGAGTAAGTGCTATGATTCAAGGTGTTGCTCTAGAATAATCACAAGAGCAAATGTTATCAAAAAGGGAGCCTATTCAACCATAGTTGAATCAAAGAGACATATTGCAGTGACAAAAGTAGTTAATACTGTCATTTGAGAGGGTTGATCCAGAATATATTTGCTCGTGGTGTATGGTTGGAGCGCCGTTTTTTTTTTTAGATTATGATCGTTAGAGAAACTCAACTCAAACACCACTTACAGCATGCATGAGACTTGGGTATGATATTGTCTCGTACATAGTTAATCATTGAGAAAAAAGAATACCATATTTAATCTGCAATAAAAATAATCTATAATTGAAGCCCTTCATTCACATTCGACATTTATCCCAGTGCTACACTACAATTGAGCTTTAAAGGCCCTGGCAACCCAAATCCACTAAATCCTTGTAACTATGTTATATGGGGGGTAAAATCAGTGCTAATATGTATATGAAAGGTTTTAGGAATAGCTGCCAACCCCCCGGCAAACATACTGTCATGTCAGTTGGTCGAGCATTTGAAAAATCCTGATTCGAATGTTGCCTCAGTTTAGAGCGAGCTATATCGTGGGACGTCACGCGAAGGATCTCTGTTCTAAAATGCATTGAGACGGCCATTTGAAAATTTCAGATTCGAACTTTGGCTTACGTCAATATCTTGGGACGTCACACGTTCTAAAAAATAAATATATACAATATCTCTGGAGCCGCGCAAGAGATACAGACTGTCTCTTTGCGCCTGAGCCTACACTCACAGCCCCGTCTGAGCGAAGCAGCGCGCACCCCGGTGAAACACTGTGATGGTAACGTTCACAGTGACACCTCGCCGAGCCGCCGTGCAGAAAAAGCCCAATACGGCATGTGTCACTGCTGCATGTAACAATATTGCATTGGTGATGCATTTTTTTTTTTATCAATGTAGCGAGTTATTATTGAAGTGCAGGCAGAGTTTTTTTTTTTGTCAGCACTCCCTTCTGAGAATATGTTTCTGCGGCTGCCTGTAGCGTAGGCTACTTCAACAGCGGGTCTCCACACTGTTGATCGTCTGGACAACGTTAGCCTGCTTGCTTAGGATCCAACTGGCCGGCTGGTTTGAACTCATTTGATTGTCTTATTTTATATTTTACTCCTTGTGCTCTTAATTCAAACCGCATATCGCATCAGCTCACGTGAAGAGAAACATAATCAGACTCCGTTTTCTCTCTCTCTCTCTCTCTCTCTCTCTCTCTCTCTCTCTCTCTCTCTCTATTATTCCCACTCCTATCCTCAAAAACATTTGAAAATGCATATGTCTAAAATAGATAGCAGATTTGTTTGCAAGTTAAATGGGAAATAAACTAATAAGATATTGTAGTGCTTTTACATAATTCACCTATGGAACTGAAGTTCCGGGGTTCCAGGGGGACTGTTATGACTGGGGGAATTTCCTGTTTTGCTAGCTGGCGTTTTGAGACTATCGGGAGTTTACTGTCTGCTCCGTTGTTGTTACTCGACAAGTGTATTAATGTCATTAAAGCAGTTAGCTCCGTCTTTTGACACTCCGCCTCCGACTCCCGTCTTTGCACGCCACATTGGTGACCCCGACGTCAGTCCCGCTGAAGATTCCGAGACTGATTTGAATATCGATCGCAACAGCATGGCGCTTTCCATCGTTCTCAAATTGCCGGAGTTCTGGGAGACGTCCGCGGCAACGTGGTTCGCACAGGCAGAGGCTCAGTTCACCCTCCGTGGGATTACAGATGATGCCACACGCTATTACCACGTCGTCTCAGCACTGGGGAGCTCCACTGCAGCCAGGGCAGTAAGCTTTATTACATCTCCTCCTGCCCAAAATAAATATGCAGGGCTCAAGGCTTTCCTCCTCAAAATCTTTGAACTGTCAAGATCGGAAAGAGCCCGGCGTCTTCTTGCCATTCAAGGCCTGGGGGACAGCAAACCCTCCGAACATATGGAAATGATGTTAAACCTGCTGGGCTCGGAGGTACCAAATTTCCTTTTCATCGAACTCTTCCTGCGACACATGCCACCACACGTCCAGACAGCGCTCGCGAATACATCCATCACGGAGCCACGGGCTCTGGCAGAGGAGGCAGACAGGTTCTTTCTGGCCACCCAGCGTTTCGCCCCGGATGTGCTGGCCCCGACACGCAGTTACACTCGTCCGGGCAGCAGCGCTCCCCTTGGCAGAGGACACGCGTCCACCGACAGCCTTACCGCTGCGGGCTTATGCTATTTACATGCACGTTTCGGGGCCAAGGCCAAAAGGTGCCGCTCTCCGTGCACTTTCAACGCGGCGGGAAACGCCAAGGCCTGCGCTCAGTAGTGGCCGTGAGCGCAGGCCGGCTGCTGTTCATCGTGGACACCCTCTCCAGGCGTAAATTCCTTTGCGACACCGGTGCACAGAGGAGCGTAGTGCCGGCTACGGTAGACGACGCCGCCGGCGGGTTGCACGGCCCTCCCTTAACATCTGCCAACGACACCCCAATCCGAACGTATGGCACGAAGTCTGTGGATTTATGTTTTGGAGGTCAACGGTTCACATGGGATTTTGTCACAGCCGACGTCTCCTTCCCCCTCCTCGGCGCAGATTTTCTGTGCGCACACAGGCTGCTGGGTGATGTCAAGAACGAGCGCCTGGTGGACGCAGTGACCTTCTCCTCGTTCGCATGTGTCTGCGATGAGGGGACATACGACGGCCTTTCTAACTCGCTATCTGAGGGTGACAAGTACCAGCAACTGCTCAGAGAGTTCTCTAGCCTGCTGCAACCAACCTTCTCGTCCACGTCGACGAAACACGGTGTGGAGCACCATATTGAGACGAAAGGGCCCCCCGTCCATGCCAGGGCCCGACGGCTCGCTCCGGAGAGACTGGCGGTTGCTAAGGCTGAATTCGCCAACATGGAGCGCCTGGGCATCATTCGCCGTTCCGACAGTCCGTGGTCCTCGCCACTCCACATGGTTCCGAAGCAGGATGGCGGCTAGCGCCCATGTGGAGACTACCGCCGCCTAAATGATGCCACCACGCCCGACCGCTATCCAGTGCCCCATATTCAGGACTTCTCCGTGCATCTGGCGGGGAAGCTCCTGTTTTCCAAAGTCGACCTTGTGCGGGGCTACCACCAGGTTCCGGTGCACCCTGCGGATGTCCCGAAGACAGCTGTGGTCACTCCGTTTGGGTTGTTTGAGTTCCTCAGGATGCCATTCGGCCTGAAAAACGCGGCCCAGTCCTTCAAGCGGCTGATGGACTCGGCACTGAGGGACATGCCTTTCATCTTCGTCTACTTGGACGATGTCCTGGTCGCCAGTTCCTCGGAGGAGGAGCACCTCACACACTTCCGGGCCCTCTTCACAAGGCTCGACCGCCACGGCTTGATCATTAACCCGGCGAAGTGTGTTTTTGGGGTGCCGTCCATCCAGTTCCTCGGGCACCTCGCCGTCCCCCTTCCGTCGAAGGTGGAGGCTGTTTCCAACTTTCCCCGCCCACGTTCGGCCCGGGAGTTCCTGGGGATGGTCACCTTCTATCACCGATTCATACACCGGGCGGCCCACACTATGCGCCCGCTGTATGAGGCCCTCAAGGACAAGACGCCCGGCCAAGACGTCGACTGGACTGCAGAGAGGGACAAAGCGTTCGAGGACACTAAGACTGCATTGAGCCGGGCCGCATTGTTGGTCCACCCGTTGCCCGGAGCTCAGGTGGCCCTCACAACCGACGCGTCCGACTACGCGGTTGGCGCGGTGTTAGAGCAGTGGGTCGGTGGCGCCTGGCAACCGCTCGCCTTTTTCAGCCGCCAGCTGGTACCCCGGGAGCGCAAATACAGTACTTTCGACAGGGAGCTGCTCGGCGTCTGGCTGGCAATCCGCCATTTCCGCTTCGCCCTGGAGGGCCGTCAGTTTACGGTTTTTGTGGACCACAAACCCCTCACGTTCTCCATGTCCAAGGTAGCCGAGCCGTGGTCCGCCCGCCAACAGCGCCAGCTGTCATTCATCTCTGAGTATACCACGGACATCCGGCACATCGCTGGCAAATCCAACGTGGTCGCGGATTGCCTCTCCAGAGTGATCGTCGGCGCGGTGCAGCTGGGTCTCGACTACTCGCGTATGAGTGCGGAGTAGGCCACAGACCACGGATTTCAGTCCCTCAAAGACTCGGACACCGGGCTGCGCCTGGAAAAAGTGGCGATCGGCGACTCAGGGGTCAGGTTGTGGTGTGACCTCTCCACCGGCCAGCCCAGGCCACTGGTCCCTGCCGGCTGGCAGCGGGCTGTTTTCGAGGCAATACACAGCCTGTCCCATCCCGGCAGGAGGGCGTCCGTGAGGCTGGTCTCTCAGAAGTTCGTCTGGAAAGGACTGAAGAAGGACGTACGGGCCTGGGTTGACTCGTGTGTGTCCTGTCAGCGTGCAAAAGTGCACCGCCACACCAAGGCCCCGTTGGAGCCATTCGTCGTCCCCGGTAGGAGGTTCGACCATGTCAACATCGACCTGGTGGGGCCACTCCCCCCTTCGCATGGTTTCACCCACCTCCTCACGATGGTGGACAGGACGACGCGTTGGCCTGAAGCTGTGCCACTCACCTCAACATCGTCTTCCGATGTGGCCCGTGCGTTTATCGGCACGTGGGTCGCGCGCTTTGGGACACCTTCGGACCTCTCCTCCGACCGGGGTGCACAGTTTACCTCGGAGATCTGGAATGTGGTTGCCAGGGATCTGGGGGTTAAACTGCATCGCACCACCGCATACCATCCTCAGGCTAATGGTTTGTGCGAGCGGTTCCATCGCTCCATGAAGGCGGCCTTGCGTGCCAGTTTGACGGACGGCAACTGGTTGGACAAACTTCCCTGGGTAATGCTGGGGCTCCGGACGGCACCTAAGGAGGACCTGCAGTCCTCGTCTGCCGAGTTAGTCTACGGTCAGGTGCTGCGAGTTCCAGGGGATTTCATTCCGAACGCCACAACACCCTGGTCGGCGGCCAGGCAGCGGTCCTCTCTGCTGGAGGTCGCCAAGCAGTTCGCACCCGTCCCCACTTCGCAGCACTGCACCCCCGTTTCCCTGGTGCCACCCAATCTGCACATGGCGGAGTTTGTGTTCATCCGCCACGACGCCCGCCGTGGACCGTTGCGCCCCCCCTATGACGGGCCGTTTAGGGTCTTGCGACACGGGGATAAGAGCCTGGTCGTGGACATCGGTGGTAGGCCCGAGACTGTCTCTGTCGACAGGATCAAGCCTGCCCACATGGACATTTCCAGACCGTTGGAGTTGGCCCAGGCTCCGCGCCGTGGACGCCCCCCGTTGCCACGCCCCGCTGGGCTCCCTGCCGCCTTGTCGGTGCCGTTGCCGCCCAGTCCTGGGCTTAGTCCTGCTGCGCCCACCACGCCCCTCCCCTCTTCGGCCCCTGCCACTCGTTCTAGTCGCGGCCGGGCCATTGTGCCTTTCCGGCGCGGGGACTTTGACTATGGGTGAATTCTGGGGGGGCTTGTGTAGTGCTTTTACATAATTCACCTATGGAACTGAAGTTCCGGGGTTCCAGGGGGACTGTTATGACTGGGGGAATTTCCTGTTTTGCTAGCTGGCGTTTTGAGACTATCGGGAGTTTACTGTCTGCTCCGTTGTTGTTACTCGACAAGTGTATTAATGTCATTAAAGCAGTTAGCTCCGTCTTTTGACACTCCGCCTCCGACTCCCGTCTTTGCACGCCACAATATAACAATAAATATGAGACAGAGATATTTTGTATATATTTTCATTGTGACACTGACACCTGTTTCAATTAAATAGGTTGCGGTTGTAGTGGGAATACATATCCTACAACTAATTGCAAACCTATATAGGCCTAATAATAATAAGTTACTTTCTGCAAGTGATGTTGAGCTTGCGCTCTCACCTGTGCAAAAGCATTCACCGTTGCTAAGGAAACCAGCTACCGTCGCAGCCAGTGCAGCAGTGTGAACTGCCAGTCAGGCTCGTTGTGAGCATGTGCAGCATTTTCAAGTTTGCGTCTCGTTGTGTGGTGAATCTTTTGTCTGAACTGGGTTTAACCTGCTCAGCACCGTGAGTGAGAGAACGTTCCCCTACAGAACGTTGTTGGCCACGCCCACACCACCCTGCAAAATGTTCTAGACAGCAAAAAAGCAGTTTTTTAGACTAAATTTTATAATATTTATGAAAATACATTTTTAATTGGATGACTGTAAACAGCTTATAGAGAAACCCAACATTAATGTCATATATTTATGTCTGTGGGTTGCCAGAGCCTTTAAGACCTAGCTAAGACCACAATAAATGAATGAATAAATGTGTCTCTATATTGATCCCAGCGCAAACCCATACAGTGCTTATTTATTTCAGATCACACTGACCATTTGTAATTGAAGTCCCAGCCAGAGGAAAAAACAGACAGATAAATAATGTTTTTTTATTGTTAAGTACAACATAAAGACAATAAATGGGGATTTTGAAACATTTTGTTTACAAAGTACATTTCATGAACAAGCAACCATTCCTCTATCCGGTGTACCCCCCTCCCCTTCCCTGCCGATATTGCAGATCATTTGATACTATACCACTTGCATACACCTTTATCAGACAGAGAAGACAACGTCTGTAGACACCTTCATTACACGTACCCGTGTACAGATACATAATCTATACATACAATCTATTTTAACAGAAAGTGCTGTAAATTCATGCTACAGTGCTGTGCTAAATCAAAACTTACAAGTACGCTTTTCTCGCATAAATTTTCTTTTCTTTTTTGTTGAACTTCTGATAAAACGTGTTTCTTTCTCGACAATTTCTTTGAAATAACATCTTCATGGTTATTATGAAGGAAATTAATTCCTCTAATATGTTAACCCCAGCCTTCTTTCAATTTTTTTTGCAAAAGAAGCCAGACCTAAAAATCAGTTATCTATTTCCTAAGATAATTACATTTATTTAAATAGTTATAGAACTGTTTTTGAGCAGTTAAATCATTTCCACCTGATGCTACAGTTTGATGTGTATAATTGTGGTAAACATTAATCTCATACAACACATTCAACATTTAAAAAGTAACAAAATTGTTAACGCTTCGTAGGACACAGATGAGAACTGACCAGAATCCTATGACAATGAAAAAAATCAAATTAATTGAACAGGCTTGTATTTCACAATGTAAAACCTCAGTGGTATAAAAAGTAATCCCAGTTAAGGCTAAACAATCACATGCCCTATGTTGCATGATTTTAAATCAAAGCTTTACTCCATAGTGGTATACGAGAAAAAGAAAATAAAGTGCCTATTGTGTGAATAAGTTTAGATGAAAACAGCTGTGCATGACCAGAGGTTTAGATCACGATCGTTTTCAGTTTGTGGGGCATTGGTGGCAGGTGGAAGAGTCTTCAGGTGAGTTCAGCGCAGCGAGTTGGTGGGCATACAGTCACACAGAGCCCTCCTCTCTGCCCTCAGCACCAGCGTCTCTGTCTGCAGTGGACAAGACAACAAGTTACAGTATGTAAACATCAGCCAAACATTTAAGGCCCGATTCCCACTGTGGATATTCAAAATCTATTTTGTCTCAAATGTTTAAGTTTGATTAATTAACTAAAATGACACAAAGCTGTGTACATTCTTACTTTCTTACCACCAAAATCCAGATGGTAGAGGCTCTGAGTTGAGCGAATTGTTCAATTTGTGCCTCTTTTTTTTACATCCTGGATTTAGCCTCTCAGGCAACATACGTGCTACTCTGCCTTCTTTAAGGAGGTTAAATCCAACTTGTTGGAATGAGCGCAGACACTACTGAGGGCTGAAAAAAGCCCAAATCTTCTAAGTATTTGTGCATATTTCCAAAGATGAACTGATCATTAATCAAAACATAATGCATCAAATGAGATAAGATAGAAATACAACCTTATTCATTGAGTTTAAAGGATTTTCTTGTTGACACTGCAAATAACAATACTTATCAACAAGTAGCAGGTCTCTATCAAAGCAATTACAGGTGATTATTAGTTAGTGCATTATGATGCAGGGATTTATGTGGATTTTTTTGGGGGGTATACAAATATGGAAAGTTTGATGAATTTAACCATAAATGATTATTTTTAAGATAATAATAATGTAGAGTCAACATATTTGCCAAGTTCAGTATTATAATTGTAAAGGAAAACGAATGAATACTTGCTCAAACACATACCTATTAAAAGTAAAACCAGAGACACTGACCATTTCGATTGGTCTTCGATTGGAATTGGTGTACTATTTAAGATATTTAAACTAAAGGGTATTCTTAATGTACAACTGCTATGTGTTGATATTTTTGGCAGGCAATTTCAGACTATGTCTTCAATACACTTCTTAATGTATTACAATTACATTTTTTATGGAAATTATACAATAATTAATTAGCACAAGTATGATATATATTAATAAAACATTCTGAAATCATACCTCGTGAGCTCACAAGTGTGTTAAATGAAATTCTATCATGAAACCTCTACATCCAGTCATCATCATCCAAGATATGAAATGTGTGTAAATTGTTAAATGATAGACTCATGAGCATTTAACACTTTGATGGCATGTGAGAAATGTAAAAAATTTAAATTTAAAAAGGAAATTCTGACAAGGAAATGACTTGACCTACCCTGGCATCGAGGTTGAAAGCGGTCTTCTTTAGATCTTGCAGTGCCCTCTGCATAAACTCGAATGCGTGACAATCAACACAAGGGCGACCTAGAAATAATACAATTATATAAAATATAAAAGGAAATGTCAAAATTGTTATAAGCAAGAGAAGATAAAGAGATGTCAGACAGCAATATTTACATAAAGTTTGCTAATATAAGCCATAAGCTACTGGTCATCGCTGATCAAGTTGGACCTTTTAAAATGTAGGCTACATAGTCAAGTTTTATGTTGATTTAACTTTAAAATAGTAAATATAACATTGAAAAAAAGACTGACGCTTTTTTATGAAAAAATTATAAAATTTACAGTTAACAATGGTGTTTCAAAAACAAAAGCATACTTATTTTCCTTTTAGAAAATGTACATTGTTTGGACCTAGGAGCGATGATAAAGTGCAGGCCCATATACGTGTACACCAATTAGGCTGACCTATAATTCCCACTATGAAACCCCTCTGGGGACCTGCTATCTTTAGACTATGAAAAAATCCACGCCTCGGGTGTATTTCTACCTGAAAAACCTTCCAGTGAACGAGCTAAAATAAAATACAACCCTCTAATTTAAATCAACCTACTTTCGGCAGGGATGACAGTCCCTGTCTCCTGCTCCGCATCGGCTGCACCGAGACAGAGGAGCTGGACCGCCAGCAGAAGCACCGCCGCCTGCAGATATGCACCAGATGCCATGCTGATGCTGTTGTCAATTAGCCTACCTTTGAAATCAGAAAACACAGTATGCAGGTGTGTGGTTGTGCATTTATGTGACAACGACCAATATCCTACACGGTCGTCATTAAATTAAATATCATCTGACAGGCTTTGTTTGGAAAATACTCCAATTATCATCGGTGAAATAACTATTTATTCCTAAAAACAGTCCACAGACAAGAATTTGTGTTTATTTAACATAATGAATGTTTACCTACCGTGAATCAGTCGATAATACTTTGCAAAAACACAAGATCAGCGCGAGATGCCCAGCTAGGATTGTTGTATGTAGATTAGGGGAGTGCGCATGCGTGTGGCTCTTCTGGTACCAGAATCAAGACTTCCGGTGACAACATTCAAAATAAAGGCAGTATAACTATTTTTTAATCTTACCAAACCACAGAGCTTTGTTATAATTTCACTGTTTAACATCACTTATTATTCCAGTATTGCATTGCTGTTACAGTACTTAGTCTAATTCTTATAGCTTACTACTGTCTAAATGTTTCAATTGTTTTTTCCCCTCTTTATCAGTTGTTGTGTATTTGATGTAGGCCTATTTGCATTGTATATTGTGTATGTTGTTTTTGCTTTGCATTTGTCTGACTTAACATCATTGCAAATCCCTCCCCTCAAATGATCTCTCGAGTATAAATAAAGGTTAAATTAAATTAAAACTTACATTACTATGTTATTTATCTTGTTATGATATATATAGTGTATACGCCTTATATTCCTTTTACGTCAATAAAGTATTTTCTTATACTTTTACAAAACAAAGATATAGCCATATTATTGGAGGTTAAAAACACTTCTTTCTTTTTTAATTTTCAAAGTAAACATACACCATATGAAATTCAAAACACAAATTTAATCTTAAACTTAAAGGTGGAATTCACAATTTTAAAACCTGTTTTAACCAAAAACGCCATATGACTTACAAAACAGAGGAATTTCCATATTATTTAATGTGAAATATAGTTCTTAAACATAAATATGTGGTTAAAAACTTTGACCACACATATTACATGGGGACAAACAACACAGAAATATGGCCTAATTAGGTACGTAGCCATATGAGATAGAATACACATTTTTTAACAACCAAAACAAGTAGGCAGGCACGTACAAAATAGAGATATTATATGGCCATATTATTAAAAAGATAATACACAATTCTTGAACATAAAAAAAAACATACAACTTATGGACAAAGAAAATACGTCAGAGATACAGCCATATTATCAAAGATTAAATACAAATGTTCATGTTAAGATTTATACATGGTGTTTTGTTGATAAATGATAATCCCCTCGCCCCCCGATGTGGGCGGGGTCCTGACTGTTTTCTTAGGTAGCCCGTTAAAATGCCCGAACTCAAAACACTTCTTTTTCCAAGATGGCGTCGATGAAGGACAGCGACACCGGCCTGTGGCTTCACAACAAACTGGGCTCCACGGACGAGCTCTGGACGCCCCCGAGCATCGCGTCTCTTCTAACAGTGTCAGTGATCGACAACATACGGCTCTGCTTCTCCAGTTTATCGCCACCGGTCAAGCTGAAGCTCTTGTTGGGGATGCTGCATCTCCCCCGGCGGACCGTTGACGAGGTGGGTTGCTATGCGTTAGCTCGCGGTTAGCCTGACAGGTAAGGAACGCGTTTACGATGGTTACACAGCCGGGTAAATGGCTCATTCTCAGACAGGAAGCTAAAAATTAAATAAATGTTTCTACTGCGGGTGTTTGGCTGCCCGTGAAGTATCTAAATCTGCTTTTAAAGAAGTTTAGTTCGCGTTAGCTCGCTGTCTATGTATGACGGTTATTATCGCGAGCTGCTGTAAGAAACAGCAGCCAGGTGTTATTACAAGACAACACCCATGCGGATTTACGTTGACGTGAGGTATCTACGCGACTGTCTTAACGTTAAAGTATAATTGCGTTTTTATTTTCCAGCAGTGGTTCAGCAGCTACAGCGGGTCACATTAGCCTAGCGGGACTCGCACAGACATTATGGTGGGATGGGCACTGATCTTGAGGGCGGTACCTTGTCACTACACGATCTGAGGAGCCTGCACGATATGAGGTGCGCGTGCGCAAAATGGCCGCCATCATTGACAGCCCGCTTAGCTCAAAGTGTTTTGGAGAGCCACAGACTGCACTAAAAGCAGACTGTAACTCGCTCAATTCTGAACCGATTTTCATGACCTTTAGTTTGTTATGAAGATAGAACAGTTAATCATGCTACCGATTACGTGTTGGAATTAAATTCAGTTACGGGGCCGCTGACCCACGGACTTTGTGTGTGTGTGTTTGTGCTCACGGGGAACTTTAGGAGGGGGTGGGGGTGAGGACGCTGACGTGCGTTGCCTAGGCGACTGCGGGATTTCCAAGATGGCGGCCGTTCTGCGCATGCGGTCCTCATATCGTGCAGGCTCCTCAGATCGTGTAGTGACATACCTGCGTCCACTCAGACTTATCACTTGTTAAACTACAGGAAACGTTAGATGCCCGTCATCAGTATGTCTTGAATATTCAGTCAGAAGACCAAGTGTCACATCTGACCTCTATGCATCCGAGGTGCAAATATAATACATTGACATGTTTACTCCTGTCAGCGGCTATAACCCCATGATTTATTCATAATCTATACTTTACCATGATGCACTGGCTTAACAACCACGATAATTTAGTGCACTATTCTTTAGGCTAGTGCATTTACTATTACACTTCTGCTATATTCTTATTCACACTATTCTGTCTGTGTGCGAGGTGGAAATTTGTAGACCAGGTTCATATATGGTTCAATGGTCTTAGTTGCCTGGAATAAATGTAAATGGTTACAGTTTATTTTTAAATTTTTGTACAAACTATTACTGACCAACTACTTCAAATGTTTTTTTAGGATAAGATGTGTTTATAGCACAACAGATCCTAAGTTTTTGTAGCGAAAAAAATGCATCAAAAAATAAAAGTACCCTATCAGAGAGCTATTTTTTCTTTGCATTATTACAGAAAGATTGCTGTGTTCTAGATCATCTGTAAATGGGATGACGAAGCTATTTTAAATACTTGACATCAGGGCTGCACCTGTCACTGTTGATTAATTAGTTTCTTAATCGAACGATTAATTCTTTGGTCTATTGAACCTCACAGGGTAATTTACGCTTTAGAAATGTCAAATATTTACCTCTGACTCAGCCCTAGTTTCTGAATCCTTAAGTCTCCAGTAATAAGCAGTACAAATCTGCTCCTCTTAAAGCTTTGCCCAGCACATACAATAGTAAACAAAGTAGTTATTATACAGTCAGCAGGTAGCTCTCATGACTGAATAAAGTCATTACTAGAAAACAGTTTGAAGGTGACTAATCACAAATCATCCGGTAGGATTGGATAGCTGCCAAATGTCTGCTTCTTACGATTTAGCTTGACGGTTGTCTTTGTAAACGCTGAGTCATAATATTTTAGGTTGCTTTCAAATTCACTTTTGGCTACATAACATCCGTGTTAATGTAAACAAGCCACATGCTAGAAATATGAAATTGAAAGACGCTTCATAAACACCCTGTCGTCCCCTCTCACCAGATGAAAGAGGCCCTGTCGGAGATAATCCAGTTGGCGACGGTGGATTCGGAGCCGTGGGTGCTGATGGTTGCAGACATCCTCAAGTCCTTCCCAGAGACCGGCTCTCTCAACCTGGACTTGGAGGAGCAGAATCCAAATGTGCAGGATATTCTTGGAGAGCTCAGAGAGAAAGGTAGGAGATGTGTGATTTCAGAAGTTAAAAAATGGAAGTGTAACACACAATTAGTGACCTTTTACTAGATGGTTTAGGAAAGGAATACGATTTAGTTTTTATGGCACCACCACGACCCATACACTCATTTGTTTTTTAACTTTCAATGGCTTTAATTGCATGTTACAAATGCACTAACTAGTATTCAAATTACTGTTTTGGTAAAATGAGTTGACAAACATGACCTAGTGTAGCCGATAATTTTTTTTCTTGATAGCAATCACTGGCTATTACACCATTATTTGAAACATGAGTGAAAGAAGAGAGAAAAAGAAGATTATGTTGTTTTTTGAAATTATTTCAGACTTCACACAGGCAGTTCAAAATCATTTGATACCTGGTACTTATATGAAATGTATTCATCCTCCTGTGTTGTCCTCTCCCGAGAAAGGCGATCAGCTAGCAAAGTGAGCGTTAGTCACTCGCAGCCACAAACCGAGAGTATCTATCCTGCAGTAAATGGTTAATCTCTTCCCCTCCTCTCCTTCTCCAGTGGGCGAGTGCGAGGCGTCGGCCATGCTTCCTCTGGAGTGCCAGTACCTGAACAAGAGTGCGTTAACCACTCTGGTGGGCCCCCTCACGCCCCCTGTCAAACATTTCCAGCTGAAGAGGAAGCCCAAGAGTGCAACCCTCAGAGCAGAGCTGCTACAGAAATGTAATTACTTTAAACTTCAATTTATACTTGATGCTATTTTATATGAAATTTTGGTGTTTGTGTATTGGTGATTTTATCTTCTGTGGCTTGCTTTTGGCACTTTTATATTTTTGCTACAAATTGTATGTTTAATGAAAGTATTTGATGAGTATTTGTAGTTGTGTCTACAATTGTTCTGTCCTAGCCAGGTCCAACCAGACCATCGTACTTCATTTCATTTGTACAGAAGGTCTGGAACTGCTCTGTTTGGCAAACGTTCACTCACTTGGAGGCGGGTGTCTGTTGAAGTTTAAAACCATTGGATCTGCCCAGTGCCACTCTATATAAGCCAACCAATCGCATAACGTTTGGTCGTGACGTATGTCATGAGCCGGCTTCTGACGGTGCGTTCCAGTTGTACTGGGAACTCGGAAATTTCCGACTTCACTACATATTGTAGTCTATCGGATCTACCGGTACCTGGCAACGGTAACTTGCTAGAGCCTAACGTTTAGTTATTTGGATGAGAAAGGTTGTAGGTGTCCATACTTTCGCGAGCAGATGCACTGGAACACAGACAGGTCGGAACTCGGAACTAGCAAGTCGGAAATCCCCGAGTTCCGAGTATAAAGGAACGCAGCATTCAACTGAAACTGGAGCGCAACTTCGACGTCATCGCTCTCAGCCACTCGCTCTGTTCGCTCATTGGCCGGAAATTTCCCTCAGCTAGATCCCACTATTACACCCCAGCCCCAGACTGACCACTGAAGGGAAAATAAAATTTGGGTGGAAGTAGGTAGGCGGGCGGAGCCAGGCTAGTTCTGTCCCAGAGAGATGGTTGATGTTTTTTCTTCTTTGAAATGTCCAAGTTAAAATATAAGAAACAGCCATTGTGCATTTTTTAAATGTCCATTGCTTTTGCTCCACCTTTCAATTATAGCCACAGAGACAGCCCAGCAGCTGAAAAAGACAGCCGGAGTTCCTTTTCACGCCAAAGGGAGAGGACTGGTCAAAAAGATTGACACTACTAGTGAGTTGAACACCAAAAAAATGCAGCTGCACATTTGCTCTTAACAGTGCTGATTTGCTTTGTTTCAATCATAAAATAATTTCTTTATCAGTCGAAAAGTTGATTAGCATTAAAGTCACTTATTCCAAATGATGGCCAACAAGTTCTCTATTCTGACTTGCGATGTTATTGCTGACACATGCCTATACTTGCATCACAGCTCCTCTCAAGGGGATTCCCAAGGCCCCTTTCCGCAGCCCCACCGCCCCCAGTATGTTCAGCCCTCCCAGTAACCGCACACCTATTGCCCCTCCACGGACGCCCCTACGCAAGGAGAGGGGGGTCAAGGTAAGGTCGCATTTCCAAAGAAAAAAATCCCATAACACTTTGAACTGAATCCTTCTTAGTCTAATGTATCGCTTCTGACGTCTGTAATTCCATTCACACCAGCGTAGTATTTTATTTTTCGAAAAATATGTGTTTTATTCCATGTGTTTGAGGTTAGAATTTTTTTTCCCTTTTCAGCTGTTAGATATTTCAGAGCTCGATATGGTCGGAGCTGGAAGAGAAGCAAAGCGAAGAAGAAAGACATTGGGTAATCATATTTCCCGCCCTCCATCAGTTTAAGTTTATAAGATACACCATGAAATTATTTGTCAAGAAAATGTGTGATTTGTACTAATGCTTAGTTGCGTTCTTCTTCTGCAATAGAAACGGAGGCGGGAGAGAAAGCAGCCAAAGAAGAAGCAGCAGCAGCAGCAGTGGTGGAAAACACCACCCCAGACTACGCTGCCGGCCTCGTCTCTGCACAGGTACTTCAGGACTCCCATTTGTTTCTCCGCCACTAAAATCTTCTTTGTTTCATATTACCCCCTTTCTTATCTTTCTGTCGTACAAATAGTGTTTTGCTTTGTTTTTCAGAAACTGGGGGCGTTGAACGAGAATCCTCTGCCCTCAACCAGCTACCTACCGGCTACACCCAGCATGGTTCCCTCCTCCTCTTACATTCCCAGCTCCGAGGCACAGCCAGGTTAGACAACACCACACAAGTTCTATTATCTGCTCACACAAAGAGCTACTCTTTAAAGTGCTTTCATTGGTTCAAGAAGACAAAGAAAACCCCCTCCACAGCACCATATCATTCTCACAATGTCTTTCCTTCACTCTCCTCCTCTGAAGCGAATGCCGGTGGTTCGGGGCGGGACACGCTGCAGTCGACTCGCCAACCAGAAGAGTCTGCGTCAGCGGGAGCCGGCGCCACCGCCACCTTACCGGGCCAGTACAAACAGAGGACGCCCATGTACAACGCCAGCAACACGGCCAACCCAGCCACCCCCACGTCGCCCAGCACGCCTGCTTCCACCCCCGCCAGCAACGGGCCCCCTGCAGCCGCTACCGCCAGCCAGCCGGAGACCCCCATCCAGCCTCCCAGCACACCTCAGACCCCCACACCAGCACCCACGCCACCGCAGCCCCAGCCCAAAAAGAACCTGTCGCTCACGGTAAGGTGGAGATGAAGAGAGAGAAGCATTTTTTTTTAATTTTTTTTTTTTTGCATTTTTATGCTTTATTGATAGTGTAGAGACAGAGTTGAAATGGGACAGAGAGGGGAGTGACATGCAGAGAACGACGCGGGCTGGAATCGAACCCGGGTCCGCTGCTGGCCGAGGCCCATGGGGGGGACGCCCTACCAACTGAGCTAAGGGCGCCCCCGAGAAGCAGTTTTAAAAGACATACAAAGATGAACAATTTTCCTTTTTTAAGACTTCAGTATTATTGGATCTGTCTGTGAAGTTGTTCCTAAATTCATAATCTTTCAACTGTTTGTTGTGTTCCTCAGAGAGACCAGATGTACGCGGCCCAGGAGATGTTCAAGACGGCCAACAAGGTCACCAGACCCGAGAAGGCCCTCATCCTGGGCTTCATGGCTGGATCCAGAGGTACGGGAGGAATTCTACTTTTTCACAAACTTACACATTTTTAAATATGATAGACTAACATTCTCCCGATACTAGGGCTGCAACTAACGATTATTTCAATAATCGATTAATCGGTCGATTATTTTTTCGATTAATCGATGAATCGGATAAAAAAAAGAAACATTTGTAAATGCCGCATCTTTATTCAAAAACTGAACATTACTTCAAATTCACAGTGCAGACTGAAGTGTCAAAACACCAGGTTATTGCTCCAACGTCCCGGAACTATTAAAAGTAATATTAAATGATAAATAATAATAATAAACTTAACTGGGATAACACAAAAAAACATACAATGTATTATATACATTTATGCAGTATATAAGGGATGTCCATGGTAAACCAGTCAACCGATAATATTTTTAACCGGTAAATGACAGGAGATCGTTAATTTGTATTGATATTGATACCATTTTCGAGACTCCTTAACAATCCAAGTCTTTATTGATATCACAATTGATACTTTTCTATTATTTTGTTGAAATAGAACTTGTATTTTTGCTTTAATTGCTGATATGATCATAGCTCAAGATAGGACATTAAACAGGTCATAATTCCATCTTTACTATCTATTTTATATTGCTGGGAAAACAAGTTTCGCCAAAATCTCAAATTTCTTTTTTTTTTTTGTTGCATTTGAACACATCAATCATATTACTGAGCCGGCCTGAACACATCGCAGTTGACATGTTTGCTACTTTTTTTAAGCAAACTAGCTCTATATCCTTCCGATTTTAACATGGATTTAAAAACTGGATTACTATTTTTAACTGACGGGACTTTCTACACCGTTCGGTTGTGTGATTACTGCCGCTGCTTTGAATGTCTGTTGATGCGCCGATGCCGACTCTCCGAGCAAGTCTGCACACAGTCTGCAGCTATGGAAGTAAATGAGTGTCATCGGATTTTGAAAATAAAAAGCCATTGAATTTTAAGCACTGAATATTTATGCATTGAAATAACGTATCTGAATTTTTTGCAGCATTGAAATAATGTATCTGAATTTTTTGCCTCTGAATTTAACTCATTACATTTTAAACAACTAATTTTCACCTTTATTTTACAATGTTCTCAAATTCAAAATCAAATATTCAATGTTAAAAAATTCAACGTGCCAAATTCAACTGCGAAATCCCATGTATGAAATTCAGAGTAAAACTTTGGGGACCCAAGGAAGAGCAATCGATCATAGATGCTAGATCGCGTTCAAACAAAGAGAGCCAGTGGGAATATTAGCTTGTTGCCTTGGATACCCCTGACTGATGCAGGAAGGCAAATCAGGTTTTAGTCATGTCAAACGGCAACGTGAGTACAAACATGTTTCTATATAGGGAAGAATATAATGGCTAGCTAGCATATATATAGAAACATGTTTGTAGTACTCACCGAAGCACCATCGTTGCCGTTTGACATGGCTAAAACCTGATTTGCCTTCCTGCGTCAGTCAGGGGTATCCAAGGCAACAAGCTAATATTCCCACTGGCCCTCTTTGTTTGAACGCGATCTAGCATCTATGATCGATTGCTCTTCCTTGGGTCCCCAAAGTTTTACTCTGAATTTCATACATGGGATTTCGCAGTTGAATTTGGCACGTTGAATTTTTTAACATTGAATATTTGATTTTGAATTTGAGAACATTGTAAAATAAAGGTGAAAATTAGTTGTTTAAAATGTAATGAGTTAAATTCAGAGGCAAAAAATTCAGATACATTATTTCAATGCGGCAAAAAATTCAGATACATTATTTCAATGCATAAATATTCAGTGCTTAAAATTCAATGGCTTTTTATTTTCAAAATCCGATGACACTCATTTACTTCCATAGCAGCAGCTGACAGTTTTTTTGGACTAGACGGATACTGAGTTGAAGGAGTTGTTTCAACCCAAAGAAAGCAAAGGTACAACACTTTTATATAGGGCTACAGTCCAGTGTTAGAAACGACCAAAATACAAGCTGTGGCCGCTCACACTATAGCTTTCCCGCACATGAAGCGAGCCTTCACGTGCAGAAGGCTGGCTGTGGGCGTGCATGAACCTGTCGGCGGCTGGATGTAAACAGTGCCGCGCCTGCAAGTGACTTATTAATCGCGCGACTCAACGAATCGATGACCAAATTCGTTGCCAACGCTTTTAGTAATCGATTTTAATCGATTTTATCGATTCGTTGTTGCAGCCCTACCCGATACCCTTTTGCTCGCCACAAACTCACTTGGATGTAACGAAGAAGCAACACATCTGATTTATCCAAATTCAATTTCAGTTAAATTGAAAAACTATGAATGTGTAGAAACGATGAGTAAAAGGAAGACAGTCTTTAGGGAACATGAAAACATTGGATTTCCCTGTGGTCATTATGTGCCCTTCAACTGTTTTCTGTCCAACAGTTTTTCGGGAGCATATCTTCATAATGGTCACCTGAGGTTATGATTTAGTTTTGGTTCGGATATTTATAGAATTTCAATGTGAATCACTCGTCACACTGCGTTTCCATGGCAGAACTAGATTGGATTAAGACATATATCAAACTAGACACTCGAACGGACCGTGTCACTTGTCTGAGTATACATGGCCTTTCAGAAATCGGATATATGTCCAATGCATGACTGTCTCCACTATGCTAGGTGGCACTGTAGCCCTTTCAACAAGTGGTTATGAGCCATGTCCGGTTCTCTTCCGGCAATAATTTTTATATATTTATATATATAAATTATTATATATATAAATATTTATTTATATTTACATTTTTATATACTATCTATGCAATAACGCTACTATTTTTTTACGTTGTCTCCTTCCACTTCCCTGTGAAATCCTCCACGGGGATTCTCGAGCAGGCACAGAAGCAAACTCCGATATGCGATGTCCGATCCCTGTATACATGCAGAGAGAATGCCGACAATGAACGAGTTATCTAGGTGTTCTTATCCGACTTCTGTTGTCCGTTATTGTGCCGATTTGTGTGCGATGTAGATCGGATAAAGGTGTTTACATGCAGTTTAAAAGTCCTGTTGAAGTCTTATTCGTTTAGTTACCCGATTATGAGTCTGCATGTAAACTCACTGAGTGACAGATGCACTACACAGGCCTAAGTCTCCCTGGTAAATTGTAAACACATTAACCTGGTAAGTCCAGTGATGACCCGTCTGCTTCCTGCTGTGTGCCTAACAGAGAACCCGTGCCCGGAGCAAGGGGACATTATCCAGATCAAACTGAGCGAACACACAGAGGTTCTGCCCAAAGCCGACGGCACCGGCAGCACCACTATGCTGGTGGACACCGTCTTCGAAATGAACTACTCCACAGGACAGTGGACCCGCCTCAAGAAATACAAACCCATCACCAACACGTCCTGAGGACCTGCTTCCCTTCACTTAAAAATCACACATCCCAAAATTTCTTATCCATGTTTAAAAGAAAAAGAAGAAAAAACACGTTTACACACTTACAAGTATTTGCAAACACATTTGGGCCAAATCGAGCACGGGGCAGTGAAGCATCATCAAGGAGAGAAAGGTCCTCCCTTTTCCTGCACCTCCAAATTGCAGGACTCTTTGAAGAATATTTCTGTACTTTGTGTTTGGCTGTGTCTCTTGCCCTTTTTATTGTTTCTGATTCTAAGTCAGCTCTGATTCCTGAATGTGGCTATGCTCTGGAGGCCGGCGCCTTTTCAACATTTGTACTCTGAGGTACAAGCATGTCACGTGTCTACGAAGAGGAAAAAAAGACCAGCCGTCTGTATTTTTTGTATGAATGTGACGTTATCGCAGCGTATCTTGGACCTTTCTCATCAGAATTATGGTTATAATGAACAATAATGACAAGTCATTAATAGAGGTGACTCAAACAAAATGAGCGGCGAATAGTTCTCAATGCTGTTAAGTTCTGTTTAGAGCCTTCTGGTAGATGTTTAATAACTTTTCATCCTTTTCCAAAAGAAGGGAAGAAAATAAAGTGACAAGAGGCTCCAGGAGGCTGGTTCTCATCTTTGTTTTTTGGTTATGGAATTTTTCTTCTGGGAAATAATCAAATGTACCTTGGAGGGTTCCTTCATTTTCCTGTGATTTTAACATGAATCATTTCAGCAGGTTTTAAGCTGCATCCTGGCTCAAACGGGACTTGTTGTCACTCCTGTTTACCTGGTGAGTTTAAACCATTAGTTCATCCGAGACATGGCTCCTCACACAACCCTCAATAAAGCCACAATCAGGGTGTTTGTACAGATTAAACAAACATGTTAATAAATGAGCTTTTAGGTGGCTGGTAGGATTTGGTTACTGTTGGACAAAGACATGCTTTGTGTTTTCCACCTTTATGCTAAGATATTCGTATTGAGTGTTTATGATACTAGCAATATCAATTCCCTTATCCTACTCTCAGCTAGAAAGTAAATTAGCAGATTTACAAAAATTCCCCAAAATATTAATTTTTATGTATTGGTGGCAGGGTTCAAGACTGTTTTTATTATTCCACTCACAATTTAATTAAAGCACAATTTTACAATAACAAACTATAAAGAAAATCTATATCAATTTATTTTGAGTTGGGGACAATTTTGCATAAAACATAACTTCAGTCAAGTGAAAAAGTAAGATTTACTTAGTTTAATGTTGTTGTTTTTTTATATGTAATAGACAAATAGCCTTAGGATGTTATTTTTTTCTGTATTTGAGAACCAATTTAACTTGATTTGGAGTATCTTTCTAGAGTGACATGCTAAAAAGAGTTAATCTCCGACGTGCCTTAGACAAAGATTCAGACCTTTTTATTATTATTTTAAAATGAACTTAGAAACATAATGAGAAGCAGCATGAAACAGGCACCAATTTCAATTTACTGAAATTACAGTATGCAAGATTAGCACGAAGCAACGTTTTTTCAGCGTTAAAAAAAACATTATTCTACCCTTCAACTCTAATAATTCCTGTCATTGGTATCAATCATTCGCTTAACCCCCTACTACACCTTTATAGCACAAGCCTACACAGGTGATCCCTAAATCATTCTGATTGGACCTTAGGGATGTGTATGAGCATGTCCTGACCCCCCTTGATTAACATCTCTCGAGAGTATCTCCATCCGTTAATGCAATCACATTTCACCTTTATGATTCTTTAATATACAGTATACAGAGTCAGGTGGCGACTCCCAGCTCAGCTCCACCGGATGTGGACACGAGGAACAAACGGTCTTATTAGTTAACAACGACAGAAACACCTGTGTATTTGTGCGGGACATTTAAAAACCTCGAATCTTCTGACCTATTGTTATAATAGCAACAGTTGATATAGTTAGAAATACATGTAACTGTATAGGTGCTGATGCGAGGACAAACTGATCGTCCATGTGCTATAAAAGGTATTTGTGAACAACACTAAAGCATTGTTTTGTGTGATAATGCTAAGTTTGAGATAGTTTCCACTAATTGCAAACTTTCTTTTAAAGCTTGTGCTCATGACGAAACAGTAACTGAACGTAGTAAATCATAAAATCAATGACTTACACTTGTTAGTGTAAAAAATCTCTTGAACATTTGATGCTTTGATTTGGATTTGGATCTTGGTATTTGTGTAATTCAGACGATGAGGCAGTTTCCACTGAGCATCACAGTTCAGTGCAGTGTGTAGCTCCACCCTTTGGAACAGCTTGGTACCCCAACGAAAGGGTGACAAAAATAGGTGCGGCTCGGCTTGCTTATTTTAGTACACTTGCCAAATTTTGACAATGGAAACGCAAATGCTTTCCGTCGCTGATTCACCAGCGTGCCGAGCTGCACCGAACCGAACCGCACTGCTCAGTGGAAAACAAGGCTATAGTGTCAATCCAACCAGCTCCTGTCCACAGATTTGGTGATGACGGCTGTCAGCATGTGTCTTTGGCTCCGGGGTCCCTCCAGCCTCCGAAGGCCTTCTCCAGGTAGAGCGCCACCTCCAGGGTCAGGTGGTCCTGGAGCTTCCCAGCCACCACCTGCACACCCAGGGGCAGACCCTCCTCACCCAGACCTAGGGGGCACTGGGTGACCGGCAGACCCAGGATGTTGATAATGCCTTGAGAGAGAGAAGAAAGTGAAAGAACTGGTTTAATACATGGCACTTTAGAGATAAGGAGACTACCTGTAACCGTATATTTCATCATTTTAGTGGCGTTTTCTAAGGGGAAAATAAGCCTTGGTTATTATTTTCTTGACAGATTTTTTTTTTTAGTTCACTCACACTTCTTTAAACTAGATCTTAAAAATCTACCAGAAAAAGGTGGTGTAATCCATTAAACATCTAGCGCGTTTGCTGGACTTCAGTAATAAGAAGTTTATTATCCAAATTTCAACCTGCAAATTCTTAGAAAAACTGCATCTCGTTGAAAACGTTCAAAACATGTGATTCTTTCCTATACAAAGCGAGATCATGACGTAGACTGACCGGTGTATGCGAAGTCAAACATTCTGAATAGCGGGTGGTGGTGTTTGGGAGCCACTCTGGGATGGGAGGGGTAAAGGAAAACCCCGTCAGTCCCCAGCAGCTTGTCCAACTGCTGCTGCAGCTGCTCCTTCTGCTGGAGGATGAAGGGAGACGGTTTGGACGACTGGGCAAACTCCACCAGACCCAACCCTGAACACACACACACACACACACACACACACACACACACACACACGTCAGTTCAAGTGCAGCCACAGCTTTAATATGTCTATACAAAGTGTGTCTGATACATTTAATTTAATTTGAAAATATTAAAGTCTTTGTGTAGTGTATGATACTGCACAGTGTTGTATTGAACCTGAAATTGTTCAATATCAAATAAATGAACAATAATGAAATAAATAACTGCATGAATAAATTAAGTAAATACTTTGTCACTTTCTTATTAAAAACATCTTAATTGCCATTATGGAAAAAGGGTTATTTTGATACTAATAACTCTATAATTGCATGGATTCTATTTCACTTATTTGAAAAACTTATATTTTACGTAATTTTTTTAGTTAAGTAAAGTTGATAATAATAATAAAGTTATAACCATAGATGTGTTACCTATTGCAGCAATGGTATGGTCCGATTTTCCCACCATCCATTTCATCAGCTCCCATAGAGGCCACTTGGATCGTCCTGGTTCCCCCATCAGCTGGCTAAACGATTGAGGAGGCTAATGAAAGAAAACAGTCATCTGTTTTTGGTTTTCTTAGGCCACATTAAGTTTTCTGTGTATCATATTTCACTACCCCCATTCACCTACAACAGAAAGTCTTTTTTCTGTTGCCACCAGACTCCCCTGTGTCTCACCCGTAACGCTAAACTGTGAGAGTGTAAACTCAACATTCTGCTTTTGTGTAAAACAAGAAAGTAAGTGATTTATTAGTCAGTAATTACCTTAAAACAGTAGCACACACTCATACAGAGAATGCAAAATAATACAGAAACTCAACCTCTCATCTTGAAATTTTCTGCAGGATTTGATGCCTAAAATATAGTTTTTAAAATCTATTTGAGTCAAAAGAAAAGGAGTCAGAACAAAAAGCAGTTATTGCGGCACCATAATGTGTGCCAGCTATCCTCTGGTCAAATCTCACAGGCTATTTTGTCTGTTGTAGTATCACCGCCCCTTTCACACAAACTGACCTGAATGCAAATACTAGGGTGCAGTATTATTCTCAGATTTCTGTCACAATGGATAAGTAGTTAAGCAGGTTTTACTCCTGCCCAAGAATCCAAACTCCAGCCAATGTAAACCTATGCACCGTGCATGAGAGGAAGCAATCTCAAATCCTGTATTATTGCTTTGCTAGATTGTGTGTGTTTTGTGCGTGCGTGCCATATTGTGCACATGTGTGTATGTGTGTAGTATGCCGTGACCTGTAGCTAAAAAGATTATGGAACCATTTCTTGGCAGCAGACTACAATAGTTTCTGTTAGAAAAGGCTCTGCTTTTGTATCACAAAACAGCAAAGTAACCAAAGCCCATATCTTCACAGAGCTGCCTGGAAAATAGGTTTAAAACACACATTTTCTGCTGGCGGTCTACAAACATGCAAGGACACACAGCTCTGGGTAAGGGGTTGTGGGGTGTACCTTGCCCTCTTTGTCAGGTAGAAACATGTAGGTTTGCCAGATCTCGTGGCTATAGCGCAGCTCAGGGAAACGCACTTCTTGGACTTTCACTCCGAGGTCGGCCTCTAGACGCTCCATCACCTGGAGAGCATCACATGATTTGAAATTTCTTTAAATAAACGTTCCAGATAAGCCCCGGTTTAGGCCCCCGGTTTTCTAGCATTCCTTTTGTTACTTTTTGCAAGACGTTTTCCAAAACAATTGCTTCAACACACCTTCATCTGAATGTCCAGGAGCTCCTTGCTGACGGGGTAAACCATAGGAGAGCTGCCCTGGTGCGGGATGGTGAAGAACCGCAGCTTCTTTAGGTTCACCTTGGTGTTTAAGGACAACCTGCGCACACACACACACACACACACAGGTCACTAAATACTTAAAATAAGACGAACGGATTTATGGAATGCGATTAACAATGTTTCGATAAGAGTTTTTTTTTTTTTTTAAGATATTTTTTTTGCATTTTTATGCTTTATTGATAGTGTAGAGACAGAGTTGAAATGGGGCAGAGAGGGGTGTGACATGCAGAGAACGACCGCGGGCTGGATTCGAACCCAGATCCGCTGCTGGCCGAGGCCCATGGGGGGGAGGCCCTACCAACTGAGCTAAGGGTGCCCCTTCTTTTTTAATTTGATTAAAAAGTGCTTTATCAAAGTTCGGTTTTAGCAAAAATTATAGAAAAAAAGTACGAAAATATTTTATCACTTCCATGCAGCTTAAAAATAAGTTTTAGGATTGTGATAGCCGTATGTGGGAATATTTTTGTGCAGATTCATTTGTGCTTGTGCCTCCTGGTGGTGGCCACATTTCAATGTTTATTAAGTATGGTGTTTTTCCCAGAAGTAAGGGACAGTAGCAGAGCTCCTACATGCTTGCGTTGGGTCCTGCCATGATCTTGAGCATTGGCAGCAGGTCCTCAGCGTAGCGACACATGGGGCCGAGGCTGATGTAATCCCCTTGAGTTGCAGAGCAGGGAGGGAACTGGTTCTCACACGACACCACACCTGACGAAAAACATCACAGGTCAGCCAGACCGGTTTGTCAGATTCAGATTGTATTCACATTTGATTCATTCAACATTACAACAGTCGACAACTGATTGAAACTTTTTAAAACAGTCCAAATAAATTGGTTTGAATATAGAAAGATTATTTTTTAGCATTTTCAAGGTTTTTATTGATAGGGCAGGGAGACCGTGATGAAATGGGGCAGAGAGGGGAACGACATGCAGAGAACAACCACAGGTAATATCTCTGATAGCAATACTTTCTGATAAAAATAGTGGATTGATGCGTCTATGTTTTATATCTACATTGTACATTTCGGTCTTGAAAGTTTCTCTTACCCGGAGTGGTTTTATGACCAAATATTCCGTTGAAGAAACAGGGCATGCGAATGCTGCCGCCGATGTCCGAGCCCACGCCGATGACTGAGCCGGCTCCTCCCAGTAAACTGCCCTCTCCGCCTGCAGACAGAGCACAAGGGGACCTTTAAAGCCCCGTCTTTTAACTCCAGAAATGCTCACCAACACTAGTAAGCATTCTACTCCAGCTGTTGTTGTAATAACGCATGCACTTTGACACTGCATATTTAACACTTCTTCTGTGCACCATCAGATAAAGGGAAACGGAGGGCTGCAGACCTGAGCTCCCTCCTGGGATCCTCTCCAGGTCATAGGGGTTGTTGGTGACGCCGTACAGGTGGTTGTGACTCTCCATCCACATACACAGCTCGCTGGTGTTGGTGACGCCCAGAGGGATGGCCCCCGCTCGCTTCAGTCGGGCCGCTGGTGGAGCATCTACGGTGGACACCACTCCTCGCCTGGACATCAGACCGGTGGTTTGGGGCATGCCTGCAAGGAGACAATGTGTCATGTTAAAGCCCCTGAAAACCAAAATCCTTCTCACTGTAATTTTGGGGGAGCTGGTTGCATGATAGTAAGCATCTGAAAAGAGCAAGGCATATGTATGTATCCAGTTTAAATATATTGTCATTTAATTTTGATCAACTTGACAGAAATTTGGTTTAGATGAGAAAGGCTATGCCAAAATGACAAAATAAGTGTTTTGAACCAATCACGGCAGTTCTCTGCCCAAAGGTTCTATAAAAACAATGATGGTTGCCATGGAGACTGTTTGACACGGCCATGCCCACACAGTCCTGTCAAACCGTAGACAGTAAAAAAAGGCTGTTTTCCTAACTTAGTTTTATAATATTTCTGTCAAAAAAATTCTATCAGATTTTTGTAACGGCTTATCCAGACACCCATCTTTGATATCATATACTGATTGTTTTACTATTTACAACCAGGTGTTCCAGAGGCTTTGAGCGATGTCTCAAGTGAACAGTGATGAGTGGCGGTTACCCTGCAGGGCGTAGGACTCTTTGATGGACAGAGGGACTCCCAGCAGAGGCAGTTGGTCCTCCAGCGCCTCCTCTCCTCCGGTCTCCTGCTCGATCAGCTTGTCCGCCTGGGCCGCCTCCTGAAGCGCCGCATCAAACCTGGACAAATATAGGAAGTCTGATTCAAAAGGGCTCAATTTATCATAGTGTGAAATGTTAATGTGGCAGGATGTAATGTTGCCATCCATGACTGTCATAAGTAAGTAACATTTCTTTTGCAACTTTTAAGAGAAAGGTGTCACAGAGTTATTCACAAAGGCAAAAGCATATCAAATAGTAAAAAAAGGGAACATTTTTTATAAAGTCTTCAAACACAATTTGAAAAATCATAAAACAGACAAGGGAAGCATTGTGTAAAAAGATGGGTCTTCTAGAGCCACTTTTAGACACCTATTACCTTTTTATATATATATTATTGGTAAAAATAAAAGCAGTGGAATAATACATGAACACAGCTTTTAGATTTTGATGGATAGACACAATTAAGTCAAATACTTATTACCATTGTGCACCATTATACCCTTATGTAACTTTGTTAAAAGCTTCTATCTATATCTAAGAAGAAAATGTTGCTCTTAACAATCACAAAGAGGAATAATTCTTCATAGAGAGAACATGGAGGCATAATAGTCTGAGTTAATCACAGGGTTTAATTGCCTTGGCCATTAAATGTCCCAATATAGTTCAAGGAGAAGCTGGAAATAATATTCTTACAAATACATAAGCAATTGAATAAGATTTGTTTTTCTTGCCTGTCTTTCACAAGAGCGTTCAGAAGAGGATTGACTTCCTGGATCCTGTCAATGTAAGCCTGCACCACCTCCACACTTGACACCTGCAGAAATAATTATAGGCTACATATGTATGACTTGGATATAACATGCCTCGTAATAGGCAGTGGGGCTACATGTAGAGCAGCTTGAGTGTCCACTTCAATTGTATGTTTTAATGGCACGAATAAAACAATGTTACCAAAGCATCATATAATAGTAGGCTTATACATAGGCTAGGACTTTTTGCTATAGACAGAAAGCGCATCGTGTTTGTTATTCCACAGGTGCCCCTAGATGGTAATGTATTATGGTTTTGTTTTGTTATGCAACTTCCATGTCAGATCTACACATCTGGCTGCTTATGTCACTTTGTATTTCTAAACAAATATATTAATCTAAAATACTTAATAAAGACTTGAATATGTTCTAGACTAATACCAGATAAAGGAGGTGACGGTTGTCGTGTTTGCAGGGCCGCAGTAACCCCCCAAAGTGGCCGGGTACACACCTCTTTTCTCCGGATCTTCTTGGCGAGCTGCGTCGCTGACAGGAGCAGTAGCTGGTTGTTGACAGGAGGCAGCATTTTCTTCCCCGTCGCACCCCGGGGGCTGAAGAGCCAAAACAACCCGTAGAGTAGTCCCATGGCCACCTTTAGGAGCCAGACCTGAGCCCTCTCAAGCCGGGACAGGGCCATGTTGTTTGCACGGTCGAGAGACGAGTGTTTGTTACTATGCTGCTCTCAAAACCTCAGGTGCCCTCCGCGAGCGCAGCAGTAGCACCGACCGCGGCTGGAAAATATTTCATCTATAAACGGATGCTACGTAAAGTTTAGGAGCTAATGAGGATGAGGAATGAGGAGGACCGGGGGATAGTAGGGAGGCCTTCAAAATAAAATAGATTAGACATTTAGATAGATCGATATTTAACTCCACATCATGTCGCATTGAATAAAGTAGGCCTAGCATAATAGTAGCCTAGTATACAGCCATTATTTTTCTAAATAAATTGTTACAAATATTGTGCATGAAAAATAACGTCTCATTTTGAGTAGCATATTTAATTGATTAATTAGATTATAAGTGCCTGTTTTGAGTCATACTTTACACATTTGTAACAGTGGAGTGACTCTGTATTTAAAACAATTGTGCTTGCTGTTCATATTTCACTAAACCACGTTGATGCATTTTATCCAGTAGGCTAGGTGACATAGCCTACTGTTTCTAATTTTCTAATATAGCAAATGTATTATTGCAGTGCAAATGGTTATTTATTTATTGAGAACATTGCAAAAGAAATGTTACAACTGTCAGGTCTATCCTACTTAAGCTCTAGTTACTTTTCAGATTTAGATTTTTAATAAAAATAAATAAATATGTGATCAATTCATGGAATTAAATACATCACCACGAGTGGTTGGTTCCCAGGTTAAACCCCTAAAATCAGTTTGAGGCTCCAACAAATTGTAATATCAAACCAAATCATTTATGTTTGAATGGTCTTTTTAAGATTTTTAGTTTATTTTCCGTCTTTTCTAGCCCATTACTAGTCTCAAGACGTCAAATATGATCTTTGAGATATACATTTCTTAAATGTATTTTTTTTTTTGGAAGTAAACACTGCAAAATCGATATTTTTCACATGTACATTTTACATTATCATTGGTTGGTCATTGCACTGTTTTAAAGGTTTTCTACAGTATGGGCTGACTTTCCATCAAAGAAGAAGACCATAAGATGGCTGAAAGCCTGCAAAAGTGAGTTACTAGGACCTGAGTCAAGAATTGTATTTATTTTTCTACGTGGAATCAACGTTTAAGCCAAATCTAACATTGTATTCAACAGTGACAGTGCACGTATTACAACTTTTATTTTGAAACTCATGAGCGGAATATATGTAAAATATGCTGGCGACCTATATTGGCCTTCGATAAAAAGGTAAAGTTTAACTTTAGCTCTTTGGTTGCGTAACGAGCTGTATTGTGCGTCTACTATTAGCCTACCTAACTATGTGTCAGCAAATTGGTCACTGCTTAAACAAGCAATAGAGTTAAAGTCTGACCAAATATTTTTTCTGTATTTTTCGCTCTCAATGTTTGAATCCTCATTTTAATTGTAAAATAAGGATTTCAACATTTGAGCCTAGTTTATAATGGCGATTGTCCATTTGAAGGACCAAAACTCTGCTTCTTCACAAAGTGCATTTACTCATGCTCTATCAGCTTATCAGTTGACCAGTGGTCGACTGATAAGGGTTTTTCAATATATGCAATAGACCTACATACATCAGAATCTAAATGGCGTTTATAACTGGCCCACGGCCACGGTGCAATAGGAACGATAAAAAAGTAAAGAATATAGAGTAGAATAAGATAAACATAAACTAAACAATATTTACATTAGATACATTCTAAATACTAATTAATGCAAAGGATTTGTTTGTACAATATAAACAGTACGTATAAAATAGAATAGAAAGTAAAAAGTAGATCATTTAAATTTAAATGTTTAATGCACAATGTGATGAAAAATATTTACAATATGTGCAATATGCAGTCAACTGCAGCTTCTCCAACCATTACCTAGCAGTATATAAGTAATTCAGCTTAGCTCCAATTTAAGAATATCACAATGTCTGCACCGATATAACGTGCATTATTATATTATGAGAGGAGAATACAAATAGGCTGAAATGAAGTAACCGCCCGTTAACACTAGAGGGCAGCATTGCTAAACACTTTAATTTCTAATTGAACACACAGAGCACGTAGTTAGAAAAAGGCAGAAAAAGACTTCCTCTGCAATGCAGGTCAGTGGGTTAGTGAAGAATCCATACTGTCTGCTGCTGCCGTACTGCACCACGTATCTGTTCAGGTAGATTTACATGATGCATTCAGGGTCTGGTTCTGCCTCCACACAAAAATAAACTTACTAGAAAATGTATTAAATAAATGTAGAAAGAAATTATTTGAACATAAATAATGTGCATTGTCTATTGCACTAGTCCTTCCCTAGTGTTGGCTCTGTAAAATATTACCGTAAGGGACCGCTGTCATTATTAAAGGTGGAGTCAGCAATTACCAGAGAATTTTTCTTGTCAAAATCAAAAGTGAAAATCTCCGCTACCTGTCTGTACCGTGTGTGAGCAGGCCTGCCCAGTGCCCAGACAAATGACTGGGCCCCTGAAAAGGTCCAGGGGGGGGTTACCATGATAGCACTGCTAGAAGCTTTCCTCATCGGTATAACAACCATCTGCCACCTTTGTTTAAAGGCTAAATATGTAATTTCTAGATTTCCTTAGAAAATAATTTGTAAAATATACAGAATAATTTGCAGAACACCCTCACAAAGACACCTCAAAATGTGATGAAATATCACAGTATCTCTGAATTGAAAGTCCACTTCTGCTGGCAGAGATACTGATATTAAGGAATTTTCCGGGGGTCTAAAGCCCTCGAAGTTCCCTCTTTTTTTCCTTTCTTTTCTGGTACCCTGATTTATGTCCAGGTCCTGGCATCACTGAGCTTGCTAGGTTAGCTTGCTCATCATCAATACATAGCTAACGCTTGTTTGGTTGACCTGCTGCATGCAACGGTTTTGAGGGGGAAAAACGACCCATGATATGTTTAGTTTTTCAATACAAAATGTGATATATTTTACCCAAGTAACAATGAATAAAATGTTTTCTTTTATTATAGAAAGTTCTCTTGCGAATGTAGCGTTCATAATAAAGGTTGGCTAAATTAGGTAATCTGCAAAAAAAGAAAAAGAAAAATCTCTCTGGGCCCCCCCCTGGTTGCTGGGCCCTAGAAAGCTTTCCCACTTTCTACCCCTTATGGGCGGCCCTGTGTGTGACCTGAAAGAAAGCTGGTTTACGTACCAGTTTACAGAGCTTAGGCTGTGTATAAACACTAGATTTTTTTCAAGGCACACAGAGTACAGTGTTTAATGATGGCTCATATTAGTTGAGAACTATAACATATTAGTGGCTCCAACTGTTTTAATAAAAGAAATGTGAAATCAATTCGCTCCACAGAGTAGCACCATACACCCTGCTGAGCTATTTATTGATCCTTCTTTTTCAGACGGGACCTAATTTCATGGCCAGTTTTCCGGTGCTCGGAGGCCAAAAAAATTCTAATTTAAGATAAGTACATTTCAGGAAGTGGATATTTTAAATGCTTTGTGAATGCTGCAGCCTCCTGCACACAGACGTAGATCTGCACCCGGGCGTGTAGAGACAAGAGATAACACACACACACACACACACACACACACACACACACACACACACACTTGACTGTTTGTATCCCTGTGTGAAGCTGCAGGAGATGGCTACAACAAGAAAACATGCATGAACCAAATGTTTCCATGGCTACACATTATTTTGAGATTATGCAGTGTCTGTGTTTAATGGGAGCTGCTTAAAGCCAGTGTGAATGCATTGACGGCCCTTCAGGGTAAAATGATACGGGGTCAGTGAACAACAGAGGACGGCTTTGGGCTCTTTTTCTGTCTTTGTTGTCACTGGATATGCACCACAAGCCTTTCTTCCTATAGCTCATTAATCTAACTCCTGTTTTAAGACACATTTTGGCTGGTCATTTTAAAGCTATATTGTGTAACGTTTTCAGATAAATGAATGTGGTTACATTAAGGTCAAATGAATTGACACAAAGTTAATTTAGCCTTTCAGCTCCACACAAATCTCTCTGTATTTCTCAGTATGGCATCATTTACAAAATGGTCCCCCCCCCCCCCCCGAGAAAAATCCTGAGAAGTGCCCAAAAACAACAGTGTTGTTGTAATCACTCAGAATTAGCTTACTCATGGGGGAAACAAAAGTTACGCACTATACTTTTAAATTATTTTCCTCCCTGGAAACACTCACAATCACACATAGTATAATCCTGGCATTTAATTCAGCTAATGAGATAACAGACAAAAACCTGCCGTCATCTTTGAAAGTGGACAGTAATTTACTTTACGGGTCTCTTTTGGGTGCAGCAGCACTTCACTCTGATCCACTTTGCAGCGCCTTCGCACGGCCCAAGAGACCAATGCAACTGATGTGTGTGTCTCTTGGGCTTAAAAGACAGACTGTGTGTCTGTGTGTTTGTGTGTGTGTGTGTGTGTGTGTGTGTGTGTGTGTGTGTGCCAAAGAGACCCTTTCATTACTTAAAATCACTAGTGTTCAATGATTTAAACACAGTGGAAAAAGGCATGGTTTAGGTCTCCACTAAAATCACAATTAATTTAGATTTTTAAGGTGTTAAGGCTTTAAGGCTTTAGAAAATGCTCAGAAATGGCAACGTCTGCTGTTTTAGAGAGAGAAAAAACTGCCTTTAAATCGACATGACATGTAAACAAAAATCATGGCAAAGTAATTGAAGAAAGTGTGCAGAATTTCTTGGAGGATTTTTTATCTAAGTATTTCAGATAATCTGGTCATTCCAACAAACATCATGTGGCAACACAACATGGAATCCACAGAACAGGCTGTTGCTTTTCGGAATCATGTCGGCCTATCATATCTGGAAAATACCTTTTAAGGTTCTGATTCACACAAAACACAAAATGCTGATTTGTGGTGATTTGTGCACATCAGAAACTTGAATAAAACAGATTGTCTTCTGTCAATATTGTACATATAACCATCACTGACATTTAATTGCTGCATTTTGTATTAAAGTTGTTTTTTTGTATATATGTTTATCTTTATGTGTATAAGCACTGGATTGTGGCTAAAAGTATTCGTTTGTCCTGGTACTTAATGAATTGAGTCTAATTGATGTAATATTTCTTTCATATTATTTACTTTCAGGGCCCTTGAAAACCACCATTTTTCACTTGTTAACATGAGGTTCCACTTCTTGTAGTACATACAAGCTTCAAATAGAGGGTAAAGTACAAAATAAGAACCTACCTAACTAAAATCAAATTTGAAATTAAAAGCGTTCAACTGTGACATGGAAACCATTGTTCAAATACAGTATGTAGACAAAGACCAAAGGATCACGCCATCAATATAATAAAAGACATACAACATTTATTAATGTGTTCAAACATCTACATATGTGATCTGTAAATAATTAATATTACATTTCCTACTTCACCTAATTTCTTAGCATCTTAAAAATTTAAGGAATTAACGTGTCAAGCTATTGTGATATTTATTAATTTCCTAAATTTAATTAATACAAATATTTTAATGTATTTATTTAGTTGTTTTTATGATTTGTTTGTTCAACTTAAGTTTTATTATTATAGAAACATTAGTAAAATATCCACAATAGGATAAGATTAGAAACCTATCTTTTTATATGTTGTTTATTTATGGCTATCATTACCTACATCCTCTTTTGTCCATATTTTTGTCCAATAAACCCCATTCTTTATCATTTATTATGTACATATTGTGTATTTAAAGCCCCATCAGCGAAAGCCCTATCTCCATGTGTCTTTTTGTCTAGTTGGCAGAGGGGGAGGTTTAACATGGAGGTGAGGGTCAGGGGGGGCTCTTCCTTTGGGGACAGGCGTGTGGGCACATGAAACAGCTGGTGTGCTCCAAAAACCAATTACAGAAGCCCCTGGCCCCCCGCCCCGCTGCCTGTAAGGCCGCTGTGGTTGTTAGCGCTCATAGATGAGTCTTAACGAGGGGGCCGGTCATATGGATTTCCACCGTGAAGACCTGGGACGTATGGCAGGAAAATTGGAATTTCATGATGCAGGAGAGAGGCCTTTATTTGATGTTTTATTTACATTGTACACTGTACTGAGAGAATGGGCCCTCACTGGAGCACTGCACAGGTTTGGGGGGTTTTTAATATCACATTCTGTTCTTGAGTAGAAAAACAAATCAAAATCTGACTTTAGAATACAAATAGAATATAACTTATCACCAACAGAACGTGCAAAAAAAACCAAAAGCAAGCAAAGACACTTGCAGAACTACTACAGTAGGCCACAAAAGACCATCAAAAGACCTTCAAAAGTCCTTAGAGTGGTGGAGTCAGGGATTCTGGAAAACGCTTGTTGTCAAAATAAGTGAATATCTCCTCATGATCCGCTACCTTTATGTACGCTGGAAAAAGATCCAATGTTGATACACAGCCATAGGCTCTGAAAACTGGTATGTCGCTGACTCCACCTTTAAAAGTGTTCGTTTGAGGGAATTGAGAGTTTTATTTAGTATGGGGAAGAATCTTTAAAACAGCTAAACAGGTTTATAATTTAGCAGGTGAGCTTCCTTCAAATCCCTGTTCCTATAAGATTGTGGATCAGTCTTGGTCCTATGTTCCCTCTTGTGCACTGTAGGGACTGATGTGTCCAAATAGCTCAGGTGTTACATACAGCAGACGTGTGCTATTGATTCCCTTCATACCAGGCGCGTTGGTAAAACTTTCCAGTGGGGGATCTGAATGAGAACCAACAGGAGCCAACCTCATTAAAATACTGTTGTCCCTCATGAGAGCACAGAAAGATGAACTAGCATTGATTTTCAAGCCCTGCATGCAGTCTCACTATAATGGGGGAAAAAATATATTATAAGTGATGGATGATTGTGTAGTAAAGAGACACTGAGTGTGCCCTCTGTTACTAGAAGACAAATGGAGGACTGTTGAATTGGTTTCTGTCAGGGTTTTTGAAATATAAGTATTGACAACTTTTAAAAATATTGATACAACGTATCATTGTCACTCTTAAGTCTTTTCTCAAAACGCGAGTTTATATTTTAGATTTTTAGAAGAAGCGCCTAGAAGTGTTTATGCTGTTGATTCTACTGCCAAGAAAAAACCTGGGCTTAGAGCAGAAGGTATAAAATCCATGCGTGATCACAGAAGGCCTACCTTGTGTAGATGCACTGACAGTGTTGTTATAAGTACTCTGAATTCTTCATGAGGGGCGACAGAAGTTACATACTATAGCTTTAAGATGTTCTTCAAGAAGCAGATATTTATTTATTTATTTATTATTCTTTCGGACAATTCCACACAATACACAATTTTCTCTTGAAAATATTCATACATCATACTTTGTGTTGTCCGAAGGGAGACGGAAGAAGCCAAAGGCTTATCAGGTCCCGCCCCCATTTTCATCAAATTCGGATTCAGATACACAGTTACTGTTACAGAAAATAAAAATAAAACAAAAAACATTTTTTTTATATATAGCTATATATATATATACATATATATATACATACATATACATACATACATATATACACATATATATATATACATACATATACACATACATACACATACATTTTTTTTTTTTTTTTTTTTTTTTTAAGAATCTGCAGTCCAATACACAATCAATTTTAATGTAATTGCTTCAGCTTTTAAGATCAGTTCAGCACAGTTCAGTTTCTCTGTGACAATGCCAAGTGTATAAAGTGTGAAGTGGCCTTGTATTTGGCCTGTTCCATTTCTTAACTGGTAGTCAAAACACTTCTGCAAAAGTATTCAAAAACAAGTCTGACAGCTGGCCTGTATTATTCTTTACAATATTGATATGTAAGTGACATTGACATTGTGCTCAGGTTATTAGTCTGTAATTTTCAATAATTTTTGAAACATAATTTGCTTTGAAATTGCGCAAACTGCAACTCCCTGTGACAACTTCATCAAGTCCATTCCACAGCTTAATACCCTTTATAGAATATATCACTGAATTAAAAAGTAAAACACTATCTACAAGTCATTGTTTGTTGTTTGCTCTTCACACAGAGTTTAGTCGTTTGAGTGATACATTTACAAAGACAACAGACACTCATCAGAGTAAAAATCTCACCCCACCAGGAGATAAAGTAACACTGATAAAGGTCAACGGGGGTCAACATACAGTAATCCAGTCAACACCTACACATATACACACACACACGCACAGACACGCATGATTGCTTTGCACATAATCCCCACGCACATAAAACATAACAGTCAAGGGGATGAATAAGTGATCAGCAGCACTAAATAATAAATATATTATTATCAGCGACAGTGGTGTGACTTCAGTGTTTTTAACTGATTGTTGAATAATGCAACTATAAGTTTCTGTTATAGTTCCGCTCTGCTTGTGTTGAAAATCATTCATTCATTCTGGCATTTTTAACCCATGTATAATTGTGTGTTTTATTAATTTGCACTGTCCCCTTCTTGAATAAACTGAATTGAATTGGAAGCAGCGGGTGAGACCTGGTAAACTTTGTCCAAACTCGCACACCGCCGTCCTAATGTGTTAACAGTGTGTCAGTATGTACGTGTCGGTGAAGTGTGAGAAGTCCCTCTACTGAATGACACACTTTATTAGGGCTCCTGCACCTCTTGGTGTCTCGCACACAGTCACAGTCAGCTGTGAGGAGAGTTAATATACCTATACAGTATGTCCATGAGTTGTGTATTGTCCTTTAAATTGTACACCCTCCATTTAATAACTAGGCTACTGAAATTCCCCATCGGGCTCATTTACAGTTTTACAGAGCGCCAGGTGGGCGGTTAGGGCTCTTTAATGGTGTTATTATCGGTCTCACTCTTCACATCAATTTCATAAATAGCCATTTATTTGTGGGTTATCATGTAGTGGGCCTACACTGGTTCCCAACCTTTTTGCCTGTAAAACCCCAGCACAAGCTCACATCTTTGTGTTGCTTTATTTGAGTAGTTTTTACAGTCCTTAAGAGGTTGAGGGAGAACCACAGATCTATCTATCTATCTATCAGTGAACTGTAACCTATCTAATGGGCTGTATCTAAGTTGGCACACAGAGGATGGTGGTGGTTGGACAGGAGCCCCCATAACAACATCCTCCTGAGCTGGACGACTAAAACCAACAATAATTTAAGTATAATAAAAAAGTATAATAATTATAATTATAATATCTGCCTATGAAGGCTCTAAAACCCCACTCCACTTAGTAAACTGTGACTTTTTTTATTGCCAAAATATGACCCTTTTGACAGGGAGAATTTGGATACTTTATGATACTACATCTGACACACCAACCTGACATTTATGTGAGAACTGGGCCAGCCCAAAGCGCCCCCACAGGTGCATTTGTGCGGCGATCACGTGTGGACCCGCCCACCGCCTCAACACCGGCCGCCTCCAATAAAGCAAAGCAAAAGTCACCGCGCCGTTTCCTACACGCGAACCGAACCAACAGCGAGAAGGGACGGCGCAGAGGAGCGACGTGAGAGGAAACCAACGAAGCCCTTGCGCATGTGAAGCTGATTAATTAGTCAAATAAAGCCGTCGGTAACCGGACGCTGCAGCTGATCGCTCCCTCGTCGTAGGGGATAAGAAGCAGAGGACGCCGGAGCATACGGAGGTTGTGTGTTATCATCAAGAGGAGGCCAGGCAGGTAAGCCGGGTACTTCTTAGCGGGCATCGGCAAGCACGCGTATTCTATGCGGTCAGTGCGTCAGCGTTTTTTGAATCTTGTAGCCTAGCTCATTTATGTCTGTATGCGTGCGTTCGTGCATCCCATGGTTGTGACTCCGTGACAGACGAGCTCGCAAACTCAGTTGGCTCAGTTCGGCATCCATAATTCACAAGCCGCAGTCGGTTAAAGGCTGTGTGTTGGATACCCGCGTCACGCAGGTTACCGCTTTCAGCCTCACAGACCCTCAATGTGACCGAGGAGGAGCGACCATTAGTAGGCTACATCCATGAACGCTGCCCGAGTGAGTGGATCAGTTTTAAAGAGCGTCTCTCTCTGTCTGTGTGCAAAGTACGAGTCATTATAATGACAGGCGATATCTCTGCTGCGTGCACTGTTATCTCTGGAGAGCAGATAACCTCAAACAGCCTTGTTTACCACTCTCTGATGGATATAATCTTAATGACATTATTGTTTTAAACACGCGCTCCACATTATGATCACGTTAGTTTTTACGGTAGGCCCTAATGCAGATACAAAGCTATTTGAGCGGTGCAATGATCCAAGCCTAATCAAGCTTCTACGCGTTGTGCGTCACTATCAGATACTTTTTGATGTGATCAATGATAATTAGCCTCGTTGATTAGATTATGATATCGGCGATTAATCTTGTCAGTCAGCAGGTTGATCAGTGAGTTTGAATGGCTGATGATCGCTCACTCACACACATTATGAATCGGTGAATTAACGCCCCCTCTCTTCCCTTTTCAGTGTTAACGGGCTGCGACGTCACTCAAGCCGCTACGTGAGCGCTGGAAACCCGGGATCCGATTGGTGGAATCAGGAGGGGCGCCCCGGCCTGAGGAAACAGAGCGAGAGAGGGAGAGAGAGAGAGACGCTGCCAATACAGCAGCACCAGGCTGCGCAGTTTGGAAATCAGCCCAGCCTCCTCCACTGCACGACATAAGGGACTTCATCCCCCAAACTGCGCACTGACTCTGCAGCAGGATGCCTCGCTGCAGTAGCTGCGTAGTTTGGTGAGACAAGACGCGAACCTGTGCCGGGGACCAGTGCAAGAATCTGTCAAGAGGAATTAGGCGTAAAGTGGGTTTTGGTTTTCCTACGGAGAGAGTTAATCAACCAACTCCCTCCCTACCGCCTGACTTGTAGCGGACATGGGAAAGGTGAACAGTAGTCGGGCTGGATTTTAAAGTAAGCACACGTCCTCCTCCTCCTCCAGAGATGGAGACGGTGGAGATGGAGCGAGAGGCGGAGCAGCCGCTGCACAGCGTCCACGGAACCAACCGGATCAGACCGTCATCATACCGGGCTCTGCGCAGCGCCGTGTCCAGCCTGGCCCGCCTGGACGACTTCAGCTGCGAGAAGATCGGCGCCGGCTTCTTCTCCGAGGTGTTCAAGGTGAGAGAGAGAGAGAGAGAGAGAGAGAGAGAGAGAGAGAGAGAGAGAGAGAGAGAGAGAGAGAGAGAGAGAGAGAGAGAGAGAGAGAGAGAGAGAGAGAGAGAGAGAGAGAGAGAGAGAGAGAGAGAGAGAGAGAGAGAGAGAGAGAGAGAGAGAGAGAGAGAGAGAGAGAGAGAGAGAGAGAGAGAGAGAGAGAGAGAGAGAGAGAGAGAGAGAGAGAGAGAGAGAGAGAGAGAGAGAGAGAGAGAGAGAGAGAGAGAGAGAGAGAGAGAGAGAGAGAGAGAGAGAGAGAGAGAGAGAGAGAGAGAGAGAGAGAGAGAGAGAGAGAGAGAGGGGGGGGGGGGGGGGGGGGGGGGGGGGGGGGGGAGGGGGGGGGGAGGGAGAGATGTGTCACTTTCAGGGACACACACTTGACTTAACCAGTTGATGAAGGACCCCCTGGGCAATTGGGCACACAAACGGTGTCCCTGATTACAAAAATGCTGAGTTTGTTGTGGTTAGGGTTATGTTATGGGTTGGGTTAGGTTAGGCAAGTACGCTATAGATAGGGGTAAGCCTCCAGGAAATGAATGTAAGTCAATGTAAATACCCCCAAAGTGATATAGGTAAACATGTGTGTGCAAGTTATCTGCAAAGCAGGCTTAGTGTCATCTTGTTGAGGACAGGCTCATTGTTTAATGTTCACATCCTCCAGGTATCCATGGTTACACCAACTTTTGTGTCATGTCATTTCATTTCATTTGTTGACTTCCTGTTAAGTCATATGACTCTTCACCATCCATTAAAGATGGTGCCTTTTGCTATGGCAACCACAGCATCCTCAACCAAACACTAAGAAGAAAAGATGCTGAATAATTGCAGGAGGATGTTAGTTAAATTGGGAAGGATGGATGGTTGAAATATACACCTCACGGTCTCATCTTATGATCATCTCTCTCCTCTTTGCACGTGTCTACAGTGATCCACATGTTGTCTAAGTTTGGACACGGTGTGTTTTGGTGTGTAAGGGGACACGCTGAGGACAGGTAGAAACTGGCACACGTTTAGGTAACCCCACACCGCCTCTGTGGCGCTGCTGTTCACTTGCATATAGAGACTAATTCAGACATAGACACACACCCCAGTATAATGGAAGATACAAAAGCTAGGAGCAAAATGCATCACCTTTTTTTTTTTTTAACTCATTAACAAAGACTAATTGGTTTGTTTTAATGAGAAACAGCCATGGGAATGATTTGGGTTCTAGGTCGTGTTTTGGGATGCATTCTAGGACCACACATTTACAAGGGCTCCATACTTTATTTTGAGCTTTTTAGAGCCTTAGAGCTGCTGTGATGATAATTTCCGACTGTATCTGTTGATTATTGGCTTGATTAATCATTTTCATCTATATTGAAACATGACTTTTTATAAACTTTATAATTTCCTTTTGGACCCTTTGTCTTCACATTTCAGAAGTGTGGAAACAGAAAATGTTTGCATTTAAAAAAAAAAAAAAAAAAACAGGCGAGCCGTTTGATTTTCTGTCGATTGGATCAATTCATCATTGCAGCTCTATAGGGCTTCATTGACTGTTGTATAAATCAATGCAGCAGCATTTAGCATAAAATGGAAACAATGAAATGTTGTCGGTTTTTAAGGTGTGTCCTTGTGAGAACAATATGTAGACAGGCTGATATTGATTCACTTGTCAGCTGGTTACTAAATCAATTTCTTTCTGAACATTAAATCTTTTAGGATAAAGTGTGTGTAAGCGTTATTGATGGATTTAAAAAACTGTTTCTAGTGTGTGTGTGTGTGTGTGTGTGTGTGTGTTCTTCTGGGTTTATGTCTTTTTTCAAATGCCATATGGAATTATGACTAATTGATTTAAGCATAATAAATAATCAACATGGGAATTTGGACTGAAAAGAGTTGTTTGTTGCAGCCCTTTTGGTGTCATTTCCTAAGGTGTGGTATAAATACTCACAGTAATTGCTCTCTGCTTGTAATTGCTAGGAGAGGATGCTGTTGTGCAGACAGTGAGACAAGTAGCCGCATGTGTGCACCACCACTGGATGTTGTTAACGCACAGTGTAATTGGATATTTCTCCTCATATCATGCTGCTTCACACAAAGGTGTCTGTGTGTTTTACAGAGTTCATGTTTCGGTGTGTTTAGTTCAAGGTCTCTTTTTTGGGGGTGTTAGGAATATTGAAACCCTACAAAAATTCTCAAACAAGATCCTTTTTTTTCTTTTAAAGCAGAGATTTGTCATTTAGTCACCTTTTATTATTAGACACTTTGACCACTTCTCTTTTGTTCACTTGTTTCAATTGCCAGCGTTTGTACTGTTTGTAATCGGTCATGGAAGTTCTCTTACTGTTTTCTTTCAACAATATCTCGGTAAGTTAAACAACGTTAAGAGGTGTAACTTCCTTTTGATTATGCCCCATTTGTAAATAAAGGGATTGTTAGGAGCTCTCTCATACCGATGTGGGAATCGTTGCCATGAGTCACTGGAGTTGTAGGGACTCTATCCTGCTACCCTTTGATTGTTGTACTGTGGTCTGATCTGTAGGTCTGAATGCACAATGTGTGTACATGTATAAGATAAAAGCTAGGCTTCAGATGTGTTTGACTGAGTGGGCTCTTGCTGTCTTTTACTTGGCAGGATTGTTGAGTAAAAGTTCTCCCAGGAAAACATTGATTCAAATACTTCTATATTTGTAAGCCTTTTAGTACAGAGAAAATAACAGTTCATCAATTTGAAGTCTTATTAATGCATGGCCAAGTCGACCATCACCTCATCACATTTCTTTTATTGTTATGACATCACTATCTGTGCTTTGTGTTCCTCTCCTTGTCAGAAACATAAATAAGCCTCTCTTCCAGGCCGTCGGTCCGCTGTAGACACTCCCTCAGCTCTTGCCCTTTTGAATGGCCAATGAGCATGCAAATGTCACCGTGTTTATTGCCGGCTTGTCAACTTAGCTCTTTAGTTTGGATCGGCTTGCCCTTTTTGATAGCCCCATATGAATGCAAAATTGTTACCGTGGCTATCAGTCACATTTTAAAAAGCCTGTTGACTGAACAGTTGTTTCCTGTTCGCTGGTTTAGCCTGAGAAGAAAAGGCCTGACTGTTCTGCTGTAGGGGGGAAACGATGAGATGTTTAGAATGCATTCAGCAGCCACATTATTACATGTATGTGATGCATGTACAGACACTCAAGCCTATAGTCCCCAACCTCTACATTGTGCAATGGCGCAATATAGGAAAAAAATAAGAGCAAGAGAAAAATGGGCAGAACCTAGGGGAGAAAGCATGTCAACACAAATCCTTCAGAGGCATTTTTTTTCCTTTTAATATTGTTCAAAGGGAAGTGTGTGTGTGTGTGTGTGTGTGTGTGTGTGTGTGTGTGTGTGTGTGTGTGTGTGTGTGTGTGTGTGTGTGTGTGTGTGTGTGTGTGTGTGTGTGTGTGTGTGTGTGTGTGTGTGTGTGTGTGTGTGTGTGTGTGTGTGTGTGTGTGTGTGTGTGTGTGTGTGTGTGTGTGTGTGTGTGTGTGTGTGTGTGTGTGTGTGTTAAAGATTCCTTACATTTGTTGATATGTCTGCCTCAAATTTGACTTGACAAATCTGACTGCTACAAAGCCTCCATACATACAATTGTGCAGTCACACAACGGTTCAGTTTACTAGGAAGTAATTATTTATTTATCCTGGGTGTTTCTCTAGGCTCTGAGGTTTTACATTTGGATTGATATTTAACTGAATCAATATCAAGCTGTGTGTGTGTGCTAATAAAGATAACCCTTTCACCCTTGCCTGTCTAAGAACACGGAAGCACAGAACAGACTTATCAGATTTGGTTCTCATTTGGCCCCTCTCCATAATTTACATGAGACATGGAAATCTCACGATTTAGCTTGTCGTCTGTGTCGCTAACTGCTAATGTTTAACCACAACATGATTTTTGTGGGTTAGAGAGAATTTCTCCATGATAAAATTTGTCGTCATGGTTAATATCATATTAGCTGTGAGTAGCCCTATTATGTAAAGTGTGTGTGTGATTGTCTGTGTGAAAAAGGGAGTATGTGATAAGTTGAAGGAGAGTGATTACATAAAAAGGGGATTTAAAGCAGACTGGCGTCTCCGTAGGACAAATACTGTCAACTTGAATGAGGTGTGTGTGGTAATGTGTGGGGAAAAGCGTTGCCTAACACTGCTGTGTGTGTGTGTGTGTGTGTGTGTGTGTGTGTGTGTGTGTGTGTGTGTGTGTGTGTGTGTGTGTGTGTGTGTGTGTGTGTGTGTGTGTGTGTGTGTGTGTGTGTGTGTGTGTGGTAATGTGTGTGTATCCAGTTTATCGCTGCAAGCAATTGTGGCTGGGCAAAAGTTCAGTATTATATTGTATATTCACTTTCAGTAAAGTTATATCTTGGTTTTATATTACATCCATATGAGCATTATCCATATATACTGTATAAATTGTGTAATATAAAATTAAATGCTCACCATTATAAAAGCTGCAGCTGAAGATTCATTTCCCTTTCAAACACATTTTCTTGATTTATTAGTTTGGGTATATAAAAACAATAATCCACAATAAAGTGAAAAATATAGTATTGGAGGAATTGGACAAACTGATTAACCATATTCTTTCACTTATTGCCATATTTATTATAATGAGAGGTTTGGGCTAAGGCTTGTGGATTGATCCGTTGATCAAAATAAATGACAATATGATAAGCATTACATGTAGTTTCAGTGTGTCTTCCTTTTTGTTTAAGAGCGTTATCACATACATGATCTTTCTGAAGAACTTGATCTTTTGTTGCAGCTTATCTTATGTTAATTTTCTACCATAACCCTCCTTGAAGTTTATGCATGAAAGACACAGACATACTGATGGTGGGACTATCCCATCGGGGCGTGCTGAGATGTGACCAGTTCTTTGGAAACCCAGGCCCAGTCAAGACTAACAAAGGAAACAACATCCAGATTCTTAGGCCCTCTTCATATGCACACAAAGCACAATCCATCATCAGCTGTCATGCGTGTGCCTGGGATCAGTGTCATTTTTGGAATTAGGCGAGCTCCGTCTGTGGGTGTCCCATGTTGCTATTGGATGGCAGTGTTGGTTTGGGGCGAGCCAGTGCAGGCTTGAACATCAGCGGCTTATTGTAGCACTTTACCATTCCCCCTTTTGCTCCAGTCAGGGCCTGCTCCGCCACACTCACTGCTGCACAAGCATTTAGCCTTTTGTTTACGTTTCGCACAAACGCATAAACACCAAAAGCGCTGAATGCATGTGATGTGCCTGTCTTTACTTGAACCGATATGACTATTGCTTAATGTTTTTCAACTGGACTGGTGATTATGAATAAAATGGAGAAGTGTTAGGCAAGGGTTACGCAATGATCCGTTTTCATACCCCCCCATATCGTGTTTTTATAAATGTATCTCAAAGGACTTCTTGTATGTGTGGTTACATCAGTGCACAATGAGTGTATTCTCCCATCTACATGTTGGCAGTAGTCTTTAGCTAAACCTCAAGGAAGACCGCTCCCCTCCAAGAAAGTAAACAAATGTTTTGTGTGCCTCCTATTTTGTATCACTGAAACGTGTGTGGTGCAGGAGAGCTCACTTGTTGTTATTGTCTCCTATGTCCCATGATGCTTTTAAAAGGGTCAGTTCACTAAACCACAAGAACCAGTACTCTGTTATCTGTGGTTGTATCGCGCCACACATGGTGTACTTCTGTTGTTGTGTTTTTTAGATATCTGTATCTGAGATCTTTGCCTCCTCCCTGATTCACTAGAAAGGAATTCAATTAGTATGAAATTAAAGATTCCACAGCCGGACTTGTCTCTGTGTCTTTGGATATTCCACAGAAAATATTTGTTTATTAACAGTTTTTATTGGGACTACTTTTTACCAAAGATGTATTCACTAAGACTGTGTATAAAACCTGTATTCTGACATCAAGACTCATGCTGTTAGTGCTGCACTTGCAAAAAGGTTGGAGGAATGATAAGAATCACTACAGAGGCTGAGATTTTCTTGACTCTTGGCTCCATTTCCCACAATTCAAAATGATATCTGTCCGTAATCATACCTTCCCTGCAGTCTTATTCAAAACTTCACCTTTTTGACTTGACATCTTTCAAACTCCCATGCTTTCTGTTCCAACCCCAAGCTTTGTTGACATGGATGACATCACTGTGACATCATCAGGGTTATTCTCTGAGTCCTAATCCGATGCTGGTACTTAGATTTTAAATCTCTATACCCTCCTCCCCCCACTGCATTTAACTAATCTGTGTCAGAAACATTATTAAAAATGCATGAACAAGGAGAAACCTTACATAATGTGGATCAGTCAAGTTTAATAAAGCCGATATCATCTCTGATTAAGCCCTAGCAGATATTAATCCATAGAGTAGTGCTCCCATGGAAAGGCATGATATTTATTGGCAGAATGCCCTTTTTAAGACAACTGCCTGTGTGAATAGAAGGCCACTAGAAGTAAGACAGGATGTGTTTCTCCAAGCTTTCACTTACTTATTATTAGGGATGGGAATTGATAAGAATTTAGCGATTCCGATTCTGCTTATCGATCCGATTCCTTATCGATTCTCTTATCGATTCTCATTGGGTGAGAGAATATGTACAAATTAGTTTGTTTGTATTAACTCTCTTTAATATCTGATCAGAAGTGTCGAGTGTATGCATTGAAAGATTATCAAGCTACTTTAGGATTAGGAAATTGTCAATTTTCACATTAATTGGTCCAGAGAATTTTTTTTTTTTTTTGGTTTTTAAGCCCAAATGCCCTTATGTGCCCTACAAACTAAAAACACATACTTAAAACAGTCAAGGAAGAGCTTGTGCCTTTTGGAATATTAACAGTGCTCATTGGCACTTAAAACAAAATTCAACTGACAGAAAAAACACAAATAAGTCTTTTGAAAAGATAATACCAACTCTTTTTATGCAGAACAATTATCATGTTTTCCCTCTCAGGAAGGATACGAGATCTTTAATGTATGTTAAGTGTTATTATATGATTGCGCCCTTACTCTGAAAGGCCAACGTGATGATGTCACTATGTTAACGCCTCAGGTCAAACTGTCACGACTGCACAGTAGACAGTCATGTAGGCTACTCAAGAAGAGAATAAATACGCCATAAAGGCTTTAAGAGAATGTATCACTTTGCTTATTCTTCACCACGCCAACAACAAGGAGTCACCGCTCCATCTCAGCTTTACAATGTACGCTGTTATGTTCACCGCGCTGTTTATTAGGCTAATATAATGTCCCTTCATCAGACACGTAGCGGATGGTTTTATACACATCGATCGCTCAAGTAATCCAAGGCAGAGCTTTTTGTATCGGGCAGAGAGCGTTATTTGAAGTGTGTCTTACTGTCTTTATAAAGCGTATTGTTAAAGTTTCCTTACCACCGGACCGCCGAGTCCCGCTGTGTGTTGTTTTGCGTTCGTCCCCACTGCCGTGCTTCAGGGCAGCATTTAACAGCTGATGAACGAGAGTAAACAGCGGGCCTTTGGAAGCGAATAAGAAATCCTTTTTTCCTGTTAGTATGCTGCTCTCGCCTTTTTATGTATCTCCCTCTTTCACTTGCCCACACCTAGGCTTACACACACATTAATTCATATAGCCTACATCAGGGGTGTCAAACTCATTTTGGTTCGAGGGCCACATACAGCCTCTCTGATCTCAAGTGGGCCGGACAAGTAAAATAATGGCAAAATAACGTACATATGTCAACTCCAAATCTATAGTTTTATTTTTCAGTAATATGCTTTATCATTCAGCCTGCATATGTAACCTACATTATCACGGATCAAAAGGGATCTCTGTACCCTCCAGGAAATGTATTAGTAAAGGCTGCTGCTGGCCATGGGAATAAGAGGTGCGCGGTGCGCGCAGCAAAACTTTTGTTGGGGTATTTTGCTCAAAGATGCCAATACGCACTAATAATGTAGTATTTGTGTATTCCTTGTTTGAATACACAAATACTACAGGCACTTTTGTCCAATTTTGTTTACTATATGTACAGGGACACATTTTGTGCAAACATGCAGACAGTACAAAATACACTGTTTTGATTTATTTTTAAATACAATATTGGTTGTTTTGGAATAAGTTTTTCCCAATTTAAAACATAAAAATAAAGCAGCATGGAAAATTAGAAAATAAATCTTGTAGGCCTACACTAGCATGCTCCTGCTCGTTTCGCGCGCAGAGCCACAGACACACCGCGCTGGCTAGTACATTAATTGTTCAGCACTTAAAAATATTTTTTTTATTTCATTATTATTTTTTTGGTTTTTACTTTGCCATAAAGCACTGGAGGAAACATTAATAGCGGTGAAGCAAGATTGCCATTTATCACGTTGCTAAAATCTGCTTTTTTTAATTTTGGTTGTCCTTTAGCGGCTGGAGTGAGCAGCTCTTCTTAGATGCAAGTTCATCAATTCATGGCTTAAAATCCTGAGCTGTGGAACTTTCAGCAGACATTCCTAGCTGTAAGCCACGTAAGTTTCCTAACAGTTGGGAGTGTATGCGAGATATGGCACAGACTCCTTTAAAAAAAAAAAATCATGTTTTTTTTTTTTTCCAGAATTGATTCAAATCGGCCGAATTGATTCGCGGGCCAGATTAAAACGTGTCGCGGGCCGCATCTGGCCCGCGGGCCTTGAGTTTGACACATATGGCCTACATTTTATGTTCAAATCCAAGTGATGGGCAATTCTGGTGCCGAGCGGAACCGATAAGCGGCATCGTTAAGCAGGCATGTTAACGATTCCAAGGAATTGGTTGACTCGGAACCGGGTCTGAACAAGAGCCGGTTCTCGATTCCCATCCCTACTTATTATTTACAAGAACAAAAAAGTCTATTAGCCAGCCTAACAGTTAAGATAAGTGTGTATTTCTGTATGAACTTGAGTGAACCGTCATGTTTAGACCCGTGTGTGTGTGTGTGTGTGTGTGTGTGTGTGTGTGTGTGTGTGTGTGCGTGTGCGTGTGCGCGCGCGCTACCTGAAGTATTGGGACTCCTGGATCGGGTCGCATTTCTGCGCCCACACAGAAATAGAGAGAAAGGTGGGGTGGTGGACCTCCCTGCACGTTCACTGATGGAGCCGGCCTGGCTGGGTGCCTCTTTTTAGCCGCCTGCACACATGCGTTCCAACCTACAGTCTATGATTCAAACCCGTCTCTTTCTTATATTGTTCACGCTATGATTGAGAACAAGGCCTCAAGTGGCAGCTTTAGCCTTGGGTTGTTTTGAAAGAGGAGCACATTTTCTCAGACACACAGATTGAGTGGAGTTCACTCTCTCACACTCACAATAGGGTTGGTCCCTCCACACTTCAGCTCAGAGCTCGCTTGTCACATTGCTTGAACCGTTCCTCTTTTTGTCTGATGTCTTGCTTTAGTGTAGTTAAATCCGCTGCTAGAGTTGCACAATTGAATGATGAAGATGTCATTTAAGGTGTCTAGATTGTGTCTTAATGCGGCTGGCTACAGATCAGTAAGGATGCAAATACAGCATAACCTGACTGTTGGCTTAACATTTGGATTTTACTTTTTTTATTTAAGCTCAAAGACCAGTGGTTATTTAAATTATACGTTCAGCTGTTTAAATGATAAAATTGGCCCCCTGCTGGTGGGAAGTTGTGGAGTATTCTTGGAATGCACAAAGGAGGGGAAAAGGCATTTTTAGAGACCCAGTAGTCTGGCATGACCACTTCCGCCAGCGTCTATTCGCTTGCGGCGGCAAGCTACGCAGCCCTGACGCAGCCCCCTCCTTTTCCGGTTGCTGGCTTTACCCTATTGTGATCCCCCTCAAATTCGGAAACAATTCGCTCACAGTCAACCCGTGTGCTTATGTGCAGCGCTCTCTCTCTCTCACACACACACACACACAGGGTGTGAGAAGTCACATTACTGTAGACAGAAATAAAGTGTGGCAATACTTAATAATATTGGCGGCGGTGGTCCGGGACACAGCCTAGCCTAGCTGTCCAACTTCATTGTACAACTACCCCCGGGCAGAAATACCCTCATAAACTCTGGAAAATGAAGCGTGGGGGTTTGAATTGAGCACCGGACCTTATAACCAGCTAGATTAAGATCCGCCGTTCCCTTTCTTTGGTGAATTAGGGACTAAGCAGCGGTGTTTTAGCGACGGGGAAAGATTCCAACGGCTTCCACTATCACCTAGCAACTCTTACGGCTACTTGCTGCAGTTGGTGTAGCGCTCGCAAGGTCAAAACCCTGTTCTGCCTGTAAACAGACGGACTACGGCTCTGACTACAGCGATAGGAGGTGGTGACATAAGTTCTCGAATGCTAAAAATTCTACTCGACCGCCATAGCCTTGCCTCTCAACCACCGATGATAATGTTACCAGAGATAACACTACGTGGCTAGTTAACTCCGGTTAAGTTATCCCGTGAGCTCCTCGGGGGCTAAAATGTATGGTGTCTTGACATGCTGGTTAGAAAGCAACACACTATGTATATTCCTTTTGTCTTTAATAGTTTTTGTGTGGCGTTTGCGGGTTTAGCCATTTCTCTGACAGTCTCTGGACGTGAAGACGTTCCATCAAAATAAGTCCCCCCCCCGCACTATTTTGCAGGACACCGCTGCTGCTTCCCGGGGTTAGCCCCGCCCTAGATGATTGTGATTGGTTTAAACAAATACAAACAGGCTAGCCCAGTTTCCCCCGGTTTCCCCACCCGAATAGACGGCTCTAAACAGAGTGCTTCCAGACCATACTACTTGCTGTAGTTTGGTCTGGCTTTGCGAGACTAGAGACCCAGTGACCAGAGGCGAAGTTGTGTGTGTGTGTGTGTGTGTGTGTGACTGTGTCTGTGGGTAGTTCATCACGTGGTCACACTCGGCTACACTCCATGAACATGTGATTTGTCCTGCAGACTGCAGTGTTATCTCTATTCTCTTACAGTCACAATTGCCTCAACATGGAGGTCACCTGAAAAGCAATTTTATCCATGACACAGAATAATCCTAAATGGAACCAACACGGGAGATAATCTATCATAGTACGGCAAGGTCGTGTCCTCGATATTCTTTCAGAGAATTCAGGTCTTATAACATTCTGAGAAGGAGTGTGTTCTAGCACTGTACATGAGTGAGTCCCTAAAATAGTTTTGTTGTAAAAATATACATTAGAATAGCAGGATTTGGTATTTCTCAAGTACTGCAGTCTTCGTAATGCCCGTATTTTCTGACTGAGCTCTTAAATATCTAAAGCATCTCTCTCTCTCAACCCCATGTGCCCTGTGTGCATAGTGTGTGTGTGCATAGTGTGTGTGTGTGTGTGGGTGCATGCTCCATCTGCAGTTTCTGATTCTCTCATCCGTCGGGCCGTGGGCTAATGACAGACATGGCTGCACATGTTGGCTGCACCGAGCGAGAGCAAAGGATGACCGTGACCTTTCCTCCGCTGACGGCAGCACTTTACTATGCCCAGTGTGTTTGGAGGAGATCTTTATGGTGTGTCTGCACTTTGTGTGTGTGCCTAATTGCTCCATATCTGGCGGTAATGTTTACATAGGTGTGGGCATCGGCATTCCAGTGGAAAGTCCCTGGACATGACCAGTGAAGTTGTTGGCATAACGCATTTGTTGGGTTTAAAAAAATTGCCACACATGCCTTGTTGTGGCTTTGCAGGGTGGACAATTCTCAGATCGCACACACACACACACACACACACACACACACACACACACACACACACACACACACACACACACACACACACACACACACACACACACACACACACACACACACACACACACACACACACACACACACACACACACACACCTTGACACTACTACAGCCTGTAGTGATGATGAATGAGAGGTTGTTTATTTGCAGGCTTAAAAAACGCCGGGACAAGCAGTGTTGCAGTTCCCACCTCTGCTGCATCAGCGATTGGCTCCCGGTGTGTGTGTGGGGGGGGAGGGGCTAGCTAGCTGTCAGAGTCACAGGATGCCAGACGAGCATGTCAGTGTCTTTTAAATAAGCGAGGAGGCAGATGTGTGCAGAGGAAAAAGCGAACAAGTGTGATGTAAATCCACAGTCATGCAGAGCCCCGGATAAATCTGTGCTAATGGGAGCAGGAGGGGTGTGTGTGTGTGTGTGTGTGTGTGTGTGTGTGTGTGTGTGTGTGTGTGTAAAGAGATTAGTCCTGCACTCCGTCCACAGTCCTGCTGTAAATTTCTGCAACAACTTCCGGTCTCAAAGAGGAAGCAGTGTGTGTGTCTGTGTGATTTGCACTTGTGCGTTCATGCATGTGTACAGCACTTTGTCACAGGCCTAAGTCTTCTTGTGGCTCTGTGGAGAAAGGATTTAGCTCGGCAGAGATCAACTCTCATTGACTGGCAAGTAAGATGAAGAGGGCAGCCGTGTGTGTGTGTTTGCAGCATTACTCACTGCTCTGTAGTCTGCTCTCTAATAGGCTTTGTGGTTTTTCCGTCCCACTCTGATCCAGCCCGGTGTCCCACTGACTCCAGCTCAGACTGTGACCGCTCACTCACACACTCCACTCCTCCATCCTCCATGACCCACTTCCACAAATAAAGACATGACTTGAAGCCCAACTATTAATCTACAGGCACATTTAAACTGTTCAATACCCAGCCACACTTGATTCTATTGTGGTCAAATACACCTGTTAATTATGAGGTCAAAACAATTACAGATTCCATTTTTTACATGTTTTACGAAGGAATTGCAACTCGTGTCTGTGTGTGTGTGTGGGTGGGGGGGGGGGGGGTGTGGCGCTTCACCATGGTTACCATACCAGACTGAGCCATTGCCATAGCAGCAGGTCGGGGCAGAGAAAACTCCACCGACCTGCTAATGTTTCACGGCCCCTTTCCAAAATCACCTCAGTGTTCATATAAGAGCCATGTGTCGGAGAGGAGTCATTTTATTGCTTCATATTTTGTTATCTGATGCGAGTTATGTATTGCTTATAAAATATCCTCATAAATATGGTGCTGAAGGCCTGCTCTGTGTAGCTACTCGTCAGTTCACATCTACTCGTCTACTGAGAGTTGTTTTAGGAAATACTTTCATCAACTGTTTCTTCACAATGTGGAACGAGAGAGAGAGAGAGAGAGAGAGAGAGAGAGAGAGAGAGAGAGAGAGAGAGAGAGAGAGAGAGAGAGAGAGAGAGAGAGAGAGAGAGAGAGAGAGAGAGAGAGAGAGAGAGAGAGAGAGAGAGAGAGAGAGAGAGAGAGAGAGAGAGAGAGAGAGAGAGAGAGAGAGAGAGAGAGAGAGAGAGAGAGAGAGAGAGAGAGAGAGAGAGAGAGAGAGAGAGAGAGAGAGAGAGAGAGAGAGAGAGAGAGAGAGAGAGAGAGAGAGAGAGAGAGAGAGAGAGAGAGAGAGAGAGAGAGAGAGAGAGAGAGAGAGAGAGAGAGAGAGAGAGAGAGAGAGAGAGAGGTACCAGATTTAGTTTTTTAAAGTTTATTTTCAGTTGCTTAATTGCATAATTTCCTTGTTTTTTTTTATTTCTACACAATGTCAAACATCCACTTTTTAGATAAATGTAAGTGTCAATCATGGACTACATTCTCAAATGTTTTGTTGTTGTTTTGATGCAGGTGCAGCACCGTGTGTCAGGCCAGGTGATGGCTCTAAAGATGAACATCCTGGCCAGTAACAGAGCCAACATGCTAAAAGAGGTCCAGCTCATGAACCGACTGGCACACCCCAATATACTCGGGTACCTCAAACACCTTTCCAACATCCTCGTCTCTATTACGGATCTTGAGTTCAACTTGTCATAAATATATTTGCGTCTTGAAATGGTTGTTCTCTTTCTGTTGTTAAAGTGTGTGTCTGCTCTGCCTTCAGGTTTATAGGAGTGTGTGTCCATGAGGGTCAGCTGCACGCTCTCACAGAGGTAAGACGCTGATTAACCTGGGGCTGAGATGATGGGATCATTCTTAAATTCACATTTTTATACTCCATTTTGGAATGTGATTACATTATTTTGATTGATAAACAAGTGGATCATTATAATTTATTTTTGTTTTCACAATACAAACACATATCTTGTCATGATATCTAATACACATTAACAGCATATAGGACCCTGACGCTCCTGTTGACAAACATTATCACCCAGAAAGAGTTCGGCCAGTGACATTTCACCTGTATCTTATGTATAACGGGTTTACCTAATGTCGCCATGGTTACTGAGCTGCTCAACAGTCAAAATAGGAAGAAAAAATAGATGAGGGATGAAGGGGGATTTGGTGTCTGCTTCCGGTAATGTTTTATACTGGTGGGAAAGGTCACCAGGTTCCAGACAGAGGGATTAAAGAATTACATGTTTATTTTTAATAATGAATGGCTGATAAACGGGCCATGTTTAAGCGGATGGATAGTACATTCTAATGGACATCTTCAACTTGTTTGCCTGTTTTGTCCTATAAGTAGTACAAAACCCTTATGAATTCTATTTACAATAATCATAAAACAGACAAAAGCAGTAGAGCGTCAAATGTTAGAAGTTGCGACAAACAAATATCTGGCATTTTTTACATGACACCTGGGATTAATCCATTGCAAAAACTGTTTCATTTGCTTAAATGTACAATGATTCAATCAATGATTGCTCAAGTACGCACTATTGTGTTTAATAATTGTCATGTGAGACGTATGCATTTGTACGATCAAAGTATTTAAGTTGAGAACGGCCTTGCTTGAATTAAGCAATAGCACACGAGAGGGAGCATGTTGTCGGTCTATATCAGCACTGCTGTGATTCGGTCGTAGGCACGAGGCCGCAGGCCGAGTGCCGGAGAGAAACACAGCGTGCTGATATAGACCGACAACATCACCTCGAGTGTGCTATTGCTTTTATACAGCAGTTTTACAACTGAAATTCACAAGTTAACTTTAAAATGTGATCTTTAATCATTTAAGAATGTATTTGCTTCCGCCAACACAAATAGTTCGACAACAGCAGTCAGAGCGGAGCGCGTTGCTATGCAACAACTTTACGCGAGTGAGCTCGTCTTGCTTTGTTTACTCTGGTAACATTAACCACGGCGGCCCGATGTCCCGTAAAAATCACCAAAGAAACGGAACGGCGGATCTTAATCTAGTTGGTAATAAGGTCCGCTGCCCAATCCAAACCCCCACGCTTCATTTCCCAGAGTTTATGAGTGTATTTCGGCCCTGGGGAAGTAACGTTATACAATGAGGTGGGAAAGCTAGGCTAGGCTAAAGCTATGCAGCCCTCGTATTATTCAGCAGCCTGAGTTTATCTCCACACCTATTGCTGTCTTCAGTAACGTGAGTGTGAGCGACTACCGCACACTGTCTCCGTCTGTGTCTATGTGTGGCAGCGATGCCCTCTCACAGGGGAGAGACTCGCCACAGTCAACCGGAGTCACACACACACACACACACACAGATAACACACAAGTGAAGCTCCGGCTCATCAGTGAGCCGCGGAGTGATTTTGACAGTTGGTCTACAGTTTGGTGAACAGTCCGAGTGATGTTGTTCGCTAATATCAGCACTCTTTCAGAACGCTCAGAAGGTCTCTCGTCCAATCAGATCACTCGCTCAGAACCAACTGCTGTATAATTCATTTTTAAATGCTGTTTCCTCATGATCTCAAGAAAACAAAGCTTTTTATTGACAATACAACAAACATGTGTAACTGACGAGTGTGTCTGATTCTTTATGAGTGGCCAACTTTAACAGCACAGTTTTTGAGACATTCAGGTCCCAGTTTACTGAAACAATAAATGAAGCGGCTATCTACCTCCATACAATTTTATAAATAAATAATTTTGCATCGATCAGTGTGAAATTAACTCATTTTCCTTTTGCCGTTCCAGTTCATAAACGGTGGTAACTTGGAGCAGCTCTTGGGCAGCGACATGTACCTGTCGTGGAGCGTGCGCCTCAGCCTGGCTGTGGACATCGCCCGCGGGCTGCAGTATCTGCACAGCAAGGGTGTCTTCCACAGGGACCTCACCTCCAAGGTAAACACACACACACACACACACACACACACACACACACACACACACACACACACACACACACACACACACACACACACACGGACGGACGGACACACACACACACACGCAAACACACACACACAAACACACGGACGGACACACACGAACATGCAAACACACTGACACACACGGAAACACACACACATGCTTCACTGAGCATCAACACAGACTGAATCCTCGCAGGGATTAACATGCAAGAACAGGACTACCATGAGGTGCACATAGATATTTGGTAGTTTAAACATTTGTATCATATGAAACGATAGTTACGTATGTAACTACGGTTCTATGAGTTCCGGATGACCACCAGAGGCGGTGCTTTCAGCACTGGATGTTCCATCGCGCGCATGCGCAGGTCGAGATCTTATACCAAAATAGTCACCTGTGACACCTGGTTGAAAAGTCAACACTTCTCAGCTACTGTTGCTCCACAGCTCAAGACTGTTGTGTGGCCATCCTAGAAACCCTTTCATAGCAAATTAAACTCTTACATCAATGTTGAAATACACACAGAGGGGGCACTTGCAGCAATATAGAAAGGAATGCTCTCGCACACACACACACACACACACACACACACACACACACACACACACACACACACACACACACACACACACACACACACACACACACACACACACACACACACACACACACACAGAAGCAGTAATGTTGATGTAGGTATGTGCCCTTTGTCCTTCATTGCAGAACTGCCTGGTGCGCTGGGAGGGCTGTGTGTGCTCTGCCGTGGTGGGAGACTTTGGCCTGGCTGAGAAAATCCCAGATTACAGGTCAGTCCATAAAGAGTCCGTTAATCCAGACCACTATTGCCTCTCTGTGATTGGACGAGATTGAGATACGCTCCACTTGACTATTACATTCCTACACTTCTCCTCTCCTCTTTGTCTTATTTATCTCTCATGCCATTTGGAGCAAAGCGTTCACAAATGTCTCCAATAACTTCTAGTCTACTTCTGATGAGACAGTGTCACACGCACCCATTACTCACACCAAAAGGTTTTTCCAAAGTATGCATGTGTGCTGCCTCCCCTCTGAATGCTGTGGTTACAACACACACACACACACACACACACACACACACACACACACACACACACACACACACACACACACACACACACACACACACACACACACACACACACACACTAGCACACACCCACTCATTCACTCTTTGGGGAACTTTTTTATTAATACTATGAGGCGTCATTTCAAAGGGATGGCGGGCCGAGAGATACTTAACTCCCATCCTTGCAGGTCATATTTAATCTTGAAGGCTGCGGTGCACAGACTCTGTGCTCCTCTCCTCCTCCTCTGTGTTTACAGCTGTGTGTATTTTAACATGACATGTGGCATATTGATTCACCGCCGGCCTGTGCTGACCATAATACCACCAACAACCCTACAGCTATCTATTTTCATTGTCTTCAGCTGGTTCTCCAGTGACATCACTTTCAAATGATCGACTAAAACGTAAAGTTATGATGCCACCATGGGGAAAACATTCCACACCAAAGAAGGGAAAAAGACCTGAATTGAGGATTTTCCTCAAGTTAAAGATCAAGATGTAAAATATACCCATTTGTAAAAGTAACTCGTTTTTGAATAAAATTCCATCCAAAATAGTTATCAACAAAAATTTGAAAAAGGACAATCTCCAAAACTGGAAAATATTTACTGAACGTCACGGTGTGTCAAATATACATTCCCTGTTAAATCTCCAGTATTGGTCGCCACCATCGACTGAGGTAAATATTTGGCTCTGTAGCTGTTTAAATTCTCCACTGCTACTTGTCAATGACGTTATATGAGAGCAGTGACACTCAATCAAAACCATAAAGTTATGACACGTAAAATCAAAACAAATGTGGCTGGTAGATTGGTATCTCTCTGCTTATCCGTTTCTCCGCAAGAAACAGAATAAGTGCTTTTCCTTAAACGCTGAAACTATTCTGACGTCTTCCAAAACTGAATATTCCAGTGAAGTGCAAGTAGGTTACACTGTAATTAAGATGACTTGAGTAAACGTTCTTTGTTTTTCTTTCTCTCGTGCCAAGTGCTACGTTGCTACTTACCACTTCTCCTAAACTTCCATATAAGTCCCTGACTCAACCTAAACATTTGTCTTTTATAATGGATATCACTTCTCATCGGATCAACAGTAAGGGAGTGAGTTGAATACAAGACGTAGCATCAACTGGATTGATAGGAGCAGGAAGTCCAGGCTTGCTACAGCCTCTTTGTGTTGTTCTGAAGGTCAGAGTGTTGCCCACACTTGTATAAACGCACACACTCACACTCCACACTCAGTCGGGTCCCAATAGCTCCTCGTCCTCCCCTCCTCGACTCTGTCTGCAGTCATTTAGTAAACACAGGACTCTGGCTGAGACGACACAGCTGCCACTGAAATGTGACCTGACCTTTGTGTGTTTGTGTTTGTGTGTGTGTGTGTGTGTGTGTGTGTGTGTGTGTGTGTGTGTGTGTGTGTGTGTGTGTGTGTGTGTGTGTGTGTGTGTGTGTGTGTGTGTGTGTGTGTGTGTGTGTGTGTGTGTGTGGGGGAGTGTGTTTCCGCCGGATCTGTTTGTACCCGGTCATCTTATATGTTTACACAAGTCTGTGTGTACGTGTGTCACTGCTAGGGGGAGAAAAGACTGCAACTTAAAGCTAGAGTGCGTAACTTTTTCATATGTCGGTGACATTCAAGGCAACGCCAAACGAGTTGAGACAGAGTTGAGTAAGCCGACAGTGTTGTTGTAATAATTACCCAGAATTCCTCATGGGGGCAACAGAAGTTACGCACTATAGCTTTAACTAAACATATTCCCTTCTAATGTTTTTCTTTCCTGTCGAGATCAATCAGAGCTGAATGGTTCAAAGCTAAAACAAGCCTGAGAAGTTGAGATATTACTCAGTCAAGGCGTCTACCTGAATATCTGAGCGTCTGTGTCATTTTGTATTTTCTGCATACCTGCAGCTATCAGAAAATGATGCGTATTGTTTGCTCTGGCCGCCGCCTTAATAGCAGGTGGTGAATTGTGTTTCTGCCGTTTTTCAAGGGTATGTTTACTTTTTATTTTTAATCAAACACTGTTGTATCCTGTAGTGGAGGGCTAATAGAGAATGGACGATGTTGACAGCACTTGTAGTGTGTGTGTGTGTGTGTCGGAGGGCTACCACTGCGCTTGTGGCATGAAGGGAAGGAGATAAAGAGTGGTTTAGGACAAGCGCTCCAAATAAGGTCAAACTATTCCAGTCCTCCTCCGTCTACTTTCTTCCTTATTGGATATCTGCTCCCCTTCCATATAGCAAGTCACTCTATTCCTTTACTCTTCCTTCCTTCATCCCTCTCTCTTTCTGTTCATTTAGGAGTTTTCTGTTGAGCTGTTTTCTATTCTGCGCACTCTGTTTTCTCACTTCTGTCGCTCCACTTCTCCAAATGCTGTTTACATTGGGAGCCTTCTCGGCTCCTTCTTTTCTTCTGCAGTATCATGGCCCACAGTAAACAGACGGAAATAGCACAGAGAGGAAGTATCTGCCAGCAAGGGAGTGTGTGTGTGTGTGTGTGTGTGTGTGTGTGTGTGTGTGTGTGTCTCTGTGTGTGGGTATCTTTGTGTGGACCAATTTAAGTGTGCAACCATGTGAATGAGGATATGTGTGAGTGTGTGTAAGCCCTGTTTGAGTGCTATGGGTGTGTGTTTGTAAGTGTGGGGTGTCTGGTAAAGGCATCTTTGTGAGGACCAATTTAAGCTTTCAACCATCGGAATGAGGACATTTTCACTTCTTTAAAGCCCTGTTTGAGGGCTAAGGGTCGGTTTTAAGGTTCAGATTATAATTATGTTTGGGTAAGGGTTAGTGTGAGGGTTGGGGTTAGGCCTTTAGTTTTGATTGTCAGGGTAAGGGGCTAGGGAATGCATTATTTCAATGAGTGTCCTCCATAAAGGTGTGTGTGTGTGTGTGTGTGTGTGTGTGTGTGTGTGTGTGTGTGTGTGTGTGTGTGTGTGTGTGTGTGTGTGTGTGTGTGTGTGTGTCAACAAGCACATCGCCCTTGCACATTCTTGTTCCTTATTTTATTATTATCATTAGCGAAAATTGCTCAACAATATCTCCATATAACTGAAAAACACTGCGGTTTCTTAGATACAGAGGAAGTGCGCATAGGCAGACGCACAGGCCGCGTCTCACCCCATAAAACCTTTCTATGTTGGGCTCTGCGTTAATGAAATGGAGCGTGATGCCAGCTTGCTTGACTGTTCTTGTCTGACCGTTCGCTCATCTGTCATCACTGTCTCTTTACAAATGGCAAATACGTTTTCATAATTTCTCATGCATCTCTGTCAGGACGTTATGCATTGTTTCCTTCTGACACCTCTGCATAATTTATTGTTGTTGTTGAGCTTCTTCTTTTTTATTTAATTTTTTAAACTAATGCAGCAACTATTGAACATTTTCATTGTTGTTGAATCTGCCGATTACTCTTAATCAACCCTTTGGCTGAACTAAAGCCTAATGTGACACTTGCTTAGTGTGTTTAGAACTGTCTGGTAAAGATATTTTAATATTCAACCAACAATGTTATAAGCCATTTAAAAAATCTGATAAGTCTATAAAATGTTGGCCAAATATCGGCATCGTAAGTTCTGAAAGCACAAGGAGACATCTTCAATTTTACATCACACATACAACACCAATAAGATGCAGCAAATGTATACCTGTAAGCAGATTGAACCAATATGTTATGTCTGATTGAATAACTATTGATTGATAACAAACGCGTACTGTTGATGAACTAATCGCTTGATCTACTGGTTGTTTCAGCTCTTTATTTTTTATCATGACATGTCATTTTTTTTTTAAGAAATGTCACTGAAATAATCAAAACATCTGTTAAACTTTGCTGTTGTGTTAGCCTCTCTCTCAAATTAATTTCTCAAGATCCTTGAATAAGTGCTTGTTTAACATCAATCTCCCTCCCTCCATCCATCCATCCATCCATCCTCTCCTCTCCTCTCCTCTCCCTCTCTCTCCTCTCTGCAGTGAGGAGGAGGATCAGGAGCCTCTGCCTGCGGTGGGCTCCCCCTACTGGATGGCCCCAGAGGTGCTGAGAGGAGAGGTCTACAATGAGAAGGTACTGACGGATCTCTTTAGTCATTATCCTCCTTCAGCTGCAGGCCTGTTTGCCAGAGTTCAAAGTCCACAGTGGGTGTGATGAAAGCCAGTCAATTAAACCACAGAACCCAGGCTTTGGAGTAAAGCAATAAATGTTTGATAAATCAGTTAGTGTCGAAGGCAAACTGGATTCTAGTTATGTAAGAAGTGCTTCCTAGTTTTCTTTGTAGCTTAGTTAGTGGGTTCTTTAGGATTTCAATTGAAGGGATAATGACATGTTTTCTGTGTTATGCAGCTTTCCTGGGCCTACAATGACTATAAACTAACACCAGAATGTGGTGCATATTCTTGTTATTTGACAAAAACCACATCATTTACGTTTAACAGCTTTTATAACTTTATGTCTGCGATAAAATACTCAAACTACACAAATGACTAAAACTTTTTTTGTGGTTTAGCCCACACAAACTGAATCCCATTTTGCATTTTTTTTTACTTAAATTAATAGAAAACATGTACTGAACTAAACATTATTTGACTGTTATTTGACAAATGTGTTGTCAAGGCATTTCAATACAAATTTACAATTTTATGAAGTGTGGTGAAATTTAATTCTACCCGGTCACCAGAGCAATTCAGATAAGATCCAGAATATAAACACACATGTAAAATATAAAGTTTATATGCATTGGTTTTTATTTGATCATCGATGCGTGTCTATATTTGACCGCCTCGTCTTCTCTGTGCAGGTGGACGTGTTTGCGTACGGGATCATCCTGTGTGAGATCATCGCACGGATACAGGCTGACCCCGACTTCTTGCCACGCACAATGGTACCAATGACAGCACATTTCATCACCTACTCATCATTTAATAGAGCCCTTTTGTTACATATTAAATGCTTATAATAAAACCTTTCTTAATAATATGCCAGTCCTCTGAGACATTTCCTGTTTTTAATTTACTGCCTGCAGTCTGTCACAATTTTAAAAGCACATGACTGTTGTGCAAGCAGCAATGTCAAAATGACTTGTTATTTTTAAGCAACAGTTTCACCGTAACAGAGATGATTTTGAAAAAAATGTGTTAAATTGGATATTTCATTATGGAATCTGACTGCTGATTGTCATCTTTGACAAACAGGAAGCTGACTATCTTATCTTGATGTAAGATAGCATGTGCCAAGAAAGATTAATGCAAAAAGGCTCAAAATAACTGAAAATTACATCGATTTCCTTTTAGTATTAGTTTTAAGTTTGTTATTAACTGAAAAAGCAATGCAACTAACTATATTCAGTCAATATCAATGGTAAAAAAAAATGTTTTTGATGTTTACTGTTGTCCCACAGTGCAATGCACAGATGATCCAAAAAGAAGCTATTAGATTAAACAAATTAGACTCTCTGTGCAATGACACTGCAAATGTGCTGCTTCATTGACATCTGCTGGTACACATATTGCATAATTTCCTTTTGGCACAAACTGTGCAACAACCGCATCCATAATAATGACTTGCATTCTGTGTGTATAGTTAGAGTGCAGGGTGGATTGAGGACACACAGCATCAGTGTTTAACTGACACTGAAAGCCTTTTTGAAGTTAGCACAAGAACATTTCTCCCCCCTGTGGCTGGTTTTAATATTACAGTAGTTGAGGACAAGCAGTACTATCTTGCATCCATATTCAAGAGATAATGGTGTAAGGGGTAGTTCTTCAAGGACTATTAAAACGAATAAAAACGGATCATACAAATGTAAAACAATAATAGCACATACATGAATGTAAAGCCTGGTGTTGTTTTTTGTACAGGTCTTTGGTCTGGATGTGGAGGCCTTTCAACAGATGGTGGAAGACTGTCCTACTGAATTCCTGGATATGGCCATTGCCTGCTGTAATGTAAGAAACACTCTTCTCACACACAGACCCACAGACACACACACACACACACACACACACACAACCTATCTCTCCTTCCTGTCTTCTACTGTCTATCTTTCTTTGCTGCAGGCTCACATTTCATGATAATGAGTGTCTGAGGAAGTTCTCAGGTTATAAGTCAGAGTCGGCCCAAGTGTAGGTGCATCGATCATTTGTGACATTTTCTTTTTCCTTCCAGATGAATCCAAAGCTCCGTCCGTCCTTCTCCCAAATCGTGGTGGAGCTGGAGAGAACGCGGGCCCAGAGGGACGAGCAGACGGTCAAAGGTGAGTCCCCGATCAATGTAGCTACCAAATTAAGATTTTTATTTATTTACAAATATTAATACTTAAAGGTGCTTTTTTTTTACTAAGCTCAGGGCTGTGAAATTAAATCCGATAAATGATTTTTTAGACCTCTGTGAATGTATGATTATACTAAAAGATAATTAAAAACAAATTCATTATAAAATAAGAAAAAAAAAATAACACCCACTCTTTTTTTCTCCCTTTTTCAAAGCTGTTTGTCCAGTAGTCACCCCTCTGCGACGGCTGTCCCTCTGCCACCCATCAGACCCTCGTCTCTCCCGCAGCAAGTCTGACATGCTCCACCCCCTGGACACGCCCCCCTCCATTACCAACGCAACGCCCGCTCGCGTCAACCCCTTCTCCCAGCGAGAGGACCTCAATGGGGGCAAGATCAAGCTGTTTGACACTCCCAGCAAATCGGTCATCTCCCTCACCTTCACCCTGCCCCCTCCGCCAGGCTGTGACGAAAACTCCACGTCTGATACCGACGGCTCTGGTGGCATCCTACTACGGAGGCACCGACGCTGCCACTCGTTACCGTGCACGCCCCCTCCTTACCTCACAATGGCTCCCAACACTGTCCTAACAGAGGAGGGGTCCATGTCTGAGATGGACAGTGAAATAAACATAGTGAGTGAAAAAGAGACACTTTTGAGAGAAGAGAAGAAGTTAAAGGAAGGGTGTGGAACTCGTGTGCCGGGGGATTCAGGTCTCCCGCTGTCCCTCGAGCCCCTATCCCTGGACCACGAGGATGAGGATGAGGAGGGAGACGAAGAGCCCATGGACTGTACAAGCTCCCCGGACACACAAGACAGCATCGACTCTCCTTACTCCAAGCTCTCCGCTGCCCCGTCCCACTCCTCCACACCCCTCGAACCCCCCACCACCACTGCTCCTCTCTATTCAAACGGCTGGGGGTCAGCCATCTCCAACGGGCCCCCCTGCCTGCCTCCTCTCTCTCCGTTGGACAACTGCAATGTGATCGTGAGTCGACCCTTGGGATGGAAAGCCACATCCACCACTATGACAACTGCTCCCATGACGACCAATAACAATGGCTACCACTCCCCTCCTCCCGTCGACCCGGCGGGTTCGTCCCCGTTCGGCTCGGGTAGCGGACATTCCCTAGACCAGGAGGAGGTGATCTCTTGTCCCGGGTGCTGCCTAGCCGGGCTGCGTTTCCCTTCGATGTGTCTGCGAGCGCCGCCCCGTAGAAACCCCTACAAGAACCTAAACGTGGACCATGCCGCCTCGCGTGGGCTGCTCTGTCCGGTACCCAAGGACATGCAGCCGTCCCCTGCTCCGATAGCCACCACCATTAGCTTGGAGCCGGGACGTGTGTTGCCCGGGGTGCAGATTTAAAAAAAAAAACTTCTTAAACACCAAATATGGGCATAGAAACTCTGCACCAAAAAGCTCTTACCCTGAAATTAAGTTCCTCTAGAATTTGCACAGATTTTACCGCAGCAATACCCCTGCTTATTTTTCCAGACACAGTTTTTTGGTGCAGAGCAGGCTGCTGAGGGTCCGGATAGAGTTTACTCAAATACACTCCAGGATATGAGTTTCTCCATGAAAAGCTGTGGGACAATGGAACTGGTGATTTTGTTGCATGTGGCCCTCTGCTGGGCCGAGGGCAACGCAACTATTGAGATATGGGCTGGTTGACTATCGGCATCATCCAGACACTGTTAGCATGTAAAGCACCCCTGTTTTTGGGGGCGCCATTCGGTTCGATCCTGTACATTTGCAGATGTAAAGATTCTTATGACTGATGATGATATTATTATTAAGGATGATGATGAAATGAGAAACGTTAAGCTTAGTATTATTCCTGATGCAATGACTTTTGATGTTTTGGTGCTGTTTATGAATGAACAGGAAGTTTTGCTTTAATGTCTAATTATCAGGAGGTGTATGGTACACTGCTGGGCTGTGTGTGTGTGTGTGTGTACAGTGAGAGAGAGGAAGTGTGTGCTATACACTGTTCTTTTGTTGCTGTATGATCTCTATTGGCCTGGTTAAGCACTTCAACTGTATTACTATTTGTTAATAAGAAAACTATTGATGTCATTATTACTTTTGTGAATGAATGGTCAAAGACCTAGATGATGTACAGGTTCTTATTATTTAAAGATGGCATTGAATAAACGATATGAATGCAGTGATGTTCTCCTGATCTTGCTTTTAATTTTTTTTTTGTTTAGCTATGTTAACAGCAAGGCTTTACTGATTGAACTGAAATATCCCAACTATTAGATCTTTTAAACATATACCTTAATGCCTGTAAGTATTTTCACTAGTATTCTGCTTAACACGCTAAAAAAGGGGGAAAATACTTGTTTAGTTGTGCACTGTGGAAGTTGTGCAAGTGAAAATATTTGCACAGCATGAACATGTTAATGACATACATGACATTGTTTTTCAGCATTTAAATGGCTAAAGATTACCTCTTTTTTTCATAGCTGTAAACCATTTTGACAAGAGTGTAACAAGACAGACAAACATAAGAGATAGAAAGAAGAAAAGATTGAAATTACAACCTCCTTCTAGGATAGGCTACTTGACGAGCTGCGCTTCAACATTGTCATCCAGGTAGATTTTCCAAAGAGTTTTACAATTTCTGGTAAGAGAAAAAAGACAATAATAAAATCAGGAACAGTCATCAATGTAATATCTTTTTAGATAACAAAATAAAGTGTATATATTCTGCACCAATCTTCTCACCCTCTTCTAAGTAGCCTAGATTAAAGCCCTTTCTCTCTCTTACAAAATCACCGGCCCTCAATCAAATCCTTATTTCTCCACCCCTTGCACGCTCCTGCCGGCACCAGCCTATCATTCTCCCCTGCAGCTTACTCCATCTCCCCTCCTTGGGTGCGTGACCACAGGTGCGCTTCTCTCTTTCAAAAGGGAAGCGGTCACCTGCAGCTCTGTACAGACAGTAGTTAGGGGTCAGCAGATTGCCATGGAGACACCAGGTGTGACCTCGGGTTGGCTGAAAGCACCAGTGGAGGCTTTGATTGTTGTGGCCCTTCTCATCAATGGTGAGTTGGTGGGATTTGTGTGTGTGTGTGTGTGTGTGTGTGAGAGAGAGAGAGATACAGAGTGTTTGTGGGGTATGTGTGTGTGTGTCTGAGAGTGTGTGGGGGGCTTTGTGTGTGTTTTTTACTTAAATGTTATGTAGCTGCTTCCTGTGTTCCAATAATACATTATCTCCTGCATCCTATAGTCACTCCAATGTTTACAAGTACTAACTTACTAAGTTGTGACCATTAGACTTAAGGGGTTAATCAGTATCTGTGTTGGTGCTATTTTGGTGTACGGGTTTCGTGCAAACTGTCACAGGGTCGACTGGGTTAGTCTGCTACACTGCGGTGGAATCACTGGACTTAGGATGCCTCCTGCAGTGGGATTGTCCCCATGTCAGTCCTAATACCACCTACACCGTGCAGACAAGGACTCAGGGGTAAGTCATCCTGTCTGACTCCTGTGTGTGTGTGTGAGTGTTTGTGAGTGTCTGTGTGACATTCCTGTAACTTGACCAAGTACATTTAATGTAAAATCTTCAGACAAAAGACATTTCATATCCTTTTCCATAGAATTTTCCCTTATGGACTTATAGTTACTATTTATACTGCTTGTATACGGTATATGAAGTACATTTTTATTTAATTGTATGCTTCATAATGTATGTAGTATTCTAGTTTTTTAAAGATAGTTATCTATGCTCAGTATCTGTTCTTGTACTTCAACTTCTTTGCAGTTCTCATCTCTGAGGCTATTTACTTTTTATTTAAACTGCAAATGTTAAACTAGATAAGTAAATGTGCTCTACATACAGGAAGGAAATAAATTGCAGTACAAATACTTATTTTATAATTTGACACAGCACAAAGCATCAAACCAGATATCATTGAACCAGAATGATAGATTTCTAATCTTCTTTTATAACCCAACATTAATGTGATTTCTTTATCCAATTTGCATTTTCGTTTGTTAATTTCGCTACACTTTTTAGCTTCGAAATATTCTTGCGAGTTTTTACTTCTAATTTGAATAACAGGCTGGTTTTTAAAATGTTGTTTCAGGCCTTTGATTTAAATAGATGTTTCTAAACTAATATTCTTTTCTGTTTATGCACATTTTTACACATACTATGAGTGTTCTGTCTCGTTATAGGGACCCCTGGCAGGATGTGCCTTGGTGTGTTTGGGTCTCTTCCAGCAGCTGTGACGTCTCTCAGGCTTTTTCAAACTTTGAGCTTTACAACATGATCCGCCTTGGGGTCCACCTTAGGCCCAGCTCCACTGTCTGGATCGAGCCGCGCAAGTTTGACTACAGCGACTTCAGTCAGTGGCAACGTTCCTAAAAGCTTTGATAGAGAGTACTGAGAACGTACAGATTAGGCTCAGTTAGGGTCAGTAGGTGGATGCCTGCTGGTTTTTGGCTCTCACTTTTAATGAAGACATATAATGAACCACTGACTTTTCAGTGTTTGTTCACACATATTTGGTGCCCCTACCAGCACGCAAAAGCAAACATAAGACAATAATGTCCGTTTCTTTTGGGCTGTTTAGTTCATGTGCTAAAATGGAGCGTTTCAGACAGAGGGTGAAAAAGACTGGACATTAGTAATGAACAAATTGGCAGGGTGAGAGAATATACCATGATAATAAACCATGAAAACTACTTCTAGCAGACACCAAAAATACACATTTGAACCCTAAAATGAGCATAATGTCTCCCCTGTATTAGTACAATAACCTGATGCAATATGTCACTTGTGTACCATTGTTAATGTTGAGCTTTAAGATTATTAACAGTCTCCTCTGCTCAATCCAGCCTTCAGCCGTCCCTCGGTCTCAGTCTCTCTGAAAGAGGAGCAGTTGTTGGTGAAGGTGAAGTTCCCCTGTGCTGCCAGCCGGGGGTGCTCTCTGGACCGGTGCTGTCCCGTCTCAGACCTGATCGACCCCTGGACCACAGTGACTGTGTACAACCAGCTCGATCGCTCACAATACCAGGTCTGACATGTTTTTAGATATGTATATATTTATATAGAAAAAAACCCTCATACCAAAAATCTTGTTTTTTTTAGTTTAGAACAGGAACAGGATAGAGCATTATTTTATCCAAAATGCTAAAAATAAATTGACTGTAGCCAATGGTCCCTTCGTAAATCAATGGTCCCTTCGTAAATCAGTTCAGGGTCAATCAGTGAAGGAGGGAGTTATTTAGATCCTTTGGTTAAAGCACTAAAACAACACACACACACACACACACACACACACACACACACACACACACACACACACACACACACACACACACACACACACACACACACACACACACACACACACACACACACACACTCACACACACACACACACACTCACACTCTGTTACAACTAAAAGTCCTGCATTGAAAAAGTTAATAACATCAAAGTATATAAGTATAACTAGGAAAAATGTAATGCAGAAATATGTGAGTCAAACTATTATGTATTATATCATTAGATTATTGTTACTAAAAGCTGGATTTTACTGCCTCAATTAGTTTTTGCCTGGATTGTTTTTTTTTTCTTAATTTCTTCTTTTTACCAAGCAACAGTAAAATCCAGAACACTCTGCAGAATTATTATAAATGAAATAAAACAATGAAGTTAGAAGACCATTTGGTATTTGGTCTTAAAAGACCAAATACCTCAGATGTATTCAGTCGGTTCTTGACTAAATGTGCTCTGTTACATTCCACCATTGGCTTCAATGAGTTTTCTCTAGCTGTTGAACCTTTGGGTTTATTCTGAAAATGGCCTGTGTTGTTGTAGAGCCGGACAGTGTGGACCCAGGAAGTGGTTTCCTATGTGGAGTTCTCCGGCTTGTCTCCAGGTCAGAACTACTGCGCTGTGGCAAACTTCTCCTTCCCAACCTTCTCCATGGCTGCTTCCCCAAAGTCTGCTCCTCAGTGTGTGAGGACCACTCCCAAATCAGGTGAGAACATTAAGATTTTATGAATAGTTTTTTTTACTTCTAAAAACTCCATGAAAAGGAGATCAACATCTTTCCAAAGCTGTGTTTTCATTGAAGCAGACATGTTTTTTAAGAGCGAGATAGTGAAAATCTTCAGACAATGTTTTGTTTGCAGTAAACCAAAGATAATCATTTTCTTGTCTTATCTTTCCTACATAAACTTAGCTTTTTCTAGTTAGAGGCTGGGTAGTTTTTGGTTAATAATTGAAATGTAAAGATCTTGGAAGGGAAAATCATTATTTGTTGCTCCACATTTTAAGAGGTCATGAGGCTAAAGGTTTTTGAAATATAACACATCATGGTCCTTCCTTTGTTTACCTCTTTGGTGCTTAAAGGTGCTACGAGGAACTTCTGAATATTTCTTAAACAGTCTCATTTTTCCTCTGATGATCATAAATTACATGTAACAGCAAACAAGACCATCAGTGCAAAGAATTCTATTTTTAAATAGTTTTTCTAAATGCCTTTGTCATGGGTACGCTCACCCAGGAACTACTGCTGGCATAGTAAAAACATTACCGCTTTAGTCCAAAGGAGTCGCTCAAATTAACACAAAATGAAAGTTCCTTGGCAAACCTTTAAACCTATATGTGTTTTCTCTTCAGGCCTGCTGCCGGTGCTGTGTCTGGTTATCGGGCTGACTATTCTGCTCTTTGCTCCACTTCTTCTAACTTTGTTTGTGCGAAGACCAAGACGAGCTGCACCAACCCCTGAAAATCAACCCAAGACTCCTGTACCATTTTATTTAGCTACACTTTTTTACAAAACATTTTTTTCTGCATGACATTAAACTGAACCAATATTTCTTTCTTTCGATTAGGCGTCCATTCACATTCACGACCCAGTGTCTTTGGTCCCTGTCGCCCTTGTGCCTGTCGACCATTGTGACATCCACCTGGATCTCCTTGACGACCAAAACTCCACCGACTCCTCCTCCAGTCTGCCCTCCCAAAACGACCTTACTTTAATTTTGGGAAACAGCGGTGATAATCCCAATCTGGACTCGCACACAGCTGCAGTGTATTGGGACAGTGGTGGGACAGGGCTGGAGCTGGAGCCAGGCCTGGACTCTGGGATCAGCATCCCACCAGTGTCTCACTCCTCGGAGGAGACATGTCGGACAAATGGGGACTGATGCTTAAAGACTAAAAGACAGCTGCCTTACCATGAGTGTTGCTATGTAAAAGGTATGTGTCACTCAACAGGGGGGGTTGAAGGGGCAACTGACTGTGCTCTATGCCTCTGCAAGTCCACTTGAAATCTCCGGGTGAAATCTTCTAAAAGCAATGGAGAAGGCAAACAGTTCTGTACCAAGGTCACTCAGGCCAATGACCTGTTTGCGATACTTTGAAACAGTAGGCTACCTCCAAGACCTGATTTGTCCACCAGAGGGCACTAAAATAATTTAAACTGTAAAATGTCACACTCAGAACATATCTTTGTCATTATTGATGTGATAATTGTGGTTATTATCATAAGTGTTTGTTTTTACGAACACAATTAGGCATCCAAATTGAGTTTTGAGGAGCCAGTTGAGGTGGTTCGATTGTGGTCTAATTCGGATGCCTCGTGGCAGGATAGCCATAGCCCACCTGACCTGGGAACAAAATGTCTCAATGTTTCGTGACATTTAGGGCACCCAACAATTGCAGAAAAACTAATTAGTTGCTGAATCGATCACAAACTGATTTCCTGAAGGTCAATAGACTGGTGCAGTGGGGCTCTAACCTTTTGAAAGCAAATGCTCGCTCTGTTGACTTGAATGGAGTCCATTATAAGGTAGATGAATGAAAACTAATTGCGAAAAAAAAGTCATGACCCTAGATTGATTTCCCTATTGTGAGCCACTGGATGACCTCTAACATGTAATTATGTTTTCTGTGATACAAAAGTGTGTTTTAAACATATCAGCACATTCCTTTGGCTCTGACCGCCTTTCAGATATGAGTCACAAGTGCTGCGAGAAGAGACTGGTGAGTGAGATTCACCAATGAAGCGGAGATGGTTTATCCCAGTTGTCCCAGAGGAGCTGTTTTTCTGTGTATGTATCACTGGAGAAATCTAAATCTGGTCGCGGTTCTAGCCCCTCTTATGCGTTTTGTGACGCTTGACTGTCCGGCCCAAAACCATAAGCTTCATAAATAAGAACTGGCCCCCCACATACAGCCAACAGCTCCGTCATGCTGCTCTCTCCCCCACCTCAAAGTGATAGCAGAAGGTTGTTTTTTATTTCATTCATTGCTCTGAAATGTTTCTGACTCACAGCCCTCTTACCCGTCAACGAATAGGAACATCTTGACATTGTGCTTTTCCTGCCTTCTGTTTTTCTGCTGGTGTTGCACTATTTCCGCAACATTAGGAAACACACTGAAGCCTTTTGGGTTTTTTTGGCCGTCCAGCATTGTTTGTTTCCCCTTCTACCACAGAGACCTGTGGGCTCATCCAAAGCGCTGCGTTGCAAGGCTTTTATCAATAAGCACGCTGCTGACACTGCGGAGAGACGGTTAATGTCTTAAGCAAGAAGCTGGCCGTGTGAACGAGCACCTGACAACACAACAGTGGAGCTGCTGTTCCTAGAAGTCCAACATGGTTGGACCTGTTTTACTTTTCAGCAATTTGCTGATGATACACTTACGCTTGTGTGTATTTTTTTGTAAGGGAACTGTAGTGTGTTATACACCGAGCAAAAATAGAGGCAACACTTAAACACTCAAACACTCAAAATGCTCAAAAAATGAAATCAAAGATGTAAGACTTTTAATATGTACATAAAAGGCCTATGTCTCCTAAATTGTTTCAATCTGTGTAAATAAAAACATCACCTATTGTTGAGATAATGCATCCACCTGACAAATGTGGCATACATATATATCAAGATGCTGATTAGACAGTAGGGTTGTTGCACAGACTGTGCCATAGGCTGGTCACAATAAAAGGCCTTTCCCCCCCTGCTCTGTCAGCTGCTCGGCAGTGGTCCCATTTTAGTGAGTGCAGAGCCCGTTCCTCTTTAGGCCCTTTATTATTTTGTGTTGCATTTGCATTGCAATTGTCTTGAGCAAAAATAGATGACAGTAACCCTTCAATAACAGCTGATTAATGTTACACTAAAAGACTTGAATGTTCCTATTTCGGCTCACTGGACTTCTGAATTAACTCCTAATTTAATACATTAAAGCTTTTATTTTAAACGTATTATTTATGCTTTGTTTGCTTTGCGTTAATCACTGGCTGCATACTGTATATGACAATAGAAAAAGCAGAGCTCACACATCCGATTACACTGTACCTTTAAGAAAATGTATATCTTGTGCTTGGATCACATGGCCTGACTTGGCCTTGCTGTTTCTAGAAGGAAATGCTTAGTCACTGGCTCTGTGACTCACCAGCCCTTTGGAGGTTCAACTTGTTTCTACCCCCAGCGTCGACAGGATGACCGACCGCAGATGGTCAGCAATGCTCAATTAACAAACCTGTTGTGCATCATAAACGCTGCATAGCTGCACTTCTTTGGGCTAAAATGATGAAAAATACACACTGCTTTAAAAATACACTTGAGTAAATAAAATCCAAAAATGACCAAAGACCTGAGCGTCCACTTGTATCAACAGTCTTTTATTTGGCCATACATTTCCATTCATTCAGTTAATAATTAATATACATTATATATATATACATGAGCAAACAAAGATATGTTTGTCTTTGTTTAACCATCTTTCAGTAAAGGTTGGCAGTGCACTCTTGGCCTTTTTAACAGTGTCATTGGGTTTCTTTCTTTCTTTCTTCCTTTCAACCTCTTACCCACACGCGCGTACGTTTCACCCACACACGCGTAGGTTGCACGCACACACGTATGTTGCACGCACATACACACACACACACATACATGCGCCGTGTCAGTTGGGTCAGAGTCGTTCTATTCAGCTGCAGAATCTTTATCCAGTTCAGTCTCTGCTCATCTGCGCCAATACTGAAAAAAACAAAACAGGAACATAGTAACTTCAGTGTTGCATTTTTCAGCCTGCTTATTCCAAATTGTATGTCATTAATATTACGGCTGAATGATTTTCAAAGCACTGTTTTTATCAGTTTACTGCATTTATACGATTAACTCCCGGAGACAACATCTGCTTTAGACTAAATCTGATAAACAAAATCGTCTCAATTTTTTTTTGATCACATGTTTTTACTTATCCCAACCCATTGACTTGGTATGTTAAATGGGCAATGTTCAGTAAGTGTAAACAATTCATAGTAATAGTAATGTCTAGGAACCTCTTGATTTGTGTGTTGTGTTGAAGTACCTGAGCAAACTTGTGTATCTGCTCGACCACAGCAGCGAACAGAGCGCCCACACTCTCGTCTATCAGACTCTGCATGTAGTGGACCGCCTCCTCGTCTGACAGGTCCAATCGGAACTTGTCCTGTACCTGGAAAGAAAAAACAGTATCACTCATAGTGACATTTTAATATTATTGCAGGTACCCCAGTATCATTTCTTGGCTCAATCTATTTAGTATGACAACTAAACACAACTGTAAATATATGTATTTTTTTTTTAACAAACGTACCTTCTTAACGGTCTTATCAGGCTCCAGGGCGATGTCGGGAATATTGGCGTCCACCATGAGAGAGAACAGATTCAGGATCAGGTTGGAGTATCTGAAAAAAAAAAAAAAAAGGAATTGGAACATTTGAACTCACTGGTGAAATATGTGTGATGTGGTGGTGTATGTAGTTTTTATTTTATTTTGTTGCATCTTCCTTACAAAGATGAAATAAGATCATTCTGAATTTTTTCTTTTTATGTTTCAGAATGGCAGTTTGAAATGTTTTTCTTTCATCCTTCGGCTAAGTTCACGTCAGTAAATGCCTTTTATTTTGTTGTTCAAGTTTCTGCCACTTTAAAAAGTTTGGCCAATAAAGTTTAGGGGCAGTTTCACAGACATGGATTAAGCCTAGTCCTGGACTAAATTGTAGTTTCAATGGACAATCTCCATTCAAAATTCCCTTTAGTCCAGGACTTGGTTTAATCCATGTCTGTGAAACTGGCCCTTAAAGTTGTAAGAAAAGAAAAGAAAAGAAATGGTAAATCCTTGTGTATGTGTGCTTCCTTTCCCCTTACCTCCTGAGGTGCAGGAAGGCAGTGTAGCATTGCTTCCTGAACTCCTGGTACTGTTCACTCTGCATGCCTCCCATCCCCTCCACCATCTCTTTGCTCAGCTTCATGGGCGGAGGCAGCGGCTTGGGGTCCCGGCCCAGAATGTAGCCAAAGTCAATGTGGAAGAGCTTCCCTGTATGGAGAGATATAATATTGTAAAAAAAAAATGGTTCCATAAACTAGTATGATATTTACTCACCATCTAAAAGTAATGTGTTTGCCTCACCGGTCTTTGTCAGAAGCAGATTGTCCAAGTGTCTGTCTCCCACTCCCAGGATGTATGTGATGACACAGTAACCAGCTGCAGGGAAACGTTGAGACATTGATTAGACAGTTAGGGCCTGATCTACAGTACTAAACGTTTGTGTGTGTTTAAAAATGTGTGCAAACTTGGTTTCACCCACAAAAAAAACATGCAAGCAGATCTATAAATGGTTTGATTTGTGTAATATAACACTGCTCTGTCCATTTAGTACATGCCCTAATGAATATGCAATATCGGGCATTTCTTCCAGTGTATGCAAAAAAGTTTAAATTCTCTCACCACAGCTCTTGACGTAGGTGTCCATCACCTCGGAGCTGATGCCATACGGCCCTTTTTCACTGGGCGCATGTTTCCTGAAGAAGCTCTGTTGATATAGTGAACAATGTGATTAAAATGACTGGCTACGTTGTTTACATGTAACAGTGGTCCTGTTTGTTTTCATACAACTCCATTCACCTGGATGTTGCCTTCGGTAGCCAGGACCTCGGCAACGGGAACAGACTGAACAAACTGCATGAAACCTGGAACGAGAATATAATTATTTTGGGGCATTAAGTAGTGGAAAATGTTGAAATTACTTTTCTAATGTGTTTATGACATTGTTCTTTCAACAGCTAATTGGGCTGCTTTTTTTATGTTTTTTTTTTTATTTCAATGGGAATAGCAAATAAAGCTTGCATTACTATATTAATTAATTTAGTTTTAATCTGATCCTTTTTTTCCTACAAGACAAAGCGATTAGTCGCACGACTTCTTACCGTGCTTGGTGCTGGTGGCTAAAACTTTGTAAGGTGTCAGCTTCAGGTCCAAATTCTCTTTCCTCAACAGCTATACACACACAAAAAAACAAGACACAAATGTTTATGACATTGAAAAAAAAAAGAACTAAAATAAGTAACATATGTAAAAATAATAAAACAGTAGTGTATCTGCATGATCGACAACATTATCACGAGATATTCAAAGAGAAGATTTTCTTACTTTGTCCATGAGAGAGATGATCTGGAGGATGAGCTGATCCTGTCTCAGGTCGTCTCCATGTTTGAAGATAACTGGATACATGGCTCCGTCCTCCGCCTTGAAGATCAGCTTGGCGGGCATCAGAGCGCTCTGACACACACGGGAAAAAGGTGAAAAATACTTGTAACAATGTGTCACACAGATACTGGTTTTAGTTGAAACGAAGCCCTACAAAGTGATAACATGATTTACTATGATGTAACATATTTTCCTGCACCTTGAATAGTGTTGCTGTCTCGGGGACGATGCCTCTGATCCTGATACTAGGCTCCAGGGGGAGAGGAATGGGCTCGATCTCAGACAGGTTCACCTTCTCATTGTCGGCCAGCAGAGCCTGCAGACGCTCCGTCTACACACACACACACAGGGAGGGACTGCTGTTAACACAACTCTAAAGCACCAGTGTATTCACATACATATGGTAAGGCAAGGCAAGTTTATTTTTATAGCACAATTTAGACACAAGGATATTCAAAGTGCTTTACCGGGGCATACAAATTAAGACATAGGAAAATTTTTATATTGCATTAAAGAGATAATTAAACGGCGTGAAAACAGGCAGACAAATTGTTCCAAATCTAAATAAATTGCATTTAAAAGAAGATAAAAACAAGTTGGGAGAAGAAATGTGTATGTGTTGTGTTGTAACCTTCTTCTTGCGATTGCCGCTCTCCCTTTGCACGGCCTTCATCAGCTGCACCAGTCTGTCTACGAAGGTCTGCTGGGCGGCCAGCAGCGAGCGCATCACCCTCACACACTTATCACCCTGGGAGGGAACAAAGACGAGGGTGTGTCAGAAGATGAGGGACAAGGCAATGTATACCGAGTATGTGGTAGTTCAGTTTGCTGCAGAAACCTATACAGACATGTATCGGAGAGAAAAAAAAAAGATTAAAGGAATTGTTTAACATTTTTAGGCATTCATTTTTTTTTACTTTCTTGCAGAGAGGGTGAGTTCTCAATTATTTAGCTTAGCTTAGCATAAAGACAATACAATGGGAAATAAAAACAACCCCTGACCTTGAGTAAAGCCTGGCTGAACCTCCTCATGACGTTGAGGTACATCTCGTGGGTCTTTGGATCCCTCTGCTGCGTGTCCTGATCCTCACACTCCACTATCACATACCTTCACAAGACATTTATTCACAGATGTGTAAAATAGAGAATTAGCATAGGCATTGACCATAATGGTAAAACTAAGCTGTTTCTAAATGTACTCACCAATACAAGTAGTTGGCGAGTGTAGAGTTCTTGCAGGCACGGGAGATGAGAAATGTGCACAGGTCTTGCTACAAGGCAGACACAAATAATACGTCAATTTCGTACTGAAACAAATACTATGTTTATCTACTGGCCCTTTGGGATTCATTTTGATAAACTGTAATCACCTATGGGGAAAGCTTGTCTTACCTCTTGATTCTCACTGTCGGCTCCCTCTTTGCCTTTCTGTGGAGCAGGGGAAGACCCAGATGTGCTGGACAAGATCTGGGAACTAAATAATGAAAAGTTAGAGAACATTGCAATTAAAAAGGTAAGCAAATTTTACTTAAACTTATTAGATGGTGTGTTCACTGTTCAGTAATAGAAAGTTTAGATCTGTGAGGTTAAGTCAGTGATTTGCCTCGGGATTCTGGCCAGAGCTGTTCATAGTAACGCCAATATAATCATAAAAACCATAAGAGATCATTACGGCTTCTGAAAGAAAAATAAATCAAATCTCGCAACAGCAGCAAATGCTCTTCCAAACCAAGTGAGGAGAAGTCCCGATGTATATTTAGATCCAGGGGGAAGTGAAAAAAACAAAACAAGAAACACTCATCGACTGACCGCAAGAGGACCTCACACATGTGCTCCTGCGTTACCATAGCTGCCGGTAGCGTTGACTTATTTACAACCCACACACGCAGCCCGGAGTAGCTGCTGTAACTTCTGCTCCAAGTTACTGACCTGTCCAGTGCAGAGTCATCTGAAAGCCCCTGGCCGTCTCTCTTGCTGCCTGGCTCCAAGCCGCCCTGAATGTCATTGAAGTTCTCGTACTTTAACGCCTGGACCAGCTGGAGGAGATACATCAGCAGGTCCTAGGGAAAAATAATTAATGGAATAATTATGGTGATGGCACAATGAGAGTTTCTGTTAAGTGTTTAATGTTGTTGATGTTGATTAAGGCCAGAGTTAAAAATCTATATTTCATTTTTGACAACATATTAATGTCCAAAGATTTTAACAGAACAGATTTTGGATTCAGCATTTTTTTTCCATGTTACAAATTAAAAAATATGTATCCGAACATTATCCGAATAATGTTCGGATCTTAAAAATGCATTGTCGTCTTGTTTTTTTCATCAAGAACAAAGTGTATCATAAATCCGACAATTAACTATACATGAACAAATCCTTTTCCAACAACCTTCAGAAAAGTGCTTAGAATGATTATGGAACGTTGAGTTGATTGTAGGTGCTTTAAAAGTTGAGATTTTTGGATGTGAGTATTGAAAAAAACAATGTTTTTACCTGCTGTGTTGTATTAAATAATAATAATTTCCTGTGACAGTGTAATTAATACATTGAAAAAGTACTTTCTTCATTATCTCATTTCTACAAATGTAATACACACAGACAGAATCATCATAATACAGTCCGCCTTACCTCATCGTCTGCCTGCTGCAGCCGGGCCACAGCGTAGCGTCTGACCGTGGGGTTGGTGAACCAGGAGGACAGTAGCTCCAGAGAATCCTCCACGTCCATGGGCCTCCACTTGCCCAGCAATTCCAGGGCCTGTTTGGCCTCCTGGGGAAGGTCCCAGTTCACACACTTCAGGAACTTAGTCAGCGCCTGGTGGGGAAGAGAAGGGAGCATTGGACATGTGCAAGGTAGTAAACACATTTGATTTTAATTTTATTATTTTTACTTTATTTATGCTCATTTACAGGATAGACCAGCTTCCAAGTAAACATACAGTTGTGTTCAAAATAATAGCAGTGTGTTTAAAAAAGTGAGGAAAGATCACTGGCTCCCGGTCAAAACCCGCATTGATTTCAAGATTCTGCTCCTCACATTTAAGGCCCTCCACAACCTCGCCCCTCCATACATCTGTGAACTTCTGCACACCAACACACCCACCCGCACTCTCCGGTCCTCCTCTTCCATTCAACTAACTGTACCACCCGCCCACCTGGTCACCATGGGGTCCAGGGCATTCAGCCGATCTGCCCCCCACCTCTGGAACACCCTCCCATCTGACATCCGTAACTCTGACACTCTCTCCACTTTTAAGTCCCGTCTAAAAACACATCTTTTTAAACTGACATATTCAATCTAGTTCATTGTCTCCCACCCATTTCACCCCACTTGTGTAAATTGTTTCAATGTATCTTGTTCTTGTGTTTTTTATGATTTTTGATTTTGTTTTTTAACACTGCCCTGTAAGGTGACCTTGAGTGCTATGAAAGGCGCCCTCAAATAAAATGAATTATTATTATTATTATTATTATTAAAATCCTTATCATAGCTTTAATTCAGTGCTTGGGGGTCGTCTGACAAACTGTCTGCGGCCCCTATTCAAGCCACAGTGCACTTTGAAGACAGTGAAGCATGGTGGCCCAAGCATCATGTTATGGGGATGTTTCTCATACTATGGTGTCGGGTCTATTCATCGCATACCATGGATCATAGATCAGTTTGGATACATTAGAATACTTGAAGAGGTCATGTTGCCTTATGCTGAAGAGGAAATGCCCTTGAAATGGGTGTTCCAACAAGTCAACGACCCCAAACACACCAGTAAGCGAACAAGATCTTGGTTTCAGACCGACAAGATTAACGTTATGGAGTGGCCAGCCGAATCCCTGGACCTTAATCCAACAGAAAACCTATGTGGTGACATCAAAAATGCTGTTTTTGAGGCAAAACCAAGAAATGCAGAGGAATTGTGGAATGTAGTCCAATCGTCCTGGGCTGAAACACCTGTTCACAGGTGCCATAAGTTGGTCGGCTCCATGCAACACAGATGTGAAGCAGTTCTCAGAAACAGAGGTTATATAACTTAATATTAGTTCAGAGATTCATAGGAAAGCTAAATCTTCATGCATTTTTCAGTTGATACAGTAAATGTTTGAGTTGTAAAGAAAAATGCAGACACTGCTATTTTTTGAAAAGTCTAATATTCCTTTTTCTTCACTTTCTGTAAAGATGAAGAAACATTTGACAAACGTTTCTTCATATTTAGATTTGTAATAGAATGTGCAATGTCCCCAGTGCATTTGCGTGTTTGGAAATAAAAGCTATTATTAGGATTTTGATCTTTACTAATTTTTTTAAACACACTGTTATTATTTTGAACACAACTGTATACTGAAATTAAATGGCAAAATAATTACAATATGCAAGATAAACTAGGTAAGTTAAAAAGTGCAGGGTTAGGGTTCTGAGTACATTTTGCTAAACCGGATATACATAGGATTGTAATCTGTAATGATGATTGTCTGGGGATTGTAATAGAAACCTGAGCATAGTATAACAAACACACTCACCTTCTCCTGTGTGGTGAGGTAGTATCTGAACTTCCACACCAGGTCCTGCTCTTCTGAGCTCAGCTGTTTAGTTGGAGGGTAGCTCACAATGATCTGTTGGTGAAAAAGGAGATCGACAAATGCCAGAGCTGTTAGCAGTAATCAAATAATCCCAAGTGGGACTGCCAAAGTACTTCATTGTTTCATAATGCCTGCATTCTAGTTCTACATCAACAGTAGCTCTTTGAGGTCCCCGGCTAGTAATTTACATTAAGCTGGTCACGTGTGGCCGCGTTGGGCTTCAGGTCGTGGTCCGAGGGCCCACTGCGGAGGCTACGAGCCAGTTTGTGATGCTTGCTCTCAACCAGGTTCTCCTGTAGAGAGACAATGAATCGGGAAAATACTGTAAACTTGTACGAAAACGTCAGTTCCAACAATGCATTTGTGTTTTTTTTAGTGTGTGTGTGTGTGTGTGTGTCCTCACCATCCCCATCTGTGGGTCAGGGACTTTGACGATGTCGCAGCTGGTAAGGACAGGTGAAGCGTCATCTCCATCCTGAGCACAGACAAAGCGCGTTATGATACCAAGAGAAGCCGGCTTTATGGATAACACATGCTAAAAGGAAAATAGTCGTTGTGCTTATAGATATGGAGTCACCTTTTCATAATAGACAATGCTGTATTCCTTGTCATTGGTTTTGACCCGGGGAAACTCCACCATGAGGTACATGAAGTTCGAGCTGCGTTTTTCACTCTGCAGACAAATACACCAAGAAAGCTTTTGAATTGAATTCCAACAACAACAAAGTGTTGATAGAAGACTTTAAAAGATTAAAAAATGCATTTACAAAACAAATATGCTGAAGCTGATCAGAATGTCATTCATATCAAATGAATGGCAGGATAAAAATGTTGGCATGATGGATGGTGGTGGTGAATGAAAAGTTAGAATTGATGCTCTTGGGATGATACAAATCTTCATTGTTTGATTTCAGTCTGGAACAAAGTGACTTTTGCCACGACTACAGGAACAAAAAAAAAGGCTGTTTTGAAACACGGTCCAGCTTGACTCAACTCACCTCGTTGATCATCTCTATCTCTCTGAAGGTCAGACGGTCCAGCCAGTCCACCTTGACCATGTGGCCCTGTCGATGGGCTTTTGTCAGCTGGACACACAGAGAAGGTTGGGAGACAATTTATTTAGAAGAAAATACAGATATATTACAGAGGTTGATGTTATGTTTCAGCAGAACTGCATGGTGGCTGATGTGCAAACAGCTCCACCAATCATGCACAAACCCAGTGCCTGCAGCCAATCCAGTCGTCAGTCAGTGTGGGTGAAGGGAATGTAAGCAACACACATTTGGCCAAGAAACAGGAAGCCCACAACTCAGCTGGTTAGAATAAGTAGTCACTCTTTAAAAAAACAACATGTGAACTGGTAGCAGCCTGGAAAAAACTTGAGTTATGAACAATTCCACTGCACTCAAACTGAATGCAAGAATTAAACAGTGGGGTTTTAGGTGTTAAAAGATTAAGAAATACCAAACCAATCCGATAATCAGATAATGGTAAAATGCAATGGACTGCCTCCCCTAAATATTCTAGAAAGCTGCAGAAAATTGACCAACTTCATTTTGTGTGTCCACATAAATTAGAAAAGCATGCGCGAACACACTAATGTATGGCAACAGCAGAACAATTGTGTGTGTGACGCTTTGAAGAATGTGGCCATACACCTTTACAGACAAGTGTTCACACCGCAAAACCTGGGTCAAAGTGTATTTGAAAATGCATCAAATGGGTTTTTACAACTTATGGGTTTCCCACATAGAACAATGCAAAGTGTGCAGGGATTCAACATAGGAAGGAACGATGTGCTTCCCTGACAATGTATGATTTTTCATATGTGGAAAAAACCAAGGTACTTACATTTATTTGCAAATACGTTCGGCCCAAGGCCATCTTCACACACAAAGACTCACACACGCATACACACTCTGCATTGCCCACTCTACTCCTCCACTTGTACTCACATCACCGAGTACCTCCAGGTCAGGGCCCTGGAACAGATGATAATTAAGATACGTGTCTTTCTCTCCTCCACACACAATGTTTCTTTCCCCACATCCTTTCTATCAGCCACTCAGTCCTTTCCTGTCCTTCTCCTCTATACACCAATCCAATTATCTCTCTCCTGTCTACACACATATATGCCACATACGTCAGGGGCTGGGGGCATCAAGACCAACTTAAACCTAGTGTTCGCCATGTTTAAAAACATAAAGCAACATAATCGCATTCAGAAAAAATATGCTGGTGTTTGTATGTCTATGTCGGCTCACAAAGTAAAGCCATAAGCAACACTAGGGAAAATACGATGTATTTGTTGTTGTTGTTGTTGTTGTTATTTAAGTTAGTCCTAGCATTAGCTCGGAGAGAGCAGATGTATACAGATGTTTACAGTTACGTCAGGACTTTGCCCTCTAGCCCGTGGAATAGCAAACTGGTTATTAACAGGATCGCAAGTTAAACCGGCGCTAGCACCAGTCCAGAACTAAAACCTGGTTTACGTCGGCCCTGGTGGAGTAGTGCAGTGCTGTACCTTGGCCAGTCTGCCCATCTGGTCCTCTGTCAGGCTGCTGCTGGTGCGTCCCGGTGTGGTGGTGGGTTCCCCTCCGTCCCCCTCCACACCCGGCCAAACCTTCAGGTCATGCATCCCTTGTCGGAACATACTAGAGGAAGACAGAAGAAGGTGTTTGATTTTGCACTTCTACATAAAAATCTCATTAAATGCAGCTGTGAGGAGTCAAAGCTGATTCTTTAACCTGGCAACAGAAACACAGATCTTTCTAACATTATTTTATTCTATTATTAAGTAATGGTGCGAGGTGGGACTCACCCATATTTGCCAAACAGAGTGACAGTGGTTCCACCAACAGGGACAGCTTTGCCGGGCCCATAGATGTCCCACACTGTGAGGGCGACCTGGGCACTTTGAGGGAGGTCCGGGTACTTGACCGGCAGCCGGAGCCACTCGTTCCAGCTGCACAGGACAGCGGGAGAGGAGAGAGCAATGTATAGTAGAGGAAGTCTTTTTTTGGGAAGCGGTTTTTACCTAATTATAAACAGTGCAGGGAATATTTTTGGGGATTTCTTTTGCCTAAAATGTATAGAGACAGGATAGACACTGACCCAGGGCAACACTACAGCAAAGAGCTGAAGACTTAATCTATTATCGTCTGTTTTACTAATTTAATATTTAGACCTAACTGAAAAAATGCCATACTGAAAAAAGCTTCATTTTAACAGTTCATTATCAGTGTCATACATCAGTTGTAATATATGCAGAAACAAACAGAAAGAGAGCCCGGTTCTTACTTCCAGCGTGTGCTGAAGGCTTTGTACGAGGTGCGGACGGGCAGAGCGAGAGGTTTTCCTTCAGCGAACACCTGACAGGTGACGTAGAGGTCGGAGCAGTTCTCCTGGTACAGGCCGGAGAACCGCAGCATGGGGTCCTCCAGCAGAGCTTTGTAACTCTTCTGCTCTCGCTTCCCTTCTAAACTGCCTCTGGAAGAGATGAGACAAGATAAGGAGGTGAGGACGATGCTGTTTGCTGATGTTATAATATGTAGGTTTGTGTTTGTTTTTTTCTTAAAATCCAGTCTACAAAAGGGAATTTAAATCCCCATTTAAAGCCTAAATGTCATCACTTTGCAAAAAGTCCTCACTTTACAAAAATGTCCTTACTCTACAAAAATGGTCCTGACGATGACTGATAAACAAGTTCACACACAGCAAACATAACGAGCAGCATCCTGTCAAGTCACAAGATCTAGATTAGTTACATCGCTTGAACAAAAAGCGACTCATTCAACGCACAAACTTACATCTTAAGTTGAACGTTGATGTCCATGTCACAGCTGTAAACATAGTTGAATTTATCAGTGTCCATCTTGCGACGGGAAGACACTAATTTCAGAACATAAACCTAACGACTTCAACATGAAATCCCGGACGGTTATTTGAGACTTTGCGACAAGGCCTCGGCTCAGCACAACACAACACAACAACCCTCTTTTTAAAGCCCCCCGCTTAAACCACTACTCGCACGAATAGCTACGTTATCGGCCCGTATTTAGTTGTAGAAATATAGCTTTGAATGGCCTGTATTCACGGTAATAACATAATTTAAACGGCTGTCTCGCCGGTCATGATTTGATATTTTTTGATGGCTACACAACAACACAGCATAAACAGAAATCTACTGCCAGGCTAAAGGAGTCGATTGTCGATGCAGTGCGATTGGGTAATGTAAGAAGGCAATCATTGTATCGTGTATTGATTATTATAGCCTGACGAGATCAAGGAGGAAGTAGAGAAGAGGCGGAGTTAACGTAACGGCATGCTTATTAAAGGGACAGTACACCTAAAGGAATCATGTTGATAAAGCTTTATTTTGTCTATTAGAATTAATATTTTGTATTGAAATTATATAGTATAATGCGGTGTTTTGTCCTAGTAGGAATAATAAATGTTTGGTAAGTGAGCTTTAAAATGCAATAATGTACATAATATATTATCTATCTATCTATCTATCTATCTATCTATCTATCTATCTATCTATCTATCTATCTATCTATCTATCTATCTATCTATCTATCTATCTATCTAACTATCTAACTATAGGTCCAAATTGTATACAATTTACCCTGGTGTGTATTTATTTGTAGTTTATTAGTAGTGCCACTAAAATCAAATCACATTTAGATATTTGTATGGCACAAGAGAGATAGCCTGGCTCCGCCCGCCCGCCTACTTCCGGCCAAATTTTATTTTCCCTTCAGTAGTCAGTCTGGGTGTACAGCCCATTTCCCAGTTTTGCTGGAGATTCGACAGCCGGTCCAATCAGCGAACAGAGCGAGTGGCTGAGAACGATGACGTCGAAGTCGCGCTCCAGTTTCAGTTGCCAGAAGCCGGCTCATGACACACGTGACGACCAAACGTTATGCGATTGGTTGGCTAATCCAGAGTGGCACTGGGCAGATCCAATAGTTTTAAACTTTAACAGACACCCGCCTCCATGAGTGAACGTTTGCCAATTAAAGCACTGCCAGACCTTCTGTACAAATGAAATGAAGTACGATGGTCTGGTAGCACCAGGCTACAAGAGAGATACAGTAGCCTAACCTATTCTCCGCTATGAAAGAAAATACTTGATGCATATGATCATGTACATCTTAGGTAATGTGAAAATACATTCTAGGCATAGGCTACTATTCACAATTGCACTGAGCTAATTTTTTTTCTGAAATTGAAAGTTATACAATTTTAAATTAATTATATCAAAATAAGACATTTTTACAGCATGAATTTGCCATGGAACAGTTTGTCTATATGAAAGATATGTATTTACAATTACGAAATCCCAACAATAACAGTCCTATTCCTCCTCTCACACCAAACACGATGACAGCACCATGCTCTTCCAGACAGGACGTTATCCCCTGTATTAAAACGCACTCGTCACCAATTAAGTTCATAAGCATGAAGGGCAACAGGCGTGTGACAGGAAATTCTTCATCTTTTGTTTTCGGTAAATCCCTCCCTTTTCGTCATCAATGACGACAACTGGTTGTCAAAGTCGGGGTGGGGACTCCTTGTTGACCCACAAGCTCTGAAGAGGTCAACACATACCTAGCTTTAACTTAACGAAGCAAATGTGCCTTTAAAACACCATAAGTAACAGAATCAGAATCTAAATAAGAATCAGTTTAAGAGGAAATTGACCTCTGAAATATTATAATTACCTATGTTATATTAATGATAATAATATATTTGATTTATAGAGCGCTTTTCTCGCACTCAAAGCGTTATACATTGTATTATGTCAATGGCAACAGTACTTGAATTGCAACAAGTGTTTGTACAGAAACAAAGTACAGAGATGGGACTGTGAGTCATATGAAGAATGAAGAAGCACCCCAGACGGGTGATAGACCTATCAACACTACTGTGGGGTAACCGAACAGAAAGACACGTCAAACACCCCAGGTTATGGGACCCTGGGGCCCTGAGAGGATTTTTCCAATGATCTCGCACCTCAAAGCTTCAGAAACAACTGGAAGAAAATGAGCTAATGTTCTGGTTGGCCTAAGGAGCCGCATTGTCAGGTCAGATTTTATATTTTTGACATTTTGTTTTTGTTCTTTTGGATAATTTGTGAGAGAAGATGACACACAGTTTCCACTGCAAGGCACACAACGTAATTGGATTTTTGGGGCTGATTCATCTTCCTGAAATCAAGGATATCCAAGCCAAATTATGTAAACAAGCGCATGGGTTCTTAGTTCACATCTCTTGTATTAAAATAGTTATACATTAATACTGGAAAAGGGTAAATAAATTACAAAAAAAATGTTGATTTATTGTTGAAAGTTGAACTTGAAGATTAATGTCTTGACCTTGAAAATAGGTTTGACAATAAGCACTGTTAAAAACAATAAAACAGCATTGATTAGAAAGATACAAACAGTAAACATCAAGAGTTTTGGGTCAAATGTATTCATAGGAGCAGTTCAACATTTTGTCAAAATGATTTTTACTCTCATTTTTTGTCTGGTAAATTAGAGCGGGAACCAGCAGACGCTTAGCTTAGTTTAGCACGAAGACTGGAAACAGGGTGGCAAGCTAATGTCAGATTATCTCATATTTCCATTGATCCCTGCTATGAAGACGTTAATATAGTAAGTATATTATTTAATGTATAATTATAGGTTAAAGTCATCATATGTTGGGGTTTGACGTCATCAACAGCAATGCATATACATTTATGTTTATAGACCATTGTCTGTGTGTGTGTGTGTGTGTGTGTGTGTTCAGCTGAAAGGAAAAACCAGCGCTGCTCGTCATATATTCTCCTTGTATCTGAACTGGAAGGAGAGATGATCGTCATTCTTCCACAAGATATTCCTACTAATCTCCCATAGGTGTTGGACTGGATTGAGATCTGGTGACGTATGGAATGTTTTTTCCACTCATTTTTCAAGGTTTCCCCCTGTGATTAAGTCATCAAAATGACACACTGATTGGAGCAATCAAAAGTTGAAACCATCCCGCTTGGATCAGCTGAAGTGCTTTTAAAGGTGGAGTCGTCGATTCTGGAGAATGGTTGTTTATTGTCAAAATACTTTTTGTCAAAATCAGTGAATATCTCCTCACGATCTGCTACCTTTCGATACTGTGTGTGCAAAAAAGAAAACGTGTTTATACCCAGCCTAGGCTCGGTAAACTGGTAAACAAAGGGTATATTAACAAAGGGGTCCCACCGTTGCTAGCAACATGCCCGTTTACAGAGCCTAGACTTTGTATTCACACTTGATTTTTTTCAGTGCACACACAGTACGGACAGGCAGCATATCGTGAGGAGATATTCACTGATTTTGACTAAAAGCTATTTTGACAATAAGCATTCTGCAGCATAGCTGACTCCTTTAACTCTATATTTCCAGTAAACAAATGTGATTTCTCAATTTTCAGTTTTGTCAAAGATCATGTATTCGACATGTTGCGTAAGTCACATGCATCTTCGGTTTCTGGACAGCGGCCTGGCCGGCAAAAACCCATACGAGAGTTTTGAATGGTGATGCTGCATGTTTAATAATTCCAACCCACCCCACTTTCTCTCTCTCTCTCTCCCTCTTCCTCTCTCTCTCCCCCCCATCTCTTAGTCACTGCATGGATGTGTCATTGTTTCTATCACTTCGGAGGTCCATGCCCGCTGAAGCGCAGTGAGGTGATCTCCAGAGTGCCAAACAGGCGCCAAGATACAATACAAGACCCCACAACCACCACACAAACCACCACCCACCCACCAACCCTCCCCATTTCCCCGATGGATGGCACCGCTCACACCTTCCCCAGCCAGCCAGGGCCTGTGTGGGCCACATGACGGAGGTGCTGACCCCACCTCCACGCCGCGCTCGTAAAGCCTCACAATATATAAATAAGGCAGCAAAGGGACAAGAGGAACCAGAAGCTGACCTGACCAGACCAGACCAGACCATATGAAAATGAAGATGGAGTTTGCCAGAGTTAACTTGGTACTAGCTGCTGCAGGGTTCCTTCTGTGGACCAGTGGGTGCTCTGCTGCACCCACAGAATGCCACTTCAACTCCAGAGGTAAGATTCCTGGGCCCATAGACCTAACATTGCCTCAATGAATAATGTATATATATCTCTCCATTCTTCTCTCTAACTTGATGCTTGACTGCTATGTGTTCCAGCCCTGTGTGTGTTCGAGGGGATCCAGTACTCGCTGGGTGAGACCTGGATGGATGACGCCTGCATGCAGTGCACCTGTCTGCACCCCGTCGGAGTGGGTTGCTGTGAGACGTGAGTACACAAACAACCAGCGGGGTTTGGTGTCCAGATGCTCGCTGTTACTGTACTGTAGACAGATTTAGAGACACTGGACAGTAAAACAGTCAAAGTTACTTCTAAATGTGTGTGTCATCATGGGGACAAATTATTCAGTTTCTTTACTTGAGTAAAATGAAAGAAATGCTTTGTTTAAAGTCCCGCTTCCAAAGTTTACCCTAGTTTCAGCAGCATGTAAATGTAAATGGTAAGTGGTAAATGTAAATGTAGTCATGATGCGGATGTAGAATAGAGCATTTTCTGAGTTTTTATATATTACATGTGTGTTATATTACTGTTTCAAAATTATAACTAATGTAAAAACCATTTTAATGGTTGAGCTCACAGGTCTACTATTTAACTATTAAATAAAGGCAGTTGAATGAAAACTATAGTGAATAGCCTAAAGTGGAAGTAATCAATCAAGGATTTAAGTAGTCAAAGCTGTACTTAACACGGAGGCATTAAAGTAAGAGTAAATGTACTGATGTACTTTCCAGCACTTGCATTATCAAATTATTAAAGAACATTTTGCATGCTTTTATTTATGCCCTTTCCTTGGAAATATTGACAACGTTTTGGAAGATTGAAACCATAGCCTACAACCTGTTGAATTTGCTACAGGTGAAACCAGATAAGAAACTGATTTCAAACAGTGTTAGGAGTTAGCTGCCCCTATTTCAAATATTAAGGCAGTTGTTTGGCCATATTTGCTTGGAAAACTGTAAAAAAAAAAAAAAGGTAAAGCCATTCAGTCTGTTATCCTTTATCTCAATAATAACCGTCCAGGGTGCATCGTCCGGTGGACTTCCCAGCGTACTGTGAGGTGCGTGTGGAGGCGGTGACCTGTAAAGTGTCCCTGGTCCAGGCAGCCGACCCGCGCCTGCCCTGTTCCCCCGGTAACGACATACAGGACCCCAGCCACGGATCGCTGCAGCTGCAACAACAGCTGGAGGGGTAGGACACCGCTACGACCGGCAACTTTGGGTTCCATCCGCATTGCCCGTAAAGCCAATACTCACTATAGTTACATATCAGTATACCGTATTTTATACACATTCTGTACTTATATGAAACTTTTAACAGCATCTGTGATTTTTGGGGATATTCTTATCAATGAAGGAAATCTGAGTGAACGATTGTCTGTGAAAATATATTTAAAGTTAAACTGCAGTATTTATCCGGCAGAATATTTTGACACTGAGCACCGACTGATGTACCACGATAACAAATTTAGGAACAAATAAGGAAATCTTGACAAAAAAAACATTACCTTTGTATGTAGTTCAGAAGCTACATACTGAAAGAAGTTTATTGTGATGCATACATGTTGTTTGGTGAGTTTTTAAAGCTATAGATTCTACACATCTGGACATGTGGAGGCTTCTCTCTTAAACATTTTGGTGACATTTTTATATCAATACAAATGCCATTTTTTAATTAATCCAATAATGACTTATTGTAAATATAACCAAATATATATGGACAGTAATATATATATAACGATTCCTGTTGAATTGGATCTGTTCTCTGCTGTAACTCATTTACCCTCCAAATAAAACAATCTTTGTTTCTGAAAAGTAAATGTTTTTGTGAAGTAATGACTTTCTCACACATCAAATTTAATCCACACTTTTAATTCCATTATTCTCTTGTGATATTTACATTGCAATACAGCCTTTTCTCAAGCTCAAAGAAAAAACATTTTAACAGTAAAAATATGTTTCAATAATAAACCGTTGTTTCGTAAAATGAGAAAAAGCAAGTTTATAAAGTAGTCGCAAAGTGAGACAGATACAGACATGCACGTCAACAACAGAGATCGTTGCACTTGATAAAATGTCAATATTTGTAGATTTGCCAAAAGAGAAGATGTTTTTAAAGTTAAAATAAACTGACAAAGGCAAAAAAAGGTTGAATACTTTACATATGGAATCCATCACTGGCTTTGCATAAACAGGGGAAAAAACAACAACAAAATGCAGCTTTGTTCGTTACCTCTGTAATCACATTTCTCATCTGGAAAGAAAAATAAGTCACTATATCTCTCACATACAAACTCACTCACACCTGTCGATACCCAAGAAACACAATATAAACTCTTGATTATCTCACGATCATAATCTCACACACATTAACACACACACACGATAACACACACACACGATAACACACACACACACGATAACACACACACACACGATAACACACACACACACGATAACACACACACACACGATACACACACACACACACACACACACACACACACACACACACACACACACACACACACACACACACACACACACACACACACACACACACACACACACACACACACACACACACACACACACACACACACACACACACACACACACGTCAAATTTTAATGCCGTTTGTCCCGCTGAAGTGTGACATGTAGGATGCCAAGGCGGGGTTTGTGGGCATCACTTTGATGGGCAGGTCCCAGCTGAAGGTGTCCACGTCGACATGCTCCGCCCCAGCCCAAACCGTGACCTCTGATTGGTTCTGCAGGACTGTGGGCGGTTCCATAGGCTCCCGAGCCGTGACAAACTCAAAGTGCAGGCGCCACCTGAGCATCACTGTATGAGCAGAGTTATAATGTTGGTTGTTAAGTTGAGTGGGATAAATAAAAGTGTTTTAATTATGATGATGTGGAGTTAGAAAAGAGACTGATATTCTGAGGACGATCTGATACACTGGCAATAACATGGGTCTAAATAATCTTTGTTTTAAATAAAATACTTAATAAACCAGATTTTTTCAAACTTTTCACATACAGGTAAGTGTACAAAAAACTCCACAGGGTGCGTTCGGCTAAAATTGTTATAGAGTTATAAGGTTTTTACTTTATCTGTGTTGATTTTTAAATGCTAGAAGACTTTAAATTGCAAGCATAGCCTACAAATAAAAATAGTAAAATTGACATATGTTGTCTAAATATCACTAGCAATGTCACATTTTAAAAGAAACAAACATATTTCAGCCTTCTGGTGACTGACCTATATCAGTGCTGAACCCTGGTGTGACGTTCAGGGGGATCGGGATAGAGAAGTGGCTGTTGGCGGTGTGGAGGCACGACTCCATGTGTCGCCCGTGTCCCGTCACACTGATGGGCTGCCCGGGACGCCGCTGGTAATGCTCCTGGATCTCCTCCTCATTCTGAAGGCTCACTGAATACTGCAAATATATAAACACACAAATATATATAATGGGGTATTATAATTGATTAAATAGGAAAAAAAAACTATGTAAAAAAAAACAAGAAGTGCAAAAGCACCTGCAGGCAAGGAATGTCTCCTTCGGAGAAGTTGAATGTTCCGATGATGTCTTCTCCTAGTCTGTAAACAGTCTTGAAGATGCAGAACTTTGCCACTTTCCCACGCATGTTGGTGATATTAAACATGTCTGGACCAAACAAAGAAACATGGGTCAAATTGACACTTATGGAATAGACTCCAGCCAATCAGAATTGAGTATTCACCAAGACCATGGTATAAAGTGCTTTAAAGTACAGCAAAGAGCAGACAGAAAGGTGACTCACGTGGGCAGCGTCTGGAGGTAGTGATCATCAGCATGTCCAGCGCTCTCTCTAAAGGCTGAGCGTCCCTGCGACTCGCGTCCTCTTCCTCCAGGAACGGGTTGGAGGGGCACACCTCCTCGTCCTGGGGAAACGGAGGCTCCGGCATGCCTTCAGGTAAGATAGGAAAAGGATTTCACAGTGAAAACATTTTTCTAAGTCATTTGCTAAACTGTTTTATTTTCCATGGACCAAAGAGGATGGTAAATCGCAAAACAAACTGCTACAAACTGAATATACAAAGCATTTTTTTTCAACCAGCATTTACTGTATGTTGTTGTTGTAGTTGTCCTGTCATGTTAAAGCAGAAGAAAACATTTCCCCCTTCTGGCTGTGGTATGAAAGCAGAAGTGATGCACCTGAATAGTATTCAAACATTCCTCTCACCTTGCAGAACCAGCACTCTGAAGGGAACTCGGAGCAGTTTGATGGGAGAGTTGACCCTCTGGCAGCCGATGGTCAGTTTGTAGACGTACTTCACCGCCTGGCCGCGAAAACTGGGAGGGCCATCTACGGGGACGACCTCACTGTAGGAATCTGTGGGAAAGTGAGTATGCATGTTAGACTGCTAGAATAATGCACAGAAACAAATCTGTTCATTTATACATGAATTGTTACATCCTGGGTAAAAATAACAGATATGAAAAAAAAAAATCTCTATAAAACCTTTATTTTCAATTTAATATTAATTTGTCATAGTAATACAACACTTAAAAGAGTAGATTTGACTTTTCTTTATGGATCTCAACTTTTTTTTGTACATAAATGTAAACACATACAGGTTTTGGTCTCCCCGGGGTCCAGGCGTAGGTCACAGAATAAAATCTTAGGTGGTGTGTCCAGCACACACTGCCCTCGCTCTCCTGCAGAAGAAAGGCGTTGAGGCGTTTTGTGGTATATTATAAATATAATAAATACTTTATTTTAATGTATTGCAATGTTTTCACACAGTAGATACAGATTTTAATTTCTGTTTTTCCACATATTTCATTGTATCCTCTCCCCCATTCACCTCTGCTTGGAATAAGCACTGTGTTGCTCTCAGCCTGGACGTCCTGTTTGTTGCCCTGCACCGGCAGCGCCACTCTACCCTCACTGGCGTGGAACTGGCAGTGGATCTGTGCACTGGCCCAAGCCAGCATCTCACTGAGACAGAGACAGAAAACAAGGGGTCACACACCGGCATACACAGAGCCCTGCATCACATGATCTGGGTTCATATGGGGTCACAAGACACTAGATATCAACCAAGACAATAATATAAAAATCACAGAAAAAACATAAATGCTGTTTTTCAGGAATACCTTAGTATTTGAACACATCAGTTATGAGAAGTAAGGCACCACCAGGACCTTTGTCTTCTATCTAAATTATTTAGAGTAATCTTTCTGGGACTAATGAAAGAATATACTTCTAGAAACTTTGCTTTCAAATTTGTTAAATATTTATGGTACACTTTCAAATTCAGAGAGAGGAAGTGGCCCCTTCGAATCTGCGCCTGGTGCAGTGGTAAGGAGTTAAATCGTACCTGCTGGCTGAGGTGGAAAGGTGGGACATCGGGTTGGTGAATGTTATGAGACACTCCATGAGTTCCCCGGCGAGAAACACGGGGCCTCGGGCCATGGAGGCCACCACCTCGATCATCTGCGACGTTGGTTTAAAAAACAATAACAGGGCGACGTTACCAAAAATAATGATTTCATCAAACATTCATATGGAACATAAAATGCATATTTGAATGATATACTTTGTTTTGTTAGATAATCATCATAGGGATACTGCAGTTTTGGGTCAGGAGTTAACTTGTTTGGTCCTACTGTTTTAAAGGCTTATTTACACACACACCTCGGCCTCAGACGGTCCTACGGACGTTGTTAGATCCACAGGCGCCCCTAACTTCACTCCTGGTACAAAACAACACAAAATATGTCCGTCTTACAGAAGAACCGAGCATAGCTTAGCCAGTTAGCATTGCAGCTACAGTAAACAAAAAAATATCACAGTAGGTTGTCAACTTCAGCTGCTGTACGACCAATAACCAACCAAGGAAAAACAAGAATCCAAATGAATAATAAAAAAACAATCAGGAGGCATACACTTTAAATACATATTTTCGCTAAAATGCTCTAGTGGTTTTTAAACCTTAACTAAACATCCAAAAAATGAATAAAACAGCATTGTATAATTCCAGTGATATGTTTTGGTCGGCCACACAGAAGACGTCCCGTGGCACGGTAAATGAGAGATAGACTGTTGCTATGGTAACTAGCAGGGAGGCGTACGCTAAATATCTACATAAAAACATTTATCTTTGTGTATTTACAATACACTTTCCATATAAATAGTTTTATGACACTTTTATATGTTGTGTTTTTAACAAAATGTGTCGATGGTTGTCAACTTGAGGGTGAAGTAAGGAGTGGGGATGAATACAACCCCCCGTTTTACTCCAAATGGTACAGGCTCGGCAGCGGCTTCCCCGATACCTCGTATTTCTATCCATGAGTACAGCTTGTCAGGCATCGTTTACTTCCAGTCTTTTCGCCAAGTCCAACTCAATTAACTGGTAAACAACTTTCATTTATTTGATGATTAATTTATGGCATAGCTAGTGGCCTGGTTGCGGTCTTGGTACTGCCAATGTTAGGACAAGGGAGTTGTCCATAGGCTGCCTGAGAGAAACTGTAACCTGAGAAACAACACCCAGGGTTGGAAAACATACTATTAGCATGTTGAGCTAGCAGAAGCTACATGGTTCTGACAGAGGTCGGTTTGCTGCAGCTGTACCTGTGTGATGACGCCGTCGCTCCGGCATTTGAAAAACAATACTATATGGCTTGATATTGACCCCCTAAGAACATCAGGTAAATTCTGACCACCACAGTTTTTGCTTTATTCTGTTTGATGTATTTGTAGGCGCCCCGGCTAAATAAATGAGTGAAATCGGCATCCTCGGTGCATCCTGTCGGTGTTTAGCTGTCATCCATCCATGCATCCAGCTACGTCCGGACTGGGTCAGCTCTCAGTAGACGGAACAGGAACACACACAAGGTGGTGGTGAAGCACATCGCTGCAAAATAGTCACTAAAAGGAAATGAACATCGTGTGGCTTTGGACTGTAGTAATCTTATAATGGCACTGGGACCTCCTACCTGAAAGAGCATTTATTTACCTTACCCGTCGGTCCCTGTCCCACTGGTATTTGGAGCTTGACAGTTGAGAACCGGTTTACATCACAGGAATGGCTCCATGCGCCTAACTCAAAGCCTATTCTTAGTAAAATCTAGGCCACTTGTTGCCACCCCCTCGGTGTTTTTGCCCCACGGTGAGAGCAAAACTAAACTGACTCGGTTGGCATTAAAGGTGGGGTCCACCTCAAGTTTCTTTCTTTCACTACTTTGAGCGTCTACCTGCTTAAACGTAAAAATGACTGCTGCAGACTGGGGCGAGAAATCCACGGCGGACCTCATGAGCAGGTATGTCTCAAAGGAAATGGGATACGGGGTACCCAAGGAGGGCTGGCGCATCTGTTTGGCGCACGAGTTCAAGGAGAAGAGGAAACCCTTTCAAGCGAAAGATGTGTCGCTCTCCAACGTGGTGGAGCACCTGGGCCTCGGGATCAGGTGAGACCTTTATACTTTAGACCTATATACTGTGGGTGAGACACGTTCACTGTCTGTCCGCTCACTTTAATGGTATAAAGAGAGACTAAAGATTGAGATAAGGATCACCAAGAAGTGATTTTACACTAGGAATTGTTTCCCTATACCATGTTGCAGTGCTTCTCAATTATTTTCTGTCATGCCCCCCCTAGGAGACTGAAATTTTTTCGCGACCCCCCTAAATTGAAATACTATTGAGAACCTGCTAATATTTATTTATTTATCTGTATAAGAGTTATATATGAGTTTGAGTTGCTATCACCAGCATTCTGCATACAATCACCTTATTATTAAAATAGATTAATAAAATTTGCTGACATCTGCAACATCTTAAAACAATTTCCAAGTTTATTAACTCAATTTGTAACATTTAAACAAGACCGTTCAGTCTGTGTGAATCTCAAAACACAGAAACAAGAGCAAATGTTTCACTGGGGTTTTCATTTAATTAATAACATTTTTAAACAGTAAACATTGGTCACTTGTCAGTCAGCTTCATCAGCTTATTCCCTTTCAAAAATATATATGACTTAAAAATAAACATTACTCTTTGTGTGCAACATTTGCAACAATATTTAATGTACAATTTGCATACTTTCCCTGAACATAACACAAAACATTAAAAAAGCCTTGAACCCTGAACTATTTGAAACTGGCAGCTACATCAGTTTGAGCTTTTTTAATATAACTAAATTCACCTTCACAATTATTTTGAACTTATTTCCCTATTTGTCTGTTTTATATGAACACATTCTGCTTATAATACACAAAAATACAATTTACTCTGTATTCTAGTGGCTGCAGTGAGCCCTCTTTGCAGTGCACATCATTCCAAATCTGGGCTTCAAACTTGATACTGCTACTCTTAACTCTTGCTCAATGTTAAGCTGGGACCTGTACTTTGTCTTGAGTGCAGCAACAGTGGAAAAGCCCATCTCACACAGATAGGATGTGGCAAAGGGTAGTAAGATGTTGACAGCCTTCTGTCCAATGAGTGGATACTCCCTTTCTTTGTAAGATCTAAATTCTGTTACACTTCTGACCCTTGGTATAATGTTTATTTAAAAAAAAAAATATATATATATAAAAAAAATAAAATAAATAAATAAATAAAAAAAAAAAAAAAAAAAACAATAAGTCCCCCCTGCCGCTCGCGCCCCCCCCCCCTGAGACCCCCCAGGGGGTCACGCCCCACCATTTGAGAAGCACTGCCATGTTGTTTACACCCTAGAGATATTTTTCCTCCACATGTCATCATAGCAACCATTACTCCAGTCCATACTATTTAAACACATTTTCATTTTTCCATGTTGTGGTGCGTTGCCTGGGGAGGCATCAGCATATAGTGTCATATATCTCAATGCACTACAGAGAGATTTCATGTTGCAAGCCTGACTGGAAATGGTTGATGCTGCCACATTTGCAAACTGACCACAGTTAAATTAAACCGGGTAATTGTGTGTGTGTGTGTGTGTGTGTGTGTGTGTGTGTGTGTGTGTGTGTGTGTGTGTGTGTGTGTGTGTGTGTGTGTGTGTGTGTGTGTGTGTGTGTGTGTGTGTGTGTGTGTGTGTGTGTGTGTGTGTGTGTGTGTGTGTGTGTGTGTGTGTTAATGCATTTCAAACTGATAACCATATCTTATTGCCTTGGTGTCTTTATGTGTTTGTCAGTGTTTATGCACTTTGGTTTGCCATTTCGTTTAGTGTATTCAAGTCAAGTGCAGATGGATAGTTGTTGGTGTTTCTTGCCTTTTGTTTTTGCTTTTTTTATTAACCGTATGCGCAAATTAGACAGTACACAAAGGTTAAAATCTGTAAAAAAGAGAAACTAAAATGTAGTGGACCCTTCTCTTTAAAGAGGTATAACTCTGTTTCGGAATGCAACAAATGCAGGGAGGCTGTGGCATAGTCACAAACATGATGTGTCTTTTCTGGCCAGTGTCTCAAAATCTTTGCAGCCGTATTAGTCACCCTCCAGCTATGGAAAAATCCAGCAGTGACCTCAACATTTGTTGATCTGGTCCCGTTTGTTCCCTCAATAACCTGCTGACATCTGAGACGCTAAAGTAACACATTCTGCATTCTTTGGTGGAATTTTTCGGGCGCTGAGCCAGCAACAATTTATCGGAGTGATGGTATTGATTCCCGAGAGTGTGTCTTGACTGTGGACTGGTTGGCTGTATGTCAGAGTGAGTCAGTAATCCGTCCTTTCGTCTGTCATCAGGCCTGCACTTTTCTGATTTGGACCGAATGTGTTATTTGTCGCAGTGAGCTTGAGGAACAGTCATAATAAGCACAATGTCCTGAGACTGTACGAATATAGGCTCTACTTATTTATTTTCATCTTCTTCACATATAACACATGCAGGACAATGTAATCTTATCACCGATAAGGTATTGTAAACATCCTGGTATTTCTGTGTTAAGTGGTACATTGCTCCGCGGCAGGGGCGTAGCACCAAATTCTGGGCCCCTATACATTTCAAATGTCTGTTGTCTGGTTGCTAAACAAACACTCTGCATCCTTCATTATCAATGCTGGGAAATACAAAAGACACTGACGTTTTCCTCATTTATCATCCTCAGTGGGCTTAATCGCTATGGCAACTTTTGTTGATTATTGTACAGTACTGTGTGTGACTGTCATAACAGTTGGAGGGAGGAGAATGTTCAGACTTGTTAAAAACGTACGATTAAAGCCACGTAGAGCCAGGCCATCAGCTATACATCATGTGAGTGAGAAGTGAAGCATTGTAGGATTATTCATTGATTTGTTGTTATATCAGGGCGTAGGCAAGCTTCCTTATCTGACATAATGGCCACTTCCACTTCCATAAAAAAAGTTATGGAATAAAATGTTTCCTTTTCCTGGGGGAAACACCTGCTACATAAGTGACACAGAAATAGTTGTTGAAACGGCCATTTTTAGATTCAGTCATTTTTATGAAGTTTGTACTCTTAGTCAGGCCAAATAAATCAGCCCCAAACCACAGACTGACTACCAAAAGTGCTGGTAATTGTAAAACAGTTGTACATATTTTTAAGTTTGTTTTGAGCAAAGTCAAACTCAAAATTCAATCTGGTTGTAAGCGGCTTTATATTCGGCTTATTAGTAGTTAACCTAATACAGTATGTCTGAGTAGGCCTTAGAGCAAAGTTCATTACAGACTGTGACGTTAGCTGGGATTGACAGAGCATTGGGCTGTGTGTGTGTGTGTGTGTGTGTGTGTGTGTGTGTGTGTGTGTGTGTGTTGCAGTAGCTGTTTGAAACCTTTTGTAACGTGGCACTAATTAATATTTCACACAGCAACCCCCTGGCGCGATAGCGAGCGCTGCACACTGACACTTCTTTCATTCAGATAAAGTCGAGCTGACCCTTTGACTTCATTCTCCTCGTCTGACAAATGCTTCCTTTATGCAGTCGTACAATCGCCTCTTTAAGTGTGTGTGTGTGTGTGTGTGTTCCAGCTTTTGGCTGAGATTGCTGAAGGTTTGGAAGCAGTCGCATAATGTTTACTAATGGTACATGTGCTTCTGATGGTTAATGGTAAACTAGTCTACCCTAGTTTAACCCTTTAACACATGACTGTTTTATGGGTGCATTATGCCTTCACAGGACTACGAATAATTGTTGGTTACACACTTCATTTACACACTTCCTATATTCCTCACATGCGTCTCTCCAGTCCTGCCTGTAAGGTAACTAATTGGTGTCCTTGATTCTGTGTATATGTGCTTTTACAGATATCTAAAATGGTGGTACAAGAAGACCCAGGTGGAGAAGAAAGCTCCATTCATAGACATGTTTCGTGCCCAACCCTTGCGTCAAATATATGGTGAGTTCAGGTATTTGAATCTGATTTTTAAGTGGACAAGAGAAATCTTTTATTGAGTTATTGTTTAATCTAATCTCATGAACCAGATTTTCCTCTCGTACAGAAGTTTGGATTGTCCATTCATCATATGACCTTTCTCTAAATTTGACAGCGTACTCTTAATTTTGCAGGTGCTCCACTCGGCGGTATCGGGGGAGGAACCATCACGAGAGGGTGGAGGGGGGAATTCTGCAGATGGCAACTTAACCCTGGGATGTACCACTACAAAACAGTCACAGCAAACCAGGTGTGTAATAAATAACTGAACATGTGAAATAAGGACTGACTTAGTTCAGGATGCTTATGTGGCTTGATATATTTTGGTTCCTTATTTTAAAGGCCCTGGCAACCCAAATCCACTAAATCCTTGTAACTATGTTATTTGGGGGGTAAAATCAGTGCTAATATGTATATGAAAGGTTTTAGGAATAGCTGCCAACCCCCCGCAAACATACTGTCATGTCAGTTGGTCGAGCATTTGAAAAATCCTGATTCGAATGTTGCCTCAGCTTAGAGCGAGCTATATCTTGGGACGTCACGCGAAGGATCTCTGTTCTAAAATGCATTGAGACGGCCATTTGAACATTTCTGATTCGAACTTTGGCTTACGTCAATATCTTGGGACGTCACACGTTCTAAAAAACAAATATATACAATATCTCTGGAGCCGCGCAAGAGATACAGACTGTCTCTTTGCGCCTGAGCCTACACTCAGCCCCGTCTGAGCGAAGCAGCGCGCACCCCGGTGAAACACTGTGATGGTAACGTTCACAGTGACACCTCGCCGAGCCGCCGTGCAGAAAAACTATGTGGTTTAAGACTAAATGATCACCGGGGATTCCTGAACGATAATGTTGTAGAGGGGACAGGCTTTCACGATCCGATTGTGTCCCGAGACCTGAGAGACATGTCTCCGAATTGCGCAGAAAAGCCACTGTCGATCGCTGCGCCGATTCATGCCTCTGACACGTCGACTCGCAACAAAAAAAAAGTCAAGGCTTTGAATTCAGTGCTGGGCATCTGAGTGCGCAGCTCGTGCTCCACCCGAAAATAAATAAATAAACACAAGTTGGACACAAGCCCAGCTGATGATCGCTCTGGTAACGGTCAGTCCATAACTGGACGCTGAATATTAGACCCCGAATATAAAACGACACGACTTTTTACGACATACTCCCATGGGGAAACCCCGTTTTATAATCGGCCCAATACGGCATGTGTCACTGCTGCATGTAACAATATTGCATTGGTGATGCATTTTTTTTTTTTATCAATGTAGCGAGTTATTATTGAAGTGCAGGCAGAGTTTTTTTTTTTGTCAGCACTCCCTTCTGAGAATATGTTTCTGCGGCTGCCTGTAGCGCAGCCTACTTCAACAGCGGGTCTCCACACTGTTGATCGTCTGGACAACGTTAGCCTGCATGCTTAGGATCCAACTGGCCGGCTGGTTTGAACTCATTTGATTGTCTTTTTTTATATTTTACTCCTTGTGCTCTTAATTCAAACTGCATATCGCATCAGCTCACGTGATGAGAAACATAATCAGACTCCGTTTTCTCTCTCTCTCTCTCTCTCTCTCTCTCTCTCTCTCTCTCTCTATTATTCCCACTCCTATCCTCAAAAACATTTAAAAATGCATATGTCTAAAATAGATAGCAGATTTTTTGCAAGTTAAATGGGAAATAAACTAATAAGATAAAACAATAAATATGAGAGAGATATTTTTTATATATTTTCATTGTGACACTGACACCTGTTTCAATTAAATAGGTTGCGGTTGTAGTGGGAAAAAATATCCTACAACTAATTGCAAACCTATATAGGCCTAATAATAATAAGTTACTTTCTGCAAGTGATGTTGAGCTTGCGCTCTCAGCTGTGCCAAAGCATTCACCGTTGCTAGGGAAACCAGCTACCGTCGCAGCCCGTGCAGCAGTGTGAACTGCCAGTCAGGCTCGTTGTGAGCATGTGCAGCATTTTCAAGTTTGCGTCTCGTTGTGTGGTGGTGAATCTTTTGTCTGAACTGGGTTTAACCTGCTCAGCACCGTGAGTGAGAGAACGTTCCCTTACAGAACGTTGTTGGCCACGCCCACACCACCCTGCAAAATGTTCTAGACAGCAAAAAAGCAGTTTTTTAGACTAAATTTTATAATATTTATGAAAATACATTTTTAATTGGATGACTGTAAACAGCTTATAGAGAAACCCAACATTAATGTCATATATTTATGTCTGTGGGTTGCCAGAGCCTTTAATCTCAGCAAACGAAGTCCAACAATTACTCCTGCGGTCATAGTTTACACAGTTGATAAGTAGACTTGAATAGAGCTTGGTAAGTTGCTATAAAAACTCAATACTCCGGCTGGACTGCTTTCCTATTTCAATGACTAGTCCAGGTTTAAAGGTGCACTATTTGCAGAGCATGCAGTTGATTTACTCCTACATGTGATTTTTGGTTTTGGATCATTCTAGCATCACAGAAAACAATATATTGAGGCACCTGAAACCAAACCTAAGGCCCCCTAGAATATGATTGTGAACCAAACTGTGGGCCCTGCTGCTGTAAACAACAACAGTGAAACAATATCTTTTCAGTAAGCTTTCTAACTTCCAACAGTGTTCCAGGGATCCTATTTTCTTGTGAGGAAAGTTTATTTATCCGGTTATGAAAGTATACCTCAGAACATGTTCGCTTCATTGACACATCCAAAGTTGCATAGTGCTCCTTTACGTGTGGCAGTAAACTAGTAAGTAAATTGACCACTTCATGTCTTTTCCTTCCTTTTCCCCCTCTGTCTTAGTTCACAGTGTGTTTGCGTCGCGGTGGTCAAACGGTTTACCAGCAGGTGCTCTCTGTGGAGCGCCCCCCCACACTACAGGGCTGGAACTGGGGCTACTGCGGAGAGTACGCCTTCTACCACGCCCTGTACCCCCGAGCATGGAGCGTCTACCACCTGCCCGGACAGAACGTCACCCTAACCTGCAGACAGATCTCACCAGTCATCCCCCATGACTACAAGGTAAATTTAAAAAGAAATGCGTAAATAATATAAATGTATAAAATAAAAAGAAATGCTTAAAAAAACTGAACAAATGTGTATATAAAAGATCTTTTATTTTTTAAATAAACATGAAGTAAATAAATACAATTATAAATAATTAATACTTGATATTTACACAGGACATCATTTAAAAAAAATCTTGATTTATTTGGTTCACTTACATTTTTAAAGTCCTCTATTTCCATTTCCATATGCCAAAGCGTTAGACGGCCCTTACTCTGAAATATAAAGTGAAATACACATTTTTAGATGGTTTATGACAACATTCTGCTTCTATAAAAACTTTTCGACCACCGATCACCCCTCCTCTCAGGACTCCAGCCTCCCGGTGGCAGTGTTTGTGTGGGACATAGAGAACAGGAACGACTACGCTCTGGACGTCTCCATCATGTTCACCATGGTCAACGGGACCATGCAGAAGGACGACAAGAGCGGGGGACACTGGAACGAACCATTCCACCTAGAGAAGGAGGGGGAGGCTGTGTCTGGGGTCCTGCTCCACCACTGCACCACAGTCAACCCTTACACACTGTGTATCGCAGCCCGGCAACAGGTCAGAAAACTCCGATTTTAGATATGATTTTGTTGCAATTCCAGGTTTTTTTTGTAGGCAGTTGCACAAGAATGAAAAGGTTATTAATATTTTAACAATAGTTTCTGTTATCAGCTCTTCTGACAAGCTGTGGTATTAATGAGCATTAGGTGGTGGATTTACCAAAGGTTTGGTGTTTTGTGTGCACATTTGAACAGCCTGATAAGTCGGTCAGTCACCAGACAGCCTTCAGTCCAAAGGGAACCTGCAGTGAACTGTGGAGCGACCTCATCACAGACGGACGCCTGGACTCTCCAACAGGTCGGTGTCTGAAGTTGTTGGTGACCTGTGATTCTGTTGTGTGGTGTGATATAAATGTATAACTCTATATACTGTGTAAAGTTTTGAGTTTGATTGTGATGCCATAAACGACCAGTGCTAACCTCCCTGTATACTGGCTATCCTCCCCTCCTTCTACAAATCACCTCTTTAGGACCCAGCCCACCCACCCCTAAGGCAGAGCAGGTGGCGGCGGCGTTGGCAGCTAGCTGCTCGGTGCCGGCTCAGGGCCACAACAGCCTGGAGTTCTGCCTGGCCTGGGACATGCCCACCATCACCTTCGGCTCCAGGGAGAGGGAACACACCAGGTGGGTTCAACATGAGAGAAAACATGAATATAGCACATTGATCAATATATCCCTTTACCTGCTTCTAGACTATATTTGCCTAGTTAACAGATAGATAACAACCTTTTCAAATGATGTTCAATGAGTTATCTGTCCTATGTCATCTAATCGAAATAAATGTTTATTTAAATCAAAATACAAGGGGGCGCCCTTAGCTCAGTTGGTAGGGCGTCCCCCCATAGGCCTTGGCCAGCAGCGGACCCGGGTTCGATTCCAGCCCACGGTCGTGCTCTGCATGTCACTCCCCTCTCTGCCCCATTTCAACTGTGTCTCTACACTATCAATAAAGCATAAAAATGCAAAAAAAAAAAAAAAATATATATATATATACAATGTTTTTGCATTTGGTTGTTGGTTGCATTTGTCTGTGCTGTCGTCATCAGTTCATGGCTTTCTTTCTGTTGCCAGGAGATACACTCGTTACTTTGGGACCAAAGAGGACGCATGCCCCTCACTCAGTCACTATGCGCTAACGCACTACAGACAGTGGGAGAAGAGCATTGAGGAGTGGCAGAGGCCCATACTGCAGGACAGGTACTGCAGCTCCTGGCTCTGAAAGCTGAAAAATAAACACTAGTTTTTTTATCTTAAACTAACAATGATAAATTATAATTTTTTTCCTCTGTGCATTTGCAGTTCCCTCCCCTCCTGGTACAAGTCAGCTCTGTTTAATGAGCTTTACTTTGTGGTGGATGGAGGCACGGTGTGGACGGAGCTTCCGGAGGACGCTGACATCAGCGGGGGTGTGCGCAGTGAGAACGGGGGGCTGCCCGCTCAGCCTGCTCTAGTCAAGGAGTACGGCCGCTTTGCCTACCTGGAGGGTAAGGTCCAAGGGAACAGGTTTCAGACAGTTTAGTCCTTTAACAGTTAGTCAAAGAATAGATAAGTTGAATGAATAAGCAATTTTTTTTTAATCAATTCATTGTTTCAGTAACTTTTAAAGCAAAAAAAGCCTAAGATTCAGGCTTTTATTCTGTTTTGTATCATTGTAAAGTAAATATCTTTGGATTTTTGACCAGACATGATATTTTAAGACATCATCTTGTATTCTTATGGGGATATGGGCAACAGAACTTTACAACTTGCAATACTTGTTTTAACACATGTATACATAAAGAATTACCCAGGGATTGGCAAAAGTGAAAAGAGAGATCTTCTTATTAAATGTACTATATGTATTATGAACCTCATTACTAAGCTTTTATTGTTTCCCAGGTCAGGAGTACAGAATGTACAACACGTATGACGTGCACTTCTACGCTTCCTTTGCACTGATCATGCTGTGGCCCAAACTGGCCCTGAGTGTGCAATACGATATCGGTGAGTGAAGGGCAGTTATCTAAGAGTTTACATCAGTTTATCAGTTATCTAGGTACTTTAAGTGTGTTTATAAAGACAGTGCAGGTGCCAGATTTTAACAAGATGAATCTCTTCTCAGCCGGCAGTGTTGTCCAGAAGGACCCGACAGAGAGGCTCCATCTGATGAGCGGGCTCTACTCTCCTGTCAAGGCCAAAAACGTGGTGCCTCACGACATAGGAGACCCAGGTAGGAGACGGACCATCTCATTAGTATATATTAAAAGAAATGTTTAGAAATATTGTTTTAGAAAAATATAAAGGGGCCTTTTGATTTTTTTAAGATTTGTAGTCTAGAACTTCTGTTTTTTTTTTGTAACAAATGTTCATTGTTTGGTTTTCATTTGGTTTTGTTCCTTAACTAGTAATGCCTAAAATAAAAAGATTTGTAATAAGGTTGGGTATAATCATTTTAAACTTGCGCTTACACCTTTTCGGTACTTTATTTCATGTTTTTTTTTCTTTATTTTTGAAAAAAATTAGTTATTTGTGTATTCCTGATGGAAAACCGTTTAAATGGACCAAAATAAATGACCACTGCCACTCTGTCCGTAGATGACGAGCCGTGGCAGAGGGTGAACGCCTACCTCATCCATGACACCGCGGACTGGAAGGACCTGAACCTGAAGTTTGTCCTGCAGGTGTACAGAGACTATCACCTCACACAGGACACTCAGTACCTGAGGGACATGTGGCCCGTCTGCCAGGTACAGCTCACCCATGGGCTCTTAATTGTATCGCATGTTAATAGTGGTCAATAATAGCACTCATTGTTAATCGTTAGGCCATTTATTTAAGGCAAAATAATTGAATGAATACAAAACAATTCTAAATTTGCAGTTGAAATTTTACCCTTCCATACTTGAGCCTAATTGAAAGGCTCCACCACACTCCCAGACTACGTCACCAATACACATGGCCGTATCATTTAAAAATATATATACGGTATTTGTTATATTTGTGACTTTTAAGGGTCCTTTTTTGAATATAGATCTCAATTGCATGAGATTATTTGTAACTCTCTCTGTCTCATTCTGATTGGTCGGCCAGGCGGTGATGGAGTCAGAGATGAAGTTCGACCTGGATGGAGACGGACTGATAGAGAACTCTGGATACGCTGATCAGACCTATGACGGCTGGACTGTGACCGGGCCCAGGTGAGTGGATACAAATATATAGATTAAAATAGTCTTTGACAAATGGAAGAATATTGGTTATGCTCAGTACATTGGACTCCCTCCTCTGGGTTTTCTTGCCAACGCCGATCATTTCTGATGTTGTGTTATGCTGAATAAACTATTACTATAAGTGCTATTGTAGTACTTAAGCTTAATGCATTACCATGCCTAGTGCCTTTTGAAATAATCATAATCTATCTACAAATAAGGAACCTTGAGGCAATGAAGCAACAAAGACTATTTTGATTTAATTATTTCAAACTCTTCAATGAATCACACACTCCTCAAAGAAAGAAACGATTAAGATAATTGCATTTACGACGACAAGTCTGAATTGAATAGCAGGGATAAGGGAGAGAAGGGAGGAAATGGAAAAAAGCATGACTCATGTATGAACTGTATTTACAAAATGTTTCACTTAAATGTTTCACCAGAGGTTTAAAAGCAAATGGCGTATGTAATTAAAACAAGAAAAAAAAAAACCTTTGTATTAACATGAAGGTTTGAACTCCTCAGTGATACATAATTATAACAAGGTTCGTTTAACTCAAATTCCACATTGGGATTTTATGCAAACTATATCTGCTTCCCTGAGAGAAGCCATGTTAATACATTTCTGGTGTCATTTTGTTAATTTCTCAGTGCGTACTGTGGAGGGCTGTGGTTGGCGTCTCTGTGTATGATGTGTAAGATGGCCAGACTGATGGACCAGGAGGAGACATACCAACGATACAGGGACATCCTGGACAGGGGCAGCGCTGCCTTTGACAAGCTGCTGTGGAACGGTAAGTTAAAACAAAACAGCCATCTATTCTGTTCAATATGTGTGTGTAAAGTTATAATGCACAACGATCAAATCTCAAAATTGCTCATTTCAAAGTGATTGGCATGACAAACTGGAGCTACTGTTTTCAGTTAAAACAAAGTTTTTTTTTTACAGATTTAATCGCTTTAGAATCAAAATACCTTCCTTTTTTATAATTTTATATTTCTTCCTTCATATTTAGGCAACTACTACAACTATGACAGCAGCGGGAGAGACCATTCTAACAGCGTCATGTCCGACCAGTGTGCTGGACACTGGTTCCTGAAGGCTTCCGAGCTGGGAGACGGAGACTTCCAGGCAAGTTATAAACCTCTTTCAAACATAAACAATGAGCCCTGAATCCCACAGAGGCCCCTGCTTCTTTTCTGCTCTTACAGGGAATAATATTATCAAGAATATGGACCAAGATATACACACACAAAGCAAGACTTTTAAAGTGTAAAAATAAACTTCTGAATGATCTCAGGTGTTCCAAAACATGTTTCTGTTCAGAAGTTTGACAATAACATGCCAATGACGAGCTGCAATTACACAATCATCTATAAAGGAATATTTATTTCAGATCAGGACATATATCAAAACGTTGTGGTCTAGACATCACCTCCTCTCTTCTCTCTTCCTTTCAGGCTTTTCCCAAAGAGAAGATCCAGAGCGCGCTGAGAACTGTCTTTGACTTGAACGTGATGAAATTTGCTGGTGGGCAGATGGGAGCGGTTAATGGCATGCGTCCAGAAGGCGTGCCCGATCACTCCAGTGTGCAGTCAGACGAGGTTTGGATCGGAGTGGTGTACGGACTGGCAGCCACTATGATACACGAGGTAGTCTACACCTTCATTCCTTCATCTGACAACAATATCCTCAAAAATGTGTTTAAAGGTGCAGTGTGTAAAGGGAATTGGCGTTTCTCAGAACAGACTTGGTGGAAGTTTGAAGTGAAATTGTGTCTCATGCCTATGTGGCTATGTTTTCAGGGTATGCAGGAGGAGGGTATGCGCACGGCGGAGGGTTGCTACCGGACAGTGTGGGAGAGGCTGGGCATGGCCTTCCAGACTCCTGAGGCGTACTGTGAGAAGGGAATCTACCGCTCACTGGCGTACATGAGGCCGCTGAGCGTCTGGGCCATTCAGCTCGCCCTGGACAACTCCAGGAAAGATGAGGGCGCATCAGCTACAACGGATCAGAGCTAGGAAACACCTGAACCACTGACTGGGCCAGTTCCCCTGACCTGTGGGGCTCTGTGTTGGAACTGTTACGGACCTTGAATTTGATTCTCTACTGTTTGATTTTGTTTAAAATGTTTTACCATTTGAGCCTTGTAAGAGCCTGAAATGTAACAACAGCCCAAAATTTGATTTAATTTTTTTTTAATAAAACCCAACAAAATGCTGAGCCCAAAACGTAGGAACTTTTTACCCATAATGTGACAAGAATTACATTTTGAAACAAACCAAAAATGTATTGAGGGGGCTTCTACACAGAAGCTAAAACCGCTTTAATCCATACATTATTGACTCTCTATAATAATGTATGGATAATAATGTAATAACTGACGCAAAATCAAATACGTTGTTACATTATGGGCAAAAAAAATCTTATGTTTTGGGCTTAGCATTTTGGTACATTATCGAGCAGACATGACATTTGGGTTATATATATAAAAAAAAAGTTACAGTTTGTATACAGTAAGTATTACATTTTGGGTGGTTGTTACACTTCAGGCTCTTTCAAGGCTTGAGGTCAGAACTGTGATGCTTGAAAAAGTAACAACTGTGGATCATGATATCGGTAGTCTTTTTTTCAAGTCGTGCGGTGTCGGTTGGTTAACAGGAAATGTCAAAATCATAGCCGGCGAGTATTGCTAATTAAAAATGTACCCTGTGTTTCAGCAACACATTGTCTATTTGCACAAATGTACACACACTACATTTCACAAATCATGTCGATGATGGGATAATGTTTGCATAATGACTTGGAACTTATAAGCTAACTATTTAAAGGACTGATGAGTGTTATTTTCCCAGACACATGTAGTCGTTAATGTCTTTAATACTGGAGTACATCAGAGGGCCTGTGAGTGAATCATGATTACTCAATTTAGAAAAATATGATCATTTTGGTGATTTTCTTTTTCCTGCACTTACAATTGAATGCTGTACTAAGTTATGTAAAATTAAATGAATAGTGTTGGATAGTAGTTCTGAAAAAAACAAACACATTTTCACTTTTTTTTTAATAGCATTTGGTGCCTTGTTGCATGTTGATGTATATCAACTGTATAAATAATATAGCTGCAACATTTACAATGTTTTCTAAAAATCTAATACTCATGACAATCATGCTGAATAAATAAATGACTGAAAATTATTCAAAGGCTTGTTGTGTTGTTATTAAAATGTGATGTACTGTATATTGGACTCGTCTTGGATTCGAATACTTTTTTCCTCTGCCTTGTCTTTGCCTCAGGCTAAAACGACTTGGATTTTATTTCGGAACTTGTCAAGACCACAAACATTCACACGAAAGTAACTGATTGTTTTTCTCTGGAAAGGTGAAACCCTTATAATTGGGGTCTTGAGACAGATGTTTTTTCTATATTTCAAAACAATAAAATACAGATCACTTTATGTAATCTCTTTGAACTACGTTTTCTTGAACCTACTTGTGTGAACCAATGGTATTTCCTGAGTTCCGTTCACTTGTTATCCCAGCCCAAAAGCCTATTGTTATCCCTGTTTCTTTGAATCCAAGCTATAAAAAGAGTTTAGTAAAATATTGGTCATTGTCCTTGTTAAAACAGAACGAAGCACCTGAAGTGACTTTGCTTAGCTTTGTTCACTGCTGAAAGTATATTTTTTAGTCTATTTGATCAAGTACAATGAGAACAAATTAAAAACCGGTTCCAATGTCCTCATACAGAGGGGATTCAGATGAGTAAGTACAAATGGTAATGGTTGTGTCTTTCTTGTACACTGGCAGCCAAACATCACAATGTAAACATTTGACTCCTTACCTTACGAATTGGTGTGATGACATTGTTTTCAAGAATACTTCATACCTCTTTGTTTCTGCTAAAATAAAATTATGTATAAATAAATAAATGCATTTAATAATTAATTTCCTGTTTAATTGCCAACTGTTACTTATGTAATAAGGTTTTTACTTTTTTTATTTCCTTTTTCCTTTCAGAATTTATTCATACATTTAAATACATTTGTTTATCTATACCAAAGTAATTTTCCTTCCTCCTTAAATGACAGCGCAAAAGAAAGGACGTCCTGGGTGAGAGCTACAAACCAAAAATGGCCTAATACTATTAATTTCACAATTGAAAGCATACAGCAGTACAAATGCAATAAAGAAAAACGCATGCGCCCAACGTGGGGCTCGAACCCACGACCCTGAGATTAAGAGTCTCATGCTCTACCGACTGAGCTAGCCGGGCGGTGGAGCTTATACAGGGGGCGGGATTTATAAACGGACCAATCAAAAACGGTCTAACAAACATTTTAGGATCATGATTGATGGATCTGTTTGACCTATCAAAAATGTTGTAAAGAGTCAAACTAAGACAAAAAGCAAGGTTAAAGGTCATTCAGGTGAATTAATAAGCCTCTGGCCTTCTGAGTACGTCTGAGAAGGCTAATTCTAGCAAAAAGGACTCTGAATATTAAAATATTTTTACAACTTTCCTGAAAGCTGTTCTAAATTCCAAGATGTGTCTAAGAAAAGAAAAACGCGTCAAGACGGTCAAGAAAATGTAAGCAAAGTTTTATCTTGAATTTAAATGTAACAATGTGTATTTTATAAAATGAAGAGAAAACGTGTATGCTAATCATGCTACCAAGGCCTCGTGCGCCAGATAATTGCGGCCTACGTCATAAAACATGTTCAGAGGGGGAAAAAAGCATGATTCGATAATGACATTGACCAAAATATTGAATCAACACCTTTTTCAATAAAAACAAAACATTTTACAACCTTAAAGAATGTAGGATAATGGAAGGCTTTTATAAACATATCTAAACGGTATGTGATAATGTATGTACAGGTGTTAAAATGGATGTGAATACAATAATGCAATGAATACATCGTCTGCCTGACTATTTATAATTAAAACAGTTGAATAATAAAAGAATAAAATAAATATAACATTGCCATATTTCACTCGACCTATTCGCAAAGCCACCACCAAGGGGCGCCATTGCATTTCAATAAATCAGTGGTGGCTGGAGACGAGCGAGCGGCCAACTGCTGCATTGCATCCAGTTTTGATCCTCACTTTAATAGTAGAGACGAGCCGTGCAGGTGTTTTATTCTAACGTTGATAAAATCCTAACTATCTCTATAAAAATAAATTAAAAAATAATAAACGGGCAGTAACACCACACGAGGAGGCGCGCGGAGGCCACGTGATCAAATGCGGAAAGAGGGTAGGTAGAAAGCGGTTGTGCACAGGTTTTGTCGTCGGTTTGTATTTTTTGTAAGCTGCTGCTGGTGGTTTGTAGCCGGACGCCCCGCTCATAACAACACTGAAGAGACGAAGACTGTCACGTTTAACTGCGCACGAGACTCGTCTACTGTGAGTAAAGTGAGGTAAGCAGCTTGAGGGCAAAACACAACAAACAACATGGGGGCTTCACAGTTTGTGTGCACGCGGTAACTTTTGAAGCGAAATGATCAAAAGGGACAAAACATGAGTCAGCTAACATGTAGAGCAATGTTAATTTTTCTGAGATACCAATTGATGATGTTAATATCCGCGTTTCTTGGTATTGTAACGTCATTACTGCTCTACTGCATGATATTGGTGCTATTATTTTTACTTTTGACCTTTCTTATGTATATTTCCACCTCAATAACAGTCTTTTTTAAAATGTTTGGATTATTTTTTATTAAGATGCACAACTAATAACTTACAACAAGGTATAATTACATGCCTACTTGAGAGTTTAAATTGATACAAATTAAACAAATGACTTTAAGGTGGCATTAGGCTGTAATATGCTGCTAAAGTTTACCACAAATGCGTTTGTTAATGGTGGCACACTCAGTGCCAGTTTAACCTTTTAAATGACCACGTTATTGAACCAACAGATTAAGATAACTTAATCTGTTTAAAGGGAAACAAATCACTTTATAATCTTTATTAAGTAAGAGTTTATTAAATGGCTCTTGTTTTAGAAGGCACTTATTCTATCTGGGTGTAAGCGGAGGGTCAAACATTGTAAACAGATAAACACATTATATCGTTTATCTAATTTAGATCGTTGCAGAGGGCAATAGTCCAGCTGCAAAGCAGTGAGTGTCGATGGCTTTTTTTGGAAAAGCTTCTGTGAACTGTATGCAGGGTTAACAGTGTCAGGAGGTATCTATCTAACATTATAGCGAATTGAAGCTGGCACTCACAACTATTTTTATCTACAATTAATCCATCCATTATTCTCTTGAGTAATTGTTTAGTCTATGAAATGTCAGAAAATAGTTAAATTGTCAAACAAAAGTTTTTTTTAAAGCCCTAGTTGACCCAATCAAATAGCTTATTTTGTCCATAGGCAAATACATTCAGTTTACTATCTTTATAGATGTAGAAAATATGCAAATATTCACATTTAAGAAGCTGGAGCCAGGGAATTTCATGGCATTTGGCAAGGGCTTTCCAGTAAATGTTAGGTTTTCCGGCCACTCTGTGTGTGTCTGCTTTACATAGATTGGATTAAAACACTAGGGTACCTGTTGCTGCTCTCTTGGGCATCTGCACATTCTTAATTAGTCATCTGTGGCACAGAGCGAAGGTTGAGATGTCAGTTACAAAGCCTGTGTGGGGCTTTAGGATTTGAATAAGGTGGTCAACTGGTCATGCATGTAAAGTAAGTTCAATGATTGCTCACACCCCCGTGAAGGTCACTGGAAGGAGTGTAGAATGCAGTGTTTGTGTGTGTGTGTGTTTGTTTGTGAGTGTGAGTATATATAAAACTAAATGTATGATTTAAGATTTTACCATTTATTTTCATTTGGGAATTCCAAACTCCTTCACAGCTGTTCAAACCTCTAACCACACACACATTCACATTTGCTTTCTGTGGCCACACTTGTCTGGGTTAACATTGCCTGGACATCCTGTTGGCCAACATCACACTCTGTTTGTATATTCACTCATTAAAATTAGCAGCCCAGTCGCACCACACTACACTATTTTGCACTTATACAAGTTTATTCAAATGAACGGTGATCGTCCACCATGCAACATTCAATAATTCTGCCTCAGAGCTGTAGCTGCAGGGGAAACTTGGAGAAAATGATAGCCTAGATTTAAATGATTTTGCAACTGGGGTTATACTTTTGAAGTTTGATAATTTCATTTAATAACTTTTAACATTGACTCACTAAAGACAATAAACAGCCAAGCTAGAGTGGGTCATAAAGGTGTAAACACGCCAGCAGTTCAGTAATAGTATGTCTTAATATGGATGTGAAACTGAAAAGTGCACTGGAATGCAGTGCACTTTTCAGTTTGGTTTATTTATCTTTCACTCTTTCTTCCATATAAATTTGACTAACCCTGGGAGTGTTGTTTCTAATCCTGTCTGATTATCTGTCTAACCCAGTTGGATTGCTTCTTCTCAATTATGTTTTTGCATTTCAAGTTTTCATCAATAAACTATGTAAGCGACTCTATCATTACTGGGGGCAAGTTTGAACATGACTACACAAATAAGACCCAATGTGTCATAAACAGGAATTATCCTTAAAGGTGCCCCAAGTAACTTTGGGTGTGTCAGAGAAGATTCCTGAAAAGTTACTGTTTCACTGTTGTTGTTTACAGCAGCAGGGCCCTCAGTTTTGTCTGCAAACATATTCTAGACTTATATTGTTAAAGAAATGTTCTAGCTGTAGTGAATGTATCTGATTTGACAACAATCCTCTGCCTAATTTATGTAAAACCTTATGGCAAAGCTTCCATTCAATCAATATATTTGCTCTCACAGCTGGGGCCATGCACATTTGAATCTCATCAGTGGTTTTCTAATCATAGCGACCCATTTAGGCGCCTGAAACAGCACTGTGTTCCACACTATTTAAAAGTAGATCATCCACTGATTTCAAACTATTCTCTCTGGGTGTGACATTGTAAGTTCTCTTTTCCGTGATGAAACAACTTTCCCTCCCCCTATTGCAGCAAAGACCCTGATTCTCATCTTTGTTTCCAACCTTGAGATGTTCAAAGAAATAATAATGGGCTTGCACATTGAAATACCACCCGCCAAAAAGGATGTGAACAAATTCTATGAAAGAGGTTGGACTGTTTGAAAAAGTATTTTCAATGCTTTTTTGTGCTTTTATTTAAGAAAATTTGCACCTGATTTTTATCTGTTCAGTTTGGAAGAAAATTGCGTTTTATCAAGTCTGCAGAAGGGGTTTATATTCACATATAATGTGGCTGCATGTGTGAGCCTCATCTGTCAAACTATCTATGGTTGTTTATATCAGGCATACAGTAAGTAACTTGCCACAAATGGTGAGAGAGAGCATCTTTGCACCCAATAGATAAAAGTCATCACAGCTCAAACTATTCATATTCACTAAGCAGTACAGCTGTGTGGGGAAGACACTACAAATGTTTAGCTGCCAGATGTTTTACTTTTTGAGAAAAAACCCAAACTCTTAACGAAAGAAAATCCTCCCGTGTCCTCCTTTCATATACAAAGTCAAAAAATCTTGACCATCGTGTGGAAAGATCTGTTGCGTGTGTGTGTGTGGGGGTGTGTGTGTGTGTGTGACTGAAAATCTTTGTTCTATCTCTGTCAAACAAAATGAAAACATGTTAAACAGGACTGGTTTAACAGTGTTGTTTCCTTTTATAAACTCGTCACTTTATTATGTTGGTGTTTAATGGTTGGTGCCATTGGTGCCGCCTGATTGGTTAGAAATGCCCTTGAAGTTTATGTTCACAAAGAAAGAACCAGTAGGCCTGCTTCTGAACTAATAATAGCATTAGTTCCTGGCCGAGCTCTTTTGGTAACCGTGTAAGGACTTAGCAAACTTTCTTGTTCTTTACTACTGCTATGATTACTAGTAGCACTGCACCAACTAGATTAGCCTCTTCTGATTACATAAAGGTTGTGCTGTAATGTAAATGTGTCCATGTAAAGCTCTCACTTGGTTTTAATGTGATGTTAAGTCCCATCTTTGGAGAAACGTGACATATAGAGCATGTGTAGGATCTAGCAGTAATGCCCTAAAAATAAGGCTGATCTCTTGAGTATTGTTTAGCAGCAGTAGATGTAATGAATAAACCTGCCAACTGTTCCTTTCCCTCATGTGCTGCCATTACATTGTTATATTGCACTACGCTGTGTACAAATATACCCAGCATTTTATTATTCATTTCCATGTTCATAAGAAGCGCCTCCCTGAGATGTTTGAAGCCCTCAAACAGCAGGTCCAGCTTCTGTGCTAATCCTCTTAGGCTGTTGTGTTTTTTCCCTTTAATTCAAGTCTCTTTCGGGAGTCTCTGCTACTCCTGGCTCTGACTACTGTACTGCGGCCCAGCTGTGCTACCGAGCTGAAACGCTACTGGCACACTTTGGGTTAAGCATTCAAGAATTGAAAAACACCCTTGGAAGCTAACTTTGTTTTGTGGATCTGTCATGCACAACCATTAAAGCCACTATGAGTAACATGGCACGTTGGCGTCCCCTTTGGACAAAAGCGGTAGTATTTTTACGACGCACGATGTCGCAAAGCTGTTTTCTAGCTTGTGCCAGGCGTGCTATTGTGAACTGAGAAGGGCGCAATATAGTGCATGTCCGTGTGTTGAAAGTGTGAGGACTCTTTTCGGCTCCGTGAGAGTGGTTTTGACACTGCATCAACTAATGCCAGTCAGTTCTACACACACCTGATTGCAATGAGTTGATGCAGCAGCGTCACTTAACTACTCTCTCACGGAGCTGAAAGATTACGTATCCCCACAGAAAGTGAATGAATGAGAGACGGCAGTTTGTATGGATCACGATGAGGTAATGTGTTTGTGTTGTTGATGTAAATAATGACTATTTCAGATAATGGTTATCTGATGATGGTGAAGCAAAGCAAACTTTGTGTTAGTACCAACCACTCATTCATTTAGGAGTAAACACTGCAGTCTAGTTTCGCTCTCGTGAAATTGTATACACGTTGCTTGGCAACGCCCTCGTCCTGCCCGTAGCCTATATCACTCTCCCTTTTAGCTTTTCTTCATTGCATTCTCTTTTTTTTATTTGATGGTTCAGCCCCGTTATCAGTCATTATGATGACAAATAACTGTATCAAACAAGGCTCCCGCTCCCCTTCCCTCACCTGGAGGGATAGGCTTCTCAAATCGCGTTGCAGCGTCACACTGAAATCTGCGACCAATACGGATATGTGACCATAGAGCCTGCACGAGCGAACCGAAAATCGGACTGGGTGTGCGACCAGACCAAAAGCAGTAATAAAAACTATATAAAAACGTCTTTCTTTGCACTGATGGTCTCGTTTGCTGGAGGAAACTAGTACTGTTACTAGTAGCCGCTTTAACTTCCCTCTTATCTTCCAGCACTGTTCTCTTAATCTAATCATTGCCCGCTGTCTGTGCCTCTCTCCCACCCGATCTCTTTGTATTGCTAAATGCTTATTGTGTTCTCTGTGTGACTTGTTTTGCAGGGTTGTTCTGGGGTCAGCCGGCTGACATGACAAGGCTGTGACAGTGTGTGTCAAAGTGTGTCTGTGCTGGACCCATTTCTGTGCCATGGCTACTGCGAAGAAGAGTGAGTTTAATTTTATTATTATTTTGTATAGGGGAGAGTGGCCTAAGTTGTGCCACTTTTTACTCAAAGTTATTTTAAAGTGAGGCCTTGACAGTTATGTCTCCAACTCAAATATGTACATACATTTCAGGATGTTGTGCATCCCTGGCAATAAAAACTTTGGATCTGGAATAAACTGTTTAAGAAATATAGCTTTCGGAAAAAAAGTTGTCTTGTGGCACAACTTGCCCCCTGTGTGGTGTAAGTTGTGCCACAAGAAAGAATACCATGGGGTAAATTGTGCCATTGATATATATCTCATAAACTGTAATGCAAGACAAATCCATTAGACAATCACTTATTTAAGGTTTATTTAAAGTAAATAAAGTAAATATTTTACAAATATTGAAGGTCAATTTTCTTAAACAAGGCCTAGCAGATCTAGGTGGTTTGCCTGCAAAGCTCACAATGACAAAGTCACCATAATCATCTTTCTGGCCATCTGAACTTTTGTCAGTGGTGTCGTTAAGTGGAATGGAGATTTCAGTCTCTTCTGAGCTACTGTAGACAATCACTTTCTTTTTGGTGACAAGCGTATACAGCCATGCCACTGGCACAACTCTCAGAAATGTACTTCGCACTAGTTGCTCCGTGCTTGTGACTGCCACCTGACAAATGTGATTCCCCCTCCATTTCTGCCTTTAAATCAAGGCTCAAAACCCATCTGTACACCCTGGTTTTTCGTCCCCATTAACTATCTTACCTCTGCACTACTATCTTTGTTTATATTTGTGGATGTATGTGCTTTATGTCTTTTATTTTTATCTTTGTTATTGTTATTTTACCTTCATTGTTTACCTTCTGAATGCACTTTGGACAGTGCAAACTGTCATAAATGTTCTTTTATAAATACATTTTACTTACTTACTTACTTATAACTCACCTAGGCCCTTTGGCACAAATCACCCCAACCCCAGAATTTTGGATAATAAGCATGATGCAGCAGTTTAGGGCTGACATTGTGCTAACTGTATAGACTCAAAGTGTAGCATACTAAAGCACTAAAACATGTGTCAAATGTTTTCAAACTTGTCTATAATTGTTCGGACACAATAATCAAAAAACCTTGATCATGGAAATTTTACTTTGAAAGGCAAAAAAACTGTTTTTTTTTTAGCTTAAATGTGCTTTTATCTTATTCCATGTTTCTCCCTTCTTTACAGGATGAGTCAAATGGATGGCTCTTCTTAAATATGTGGTCACATTTTCAATTTCTTCCACGGTTTTCTAGAAACAAGGGGTGGGACAACTTCCCCACCGGCACAACATAGGCCACTCTCCCCTACTGCCTTATGATAACTGTGATGCTCAAACACTTTTCATATGAATAGGTACGTCTACTAAGTCTTGAAGTTGTACTAGGCCAGTGATTATCCACAGGAAGATGTCAGAAGATTTCAGAAAGAGAAGCAGTTTATATTTAAGATGCAGGCCGCCCAGGATAACACACTGTCTCAGGATTACTATTGTTATTACTTTTATTTTTTTGTGTTTGTGGAATATATCAATCGTGTGCCAACAGGCTGCACAAATAATTTCATACATTAATTTTATGGGTGAGACAGGTACATGGAAAGTCCTCACAAGCCTAGTTTTCAAGTTGTTGAAAGTAGTTTTTCCTATTTGTCTACTCGCAAAAATCTCAACCGGAACTTTTTAAATACTGCGACCAAACAGGAGATTTAGGGAAAAAAACACGCTCAATGCACATACTCATAATGCTGTTCTATGGTGTTTGTCGTGTGAACGGTCATTTTTTCTGCACGGAAGGGGGAAAATGCTGTTATAAATGTTTTAGCCCTATACATATTGACATGGCACTACTCGGTGTCCGTCTCCTTTTGAATTGTTCCATCTCTGCTCTTTGACCTTTGGCTCTTAAAAGTGATCCGGATCAAAACACTTAATCCACAGTTGTTATTCATTCTCATCGCAACTATTTACAGAAATAGAAAGATTAAAGTTTACAGATGCATATAATACAGGAAACCACATGCAGCTCAAAGCAACATTGTATTTGTGCTGGATGGATTACCTTCTGTTCGTATAAGCCAGGAAGTGATCATATCGGTTGAAGCTGTGTCCAACAATCTGGCGTATAGGTGAATGAGATTTTCTTAATCTGCCCTCTCGCATTTAAACGTTTCTTAGAAGGACTGATATTGTATCATATTGTATGAAATGTAAAGCCCTCTGAGACAAATGTATTTGTGATTTTGGGCTATACAAATAAAACTGATTTGATTTGATTTGATTTGACTTAACTGTTGATTCAAAACCTGTAAACAGGACAAGAATCTTGAGTGTAATTTATGATGATGGAGAACCTGACGTTAACCCCTTGCCCCCATGGACACGTCAAGCTTAATCTATAAAATTAATTTTCACAATGGATTTTCTTTCTTTTTTTCTTTCGTTTGGGTTTTTTGGGAAAAGGGTGTATTGATACTGTCCAGCAGATTTTGTCAGCAGCAGATTTTTGTGCAGGGAAGCAAATGTATTTCCTCATTAAGAGGACGAGCAAGATGAAAAGACCTGCTAGAGAGCTGGAAATGGCTCATCAATTTATTTGAAATATTCACTCGTACACATGTTTTCAGAGGAAACGGTAGGGGTGGGAAAAATAATCGATTCTCCGACGCATCGGATTAAGACTACTGTTTTTTCACTAGTATTTAATACTATTATTTCCTGCGCAACTGCGCATGCACACCACACAAGTGCGAGTTGTTAAAAGTGGCGACAAAAGGGCAGAGAGCAGCAAACCCATATGACCTGCACTGGCTTTGTGTCTGTTAATGTTTTTGTATGAGAGATGAATTCCAAGCCATACTTTTTGCACAATGTGTTGAAATGACATAGAAAATAATAAAATAGAAATCCTATAGAAACATGATTTACAAGAGTAGAAAGAAAATTAAAGTGAATCGGTTTAGTTTTTACATACTTCCATATTGTGTTGAAATGCAAGCTGCATTGATTATTGCACTGTTCATAGAAAGTTATTTGTGACAAGAAAAGCTTTTTCTCTAATACAATATTAGAGAAGGTAATTCATCTGTTGACTGTCTTTAATGATCATCACAAAAGTAGGAAGTGATTAGCAAACTCAGAGTAGCAAACTCAGATGTGTATATAAATATATTTCTGAAAATCACACAAGGGTAAGTACGTAAAAACAAATTGCATCGGGATGCATTTATAATCGATTTTGAATCGAATCGTTGGCGTCTGGATCGGGATCGGAATCGAATCGAATCGTGAGGTGCCAAGAGATTCCCACCCCTAGGAAACGGGCCGAAATCGCTGTAGTAGGCATGCCAAGCCAATAGTCAGCAGTGACACTTAGCCTAGTAGATAGCTCTTCCGAAGCTCTGTTTATTACATTTTTCTTTTTTTAAGACAAATGTACAAACAACACAATAAACAACAATAAACATACAACATTGCTACCAGACCGGTCCATATAGTAAAATATTAAAGATGATATTAATAGTTAAGCGAGATATGTTTTTGATACTTGTTTTAACAGTGACAGCAGTACAAGTACAATATGTGACAAAGCCCTTTCCATTGTATCCATAACACATTTGTGATCATTGTAAAACATTACTTCTATCCATTCAAATTCAAAATATAGTCCAGTCCCAAAAGTTCCAGTGGTTTCCTCCATTTTTGCAGAAAAAGCTGAGTCTTTCCATTAATGTAGTGTCTGAGTCTTTCCAGGGTCACGACGTCCAAGATGAGAGATTTCCATGTCTTGATTTGATTTGATTTTGATTTGATTTGATTCAATTTATTTCAGACATATCAAACATACAAAACGAAATGAAAAGCATGGAAATACAGTAAACAAATTATGTTTTCGCAAAAGAAATTAAAAATAAAATAAAAATAAAAATAAAAGAAAACAAATTATCTGTATTGCTGAGATATGCCTGAAAAGGAGCAGGAAGAAGTATATACTTATTTAATCCTACCCCTTTTCCATAGTAAAATAAAAATAAAGAATAAAAATATTTATTAAACTAAAAAACAAAAAACAAAATAATAATTAAAAAAAAATTCTCTGTACCATTGGCGATACTATAATTGCCATTTATAAACTATACATGCATACATACATACTATACATCTTAATATACTATATAAAAAAAAAATATATATATATTATATATTTATACAATGCATACATCTCTATTTATATACATACACAATCAATATATCCATACAATCAGTATATATATCCGTATAATTATAATTTCCTTCTTACTTCTCACCCTCATCCCTGTACCTATTGAAAATCATTGTTTTGAACCTTTTTTTAAACTGGATCGTGTTTGGACATTGCTTTAGCTCCATGCTCATCCCATTCCACAGTTTCACACCCCCAATTGAGATGCAATGACTTTTTAAAGTCATGCGTACAGCCAGTGTCTTAAAGTTTAACTGTTGCCTCAAATTGTAACCCCCTTCTCGGTCATAGAAAAGCTTTTGAATGTTACCTGGTAGCAGATTATTTCTAGCTTAAAACATGATTTGAGCAACTTGATATTCAACCAGGTCCTTGAACTTTATGATACGGGAATGTAAAAAGAGGAGGTTGGTGTGACCATAATATCCAGCTTTATTGATTATTCTTATGGCTCGTTTTTGTAATGTGACGTAATGACATACGTAATGTATGTGATGTAATGGTAGCAGTGAGCTTTTGTAAGTGGTCCCCCGGACCGCCGCACAGTAATTTAAATAAGGTAAGATCATTGAGCAGTAAAGAATATGCAATGATTTTTGATCCAATATATGCTTTGCTTTACACAGGACTAAGATGCTTCGTGACAGTTTAGATTTAACATGTTTTATGTGAGGTTTCCAGCTGAGCTTATGGTCTATTGACACACCAAGGAATTTATTTACATACACTCTTTCAATTTTAACACCATCAATCATAACATTTACGTCATTATTTAAATTACAATTTCCAAACAACATGATTTTTGTTTTACTTAGATTCAATGACAATTTATTATTGTCAAACCACTTTTTTAATTTGCTCATTTCAGTTTTAATTAACTCCAGAAGCTGCTGCAAGTCCTCTCCCGTACAAAAAATATTAGTGTCGTCTGCAAATAACACGAATTGTAAAATCTTTGATGTTTTGCATATATCATTAATGTAGAGAATAAAAAGAATTGGCCCTAATACTGACCCTTGGGGGACCCCACAAGCAATGTCCAAACAAGATGACATATGTTCACCCATCTTCACAAACTGCTGTTCTGTAAATAGCTCCTCAGCCAGTTCAATACAACCCCCCTGATACCATACCTTTACGTGGAAACAGAGGGAGGGTCCTCACCGACCCATTTCACCATTATGGCTTTCCTCGCTAGCTTTAAAAGCGACTGAATCACATCTTCATTATTTTTAAGAGAAACAGGGATATTTCCAAGCAGACAAAGAAGTGGGTCTAATGATACCTGCTGACCTATTGCTGTACTGATACCTGTGCATACTGCCTTCCAAAATATTTTAGTTTTTTCGTATTCCCACAAACAATGCAACCTTGTACCTACATGAGATTTGCATTTTGGACAATTTGGAGAGGCTCCTGTTGTAAACTTGCTATAGATATAGGGCGATATGTAGACCTTATGTAAAATATTATATTGTGACTCTTTATATCTGTTACAAATTGAAATTTTGGAAGGCAGTCGCAAGATCTCATCCCACGCGTCATCTTCTATTACACAGTTAAGCAAATTACACCATGATGTTCTTAAGCATGCAAGTTTGCCTAGGTTCAAGCTCAACACCTCAGAATAGAACTTGGATATAAAATGTTTTTGCTGTTTATAGTTCAGAAAAAATCTATCTAACAGATGGGAGTTGTGTGGGGTTTCCAGTGAATTGTTTATCTTATACACAAAGTGTCTGACCTGTAAATATTTGTAGAAGTCTCTATTTGGAATATGATATTGAGATTTCAGTGCTTCAAATGTCTTAAATTTCCCATTCTCAAAAAGGTCAAATACCGACAACACCCGCTTTTTGCCAAAGTGTGAAGTCTGATCCACTTACCAATGGGGAAAGCTCAGGGTTATCTGTCAATGTTGTTATAAAGCGAAGAGGATGAGTGTTATGGAATATTTTAGAAAGCTTTCTCCAAGCCAGCAATCAATTAGTTATCAAATGATTGTTTTTAGCAATATTTGGCAGTTCTTTAGAGCTTTTACCCAGCAGGTTCACAGGACAGAAGGGTTTACAGACAACTGACTATATTAAGCCATGGGGAGTTTGCACATTCATTCACCCAAGAAGAAATAATCCTGGCTTGTAAGGATAATATATAGTATTCTATATTTGGTAAACCCCATCCATCCTGCTCCTTTGGAAGCTGTAGTGTTACCAATTTGATCTTGGGTTTCCTGCCGTTCCAAATAAAGTCCGATATGGCTTTATTGATAGTTTTTATGTCATTTGTATTAAGATTCACAAACAGCATGGACATGGGATACAGTATTTTTGGAAGGACTGTCATCTTGATGATGTTGATTCTACCTAGAAATGAGACAGGGAGACTCCTCCATCTTGTTAACATTTCTTTGATATTTTTAACCAAAGGATTAATATTTTCTGCATATAGTTGATTAAGCTGGGGTGTGACCTTAATTCCTAGATAATTAAACCCAGACGGAGCCCAACGGAAGGGACGAATGTAGGATGGTTCAGCATTTATGCCATCGTCTAGGATCATTATTTCGGATTTATCAAAATTTACCTTATAACCGGATATTGGGCCAAATTCTTCAATACATTTAGTTAATGCTGCTAATGATTTAGAAGGTTTTGTTAATGTCACAAGGCAATCATCAGCGTACAACAGAATTTTGTGTTGTGTTGACCCAAGCGTTACCCCCTGAATATCTGGGTTTTGCCTAATATCCAACGCTAATGGTTCTATAGCCAGAGCAAACAAAATAGGAGACAGTGGGCTCCCTTGAGCCGTGCCTCTTGTCACTTTAAAGGGAGCAGACAACAGTCCATTAGTCAGAACAGAAGCTGTAGGTGCCTTGTAAAGCAGTCTAATCCAGCTCAGAAAGCCAGGCCCAAAACCAAATCTTTTCATTACATCAAACATATATTCCCACTCGATCCATAGAAACGATAGCCCCAGGCGTTTTAAAGGTATTAAGATAATGAATAATATGGAATAAGCGTCTTGTGTTGTGATAATAATTTCGACCTTTTAATAAATCCTGTCTGGTCTGCATCCACAATTGAGGATACAATGTTCTCTAGTCTATGAGCCAGTATCTTGGATAGTATTGTATTGTCTACATTAAGGAGGCTAATTGGTCTATAGGAGGAGCATAGCTCTGGATTTCTATTTTTCTTTGGTATTAATGTTATGTTGGCCGTATACAGAGATTCCGGGAGCCTAGACTCCTCAAAGGATTTATTAAAAACCCTTAGCAGAAGGTTATTGATTTTCCCCTTCATTATCTTGAAGAACTCTACTGGAAAGCCATCTTCTCCTGGACTTTTCCCTGATTGAAGTGTTGAGATGGCTTTATCAATTTCCAGTATGGAAATAGGGGAGTCCAAGAAGTTTGACTGTTCCTCTGATAGTTGTGGAATACATAACCGATCTAAAAAGTCACCTGCTCTAAGCCTCTCCATGTCAATCTCTGAACTGTATAGGTTAGCATAGAATCTTTTGAAGCTCTAATTAATTTGAAAATTATTAATATGTCTTTCATTATTCTCGTCCAATATAGCTGATATATATGATTTTACAGGGGCATTTCTTGATAGCCGTGCTAAGAAGCGATTTGGTTTGTTTGTTCAAAAATGTTTTTGTTTAGTGAAAAGAATATCAATTTCTGCCTTCCTTGTTATCATATTATGTAATGCTGTTCTTGTTGTTTTTAGTTCAATAAGGATTGCATCTGATTTTGTTGTATAATAGGCTTCCTCTAATTTTTTTAGTTTGTTTTCTATCTCAAGTTGTTTGGCAGTTCGCTCTTTTTTCTTCTGACTCGTATATGATATAATCATACCCCTCATGTAGGCCTTATAAGTGTCCCAAACAAGTCTTGGATCAGCTCCATTCTTATCATTTGTTCCTAAGAATAAATCAGTTTGGTCTGCTAGATATTTTATACATTTTTCATCCATAAGCAGAATTGCATTCATTCTCCAAGAATATGAACGATCATTTGGTCTAAGCGGTTGCATAGCCATGACTACAGGAGCGTGGTCTGAGAGAGCAATGTGGCCTATATCTACATGTTCAACTAAATGTGAAAGACACCTAGAAACAAAAATATAGTCAATACGCGAAGCTGACGAATGGGGTTGAGAGTGAAATGTATATTGTTTTGAAAGTGGGTTACAATGTCTCCATATGTCCAAGAGATCAAATTCCTTATTAATATTTAAAACAGACTTGGCATTTTTAGATATATTCGTCTGAGGGGGAAGTCTATCCATCATTGGGCATAAGGCACAATTAAAGTCACCCCCAATTATCATGTTGGGACAGTCCATGTCTGCTATTTGACAAAGTAGAGATACATAAAAGTTGTCATCCTGGATATTAGGGGCGTAAACATTACCTAATAGAATATTTTCACCGTGTAATACCCCTTTAACCAGAACATATCTACCTTCAGTGTCTTTGAAAGTAGCTGTGACAGTAAACGGGAGATTTTTATGCAGCAAAATGATTACACCTCTCTTACTTGTAGAGTATGATGAAAAGAAGATTTGGCCTACCCTTTCCCTGCAGTATTTTTTGTGCTCTTCGTCATCTAAATGAGTCTCTTGGAGAAGGGCTATTTGAATCTTGTCTTTTTTCAAAGTATTTAAAGAGGACCTATTATACTACTTTTCTGGTCTTAATGTCTTGTTTTACACTGCTATAGAGCAACCTGACACGAATCACATCACAAAAAACTATGTAGATTTTCGGGAAGCTCTTTCTCTTATTTTGGCGATCCAGCACGTCCTGTCAACACTTGAGTGTGTGTGCTTCGGGCATCTCCGCTCACTCCGCCTGTGCTTCGGCAATCTCCGCTCGCCTCCCCCCCCTCCTGCAAACCCCACTCCGTTGTGATTGGTTACCTTCCTTCCGGAACACTTTCAGTGGCGGGAAGCGCGAGCATGGACCTATAAGGGCGCGAGGCAGACGCGAACAGGGAAGTGACAGCATTACCATACATGGAAACATCCGCGTGGTGACTTCACGAAGTTACATGCGACGTCACGAAGTTACAAAGCGTCAAGCCGCTTTGAACACGTGACTTCTCGACTGGCTAGAATAGTGTCTAGTGCTCTGCACAGACACCCCAGACGGTCAGCAGGGAATACGTCGAAATGCATGTAAGTCATTATTTGATCATTTAGTATGGTTAAGCATGACTATAAATCATCATAACAACGTTTATAGGTCATAAAAGTCAAAAAGCATCATAGGTCCGCTTTAAGATGGATTTCCTCTTTACCACATTATTAGATCCCTTAATATTCCATGTGTTTATCTTAATAGTCATTTACACAAAATAGTGCTATGATATGCATGTCACAATTAAGTATAGCCATCTCGTGTGAGGTGGACCAGCCTGTAGCATTAAGTAAAAGAACAGTTCTATTGAACCTAGAAATGATTTCTGAGCAAAAACTGAACAACAAGCCCAGAAACACCACAAACATTGATACATCAAGACAGTGCATAACAAAAACAAAACACACCAAAAATAAAAGAGAGAAAAAAAAAAGAAAAAAAAGGTACCTAGTTGTACTATTAAATCCTAATAAGTACAGCTATGAGGATCAGTAGCACAAATACAAAGTTCAGTTTCCCCTATTGAACTGCCACTGTAGAATACCAGCTTGTAAATACTCATTTCGCAAGAAAAATAAAATAGAAAACGGGAAGCCTCCAGGGCACTTCAGTTCACGCTTTACAATCATACCTGAGACTGATCAGATGTGAAGACCAACATATTCAGAAGATTATTTTGATGCAGTCATTTTGCCGATGTATTCGTTGACTTCCTTGACGGTGGAAAAAGAGGAGCTGGTGCCATTAGGGTGGAATACTTTGATGATAGCAGGGTACAGAAAATAGTAGCGTATTCCAGCTTCTCTCATGTGTTTACGGGCATCTGCAGATTCCTTCCTCTTCCTCACAACCTCCGCGGAGAAATCCTGGTAGAAAGACATGTTGCTGCCGTCGATGTTTAGCGTACCTTTGTTTCTCGCTGCTTGCAGGATTTTCTGTTTGTCAGTATAATCGTGGAGCCTCACCAAGATCGCTCTCGGTCCCACTTTACCGGCCTCTCTTGTCGGCGGGCCCGTGCGATGCGCTCTCTCATGCTGGATGCGGTCGGTTTGCATATCCAAGATATCTGGTATTCATTTCTCAAAAAAATTGACCGGTGTTTTGCCCTCAAGACCTTCTTTCAGGCCGATTACTCTCACGCTTTGGCGTCGGCTCTGGTTTTCATAGGATTTCAGACGATCTATTGCCTTCTGCAGTTGAACTTCCATGTCTCTCATCCGGGGTGTTGATGCTGACGACACGTCCTCGAGGTCCGAGACCCGCTGTTCGACCGTCCCCATCCTCTGTATTAGACTGTCAAGTTTCTCCGAGACTTCGCTAACTGGCTTGATTATGTTGGCTAGTTTGCGGTCTAACATCAGTTCTATGTTTGCAGTAACACAGTCCACAATGCTTTGGTCTCGTTGTTCACTTAGCTCTTCGTTGGCGGTGGAGTTGGTCCCGAACGCTACCTCTGCTTCATCCTCCGAATCAAGCTCATTGTTTTGGCTAAAGGCTGCGTTAGCCTGTGCAGCTTTAGCTTTAGCTTCCTTTTTATGAACTGTTTTGTTCTTTTTGCTTGACTTAGGGAACGTAGAAAATGCGTCGATTGACATTGTAAATCAAACGTGCCCCCTTCAGAGCTTTCCACTGGTGAAATATTTGTTAAAAAAATAGAGTTTATAGCAGTTCGATGCACCATTTTCTGTTTTCGTATAAACAGCACCCCGGTGGAGTGTGGGTACTTGTTGTCCCCGGCGACCACTCTGCCAGCCTTTTGTTTTTTGAGAAGGTCAGTGAATGAAGGGTGGTGCAAAGGGAGTCTCTCAATTGACTTCCTGTTTTTTCCTCAATGTAATTTTCATGTGTTTGGGGACGGACTGAAATGTCACTAGAAGAGTGATTCTTTCCCTTTGGAATGTTTTGGCACCTCTGGGAGATATGTCACTTTAATTGTGTTCTGTTTGCTCTTGTTTCCTTAAACAATTTTTACATCAGGCAAGCATATCTAGAGAACCAGGAGAGTTTGTAAAAATGTGAACACAAATGTATCATTGCTTTCTGAAACCCCCCCAATACTGTGTCTCCTTGAACTGTATTCAAAATCACTTATTTTGTAAATGTAGCTGACCATACTGTATGGGTTTGATTATTGATGTACATTTGTGTTACTTTCTGAAAGGCACTGTAGTGACAAACGAAGCAATGAGAAGGAGAAAGGGTTGCAAAAGAAGAAGGCTAGACAGAGGTTGCTGGCAAGCGGAGTAATTAAAACATAATTAAATTGGTGTTTTACAAATGCTGGACTCCCATGTGTGTTTGTTAATCAATGGCTTTGGCGGCTGGAGCGGCTTGTGATTGTACAGTGGGAGGACTTGACAAGTACAGCTGCTGCCAAGCCTGCACATGCTGCATTGATTTAAAACCCAATGTGGTGTATCTTTTTGGTCCTAAGTCTGCTTTTTTTTCCATGATCAAACTCAATTATTTAGTTTTTATTTGGAGCGTTGTGACACTTTGATAAAAACAGAGTTCAGATAAAAACATGGCAGGCTCCAAGAGCACTGTCATATAATATACAGCAGAGCAGAAGCAGATACAATGACAGACAGATTAGAGGAGGGACTGAGGTAGATGGAGATTAATCTACAATAAGCCAGTTCAGTGGGGCATGCCTATTAATTTGTATGTGCACATGCAACTGTGTGTGTGTGTATGGGTCTGCTGCTGCTGCCGCCGAGAGGGCAATAATAATAATGGATTGGATTTATATAGCGCTTTTCAAGACACCCAAAGTGCTTTACATGGTTCCAGGTTCCACTCGTTCACACACAGTCATACCGGTGGTGGTAAACTACGATAGTTGCCCTGGGGCAGACTGACAGAAGCGAGGCTGCCATTTAGCGCCATCGGCCCCTCCGACCACCACCTCAAACATACAGCAATCATACACATTCACACGAGGCAAGGTGGGTGAAGTGTCTTGCCCAGGGACACAACAACAATGACACAGGTGGCTGGGCAGGGATCGAACCGCCAACCCTAGGATCATTGGCCAACCCGCTTAACCACCTGAGCCACAGTCGCCCCAAGTTGTGTGTGTGTGTGTCTGCGCCCTGGCTTTGTCTGGGATTATCCGAGCCATCAGAGAGGCCACAGATCTCATTATTGTGATAATGAGCCTGAACCAGACCCTTGGCCCGGGCCTTCTGCTGCTGCTTTTAGGCTGTTCCCTACATTTGTTGGTGTAAATAAACGGTGAAAAAGGTCAAAAGTCAGAGCTTAGAGAGTGTAGTTTGCAAATGAAAGACGCGATCACACACAAACCAGTAAATTGGGCCAGTGACAGATGTGTTTATACTGCACAGACCAAGTAGCCGCCAGCTGCCCATCAAATTAATATCCATAGTGATGACGGTGGAGATGAGAACTGTAGCGGTATTAGGACCCAACTGTGGTGTATTAAAGCATGTACAGTTAAAGATGCAGTGTAGGGCTGTGCGATATATATCGTCGGACGAAACAAAAACGTCTATCGTTTCATTTTATGCAATATCGTTTATTTTGTTATGTTGCCAATCCCACTCTTTAGGACACAAACTATACATGTAGCTTGCAGTTAAGTTACTATTATTCAAACCGAAGATTTCCCTCACCGTAACTTTACATTGAAAGCCTTTAAAGCAGCAACGAGTAACATTTAAATATCTTTTAAACAGCCTCATGTTTCCTCTCATAATCATAAATTACCTTTAACAGCAAACGAGACCATCTGTGCAAAGAAAGACTTTTTTATATAGTTTTTATTACTGCATTTGATCTGGTCGTACACCCAGTCCGATTTTCGGTTCACGCGTGCACGCTCTATGGTCACATATCCGTATTGGTCGCAGATTTCAGTGCGGCGCAGGAACGCGATTTGAGAAGCCTATGGCTCCAGGTGAGGGAAGGGGAGCGGGAGCCTTGTTTGAGACAGTTGTTTGTTCATAATGACTGATAACGGGGCTGAACCATCAAAGAAAAAAAAGAAAATGCAATGAAGAAAAGCTAAAAGGGAGAGTGATAGGCGGGCGGGAGGGCGTTGCCAAGCAACGTATACACAATTTCACGCAGCGAACCTAGACTGCAGTGTTAACTCCTAAATGAATGAGCGGTAGCCTACTAAAACAAAGTTTACTTTGCCTCACCAGCATCATCAGATGACCATTATTCATCTGAAATAGTCATTATTTACAACATAAACACATTACCTCATCGTGATCCATACTAACTAACTGCCATCTCTCGTTCATTCGCTTGGTGTGAGGACACGGACTCGTTCAGCTCCGTGAGAGGTGACAATGCATCAACTCATTGCAATCAGGTGTGTTTAGCACTTACTGCCATTAGTTGATGCTGTGTCACCCATAGACTCACAGAGCCGAAAAGAGTCCGGTGCCCTCCACACTTTCAACACACGGACACGCACCATATTGCTTCCTGATTATTTGAATCTTGCACTCCCTGCACGAGCTAGAAAACAGCTTCACGACAGCTGGCGTCGTTAAAATGCTACCGCTTTTGTTCAAAGGTGTCGCCAACGTGCCGACTTACTCGTAGTGGCTTTAACTGGTGAAATGTGAGGAATTAAAGTCAACTTTGACATTTATTTTGAAGCAGAAACACTAAGCGCTTCCTAGTTCCTAGCCCCGCTGCGCTTCCATCACATTATTTCCGCCCGACCGCACCAGGCTTTTTCTTGCTTGTGTGATAATCAAAGTTCATTTCGGACGCTGAAACCCATCGGTAACAGACCTGTCTGTGTTTGCACCATGGGAGAGGATCATATTATATCCCCACTGACAGAGCAGTCGAGCTGGCGTTACCCGGGCAGTGCTTGACAGGCTCGTGGGGTTAGCAGCCGAGCTAGCAGGGCAGTTCGGCCGCTGTCCCCGCGGGCTCTCAAGCGCTGCCCAGCTCGCAGTGTAAAGTTCCAAGAATGCTCGGCTGCTCTCTCAGCAGTGAGAGGCTCCTGCGCTCCCCGGGGCGGTCACCCTCTCTGCGGGGTGAATTTACAAGCCGCCTCAGCTAAAGAGGATAGCTCCATTAGGCTAAAGAACTTAGCTAGCGAGGAATCCACCAATTCAGTCAATTCTGTGCCCTTAAACCCCACACGGCCCAAAACTACTCAAATGTCACATTTGCATTTTCTATTTTGTTGAATGCTTGACAATTTGCGTGTGAATTAAAGCAGAAAATAATCAAATATGGGTAAATACTTTATTTGTTGAGAATTTAATTATTTATATGAAATTTTTATATTTACTAATTGAATTTACAGAAAATATGCTATATCGTCAAATGTTTCGTTATCGGGATATGAAATTCCTATATCGGGATATGAGATTTTGGTCATATCGCCCAGCCCTACAGTGTGTAATATCGCTGTATTTTGGCATCATCGAGTGGTGAATGTTCTTCATTGAAATGCTCTGTCTATGAACTTCCCGGTTGGTGAATTTATAGACGCTACGGTGGCCTTCAAGGATGTGAAACTAGTTACTAGAGATGGCATCATCCACCACTGCCTCAAGTCTTGCAACAATTTTGAGTGATGAGGTGAAGATGTATTTAGTTATTTATTCTATCTCTGAATATTATACCAAATCTAAAAAACACCAATTCCCTTACATACACACTGCACCTTTTAAATTACTTGTTGGCCCTTTTAGGGAATACGTTGCACATTAGTGTGACACATGGGTGATCACCCAAACATTATGTAGTTGAACATTAACATTGTAAAGTTCTGAATAATCTAGCATGTTTTGAGAACAAGAACCACGTTCATTGCTCTGCACTCGAGGCTTAGAGTGCGTTTTATGAGGCAAGTAATTAATGAGGCTGTGCCAAGAGAGAACTCCTGAGGACACGATGAGTGGAGCTGTTGTACAATGAACAATGAGTTGTGAAGTGGGAGGACTTCATTTGGACATGAAAGCGCTGTTTATTTACTGGAGACTGTCAGGTGATAACTGTAGCACTTCATGAAACTCTTGTTGGGTTGTAATCATCAATACAGAACCTTGGCATCCTAGAAAAAGAATAAAAATGTTTTTGTCTGCGTACATATTAACGCAAGTAGAGAAACTGACAACAACTTAAGGTGCAGTTAGGGTAGAAACATCCAACGGCTGAGCTTAAAACTTAGTTATGAGTGCCATTTACAAAGAGAAAATAAGCTTTAACTTAAAGGTGGAGTCAGCAATTCTGGTCAAAATCACTTTTTGTCAAAATCAGTGAATGTCTCGTCATGATCCGCTATGCCTGTCTGCACACAGCCTATGCTCTGTAAACGACCATGTTACGGTGGGCCCCCTTTTGCCCCAAAACATATTTTGACAACAAACGTTCTCCAGAATCGCTGTCTCCACCTTTTAGACTACTGTTTTCAAAAACAAATAACATCATTTGCAGTTTCTTTGAATCATCATATCTGATTCGGTTCAGCTTTGGATGACATTTGGCAAATGTTAATAAGCAAAAATGAGGACAACAGCTTTATCCAGCCACATTGTAGCTGGTATGTTCTGTAAGGTTGACTGTGTTCGGTTCACTATATGTTTTGTCCCATGTTATATGCTAATGCTCAATTTGTAACACACATGACTGCCAATTCCCCCCTTTTTAAGAAAGCACTATAAACCAGCAGTGTTGAATAGTAATTCTTACATTTATGCCACGGATAGTTTTTGCATTTATAGTTGCAATATTTTTCACTTTGGAGAGAAAGTTCAGTTGACTCAAATGAAAGCCTGCTCTTTTTATACGTTCCAACCTCCAACGGCTATACTCACCCTTTTAACTCTTAACTGTGATAGGCTGGCTCACTGTATGAAAGCCCGCCATTATTAAGCCGAGTCTGTGAACGTAATTACAGTCATGGAGCCCTATTGTATGAAGTTCTAGGCTTCAAGCTTAAAAGCCTCTTATAGCAGAAGCGCTGACCTTAAATAATAGCCCACATCATGTGATTTGATGATGATGAACAGCTTAAGTCTTGGTCTCTTGACTCGGTCGGATGAGAACATAGTAACATGTAGGTAGTATAGGAAAAAGTTTCAAAAAAATAACTATAGTGGTACCTCCTTAAAGGTGCTGTAAGCAGAATGGTTCTTTTAGCTAACTTCCTGTCAGTTACTGCAGTTAGCAGTCCCCTCGCTCGTCCCTACGTCACCACATTAATGCACTGCGGTCTTCAAGCAGCAAGTTATCTAGCATCATCTCAGATCCATAAGTGTGATAAAACATGATAAAAACCATCAAAACAGACATTGGGAAGGATTTTTACCTGCTCCGCCATTGTAGGCGCATACACATTCACCCATCTGTTGCTCTGGCGTGCACTGGCAGTGAGACCATGGAGTGTATATACTATATACAGTATGAGTGAGACGAATGTCGGTTTGTAGCGTTCTCTCTTCTGATTGGATAAAAATTTCGGTATACTCCAATAAGTTTATTTGCCGATTACATGCAAAGCAGCTGACTGAGAGATCGGCTTTATGAAACGTGCACATTATGTAAGTGATCACTGTATGAATAAAGAGCGATTTTACACTTATATTAACATAAATAAACCGCTTACTTCACCTTACGTACAAGTACTTTTCATATGTATTCTGTGCTGTAGGATGGATACAACTAACTTCACTGTACAACTTTTAAATTGTAACTGAAAAAACAAATCATAGCAATTGATATATCATATTCAATATTATTTTTTCTTCTTCTTTTTTTTATCAATAACTCTAAACGTAATAATACTAACTAACTATAATCAAACTAACTGGAAATCAATACAAGGAAATGTATTGCACTTGCATATAGAGGGAGTCCCCAGTAAAATGTTGATATATATTTATATGGTAACACTGCACTATGTAATATGGAATAGAATGTATGGAAAGTATATAGTAATGTATAGGGCTGCAACTAACGATTATTTTGATAATCGATTAATCTGTCAATTATTTTCTCGATTAATCGATTATTAAGCGATTAGTGTTTTGGTCCATAAAATGTCAGAAAATGGTGAAAAATGTTGATCAATTTTCCAAAGCCCATGTTGACGTCCTCAAATGTATTGTTATGTCCAAAACACACATATATTTCAGTTTACTGTCATAATAGGATTAAAGAAACCAGAAAATATACACATTTTTTATAAAAAAATTACTCGAAACGATTAATCGATTATCAAAATAGTTGCCGATTATTTTAATAATTGATTAATAATCGATTTGTCGATTAATCGTTGCAGCTCTAGTAATGTATAAGTATAATCAAACTATAACTGTGTAATTCACTATAATAACCTAACTACAACTAAACTATAAGTTGCATTGTTTTATATTTTTAGGCTATTGCTTTGCTTTTTTTTTTTTTTGCTTTTTTTCAAATATTGTGTTGTATTATATTATATTATAGTATATTATATTATATTATATTGCATTGTATTGTATTATATTATATTATAGTATAGTATATTGTGTTGAATTGTATTATATTGTATTATGTTTGTGTTATGTTGTATTGTATTGTATTGTGTTATGTTATGTTATGTTATACTTTGTTTTTGTGATACATTGTATATTTTATAGCAGTATGTAAAGAGGGTAGGCATAATAAGCCTCGGCTTCGTCCTATACCCTTTTTCGGCCATTGATGCTTTTAAGGAAAGTTGTTTACCTTGTTTGTGTTGTGTCTTGTGGTCATGGACCGAAAATAAAAACATTAAAAAATAAATAAATAAAAAATATTGATTCATACAATTTATACTCGGGTCTATAAAAATATCAGAAATTAGTGAAATGCATTATAATGATTTATATAAAGTTTTGTCCAATCAGCAGTTGAGAAGCTAAAGAGAATCAAAGAATGATATATTTGAAAAATGAATGAAAAACTGCAAATACTTATCTCATATTTCTTATCAGCATTCATCAGCATCTTTAAAAACCAAAATTTCACTTTTTTTAAATGCTGGAAGCTTCGAAAGAGATGCATCAATATTTTATATTATTTATGAATCTTTCATGTAGGCACAAGGTCAGATGAGAAAAACTCATTTTCAGACATTAACCTGCCAGACTCCTACTGTGCTTTATCTGGATTTGGGAGAGACTGTGCTGTCTAGGGTGACAGAAACACGCCACATAAGGTCTGTTTCTGGTTGGTTTTTACAGCTGATATACTGTTAATATCACAACTTCAGATATTAAACCACATTTCAATACACCACCCTCCACCTTCATTACAGCCATCCTGCACATATGGTGTATTGTGTAACTCCTCTTGAACTCATTATTGTAACCCAGATTGCTGGTAGGAAGGATTTCTAATCTCTGATATGAGTCTGTATGAAAGTTTAATGGAACTGGGCCCAAGTGGGACAGTAACAGGCTGTGCACTATGTAACATTAAGAACATTATACAACATATGAATTCAATTAAATGCATTGGCAGAGCGTAAATGTGTTGGAGCAATACGCACTCGGAAAAAACATTTTCAATCAATATTCATTTAAATTCATTGCAGGGCTCCAGACTAACCTATTTTACTAGGAGCACTGGCGCCCCAACTCAGAATTTTTAGGGGCGCAAGCAGAAAATTTAGGAGCAAACATTAAATAGACCTGCAACGCATCTATTAAAATGTTTCCCAATTTTAACTATATTAGGCCTATTGATATTGTATTGCCAGCATGTTTTGGACCACACTGACAACAGATGATACTGTTCATTGTGTTTTCGATTTTGCATCACCATGTGAAATTCTTCAGACATTCCTTTAGGAAAAGGATTTTTTTTTTGTGCCCATTTTCACCACAACCACCTCTACATCCAAGCCCTCTGATTTGTCCTACTCTATCTCTGCTGACTCCAGGAAAATAGCCTAGTTATTGGCCCAAAAGTAACTAGTAGGAGCTAGGTGACATTATATACTAATTTGCATTATAGCCTATGCTATTCTGAAAGAGGCAAAATGAACAGAAAAAGCTGACCAGGTAGTTTACAAATTAACTAGGCCTATTTACATATTTACAAACTCACTTTAAACACTTTTTTTGTTGCCATATTACTACAAGGTTAGCTTTTTATAGATATGCAGTGGCCTATTGAATGTGGACATATCAAACAATTTTCGTGTTCACAAACGTCCCCTGACATACGGTGCTGTCTGCTGGCTGCTGCAGGTGGCGGGGGGTTTCTATCAGACTGCCCGTGTGACTGAGTGCTGTCAGCGGTGAGGAGTAGACAGCTCCGTTGCTACTCTGCTCTTGAGCGCGCGGTTAAAAAATAAATCGAACAGCCTTATCGCTATGGCGGAAAGTCGGCAGGTATAGTGGAAAAAGTCACCAGTTGGCAACATGTTAAAGACGTGACGACAGCGGGACACTGAGATGAGAGTAGGTTACGTGATCCGCGCTGTTGATCGTTTAACTGATCACTCGCGGACTTCTCTCTCTCTCTCTCAAAGTACTAATAATAATGATACAAATGTCGGCGAATTTTCCGTTTGCGCGCGTGCCCCTAGTTTTAAAACTACTCGCACTGTCTCCAAAAATTGTCGCAAAATGCGAGCATTTGGTCGCAGTCTAGAGCCCTGCATTGTAAATGAAACACAAGTGATAATTTAAGTGTTTGTTTGTTGTTCAACCACCATTTAATCCAGTCGTCACTCTGTCGTTAAATATTGAAAATCTTTCATCTGCAGCGTGACTGCAGTGCACCAGGCTTGTTTTGTAGCCAGTGTTAATTAAGCCAACACCCAGCTCACTGCATAAAAAATGTTGAATTCAGATACCTGTGTGAAGTGTCCCCTAGGTGTGTTCTCTATGACGTCCTGGGAGTCTGGATATAAATACACACAAGCAAGTCAATAGACACACTGTAGTTCCAGAGTTAAGAAGTGAATTTTGATTTTAAAAAATTATTAGCAACTTTAAATCAGAGCTAGGCACGTGGGTCACATCACTGATTTGAAGAACCTTTTTGAAGATTCTGAATAAATTGGAAATAATTTGAAAGATGGTAATAAGGAAACATGGTGCCCGGGAAGTGTTTGAGAGAAAGACAGGGTGATGCCAGATATGGTAATCACACACACACACTACAACAACAACCATTTTCTGAAGAGTTTCTATGGGAAATGGTTTTCAAGATAGATTCAAGTGAAGAATGGTTACAAAAGGCTCTTAAAGCTCCACCTATTAATAGAACATTTTAATAAACATGTATTGGTTAAATAAAGCAGTTAAGTGCACTGTTTATTTTGCTGTAGTTGTTAAGCTTCCGTACATGATTAACCCCACGTTAAGGTCTAGGAAAGCGATGCTCTATAAGCAGAACCCTGAAGCCCTTTGAGCACAAATGCAAACATATTGTTTGTTGCCTTTAGAGAAGTATTGCTTTTGTAAAGGAGGAGTGGGGTTTATTTGAAGTAGACGTTTCCATTCGCTCACACTGGGGTTGAATGCCTGGGCAGGAGAAACAATATTATCAGTGAGATTCAGTGTTTTCAGATAGAGCAAAGAGCTAAGGGGGAATTAATATGTTTAGATTGTAAAGGTTAACGTCTTTAACTCCCTTTAAAGTGCGACACAGATCCCCTGGAGACCGGCTGTAAAGTAATTTTCTCTGAAAATGGATGTTTGGTGGCACATTGTATAAATTCACCTTAATAAATGGATGAGTAAAAGGCCATCTTCATTATGTCTGTCCTGAGGGTTCAAACTCTGTTAGAGCTTCCAGAAGCCTGCAGTCGATGCAGCATCAGATACTCGCGTTGGTAATACATTTTAGAAGCCGTTGCAAAGAAGAAATTCAATAAAAGCAATTGTTGAAAATCAAAGAAACTCCTTTATTGTATTATATAACCTTAAACCACTCAAACATGATTCATCGAAATAACCAGAAACCAGTTTCATGACTTACATCAGAGGAGAGTGTAACTGTTCCTGAAATTACTCCATTAAACAAACTCAGATGTCATATTTCCATCACATTTTCCACAGCGTTTTTCTATCATGTTAGTTCCGACAGCGATATTTCTCCCATATGTTCCAGCCCCATCTGTAGAGCAGTGTTGTTTTTCTCCAGGTGACTCTGACCTCTGACCTTAGAAGATGTCATGCAGGGATTAATAATAAAGGATCATATTCTTCTGTTAGTGTTAAAGGAATTCTTATATTAAACAACCCAAGTGTTTCAATAAAGAAATCTGAGTCAAGGCAGGCATCAAAGCAGGCGATGTTTTTACTTGCAACAGCAAAAGCAAGGGTTCGATCTAGACGCCACACATGCACAAGTGTGGCATCATGATTGAGACAACGAAATGAACAGATGTACAAGGTTTTATGCATGAAAAAGGTGTATGCGAACCAAACTAGGTTTGTGTGTCCAGGACATTGAGTTCCTTGCAAGATGAGTTTTAATTGCGCAGATATTCTTATCTGAGAACGGAATGTGGGAATCTCTCTACCCCTTTCTGCAAGGACATTCACAGTACCTCTCTTGTGAAGTCAAACAAGGTTTATAGGAAAACAGTAGATGAATGTTTTACAGTACAATGTTATAATATATATAAGTAACAAAGTTTCGTTAACAGTTAGTCTGTGCTGTACATTTTTTCCACAAGCTTTCCAGTGACGATCACATTTCGACCAAGCACTTTGTCCAACTCCATTTCTCTGTATTTCTTCACCAACTTAACTTTTTTTCTGCTTCAGCTGTTCGTTTTAATCATCTCGCTTTTGCTTTTGCTTTTTCCCTTTCCCTTTTATCTCTATTTTCTCTTACTTTCTTCTTCAGTCCTGCCAACTCTGATATTGCATGTGTATAAATGTGTCCAATTGTGTGTGTGTCTGTGTGTGTCCGTGTGTGTGTTTGCCCGTGATTGTGTGTGTCCATGTGTTTGTGTCCCTGTGTGTGTGTGTGTGTGTGCCATGTGTGTGTTTTGTTTTCAAGGCTTTTACAGCTCCCTGAGCATTCAGACTGCAGTTTTCAGTGATTGCCTTTGAGAAATGCACCACTGCCCGCTCCACTGTGTCAGACAAATGACTTCCCAGCCTTTTATTGAAGTTGAGTTGTGTGTCTGTGTCTGTCCTTTAAATTCTAACGCTAACCCTTCCCTCTGTCTTTCAGGTTGTGGTAAGACGGGCGGCGTGCGTTTCTCAGAGGCACCATCCGCGACCGCCACCCCATCACATGTTCACTTTGACGAGAAGCTGCATGACTCTGTTGTCATGGTGACGCCGGAGGATGATGGCAACTTCATGGTCAAGGTGTGTATTATTGTTGACAGCTACAGTGGACAAGTTGACACAATTTAAATCTTAAAATTTTTTATCTCAACCAAACCCTTAGAAGAATCAGTTTCGGATGTAGGAATACTTTGGGATTTTCACAAAATACTGTAGAACTTTATTGACCCCCTAACCATCAGCATTATCCTTTATCAGATCTCACAGTTGGTCCTCTGTGACTTGCTTGGAGGACTTCAAAATGTATTATCAATCTAGTTTGTTTTCTGTGTTTGCGTCAGTTGTGTGATGTGATCCCAAGGCAAATCAGACTTATCAACCCAAGAATGATGGTAACATTCAGAGATAAAGTCTTATTGTGCTCCACTGCTTTAGTCTAAAAGCAATTACGTGAATACTAATATTAAGATGAAACCAGAAATGCAATCGCATGAGAATCTGACAAGAATCAATTCAGTTTCAGGGACTTGCACTGAAATACTGGAAATGTTTGCAGGCACTTTGATAATAATCAGCAGTTTCTACCCGGCTCAGTTATCAGCTGGCATCATCAAACGCTGTGTTGGATCAAAAAATGGTCTGCTGTCGTTTTACTGCCGAGCCCCCAGACTATTTAGTCTCCATCTGCTCCAAGGACACAATGTGCAGAGCAGATACCTTCATCTTAGTCCAAGTTAATTGTCCTTTAGTTATGTCTCTGTGGATCAGATTGACAATAAAACAGGTGGTTAAAACACCTGGCATACTGTATAAAATATAAGTTGACAGGAGCAGGTAGCACAACGTCAAGTTTGATTAGATATTGGTTGCAAACACAAAATAATACAGCACGAGAAGTCCATGAAGTCTTGCAATTGGTAATAATTGAGGGCTTGACTTCCCTGGATGCCTGTTTTTTCTCAAAATATTGGATTAGATTGTAACTATTTGTCCTCGAGGTGCAGTGTCCTTAGTTTCTATGAGCCTTTATAGGTTTTTATCTCAAAAAAACCTCTCGGAGAAGATTAAAGTATTTTCTCATCACCGTTAAGCTCCTCTGTTGGCGATAAAGGCCCAGACCAATGATATCAGACTCCTCATCGGTTCTCTGCTGTCAGCTCTTTAACCCTGGAGGTGTTCCACTCAGGAGCCTAGCAACAGCAGCAGACGATGACATTGGCTCCAAAACTTTAAAAAAAACGATAATAAAAAACTTAATCCTGTGACTTAAATTTGACAATCAGCGACCATTATCTTATTTCATTTGTCCGGATTCAGTTAAAATTGAAGCTGTTGATGATCATGGCGCTAATGAAGGGTTTTAAACATCACATTAGATAAACCTAGCTGGTATTTCTGAGTTGTTTTTAAAGTCCTTCCATGTCCTATTACAAATTCTTCTATTACGGCCTATTTTCAGAGGTGAAATTATACAGAGAATCACAAGGGTTGGTTGACATTGGTGGTTTTGATGTAAATGTCCCAGCAACTGTTACATGAATTTTGATAAAATATTAATTTCCTCCTCAGAATGAATTGGAATAACTTTTGTGTGAATCTCTGACTTTTTGAATTAGGCTTTATTAGCAAAGGTTAGCATACGAATACACTAAACTAAGATGTTAACCACGGTAAACATTTTGCCTGTTTAAATTTTACAATGTTAGCAATTAGCTCAAGCATGGCTAGCCCTCACAGAGCCACTAGACTTTTGGTTTGTGTGTTAGATGTTGGACAATGACACTAAACAGTTTAACAATAAGAACATTGTCCACAGAGGAATAATAACTCCCTAATCTGGTAGCAGTTCAAAAGCAATGATGTTTGAGAAAAGACATGCACACAGGCCAGAGGACCAACCACATGATTTATTTAAAAGGCAAAGATTTGTTTCTGTTTGAGAGGCTGGCACACAGAATAAAGTGCATCGTTTAAAACTGCTTTTGAAAGATTCCCTGCCTGCAGAGTAGAGAATGTCCTTTGTGGTTTGTATCGATATTACAGAATTACTTCAGCTGTTTTTTCTCTTTTCACTGTCACTGAATAAGCCTAGGCTTCTGATAAAGTCCACAACTCAGTCATTCCTTGCTGAATTATATATTTTTTTATTTGTGTGTGTGTGTGTGTGTGTGTGTGTGTGTGTGTGTGTGTGTGTGTGTGTGTGTGTGTGTGTGTGTGTGTGTGTGTGTGTGTGTGTGTGTGTGTGTGTGTGTGTGTGTGTGTGTGTGTGTGTGTGTGTGTGTGTGTGTGTAACTCAAAGCTTTTTAGGCGTTCTTGCGAGTGGGCACAGACTACTGTCAGCCCGTCGTCATGTCTCATTGTGGAGCTAGTGAGGGGGGGTTGTTGCTATGGAAATGACCAGACAGACAGACCAAAGATGAGGTGGGAGTGAGTGTGGGATGGAAGCGGCATGCATACCATATAGCTGTGTGAATGCCAGTTTTGATAAATGTCATTTGAATTTCACAAACTGTATTTCCATGCGGCAGGCGGGCTAGCCTTTCAAACCATACATTATCCTTGTTCTTTTTTTTCTGGTTTTCATGGTGAAGATGGTGAAGCAGGATATGGAAATAAGCAGCTGTCTGTGCTAAAGAGAACATCTGGAAAAGTATTGCTGCAGAGGCCACTCATTTTTTTAATTCAAATTGTTTGTTTATATCTGACATAGGAAAACCAAAAAAGTTTTCAGAACTTTGTCACAGTAACTATAAGCCTATTACTTTGAGTAATAAGATTAAGGGTTCATGACTGCAACGGTGCGTGGTTGTTTACAGAAAACTTTGCAGTAAAATAGGAGAAGGAAAGGAAGGAAGGAAGAGGCTATACTTGTTGTTTTTCTTAGTTTTTTAAGCAGCTCTAAGCAATATCTCTATATTAAAAACAGATCAAGTAACTTTATTTCATGAGATAGGTGGATCTCTGACTGACAAGCCCATCGAAAGTCATCACCTGACTCAGTAGTAGTTACCCCCAGTGTTTGAGCATCCTTCGTCTCTTGGTTTTGAATTTTGTGCACGCAACTTAAAGCAGCTACGAGTAACATTTAAATATCTTTTAAACAGCCTCATGTTTCCTCTGATAATCATAAATTAACAGCAAAGAAAAACATTTTATATAGTTTTTATTACTGCGTTTGCTCTGGTCGCGCACCCAGTCCGATTTTCGGTTTGCGCGTGCAGCCTCTATGGTCACATATTGGTCGCAGATTTCAGTGTGGCGCAGCAACGCGATTTGAGAAGCCTATCCCTCCAGGTGAGGGGAGGGGAGCGGGAGCCTTGTTTGAGACAGTTATTTGTCGTCATAATGACTGATAACGGGGCTGAACCATCAAAGAAAAAAAAGAAAATGCAATGAAGAAAAGCTAAAAGGGAGAGTGGTAGACAGCTCTCCGCCCGTTGTCCTTCACTTTGCCTCGGAGGTATACCTCAGCTATCTCCCTCCCCCCGATGTGAGGCGGAGTAAAAATCTCACAAAATGGCGACGCGCACAAACCAGGATTATTGGATGCCGTGTGAATAACTGAGGTCAGCCCGTATGCTACATCGATATTATTTACTATCTATGGAGCTAACCAAAGCTAATCCAAGTCAAGGAAGTGCAGAGGCTTCTGCACTGTGACAAATGCTACTATGTAAAATACAGCCAGAGAGAGGAAGACTGTTTTTTTTTTTGTATGACTCTATATTCTGCCTTTAAGATAAACCTATATGCATTTGTGTATATTTCTTGCTCTTTTAAATTAGAATTGCTTAAGCCTTCCTAGCCTAATACATAACATCACCACCAACAAAAAAAATTATAACAATTATGATATCGTATCGGCCGATATCCAAAACCCAGATATCAGAATCGGATTGGAACTGAAAATAGTGCATCGTTGCATCCCTAATCAAGGGACTATACTGTGTTGTGTTTACAGACTGAAACATTTACACACCACAATAAATGTGTGTGAAGTTTAGTTTTCACGTTATGCTTACCCTGCTCATTGCTTTGATTCTAGTCCGATAGACTGCTCAACCTGCATGCCAGCACTCTAGATAAATTAAAATAACTATACTGAGTGAGCGTATTGAGTCGCACCATAAATAATTTTATATTCTAGCATTGCCAAAAGCTGTAAACAATATTTTTAAATAGCACACAAATAAACCGTATTAACTGCCTGTGGAAGAAGATTGTTAGTTCTTTCTTTGAGGATCTCCAGTTTTTTGTGAGTAAAACGGTTTTTATGTTCATAGATACTGACTGAATTATCTCAAAGAACTGGACATGCAAGTTCATAAAATATGTGGTATTCACCTTCGATTTCACTTAAGAATTGCACCATTGTTTTATATGAACGTGGGTCGTTTGTGTCTTGGGCTGTGTCCAACTCCTATTGTTTCACACTTTATAGTACGTCTTTACAAGTGACATGTTATTATCCTCCCTAAGCAGTGCATGCTGTACATACCACTAGAAATGTTTTTGACCTCCATCATTCTACAACCTCTCCTTTTTGTCCAAACCTGCGGCATAAAATTCAAACTAAATCCATTTTTCAGACCCAGTTCAGTCTGTAGGCAATGGTTGGTACCATACTCATAGAATAAGATGATTGTGCTCCTTCACGGTTCCCTCTCTCACTGCATGCTGTTTGCAGTCTCTGCTTTAACCAGGGGTCGTGTTGGGTTGTAGCCGCCGCTTGCTGCTTTAGCTGCCAGGGCTTTAGGCGTATCTCTCCTTGCCTGCACTTCCCTGCGGACCTCTATCTCTCTCTCTCTCCATCTCCAACTCTCTCTCTCTCCATCTCTCTCTGTCTCTGTCCATCTCTCTGTCTCTCTCTCTTTGTACCTGTCTCGTCTCTTCAGTGAGGCTCTCTCTTCACTCAGGGAATATTCCCTCATGAATTTTTCTCTTTGCTTTATATCAGGTCGCTTCCTCCGCATCACTCCCCTCTCTACCACCGTATACCCCCTTATTCAAACCTCCTACATAGAGCTTTCAAAATGTTAATCAAACAGTCTTATTTTTTGTCTGTTGATCGTAAATGACCTGCAACAGCAAACTAGACCATTAGCCATAAAAACGCTATTTTTATAGAGTTTTTATTTATGCATTTGCAAGGGTCGAATGTTCCCAGGGAACGATTTACGGCACATGGACTGGAACAGCCTATGATTCATGAATGGTACTTAATCAAAGTTTAATCTGCGTCACCTTCGTCAAGTACCAAATTTAAAAATGTAATAGTCACATATAAATACATTACCTCATCACATCACATCTGCTGTCTCTCTTCATGGACGTATTAACTTGCTTCCTACACAAATGCACACGTCGCCGGCACACGCTTGGGCGCTGGTGTTTTTAAAAATAATTAACGCTTTTATCTGCTAAAATAAACAGAAAGTAAAATGTAAATGTATGAATTAAAAATGTGGAAATTTTTATATAGCAGCGACAGGAGACAAAACGGAGTGGCACAAGTGAGCGTTCTGTTTCATGAGTTATGCATGCAACAATTTAGAACTTACCAGAAAATAATTAAAAATATCCATCACGCTCTTTGGATGTCTTCAAATTTACTGTTTTGTCAGAGCAACAGTCCCAGACCTAAAGCTATCAGGTTATAATGATAGAATGCAGAGTATAGCATACAATTATTAAACTGGAGAAGCTAAAATCTTCAGCAGTTATTGCTTTAATCATAACTGTAACTCTGTCAAGGCTAAAAATGGGCAAAGGTCAGTGATACTCAACTTATTGTTTGATGTCACACAGAAAAATGATTTAAAATTTAATTAAACTAAAGTATTGCTATCTTTTAAAGAAACCTTCCTTTGTTGACCTTCACATTTAGGCGCTCAAACCTTTGGATAGTCTGTACTACAGGCTCCGAACTGAGCTGGAAGGTGTAACAAAGGAACAGATTAGGCTTGAATTACTGCCAAATCTATTCAAATGGGCTTAATATTGATGGAAGATTTTGGAGTTGACAGAAATCCAGAAGCTGATTCAGTTTTATTTCCCATCAGGCTAAAATGTGCTAATCTGGCAGAGTTGAGAGGTATTAAGATCACCGGAGCAAAACTAATGATTTCAATTATTAGAGGACTGCCTCAAGGAAAACCCAGGCCAAAACTGTAGTGCTTATGAGAATGACTTATCGTTACTCGTAAAAATAAATTGAGCTGTAATGGATTTATAATTTGCAATGTTAGCCCAAGACAGAGCCGTCAAAATCCCTCTCTACATGATTCTCTTCTTTGCCAAACATTCTCTCACCATGTGACGGTCAGATTAGTCCAAAGTTTGCGGGAGAGACAGACAGCCATTGTTTTTCGTTTTCGTCACTTTTGACTCTTTGCCTAACAACTCTACTAGCATGTATGCTAATTGCAGTTAAACAATGCATTTGGTTCATCCAATGGTATTGTGATGTCCATGTCAAACACAATCTATCTAACTGAATATATCTCTGCCATGTTGTAGGTTGGCTTCCTAAAGACGCAGCACCGGTATGAAATAGTGTTCACCTTACCGGACGTCCCGGCTCTGGGGAAGGATGTGTGTCCCGCACCGGTCCCCAGTCCACACCTCCGGATCACTGATATCACCCCGGCAACAGAGGGTAAGACCATGAGAGGCATATTTGTATTATGTACATCAGAAACACTTGGGTTTGTCTGCATAAGTTGTTGAAGACAAGAAATACTGATATTATACCATAGAAAATGGGGCAGTAAAGGATTCTGCATTGGCTGGGAATCAAACCCAGAAGATTATGCAAATAATACTGAAATAATCCCTTTTTTGCAGTTTTAATGATAATACATAGATAATACATAGTTTTATTTTATTGGAAGTACTGGTGTGTGTGTGTTTCACATGAGGGAAATGGAAGGGGAGAAGAAAAATGAAAAGGGAGCTTGCATTGGCCGGGAATCGAACCCGGGCCTCCCGCGTGGCAGGCGAGAATTCTACCACTGAACCACCAATGCTTTGCTGTCCTAAACCACTACGCTCTCCGGTTTTCCTCGTGGTCCAGGAATGCATTGTTGAGGTTTAAAGAGAAAAAAAAAGAAAAAGATTTATGATTTTCTCTCTTTTTATTTTATTTAAATTTAAGTTCACACATTGTTACAAAATGCAAATGTCCACAGAGTTTTCCCCTGAACACAAAATAGGGGTGGATTTTGCATTTGCCTTGAATCCTGGAATCTTGGCTCTCATGTATTCTTTAGCTAAAACTCCCTAAACCGTTTCCCATTCATTCCCTATGGTAGTACTAAACCACTAAGGATGTAATATACTTTTGGCCACAAACTGGATTGGGGGCGCTGATTCCCCCGCTATCTTCCTTAACTTTTACAATTCATGGTCTATGGTAGTTGTTTTGGGGGAGCTCAGCTCTACTCTCTCAATTTATATTTTTTATTGTGTGACTCTGTGTTCGTTGAATATCCAGCTGTCATTGTTGTGAAGATTGTTTAATAAACAACAAATTTGATCCATTAAAGTCTTTGTGTCATTTTGATAAGTGAATAATGTTTACGGATCATTAAATGCATTGGTTTGTAAAAAAGTAGCTGTATTTTAAACATGTTTCACTGAAAATGAAAGGTTTGTAATATTATAGGTTAATAGCCTTGATGTAATGCTGCAATTAAATGTCAAGTGTAGTTTGGGTTTAGTATTTTTTGTTTACTCACTGAATTTGAGCTATTTATTCTAAGGTCCTAAATTATATATTTTGTCCGAACTGGGATCCGATCCTGGTCTAGATATTTAATCTTAATTACTAATACTATAGACGTCTTGCTGTCTTTTTGCAAGCAAGAGTTTTACCACTGAATATAATCACCCTTTTCTCTCCTTTCCTTTCTTTCTCTCTCTCTCTCCCTACCTCTCTCCAGGCGGACTGAAGGTGACCTGTGAGTACATGGCCCAGCAGGAGGGCGTCCTGTGTGAGGAGGTGCTTCTGCTGAGCGAGACCAACGAGGACGTGTGTGTGAAAGTCAAAGTCCACGCCAGAGTCATGGGTGAGGTCACTCTCCACACACTGTACTGTAGGTCACTGACAACACACTCGTTTGTTTGACTGTAGAGGAACTGAAAGTTAATATCCACCTGGTTTTTATATGTATGTTCAGGTTACATATTAAAAACCTGACTGGAAATGCCACAGTTTGAAAAGAAAAGTTGAAATATTGCAAAACAAAATCTTTACTCTTGGTTGAGGTCGAGAACTTGGTGTATTGATATCAGCAACTCCCTGGACCTATGATCCTTTATCTCTCAGACTGTTTATCTTTTCCTCAGAGAACCTATTCGAAAAACATTATTTGTTTGGAAGATGCCTACAGAGGTTACGCTGATTAGTTTATCTTGAATGTCTACTTGTAAAACCTACTAAGTGATCAGGAGAAATCCCAAAGACGCTTTCTGTGAAACCACAAAATCTATAATATATACAACTGACAACCCAAAATCCTAATGAGAAGTTGGAACGAGAAAATGGTTGTCACATTTTCTTGAAAAAATTATTCAACAATGTATTGCCAAATGGAAATAGCTGCCTATATGTATTCTGTGAACTGACTAATCATGTGTGACTAAAATCAGCATTTTGAATCCCATCTAGTTTACTGACTCCTAACCCAGTCTCTTATTTATTTCACTTTTGGTTTTAAATTGGAAGTTGACAGATAAAAAGAAGGTTTATCTGTCAATAGTTTTACTGTGTGCTGCTGCTGCCCCCTGCTGGTGACTCTGCGCTCTGCATCAGCGTCACTTTAACCTGAAAACCTTAAAACATTTTAAAACAGGAATCCAAATGTGGTTTATATCTGGTTTTTACAATAGAACTACATGTTAAAAGTGTGTTTTAAAATCTTAAGAATATATACTGAGTGGACAATCTCTTTAATACACCATGGGGAGTTTCAAATCCTTAGAGTAGAGTTCATGAAATTAAAATAACAAAACGGCTCTCTTACACTGTAGCAAAATTGTTCTGGTCTCTCCGTGGCAACAAAGAGCCTGTACTGAATCTCCTTTCTCCAATTTAATCAGTGTCAGTGAGGCGGAGTTAGACACTGTAATTCATGTCAACAGATGTACAATGAGGTAAAGGCGCCATATGTGCCCTTGCATCAAATGTGTAAATTAGTACAGCTAGTGTGTGTTTATCTGTTTCTATGTCGCATTAGTGTGTTTGAGGATTGAGTGGAGATGTTTTGGTTGGGGTCTATTTTTACTCTCAAAGCGCGGCATGAACATCTGTCCAGATGTCTGTGTGTAACTGAGGCCTGGATGAGATCAAAGGATTAAGCTCTTCCTCTGCTGTTAGTCTTAGCTTTACTGCTGCTTTTAGATCAGTCACATATTAAGTGAAATGCAATATGGCAGTGCGTTCAAGTCCTTCATCAAGGCAGGAATGGAAATGTATGTGTTTTGCCGGTTCCAGACCTGGGAAATTGTAAAAGGAGTTTAAACTTGACACATCAAAGATTAAAGATAAAATCGAAAAATAATGCCTGCCTAAATAAATTGTTATAGATGTAATGATAAGAAATGCTTTTAATTCATCAGAATGACTCATGCGACTGACAGGGGGATGAAAAACAAAAAGGGAGCTTGCATTGGCCGGGAATCGAACCCGGGCCTCCCGCGTGGCAGGCGAGAATTCTACCACTGAACCACCAATGCTTAGCTGTCCTAAACCACTACGCTTTCTGGTTTTCCTCGTGGTCCAGGAATGCATTGTTGAGGTTTAAAGAGTAAAAAAAAAACAGATATTTGATTATCTCTCTTTTTGTTTTTATTTTATTAAACATTTTTTTTTTAATTCAATTTATTTCAGACATATCAAAAAAAAAGAAAAATAAAAAGCATGAAAAATACAATAAAAAATATGTTCAAATGATTTCACAAAAGAAATAAAAATAAACAAAATAAACAAATAACATATTGAATTGATATGCCTGAAAAGGAGTAGGAAGAAGTATAAACTTATTTGATCCTACCCCTTTTCCACAGCTCAATAACTTATATTTATTATATTAGCTTCCTGTGTTCTTTATAATCCTTTTTACAAATCTATACAATTGGTTATACTATATTTGATACAATCCATACAAATATACAATTTGATACTATAATTATTTTTTTTTATATATATTTATATAATCCATATATCTATATCTATTATACATCTATACAAAAATATATCTATTATATGCATTTATACAATCCATATATCTATATCTTTATATTTGTACAATTCACATATCTATATCTATATATATACATGTATCCACATATCTATACAATCAATATATCTATATACAAATATTCATTCAATATGATGCACCATAATTACACTTTAAATATATATATACAATATATACAATCTAAAAAAAAAAAAAAAAAAAAAAAATATATTTTTTATTATTACTATTTTTTTTTTTTTTTTTTTTTTATATACTTTCCTTCTTAAATCTCTCCCTCATCCCTGTACCTTTTAAAAATCATTGCTTTGAATTTTCTTTTGAACTGAATCATGTTTGGACATTGCTTTAGCTCCGTGCTCATACCATTCCACAGTTTCACACCACCAATTGAGATGCAATGACATTTTAAAGTCATGCGTGCAGCCAGTGTCTTAAAGTTTAACGGTTCCCTCAAATTATAACCACCCTCTCTGTCAAAAAAAAGTTTTTGAATGTTACCTGGTAGCAGTTTGTTTCTAGCTTTGAACATGATTTGTGTAACTTGATATTCAACCAGGTCCTTGAACTTTATGATGCGGGAATGTAAAAAGAGGAGGTTGGTGTGATCATAATATCCAGCTTTATTAATTATTCTTACGGCTTGTTTTTGAAGTGTGACTAGTGGTTGCAGTGAGCTTTTGTAAGTGGTCCTCCAGACCTCCACACAGTAATTTAAATAAGGTAAGATCATTGAACAGTAGAGAATATGCAATGATTTGTGATCCAATATATGCTTTGCTTTACCCAGGACTGAGATGCTTTGTGACAGTTTAGATTTAACATGTTTTATGTGAGGTTTCCAGCATAGCTTGTGGTCTATTGTCACACCCAGGAATTTATTTACATACACTCTTTCAATAATAACACCATCTATCTTAACATTTACATCACTATTTAAATTACAATTTCCAAACAACATGATTTTTGTTTTGCTTAAATTCAATGATAATTTATTATTGTCAAACCACCTTTTTAATTTGCTCATTTCAGATGTAATTGACTCCAGAAGCTGCTGCAAGTCCTCTCCCGTACAAAAAATATTTGTGTCATCTGCAAATAACACAAATTGTAAAATATTTGATGTTTTACATATGTCATTTATGTAGAGAATAAAAAGAATTGGCCCTAACACTGACCCCTGGGGGACCCCACAAGCAATGTCCAAACAAGCTGACACGTATTCACCTATCTTCACAAACTGTTGCCTGTTCTGTAAATAGCTCCTCAGCCAGTTTAATACAACCCCCCTGATACCATACCGTTCTAATTTATTAATTAGTATATCATGATTTATGGTATCAAATGCTTTTTTGAGATCAATAAAAACACCAGCTGCATATTTCTTTTGGTCCAGGGAATTTGTAATCTTTTCAATTAGCTCAATGACTGCTAATGAAGTGGATCGGTTGGGTCTGAAGCCGTATTGGCTATCAGTTAGTATATTGTGTTTATTGATGAATTTGTTAAGTCTAGCAGCAAATACTTTTTCTAAGATTTTTGAGAATTGAGGAAGCAGTGAAATAGGCCTGTAGTTTGTGAAGTGGTGTTTATCTCCAGTTTTGTACAGCGGTATGACTTTTGCAATTTTCATTTTTCTTGGGAATTTACCAGTTTTGAATGATAAATTACAGATGTGCGGTAATGGTTTCGAAATTCCGTGCATTACCTCTTTGACTATTCTCATATCAATGTCACTATAGTCAGTAGAAGTTTTATTTTTGCATTTATGGACAATCTCTATAATTTCACTCTCTTCCACTGCTGTTAGAAACATTGATTTTGGATTAATGTCTATGAAATCATTAATCCTGTCATCAGATCTCACAGGAACAGGTATTTTTTCAGGCAGTATTGGTCCAACATTTACAAAATATTGGTTGAAGCCATTTACTGCATCATCCATATTATCAATAGTCATATCATTTTCAATAAACTCATGTGGATAATTAACTTGTCTAGAAACATTTCCAATAACATTATTCAGTATATTCCATAGACCTTTAATATTGTTTTTATTATTATTATCTAATAATTTTCTATAATATTCTTTCTTACTAATTCTCATAATGTGAGTTAGTTTATTTTTATATTTCTTATATTTATGTTCTGCGTCTTTGGTTCATTTAGGTTCATACACTGTTACAAAATGCAAATGTCCACAGAGTTTTCCCCTGAACACAATATAGGGGTGGATTTTGCATTTGCCTTGAATCCGGGAATCTTGGCACTCATGTATTCTTTAGCTAAAACTCCCTAAACTGTTTCCCATTCATTCCCTATGGTAGTGCTAAACCACTACTGATATAATATATTTTTGGCCACAAGCTGGATTGGGGGCGCTGTTTCCCCTGCTAGCGCCCTTAACTTTTACCATTCATTCTCTATGGTAGTTCCAAGAGAGTCAATTTAAAACGTTTTTTTTATATATAATTCTAATTTAAACATACGTTTACACTCTTACACTTAAATTTCCTTGAAAATTTGGTTAAGAAAACCTCATGTTATGTGTTAAATTCAGTGATTCATGTCATAAATCATTTCCTGCGTGGCCCACATGGGGAGGGTATTGAGCCTTGAGCCGCATGCAAAGCAGACACTTCTCTAAGGAGGGGGGGTTGAGGGGGAAGGGCTGCCGTAAACAGAGCTTTTGAGTCATCTCGCTCTCTCTCTCTCTCACGTTGTGTGCATGGGTCACATTCTCACAGTTTGGAGCTGATATTTGACTTTAACCTAGGACTAGTTTGGGTTTTCATTCATCTCTACTTAGCTCTCCTATTTCATTCTCCACACAAATATTTATTTGACTGTTTATCTGAAGAACTGAGCGTAACATTATGAAATTCTTCCGGGGGATTTGTATTTCTCAATATTATAATTAAAAAAAGAGAGATTACAGATAATAACACGAACAATTAGAATGACTATTAGGTTGTTCTAATAGAATAATACATTCATTATACATGCATATACACACATTATCACACAGATGATAAGGCATTTGACTGTAAATACTTTCTCTTCTCTCTCTTTTCTAGATCGTCACCACGGCACCCCCATGCTGCTAGAGGGGGTGCGTTGTGTCGGGGTGGAGTTAGAGTACGACTCTGAACAGAGCGACTGGCAGGGATTCGACTAAAGCTTTAGCTTCTGCTCCTCATTCCACTTGAAGTACACACACACACACACACACACACACACACACACACACACACACACACACACACACACACACACACACTCACACATTTGCCATCCTTACCAAACTGAACACACACAAGCCATTTCCCCTAGTAGAAAAAGTGTACACATATAATACATTACTTGGTGCCACATACTGTTTAGCATTTTGAGCGGCGAATCAGTGTTCTGTTTTGGACTCAGAGGACATATACTCACAAAAACTGACTGCTGCCTCTCCACTACAGCAGCAGCATCTGAACGGACAGTTTGTCAATTTGCTTCGTTTTTCTGCAACTCCCTCTACTCCCCTATCTTTCATCCTATCGGTGTATTCTGTTAACATGTGTCTTCCTTTCTCATCCCCTAGAGGGCAGCAGCGCTCCACTAGTCATTGCAGCCTTTCTTGCCCCATATTCACGGCCTCTTGTGCTCCAGTTTACTCTCTTCCTGATGCGAAACATGTACAAACGGTATCCCACGTGGATTTATAATTGAGGGAGCTGACAAGGGCTATTTTATTGATTAAGTTGCTTGAAACTGACCTATAATAACTAACGAATGGTTAAGAAACTAAGAAAGTTTTCATGAGAAAGTTGAACTGATATATTGCTTAGCTTGTAATGTCTCTGTTCAACCACAAGGGGGCAGTGCAAACCACTGTATGTAATACTCCTCCAATCTGAAGGTTTTTTGGACTAACAGTGTGCATATATTAATTTCTACTTTTAAAGGTAAGATCTATCTATATACACTTCAAACATATCTGAGGTTCAATGCAATTCATAAATGTCCAATTTAATTTTCTGTTCTCAACCCTGCCCCGACGGCTACAACCAAAGTTTTTTTTTGTTGCATTATCCTAGGAAATCTCCCAAAATCCGTGAAAATTAAACAAGGTAAAACACGCTTTCAAGCTATTTGGCATTTTTCAATTGAGTTTTTTTTTTTTTGTGAATGATCTCCCTACCTGATTATGATTTTTTTTTAATTATTATTATGAGGAATTGACACCCGAAAAACAGTGAAGGTCTGCGGACCGAATTCGAACCTGCTACCACTTCGACAAGGCCTGAGCGAATAAGGTACCCACTAGGCTACAGAGCGCCCCGGTGCTTGTGTTTTTGATCTTTAAAACATTTTTCTGCTACCAAACATTTGTTATTTAGCTGCTAATATTTCCACATGGTGTTACGTTTTGCTTCGTTGTGTTTAAGGTTATTAAATACAGTGGAAACAATTAATCGCTTAAATTTGTTAATCAACAGATCTTGTTAGCAGAAAAGCCAAAGATTCTCTGATTCCAGCTTTGAAAATAGTATTTATCCATCCAACATTTAATTCATTATCCTAAGGTTTTGGACTTTTAGAACACAACCTTTTAGGAACGTCACCTCGGGCTCTGGGAAGATTTCCAATTCCCAAAGACAAGTTTCATTGAATATACCAAACTGTCCATCCACTAATTAATAAAAAGAATCATTAAATATATCAACAATGTAAATAACATTGTAGTGTTTTAATGGATTTTTTCTTTAATAAAAGCCTACTGTAGCCAGTCCAGAGTCCAGAAGAGTTTGGGAAGGTTTAATTTCCTTTATTTTGAACTTAAGCCTTCAAACATGCATGCGACACAAGTGCCTTTCATTGAACCGTCCTGTTTCTCATTCATTTGTGTATTTCGCCGCTTGCACACTGGACGTTAACGGATGCCTGTTTGTCGTCCTTACAGTGTTAAAGGTGGAGTCCGCGATCTCGGAATCACTGATTCCACCTTTAAATCCTACTTCTCCCACCATCTTCCCTCAAACAGGTGTATCAGCCCTAGAACTCTAGTCACACTATAGGGTGACAGGCGTCAATCATCTCTGCTTCATTGACATTTGCGCTTTTGGAGCAAGTTCCACCATCTGGCTTCAGTGTACTCTCCCTATACGACCCCTCTTTGTGTTTCCACCATTTTTTGTTTGTTTGTTGTGTTCTTGCCACGCCCTTATCAATGCATCAGCCTTAAAGGAAACTATTCTGTGTCTAATTTTACAGCCATTTGGTGTAGTACAGACTAAACAGATTTATTCGATGTTTGCTTGCATGTAGTATAGGTCAAACTCTGTTTTTTTTCTTCTTAGCGTGAAACTGAAGTGCTCAATACTTTTCTGTTTCAAGAATGTTACAGCATCTGCTCCCTGTGCATGTGGTTTGTAATTTGTCATGTCAACAAACAAATAAAATAAAAATGTGTGATTATGTCTGAGTTTTGTAACTGTCCTTTCACTGGAGGAACACATGGTGGCAGTCTGCACCGCTACACTCATCTCACCTTTGTTACACTAAATATATTGTTTTTCAATAATGCAGACATTTAAAAAAATATTCAGATGAAGGGGTTTCCGTTAAAGTATATACATTAACTTTTCAGAAAGTCTAATTTAGGATTTATTACAGGATGACGTGTTGTTTGTGTAGTTTTACATCAAGAATATGAAGTCGTTTTGTGTTTAAAAAGCAAAATCTTAATGTAAATGTTGGAAAAACTGTATTTCACCTGTCATGCATTCTTAGACCAAAAGCCTCAAGAGATGTGAAAATAAAACAGTTTTTGATATTCAACATGTAGTTTTAAGACTATAGCACTTTTGTTTCCTAAAACTACTTTTCAGTACCTGATTGAGATAATATAACGAGTCCATTTTTTTAGCTTGTTACTTTTTATTATTAAATCAGAAATATCACCCAAAATACAAACCTTATTTGAAATCACTTTAACTAAAAAAAATCTTGTTAGCTTACAACAAATATCAGAGATAGAAATCTATTTTTTTGTTTTTACATTTTCTTCTAATTTCTAGATTTTTCCTTTGGTGCTTAATACTTTTAGAGATTGATTCACATAAAAGAAAATAATAAACGTGATACTTAGAGCTTGACCATTTAAGTCCAAGTCTATCAGCCTGTTAAAGTCTTTGTTTCGCTTCAAATATCTGGATGTATTGCATAATTTTCTTTTATCTGTTTAAAAAAATTATTAAGAAATACTTCATGTGAATAATTGCATCAAAGGCTTATAAGATACCTTATATAATATGTACACTTTTAAAAATGTAGTCGCAACTATTGATTTAGAGGAATTCAAATGGCTTCCAGTAGCCTATGATGTCTAACATCAGAACATACAGAAAATGAATCGCTGAAATCTGTCGATTGTATTTAAACTGGTACAAAACTATGACCTTATAACAGCCTCATAACTGAACACCGTGCAACGACACACTCAAAGTCCATTTTACTTCCACTAAAACCTCAATTCAAAATGACTCTTTCCATGTGTATAAGCGCAGATATTAAGGAACTTTTAAATATTTCTGAAACGGTCTCATTTTTCCTCTGATGAGGAGTGAGTTGAGATCAATTCGAGATGTCCCGCATTATAAAATGACCATGAATATTTTGGCCCAAAGAAAGTGCAACAGGAGGTTTTACAGTTCGTGCTGTGCTGCATTTGGCTTGCAAAGACTTGTGTAAAACTTCAGTTACATTAAGTTTTACACAAGTTATAGGCCTATTACAAAAAATGTAAAACAAAAAAACAAGCGTTTTCCATTCTACCCAATGAAAATGGCTGTTAATACTGTAAAATGCAAATGAAACATTTAATGCTGCAGTACGGCTGGCACATATCCTTTATTATTCATCAGTAATTCTAAACTTACGCCTTGTTTAATTTTGAATGAGTTCTAAATTGCCTTCATTACACATATTTCTTTTATATAATAATAATATTTTAGTTTTTTTGACGTAGATTTGGAAAGATTTAAGCACGAGACTGACCGAACGTGTTTGGAGCGTGTTCACTTGATTACAGAGCGATCCTTGGTTCTCCTGTGGGACAGCGAGTGTCCCGAGTCAAACCCCGGGCAACAGGAGCACCGCTGCGGCTGCTGCACGAACCCAATTTTTTAGGACAGAAAACAGGATCAAAAGAACTCCAAACGGAGGCAGATGTGACCATTTATAGAAGAGGCTGGGAACGGGGCAAATAAAGGTGCAGGGAGACAGTTTAGTTGGAAAAGAAGGAGAAATGCTGTTAAAGTTGTCATTGGTTCTTTTTCTCATTCTTATTATGAACACGTGAAGTCTAGCTTTTGCTTTATATTAATGTGTGAGATTTTATTCGAACAACAGAATGTGTGCATTTACAAAAATCCATTTAAAATATTTGTGATTTTAAAGGATGTTTTGTCGCCTATAATAAGCCAAAAACAAATGTTTTAAGGGCTAGTGTTAGTGTTGGTGTGCGTCTAAATGGTTCACGTGTCCATAGGCTACATGTAGGTAATAAACGTCGTTTAAAGTCTATGCAGATTTTATTTCTTATACATATGAATAAAACTTTATTTTGCAATTTAAATTCCACCATAATCTGAAACCAGTCCCTTCCATGCGCAGAAAACTAATGCATGCAACATGTCTGCCCTAGCTGCATATTTTAACATTACTTTATATTATTTAATTACTTTTCATACTTAAGAATTAAAAGTGTCAAAAAGTGTTTAATAACTAGTTTAATTTTTGTTAATGGAATAATAAATCATTAAATGGAAGACTTTAATGGCAGTCACCAAATGTAAAAACACTATAATCGAGTCTTTATTATTATTGTCAGATTTAGTAGGTAGGCCTACGCTTTAAAAAACAAATCTATATTTTTAGTATCAACTTATATTTAATATTCTAACAATGACATATGTTAAAAAGGGGCCGAAATTTCGTTCAAATGAACCTTCTGCGCAACTCTGTTTATGAACGAACGAACGAACAGATAGATTCATTCAACAGGTTCTGAAGTTTTCGAACTCGTTTATTTTTTTCTTCCGTGTAACACAATCAACTGTGCGTGAATTGTGCAACATTAGTAAAACTTCAACAACCACTCTAGGTGTCATTCCTTGACCACATGGCCCAAAAAAATAAATAAAAGTGAATGACCTTCCGAGAGAGAAGTGAACAAACCAGAGACCGAGAAAAAAATATATTTTTTAAAAGAGGTTAAATTCTGAATTGACTTCAGCCACTGAGATTGTATCATAAACCATAACGCCGAGGCTAGTCTTATTGTGGCTATAAACTCGTATAAATGGTGCGTAAAGGGCTGCATTAACGGTCACTTCTGCGCCACATTTTCTCCACTCCTTCCAAAGTTCCATGAACGCTCCGACATCATGGCTCATTATTTATTAATTTTTATTATTTATTTATTTATCTCCAGTGTCCAACAAATAACCTTGCAGTGGCCGCCCAGCTGCTAAACTGCGCGTTTCCAACAACATCTTATTTTAAGCACGAACCCTCCAAAATACTTTACATGCTTCATTTATTAAAGCGGACACATTACAGACTTTTCCGAGGCACTTGAATGGTTTCTGCTTCTTATAAAGACTTGTGAAAACATTTAGAATATGGATTTCTCGTGATAGAATCGCCAGCAGAAGCACTGATGAATATCTATTTAGGCGACACATTAAAAAAAACCGCAGTTTCTTCTCGCGCGGGGCCAAATGTTTGCCATTCCTGCAGAGATTTGCACGGAGACCTTGTGCTGCTTGTGGAGTGTGAACTCTGAGTGGCCCGGTGCCCTCGCTCTGACCTCCGGGATTACAGTAATCTCTGTTGATTGATCTGATTGATCAGATTCATCCCCACGAGGCCGCAATCCAGCCGCACACGAGGGTGGAGGGAGAGGGGGGGGAGGTTGCAGATGAGCCAGTCGGTGCGTGGTGCAAATAAACAATCTTTCTTTCTCCCCCCTCTCCCACTCAACCCCTTTTCCTGTTCGCCCGTGGGCATACATACACAGGCGGGGAGGTTTTATAGGCATCAGGATCATGTGCCAGGAAATATGCAGCGCCCGCATCTGCGAGCCAATACCGTGCACTGTAATTGGGATTTTTAGTATATCGCAGAAATCTGATTCTAATACAATCAGGGTTAGAGGTTTGAGAGAAATTAATTGAGATTTGATCGCCTTAATCGCTGGGGAAAAGACATATGTAGACCCCTGATTGGTGATTGCATTAGTTACAAACTGGAAGTGCATCCATATGCCCATACAATAATGCAATGAATGATTACACTGTAAAGAAATCTCCTGGAGGCATCATTGTACATAACTTTTCCCAAGGAAGAGAAACATGGTTATTTAGACAAGTTATTTGAAAAGAAACATAACATGGGATTAATGAGAAGTGATAAATGTGATGTCATTTTATTTAATGAAGTAAAAACAATAAAACAATACTCCTGTTTTTAAATGTTATTGCATGACAGAAGTAGCCTGGCTCTTCCCGCCTACCTACATCCGGCCAAATTTCATTTTCCCTTCAAATGAAGTACGATGGTCTGGTTGGACCAGGCTATGACAGAAGTATTATCAGCAAATAATATCAGTAGTATTCATACAGGAGTGTTGATGCATATTTTAATGTTGTAGCTAATTTTACTACATTTACTGTTGGGTAAAATCCATAGCAATGCACCGCTTTTTATGCAAATAAAATATACAGTATCAATATGGTTTAATGATTATAAACATCTCATTCTCTTATTTTAAACTTTTATTTTATTACATTCAATTCAATTAATTTCAACTTTATTTTAGACACACAGGCCACATCAGTATACACTATATAGAAAACAATAAAAACAAGACAACAAAGTTATCTTCAGGTCATAAATTCAAAGTGATTGAATCAGACATTTGTCCCAATGTTTTTTTATCTATATTGTTTATTATATATACTTTTTACTGTCCAATGTTTAATTGTGTACACTCATGAACAGTGGGGAATCTTCTGGACAACACACAATAATAATGAATTCAATATAGTGGAGTAAAACGCACAGTATGGTAATGCTCAAACAAATACTGCTTCAATGCAGTATACTTGACATACCACTTATTTAATGGAAGTTTAATTCTGGCAAGTATATTATATAATATCTATCTATCTATCTATCTATCTATCTATCTATCTATCTATCTATCTATCTATCTATCTATCTATCTATCTATCTATCTATCTATCTATCTATCATTTCAGGTATGTTAAATTGTGCATCAGGCTAGCTACACAGACTAAATTAGATGGTGTGTCAGTCCGTGCAGCAAACATCCTGTATGAAATATTCCCTAGTAAAAAGAGCAGCCAAAAGTGTCCCTACGATCCTTTAAAATAATCATGAAAATATGAAGCGTTTTCAGTGAAGTCAAACAGTATAATAAAAATAAATATGATTTTTGGAGTTTTTTTTTTTTTTTGGTTGTGCATCAGTGAAGGTAGATAGGGTGAAAACACTGGAGAGAAGGAGGTGCGTGTGTGTGTGTGTGTGTGTGTGTGTGTGTGTCTGTCTGTCTGTCTGTCTGTGTATCTGTGTGTGTGTGTGTATCTGTGTGTGTGTGTGTGTATCTGTGTGTGTGTGTGTGTGTGTTTGTCTGTCTGTGTGTGTGTGTGTGTGTGTGTGTGTGTGTGTTTCAGAGCACAGCAGCAATCAGTCCCCTCTTGTCTCGCTGCTGAGTGCAGCGTCTGATTGACAGTTTCTATTCATCCTGTGTGAGATTAGGCCAGCTGAAAGGAGTAACGACCCATGGCTGTGAGCAGTAATTACGGCCTCGGATAGGAAAAATAAGAAAAAACACACAAGGCAAAACTATAATTATATAATCCCAACAAAAAGAAAAAAATCTATTTTCTTTCTTCCATTTTTTTCTGTGTTTTTTCACCTGTAAAGAGGAAATTCCAGCCCAGTGTTTCAGTCATTCCTGCGACCGGAATTATCTCACAATCACAACAAACTACAGGCTGCAACATCAACATCAAGCTGGCACAAGAAAATGGCCCAGTGGTTGTGTACAGAGGTCTCCGCATAGATACTGTAAATGACTGCAAATGAGGGGGAAAACAAACAGTAACCTCACTCCATGTGCATTTCACCATGCAGACCAGGGCTTCTTCTGACAGATCAGGTGTTAAAAGCTTATCTGGTTGTGAAGGAGACGGGGTGGATAAAATAAGACCTGTTGAATCCAATAACTTGTGTCTAGATTCCTCCACTATTTGAACATTTTCAGCCTTATGTTTGTGATTTTATTTGTGTGTGTGTGTGTGTGTGTGCATCTGTGTGGGGTGTGTCTGTGTGTGTATCTTCCGCCCGCAGAATATATAATATGATGTCTGTGTGACCAACATGGGTTGTTGAAGGGTTATATCTTATTTCTCTTTTTAAACTTTGACTATAAAAGGTATATTTTGGGGTTATTATATTACAAACGCTTAAATTGACTTCCTTCTCCTAAATGATGACTTATTTAGATGTTTATCCAAAAGGTTGAATGGGCCTCCGAAGCAGCATTACATTCATTGCTGTGTGCAATCAGTACTTTTAACTTCAATATCATGGTTTATACTATGTAGGAGATATACTGGTCACTGTCATGTGCAATATTAGGTTCATATTAGGATAATGTCCTTTAATTTCATGTACAATATTTAGTTTGTTATTACTATGTGCAACAATTAGTAGCTACTTTTAACTTCAGTATAACGTTAAGTATTATGAAGAAGATATTATAGTCACTGACATGTGCAATACTACTACTTCAATGTGTAATATGACTCGTCACCATCACAGGCTGTTGACCCTTGTTTCATATTAGAAAAAGTAAACCCTGTGTTACATCAGCATTTGAACACTGAATACATCTAGAGAAACACTTGAATGAGGCTGTAAAAAACAATTAAATGTGACTGCATGCAGGCTTTCTGTTTGGATCAACTGACATGTTTATACAATATTAAATAAAATACCAACACTGACCTTGATATAAAGGCATTTACATGTGTATATAAATAGTCTATACAGGCCTATAAGGGCTTTGCATATTTATTAAATTGAAGATACTGAAGTGAAAGTAATTACCAGAAAAAGTGATACTTCTTACATTATTTTACCTAATGTTTTTATTTTTTCTAAACTTTATTTAATGTTATTGTTCTTATTTGTTTTTTTTATCAGGTGCGTTTTCATTTGGATATAATTTTTATTTTCATGGTATATATTCCTGTTTAATGTTCATTCCATTTCTGTTTCAATGTTGGCCTAAAGCACTTTTGTAATGCATGCATGCATTTTCTATACTGTAAATATATGAAAAGTGATATAAAATGTTATACAAATAAAGTTTGTAATTATCATTATTATACATTCAGTTTATAAGATCCTATTTTCATGTTTGGAATAGTGAGGCCCGTGCGAGTGTGAGATCTATCCTACGTAAACTGTGTTATAGCTTATTTTAAATGTAATTGAAGTTTTACCTCACTAGGTCACAAATAAAGCCTATATTTCTGCCTCTTGGAATAGCGCCACTTTTAACACTCACATTGTTTTTTTCCTGCCCAGCTCCATACACAGAGAGTTCTAACCGGGAAACACAAACAATGTGAGAGTGAGACAGAGTACAGCGGGGGAAGCCCGGCCGGGATCAGCGCTGCGTTTGGCTCTTTCCATCGTCTCATGTCTCCTGCGCCTGATCCTGGTCTGCAGCGCCGCTCAGACGTGCCCTTGCCCAACCGACCAATCAGCGACGCCCTTGCGTGGGCAGGAAGTGACGCGCGGGGTTACTGCCTCTGTAAAGTGTACCGTGTCACCACAAATATTATCCACACACCAACATCTCTCCTCTGTCAGTATAGGCAGGGTGCAACCAGCAAGCCGCCCGCGCGCGGACGTGATGTTTTAGCTGCAAAGCGAATTATAACCAATCTGACATGAGGCTTTAGTTGTGTGATCAAATTGTGAACCATTTTCCCATTTTCCAGACACTTCCCCCCTCCTGCAGGGTCTCTCTCAACACAGACATCTTTTCCGTGTGGGGCTTTCCGAAGACCACCGACCCCCTTTTTTACGTGGCCATCCATTCAACAACATTTCAATCAAGGATACGCAGTTGATGTGGCCGTGGGCTGAAGTAACAGGCTGTCGCTGCTTTGGAGAAAAAACAGCAGAAAACTTTCCTCTTCCTTGAGCTTGTGCACGCTGAACTGTGACCGTTGCTGTGTGGCTTTTCTTTTGTGTGTCTATATGTGTGTGTCCTCTTACTTTATTTCTACGTGGGTGAGCAGTGTGTACTTGTGTTCGTGTGTGTGTGTGTGTGTGGCACCTCCCCGCTCCTCCATAGATCTGGTTGCCCCCTTGTACCTCATAGGGCTGCACCATGCATTTCTTGTGGCTGCTATAGTTTAGTGCGGGATCTCTCTCTCCCTGCCTTTGGTTTCTGGACTGTGGACCTGCGCGTCATGCCGCTGCACCTTAAGGACACACCGGTTCCGTTGCAGGACCGCAAGGTTCCCTTGTAACTGGATCTACTTTTTTTGTATTTTTTGGAGTTATTTGAGGGCATGCTATCCCCTTCGTCTCTGGAGAACACTTGCAAAGAGGAGAAGTAGAAAGAGGGTGAACAGCAGCGCTAGACAGACGTAAGGAGAGGTCGTCTTAAAGAAGGTGACTTTACGTGACTTTACTTTAGATGTTCGATCAGGCCACGGCGACTATGGGCGATGGGAACCACCGTTGTGGACCCAACCCGCTGTGTTCGGACCGGATGGAGTCGACGAAGTGCCGCGCCGAGATTGGGAGCCGGTCCCCGGTGCAGAGCTCTACTGACACACCGGGCACGTCAGCGTCCACCCCGACGTCCTCCAGCGAAGACGGACACGACAAACTTTTGGGAGTGGACCCTGACTACTGCCGGAGGATATTAGTTAGAGGTGAGTGGACGACAACACCAAATAAACACATGTATATTTTGTGCGTAAAACGTGCATACAGACGTAGATACAAGTATTATTTTACACAATTTTGGAATGTACAGCAATCATAGGCTTCACTCCAGACTATGTATCCTCAAACATAGAACACGGATAGTGACAGCAATAAGGCTACAACATTCAAATAAATAAATAATGGTCTAAAACGTATTGGGCCAAACTATTATTAAAAATCCGACCTAAATGTTGTTTTGTGCTTATCTAGTTAATAATGTCACTGTAAAATATCACGAATGGAAATATTAGATTCACCTTATTGTCATTACAACAAGTATACATTGCAAAGAAATTATGTGGGCTTGTAAACAGCAGTTATAAGCGATTTTATACATTAATTATATACAACAGTTGTATTAAGTTAAAGTGGTGCAAAAGAAAGAACGCAGATGCAAGTCAATTTAAATTAAAATGAGTGTCTTAAACTATGGGCTAGTGCTCAAAGAAAGGACTTTCATTTTATAAACAAAGTGGTCAACAATAATGCAGAGTTTTACCACAAGGCCAAATTCAATTCCAGGATACCAAAATGATTGTAGCACAGTACAACATGTAAAATAAAAACCCATGTCAAGTGCTTTTGTTCATTTTGAAAATATACCAATTGTTTTGGGTGTGATCAATAGTCATAACAAGGACGTATTTGAATGTTTTGCCTAATTATTTTCCCTAGTACATAATGGTCTTTAACTCGTTTCCACAAAAATAGAACAAAATAATAGAAAGAAAAATAGGAGGAAATGGTCTAGGATATTTAGGTGAAATTCATTCCTGGAGGCTATTGTGTTGCTTTCATCAAGGAAGGACTTATAGTTTTAAAAAAAAATCAACAACCATTATAAAGTTCTCTATCTCTATCTGACTGTGTGTTTGTGTTTGTGTGTCTGTGTCTCGTTGATCGCCTTTGTGTGCCAATGTTAAGTTAATGAACACCAGAATAATATTTGATTCAATTGTCCACGCCCTCTTGCAGGCTATAGCAGGCCAGCAGCCTCTAATAGAAAAACTTAAATAATATATAAATCTGTTTAAACAATGAAGACAAAATCACTGCAGCCAGCAAACACACACCAAAATATTGTTTAATTTAAATGTGGTTTTATAATACTATTTTAAGTTTTAGTATAGCCCAGAACATTTGTATTTCATTTATTTTTGCACATTGAATAATGTAAAAATAAAACTGTACAGTAGGCCTATGTAAATGTCATAATGCTTTGGGGGGAAGCTTAAAGGGCACCAGGCTCCAATCAAAACAATAACAACTCAACCTCTATATCTGTGTAGACATGTAGGCCTATATCGTTGATGTGAATTTGCATTGAGGGCCATTTAAAATTATGATTTCACCATGTAAACAAAAATACTGCTACAACCCCGAGGGAGGAAGTTAGATATATTATTATAGCATATGTGAGCAATATAAAATAAACAGTGAAGTTTCCTGCATGTTGGATATTTTTATTTCTCAAATGCCTTGCAAGAAGAAGTCTGCAGATTGCATGGTTGCTTGCATTCAGAATGATTTTGTTACCGGTATTTTGCTGCCAGTTCTTTCTTTTTTATTTTCTCGTCTGTGTGCGTGTGTGTGTGCAGTGGCGTGTGACCGTGTGCTGTGAACAGACTCAACATGTCGGCCTATCAGCTCTCGGTTACAGGCGAATGCTTGTGTGTTTTATGTTTGCCGGATGGCTAGTTTTTTCGCCCACCAGATTTTCTTATTGAACGCCTGGTCGTGCAGTAGCAGCTTGTTTAGCTCGAGAATAGTGCAAATATTGTAGAAACGAGTCGACGAGACATTCAAAATAGTAAAACGAGACCGCTAATGCGACAGGAGGGAAAATGGAGAAATAAGGAGAAATTCAGGACATGGATGCAAATAAATAAATAAATATTATTAAATACTATTTTTTACCCATTTAAAAATATAGATAATATACTAATAATAAACTCTCATGTAGCATTTTGTATTGCACTTCACTACCGGTCATAGTAGCCTACTTATGTTTGTGTTCATATTCTGTGTTAAAGCCGGCGAAACCAGTTCAACATACAGTCGTGTGTGTGTGTGTGTGTGTGTGTGTGTGTGTGTGTGTGTGTGTGTGTGTGTGTGTGTGTGTGTGTGTGTGTGTGTGTGTGTGTGTGTGTGTGTGTGTGTGTGTGTGTGTGTGTGTGTGTGTTGCTGGTTAACGGTGTCCATCGGAGGAGGAAGTGGCCTGCAGTAGGGCTGTGGGGTGGGTGGGGGGTTTGTACATGTTCGCGCTGGGCAAACGTTGCCTGCAGTGTCAGGATGTGTTTTTCTGGACGCTCCCGTTTTCCGCACAGATCTCGGCCGGGGTCACGATGAGGTCAGCACGTCTGCATAGCGTAATGCCTCTGGTTTCCACATCCTCTGTTCGCTAGCGTTTCCATCACAGCGTGGGCTGCTGCTGCTGTTTTTGGCTCTGGGGCCCGAAAATCAAATGCGTAAATGTTTGCCCCTGTGTGTCAATATCTTAGGAGGGTTTTGCAGCGTCTCTGGTGCCGGGTCTCATTTGCCTGGAGACACTTTTTGCAGGCTTGTTGCATAGCTACGGGCCTGTAGGCTAACCAAGCACTTCAGAATATCCGCCTACAACAGTATGATTGACATAAACAGATCAGGACGCCCATAAATGACGTATTTACTATGTTTCATTCTCAACTTATTTAAGTCTTCTGCTTTTCCAACACAGATGCCGTTTTTAATTTACCCATATTTTTTGTTGTTCTACACTTTATTACCGCGTTTTAGATTACGTTCATTCAAATGCAATACGCATTTACAGGAAGTAAAAATTTGCCTTTAAAACTGAAAAATAAATAGATTTTAATGATAAAAATAATTAAACTTAAGTTTCTATTCTTGGTGCTTTGGTTGCTCTGGCCGCTGTCCTTGCTGTAGGAATACTATGGAAGCCCGGTTCAATCAGTTTGTATCATATTTAATTCAAGGCTTTTCATATTTTATTGGATTGCATATTTAATGATTTCAAAACCCCTGGACAAAGAGAGGGTCTTGTCTGACCTGATGTGCTTCCATTGAATGTGATAAATACTAACAAATATTCCCGGCTACAGACAAATATACAAGGATTTACTGTGGGAGGGTCTTTAAAACTTCCCAGGTTTTTCATTTACAGCAAAGCTAAAGTTACGCATTGTGGTTTATTTAATTTTTTTAAATAAAAATAAAAATACATATTTTTATTTTTGAAACATTGTACAATATATATTGAAGGCATCTGCTGTCTGTACGGGGTGTAGCTAATGTCTCACTGACTCAGCCTTTTCTACCAGGACATCAGTTTACTATTTATTTATTAACTATAAATTACCTTTTTTGAGTATATGTTGGTTGTTATTTCAATATTTTTTCTCTTGTATTTCAATTAGTTCCACTTCTGAACACAATCTCTGGCAATAACAACAGGTGTAAATCTACGCAGCCATAAATAAATCATCAATGTCAATTAGGTGGAACAAACGACTCAACAAAAAATATAATAATAAGCCAGACAATATTATAGGACTATATAAATATAATTTTTTTCAAGAATGTTCCAAGACTCACAGTCTACGTCTAAACAGGTGGGGGTGACGCTTTTGGTTATCTCTACCTTTCTGGACGGCCTAAATTAAAAGTAACGCAGAGGGAAAAAAACAATGTCTACTTTTGAAAACACTTAACAGCCCACTCTTTATAATCAGGGCAGATACTCACTGCTCATAGTCAGGCATGCTTCTTCTGATGTACACGAACTGAGTATTTCATGATGCGTGTGGGGGGTATTTTCGTCACCCATTTATTTGTGATAAAGTCTAGAATGAAGCAGGCCATTTTTTTCTGCAAACATTTCGACGTGATGGGTATGAAACTGATTTCAAAGTAAATAAAAGCACAGTAGGCTACTACAGTTTTTATTTTAAGGCAGGCAAAACAGAAGTGGCCTGGACTGACATTACAAGCAGAGGGAGATTTACACGTTTGAGTTGTGGACATAAATTCACGAGGAAAATCTCCATCGTCAAACCTTGACCTCTCCTAACATATAATTACTTAATATAGTAGCCTATAGACCGCGGTGTGCAAGGTCACTGTGCTGTTATTGTGAGCACTCGCACAAAAGACTATCCTTAAGCACAAGAAAGTGTTTGCTTTTATTTTTCAAAACACCTGACCTCAGATAAATTCTAGGCTATAGCCTGCACACATTTTTTTCCACTCTTCACAGAGCACGACAGTGTGTTAATAACACTCTCTTGCTTTTTTTTACTCCCAGACGCCCCTCCATTCATATTCTCATTCTATAAAGCCATTAGCCTAAAACTCTACTCTACTTTGTCCTGTAGATGCACTCCAGCCTTAGTTAAAGTGGTTAACATGTTGTTGTTTTTATCTGAAAACTACTAAAAATGTCTGCTAGATTTGACAATATAATAATATCTGATACTAAACTCTTTTTCGCTGTGTTTTTTTCTTTATTTTCTGGACAGACGCCAAAGGCACCATCCGGGAGATCGTGTTGCCGAAGGGCCTGGACTTGGACCGGCCCAAGCGCACGCGCACCTCCTTCACGGCCGAGCAGCTGTACCGGCTTGAGCTAGAGTTCCAGCGCTGCCAGTACGTGGTGGGCCGCGAGCGCACCGAGCTCGCCAGGCAGCTCAACCTCTCCGAAACACAGGTAAGAACTTTTATTTAGGCCTAGCCTACATTCTATAGGTAGCTAAAACAAGTACGGAAATGCCAATGTTCGGCGAAAAAACGGTGGGAAAACATGATTTTGTGGGAATAAAAGTCTTAATCAAACTGACTGATTGATAAATACATATTTTTTTTTAAATAGACAAAACAATGCCTGCCTATTTATTTGGCTAAGCTAGCAGCCTAGCCACCTGCTTGTAAAGGCCTTAGCATAGCCTGTAGCACATTTTATTATGCTAATAGAGTAGGCTATCTGTATCTTATACATGTATTTGATTTATTATTATGGCCAAAGTCAATGTTTCGGGTAATGTTGTTAGAAATTAACTTGATATTTAAAACTATGCCATTTAATTGGTTCGTGGCCAATCAAAAGGGGAGGAGTAGAAGTGCTGCCCCGCCCACAACCCTGTCAGGCTAGGCTTCTTATAAGGCACTATAGATTTAATTCAGATGAACTAGCCTATAGTTTGACACAAACAGACCAGAAAGTCATCCCTAAATAGGCCCCAGGGGATGTGTGCACGCGCCAATGAATGCCTTTAATGAGCATGAAGCTTATATGCAGCGAAATGATAAGCCTGATAGTCGTCTGTGCATCTTTAAATATGCCTGGTAATTTATGTAGCATGACATTTTATTTTTAGATATAAATGTTTTTCTAGATTTGCATAACAAATTCAACGACTGTTATAATTTATAAATGCAACAACAAATCTTCAAAACAAGACGGCACATCGCGACACAAGAGCATTTCCAGAGCACTGAAAAATGAAGTTTTCATTAGAGCACTATGGGATTGAATAGCGTCCATGTGTGTGACAGAAGGAGCCCTCTTCATGCAGATAATGGCTGCGTCTGATTTCGTTGCAAATCCCGAATAGAAAAACTCATTTTACTCATCAATAAGCTATTCACTAATCTGGTTTCACAGAGAAATACAAATAAAAACGTGTAGTTTGTTTTGAAAATTAGAATCATATGTCGCTTTTTGCTGCTTTGTGTTTGTCTGTAACGTAAAATAAATAAATAAATCGGTCAATATTTTGTCGTTGCTCTCGTTTCATCTGGGCTCCTCTGAACACTGCACACATTTCATTACATTCGGTTCAGTGACCGCCGCGCGCTACATTCAAATGTCCCTGCATCGCCACAAAGCCCAACCCCCCTGTGTGTGTTTATCATAGGCATCACCACTGACTCAAACACACAAACATGCACACATAGCCTATACATAGGAACTTGAACTGCAACACTGCGTTTTCTTTCTTATTTCATTTAGAATGGATTGTTTCTGGACAAACTGTAATATTTTTTTATTATTAACCAACAAGTCAACAAAGTAATGTTTTTTAGGATGCCACTTCCCAAAAAATGGCTTATTTAATGTTTTAATTTTTTATTTTACCACACTGTAGGTTTGTAGATAGGCCTATGCGGGTTGGTGTTGTATCCTCCAAATTCAGATTAGGCTGATTTAGGCAGAAAACACAAATCTTGCGAAATTAATTGTGATATGATCACATTTTATCAAATTTAGGTTTATTATGCACAATCCCCTGAACTCTTGTTATCGACAGTTCACCTTCTGCTATTGTTGCCGTTGTCTTCAAATAATCGAAGTTAACGGCACATTAACGTCTGCGTCCTGCACTGAATGGGCCTATGCGGGCACTCTTCCCATCAGTAAAGAACCCTCAAAATCGATAAGTCTCAAAATAAAACGTAAAATATAAAGGGGAGGTTATGGACAACGAAAAATAAACGAAAACATGTGTGAGCATGGATTATTGGAGATGGTGAGAATGTTCACAACGAAAAAAAAAACTCGAAAACGACTCCACGAAATAAAAAATAAAATGAAATTGAAGTATGCTTAAAATGTAGCATATTTATTTTAGATCTGTGGAGAATTAACACCAAGTCTCTGTTGTGGTCGAGGACTTTAAATCCAGTAATGTGTATATAAAAAAAATCCAGTAATGTGTATATAAAAAATAAATAAAATAATAATTCACTTGTTGCAGGAGCTTTACGCATCTAGACTTTGCACATTAATATCTAACCAGACAAAACGAAACGCTCTCAAACATAGAGGTGGTGTGTGTGTGTGTGTGTGTGTGTGTGTGTGTGTGTGTGTGTGTGTGTGTGTGTGTGTGTGTGTGTGTGTGTGTGTGTGTGTGTGTGTGTGTGTGTGTGTGTGTGTGTGTGTGTGTGTGTGTGTGTGTGTGAACACAGACAGAGCAGCCACTGTGTCCCTCATTAGTGCTGACACTCGGGGTGTTAATGGGCGGGGCCTTAGCGTCCTGCTGCTGCTGAGGAGACGATGGGGCAGCACCTGATTGGCTGGAACGAAAACCGTCTGAAAAAACTGCCTGACCTTCAAACGAGAACAAAATGTAGATAATAAAAAGTGTCTGTGGAATATTAACCCCATTGCATTGAATTTCCTTAATGCTTTGTGCCATTGAAGCAGCTTTTACACGTGATCGAAAGGCTTTTAGTTGGCATTAGTGACGTATTCTTTGATTATTACTGTCCGCTGCGTTTGCATAGGCCTACTTTTAAGCAATTGCACCATTCAAGGCAAATCTTGTAAAATCACAATTCAATTCAAAGAACTTTATTTTTCCCGTGATGGAAGCTCCTAAAGTTGGTCTATCTATCTATCTATCTATCTATCTATCTATCTATCTATCTATCTATCTATCTATCTATCTATCTATCTATCTATCTATCTATCTATCTATCTATCTATCTATCTATCTATCTATCTATCTATCTATCTATCTGTATTTAGTTCTTAAAGTGTTTTATTGATAACCTTTCCATTATTCATGCTCAATGCCTTCCGCTCCTGTCCTCCGAATAATTTGAAAGAAGCTGTGTCTTTAGGCTCACCACAAGTCGAGATTTGAGCTTTTTTTTAAAGAGTTTTATCTTTCTTCGAGCATACATTTTTTTAAATTTTTTTGAGGAAACTTAGTTTTTAATCGAAAATGTTACTTGCTGATTTTTTTTAGTTTTATATCGGATTCTAGCAGGAAATTATGTTCGACATAGATCACTAGCCTACTTCTTTTTTATTTATTTAGATATTACGCTTTACCCTTTTTTGTAGCCTACATTTTATACGCAACATGCTTGGCTGAAACACACATAGTCTACTAATTACGGTAATATAGGAGGTTGGATCGTTAAGTGTTTTTTTAAACAATGTTTAGGGATTTGGTCATTGAGCCATGGAGTAACTCCAATTAGTTTGTTCAGGTATTCATACTGATCACGCAACAAGGCCACACACACACACACACACACACACACACACACACACACACACACACACACACACACACACACACACACACACACACACACACACACACACACACACACACACACACACACACACACAATTTTACGATTATTTAAATGTTTAGATTTGTCCAATTTCTCCAGTGCGCACTTGGATTAGTTATAAAACTCTGAAAAAGTTTTAAAAGTTATTTAAAAACTAGTTATAAATCTCGGCCTTTAAATGTATTTCTGACCATTTAGAGGTAATTTGTATTTGTTATTTTCGTCTCAAACTTGACAAACAAGTGGTTCTCTTACTGCACTGGAACGCTAAGCATTGCGCACCATTTCTTCTCCAAAAACATTTTTCTTGGGAAATTTTCGTCCGAAAAACGAAATCCATCCCTTTAAATAATTTACCATAATAAAAGCATGTCACCGAGTGGAGCATGGTATCGAAGGCAGTGCAGCTGTTGTGGAAAAACATCAATCTACTGCTGATTATCCGCTTCAGAACTAACACGAACATTAACAACATTAGTCGACGTGAGCCTGTAGGTCTTTACTTTTCTTGTTCATCTTCCAAAACGGCACAGACTTCTTATTCAACTTTAATATCCTCGAATTTTCTCGAGCAAAACCCACATATTTCAAAGTGGTTCCACCTGTGGAGAAAAAGAAAAACGGCCACTTTTCTTCATCATACTTCAAATCCAATTTAAATTTGTCTGGAAGGAATTGCGGCTTCTGGTTAAATATGTGTTGCGTCCGCTCGTGTTCAGAAATTCAAAGAAACTGCAGCATCGTCAGAGGAAACTCCGTGCATTGCTGTAACGCGTTACCGAGTAATTCGTTCGTAGAGTCTGCCATCATACCTGTGTGTGTGTGTGTGTGTGTGTGTGTGTGTGTGTGTGTGTGTGTGTGTGTGTGTGTGTGTGTGTGTGTGTGTGTGTGTGTGTGTGTGTGTGGGGCTAAGAGAGAGTGAGAGGGTGTGTACCACAGACTCTTTCAAAAACAAAAAACATGGAGAACCTAGTTATCTTTTTATGATCGTTTACTCATGGATGATCTCAGAGCATATGGTCCTCTCTTCAGGGATGCTTTTATTGTAATGTTCCGTTTTTTTGAGTCCTGTGAATGTGGAAGAAGAGGACTAACAACAAAAAGAAACAAAATAAACTGAAACTTATTTTTTAAGCTCTATATGACTCTTAAGATGTATCTTAAAATCATTACCATGTTAGAGTCTTTTGTTCACATTTACCTCAATTACACAGACCAAACCGTCTTGGTCGTCTTAACTACACTTTCTGCAAACTAATTTTTGTATTTACTTTTTTGCATGAGGGAGATAAAATCTTGCCACATTCTTCTCCTTGTCCTGCCTGCTCCAGCTGGTTGTGACAGTGTGACTTGAGGAGTTTCTTTTGGGACCCCATGCTGTGTGGTCACTTTAAGCTCTTCCTCATTCCTCCAGAGTTGAGTGCAGCTGACGTACAGGCCAACGCCATTGTATCAGTCCATTGTTATGGGCAGGCCGACCGTGGAGAAGCTATGGATTTAATGGTCTCTGCGCTGCTTTAAAATGGTCTAATCCTGCAGCAAATGGCAGTGAGCTCACTGATGGAATCTTGTTTAATCTTTAATGTAAAAGCTGGATGAACAAAGCACATGCATTTGTTTTCCATGTCTTGGTCACAAACTGGATTTTGATTTGACGTAAAGTGGATGTCTGGGCAGAGTTTAATATAGGAAGGACAGTTTAAATGTGTTTTAATATGTCACAAACGCCTCACGTGAACTATTTTAGCTGTCACTCATGTAAAAATGTGTAGAATTAAATAATACAACCAGCATAGGTGTTTTTCGGAATTGAAAACCTCAACCTTGTTGTCATTTTGTTGTCTAAAAATTGTGACACGGTGATAAGTGGAGACAGATTTCTATTAATATATTTGTTTTATTCATACTGTACCTACTGGATCTAACTAGGACGTAAAATGATCTTGCAACATAATGTGAGTTTATAAATACACTGTAATTATTTATTATGAAAAGATGGTAATTTAGGAAATTTGTTAAAGAAAATTGGTAATTTTTTATTTATTTTAATGCATTTTTCACAAATAATTATAATTTCTGAAACATATGAGGAAGTGTTTCTCTGATTGTGATTAAGACAACATATTGTGGAAGCATACAAGACACAGACACATACTTTCACAGAGTGCATCAACCTGCATTTACAGCTTGGAGGTTTGTGTGTGTGTGTGTGTGTGTGTGTGTGTGTGTGTGTGTGTGTGTGTGTGTGTGTGTGTGTGTGTGTTGCTCCCACGGTTGGTTAAAGATGTGTCTTTGACATCCACCTTTAGTTGTTTCAGACTCTGGTGGAGATGAACACATAATAGGCTTTTACACTTTTCTCCCAACACCACCTTTCTAGGCTTTCAGGTTATTATAGATCTATTTACAGGTGGACGTGGAAAAGTTGAGTTTAGATCCCAATCCCTAACATTTAAAGTTCATTCGCCATAAACTCTGGTTAAAAAGATGTTAGTTTCAGTGTCTGATTGAAGAAATAGTAAACTGAACATGATGTATCTGCTGTTTTGACATTTTATTGGAATATTGTTACTGTCCCAAAGTTTACACATTGTTGTAATTTGCGGATGAGCTTTACTGTTTTTAGGTTGTGTATCAAATACCAGGTATGATTTAAAGCAGCAGCACCTACCTCAACGTGAAGCACCCGACTCCCTGACAGGTGTGTTAGTCATGTGAGGTCAGTGTCACACTCCCTCTCATCCTCTGCCGGCCGCTGTCTGTTCTCTCACACGGACAATTCTTCAATATCAAACTGCCCCGACACAGTTTAGTGATGGCTGTGAAAACTTTATTTAAATGTTTTAGATGATGCTTCTTGGTGCTGTCTTTGTATTTTTGCCTTGTGGCTCTGTTAGGGAGGTCAGAGGTCACTGCTGGCCACAGTGCAGTCCCTCTGGAGCTCCTCACACCCTCAATGGATTTGTAGTTAATTTAGGAACTTTTTTAACAGGTCCTGGAACTTTTTTATTATTTTTTATTATTATTATTATTATTATTATTATTATTATTATTATTATTATTATTATTATTATTATTATTATTATTATTATTATTATTATTATTATTATTATTATCATCATGAGCACGTTGGCAGGGGTGTAGAACTTTAGAGAGAGGCAGCACTTAAAAAACAAAGTGACCTTTAGTGTGACCTCTTGTGAGACCTGGCAGGCCTAGATCTAATGTTGTACCTGCTCATGCAACTGGTCTTTGAAAAACATCTTCAAGCGTTCTTTTAATAGTATGAGAGAAAACTATCAATATTCAGGCATTGTTGGTATGACTACTGTCATTTCTGTTTTTTGTTATCTCAAAGACTTAAAGACTCTTGATGGAGTTCCAAATACTACAAGTTCAAATTCAAGTTGCTTTATTCATACCTGTGGTTACTAGTTAAAGAAGTAAAAACTGTAAAAAATCTCCTAGATCCATCCATCTGTGTTTCCCTGTGCAGGCCAAGGCGAGCTAGGGACAAGATGACTAGTCTTGTCTGTGCGTCTGCGTTGAGTGAATGTGCTCGTTGTGTGTATTGTACTCCATGACGACCCAGACAGACGGGTGTCCGGCCACTTGTCTGGAGCGTCGAGGAGCCGGCCATGACGTTACAGCCGTGCAGATGTAGCCCAGAGACAGGCGCACAGTACAGGGATTGTCCCAACACTTTAGAATAGAGAAAGAGATAGGAAGGGGACGCAGACAGACACACAGACAGACACTTGCTGCCTTTGTGCTTTCAGTTCAAATATTTACGCTGCGTGTTCTTCTTTAACTTTGTACTGACGTAAAGAATTTGTCTGTCACACTGATGGTCAGGAAGAAACCCTCAACCCGCTGATTATCTAATCAGCTGATTAGATAATCAGCTGAACCTAGCAATTAAGTCCTATTTGCCTCTGTCCTTTATAACAGATTGAATTGACTTGTCTCATCAGCGTGTGTGTGCAATTGTCCAAACATATGGAGGATTCTTTCAACTGATGTTAAAAAAGGAAAATCAGCTAAATTGGAGGCACACACACACACACACACACACACACACACACACACTGAGTGCCTCAAATCTGAATACCAAGAATTAGAGCAGTCAACACGGTCAAAGGTCGTCCGTGCAACCTTTTTGTATCATTCGCCAGGTAACCGTGGGGTACAATTAATCGGCCAGATTACCTGCGATAGAGTTTACAGACACCTGCCAGGAGAAAGGGAATGCCCAATCCCAACCACGTGTTCACAAATCAACATGTACCGTACCGTGAAAGTAAATATATACTAGTAGTATTTTTAGCTACATTTACCTAAAATATCCCAATTGCACTTTAAATTAAATCAAATCAAATCAAACTTAATTTATATAGCACTTTTCATACACACAAATGTAACGCAAATGTATCTACTAGGGCTGTCAAGCGATTAAAACAATTAATCTAATTAATTACAGGCTCTGTGATTAATTAATCAAAATTAATCGCATACTTTTATGACACTTTTATACCTGTTTATAAACAGCTGTATAGCCTGCTACAGTTTGTTTCTCTCTCTCTCTCTCTCTCTCTCTCTCTCTCTCTCTCTCTCTCGTAACTTCTGTCTCCACAACAGACAGCGCTGCACTTCCACAGATGCCTGTGCCGATTCATTCACCATCATTGTATTCATAGGCAAAAATATTGACACACACACACACACACACACACACACACACACACACACACACACAGGGCGGGTGTCCGTTTACACGGGAGACGAGACAGCTAGCAAACAAAATTCATACACGGAGGAAGATTGAGAGATACTGATTTGAACCTATATTGTTGCACCCACTAAATCAATAATGCACAGACACTGCAGAGAATAAAGTAAGATGTCATCCTACCTTCATGCTTATTTGCCCAAAGCATCCCATAAACCGTTCCTCTGCTTCTCTCTTTACTTTTCTCCCTTTCACCCGTGCGGGCTGTGTCCACAAGCTACAGGTGCAGCTCGGTGCAGCTCACCAAGCTGCGCACCACTTTTCCACCGGGTCAAAGGGCACTATAGAAGTGCGATTAATCTGCGTTAATTTTTTTAATCGCGTTAATTTTTCTGTGATTAATTAATCTAAATTAACACGTTAATTTGACAGCCCTAGTATTTACATAATACAAGCATGAAATTGAAATCAATAAAATATTCAAATCTTTCACAGATGAATAGACGGACTCCAGAGGGTAAGCTCTTTATATGTTACTGGGTTGTGAAGGAGCTATTTGATTTGTAGTTTAATTTATTAACCAAATGTTTGATAAACTCATCCTAATCTGAAAAAAAACTATAACTGCCAGATAAATTCAGTCAGTGGTTCAAAAAATATGGTATTTCTATTTGAAATTGAATGTAAATTTAGAAGTATACACTTTTAGGAAATAATAATACTAAAATCTCTTATAGGCCTACTGTCTCTAAGGGTGTTAACAATCTGTGTAGCATACAACATCTGTCCTTTATTTAAGAAAAACTCATAAAAAAATGTCATAAAGATCAACAGAGTAGGGATCCCTGTTTCATGACTGTCACACATGCAATGGATGTCCTGATGACAGACATAAATTAAAGAGGACCTATGATACTTTTCGACTTTTATGGCCTATAAACGTTGTTATAATGATTTATAGTCATGTTTAACCATACTAGCGTATCAAATAATTACGTACATGCATTTCGACGTATTCCCTGCTGACCGTCTGGGGTGGCTATGCAGAGCACTAAACACTATGGCAGCCGGTCGAGAAATAACTTGTTCAAATTTCCGGGTAGTTTCTGTCACGCTCCCGGATGTTTCCATCTATGGTAATGCTGCTCAGGCAAGCTCCGGCTGCATGCCCCCACCTTCCTGAAAATCTCTCGCTGCTGGAAGGAAGGTAACCAATCACAACGGAGTGGGGTTTGCAGCAGGGGGGGAGAGGCGGAGAAGCTCAAAGCAGTGTGTAGAGAGAGACTGCTGTGCTCGCTAGGGTAAGAGGAAGAGTGTCCCGAAAATCTACATAGTTTTTTGTGATGTGATTTGTGTCAGGTTGCTCTATAGCAGTTTTTAACAAGAAATTAAGACCAGAAAAGTAGTATAATAGGATCTCTTTAAGGATAAAAGAGTGACATCCATGAGGCGGCTAAATTGTGAAACTGTCCCCTGCTGTAAACTCCCTGTGTCTTGCTTTTTGGCAGCTGCCACAAAAACATTTAATATGATTTAGGAAACAGAAACAACCTACAATGCAGACAATGATTCTAGTGACTGCGGGGTGACATGCAAGAGAAGTCATGGACCACATTCAAACGCCCGCTGGTTCCTTTGGCCAATGAGTGAAGCTCATCTCTAACATTACAGGATGTGAAGGGAGGAGGTAGCAACTGCTCTCTAAACCTGGTGGGGGGGAGAGAGTACAGTGAATGGACAGAGGACGGGAAGAAAGGAGGGGCAGAGAGAGAGAGGTGTGGGCCTCAGAACAATCCCAAGTGCTTTCAGGCTAAGGAGGATTAGGCAGCCATATCTACCAGCGATTCTGTAAAACGGGGTTAACCCCTGGCTGAACCTGGCTAGACATGTGTTAGGTGATTCTGTGTGTGTGTGTGTGTGTGTGTGTGTGTGTGTGTGTGTGTGTGTGTGTAGAGGGGGCGGGGTCAGGTAAAATGTGATTGGTGGTGGTGATGATGTTGTCGCAGGTTTGAAGGGTGCCGCCTAAGATGTGAGGTCAGCGTGATGGAGGAATGCAGAATGCCGCAGCTCGGCTTTCAACTGTTTGTGTATTGATGTTCTTATGAGAGTGCCAACACAAATGTTGTAGTAGCAATACAATGACAAATACACTTACTTATGTCCTTAACTGGGACTAGAAGGCACGAGCACATTGCTCCAGTTTAAGACTTTCTCCACTGGCTTCCTGTCTGCTTTAGGATTCTTTTTAAGGTTTTGTATGGGTCGCTGTCTGCGCCTGCTTGTTTATTTGAGCTTTTACATGTTCACACTCCACTTAAAGGTTGTCAAGTCAGACTGTTCCTGGATGTTCCTAGATCCAGACTAAAAAATAAAGGTGACCGAGCCTTTTCAGAAGTTGCTCCTAATCTGTGGAATAGTTTAACCTTATTTACAAATTAGAACTGCTCAGGCCCCCGACACTTTCAAGTCATTGCTGAAGACCCACCTGTTCTCATTCCGACACCTGTCCTCTTGTTGTTTGTCTTGACTTGTATGTGTACTTTATGCATTTTGTTTTTGAGATTCTAGAGCACTCTGTGGTTGTTTTTAAATGGGCTGTATAAATTAAGATGAAGTTGAAGTCAAAGATGGGTCAGTGGGTGCTTTTTTAAACCATGACTTTGTTATCTAAATGCCGACGTCAACATAATTTTTTATTTTTTTTACTGCTATGCAGAAAAACTTCCCTGAGAGAAGTGTTTGCCATAGATTCCCTTTTGAAATAACACACGACTTAAAGACATTACCACTATTCAGAATAGATTAATGCTGTTGTTTTTTTAACCGTCTGCAAATCTTGTTTGGTTGTAGCGTCATAGCCATGATATAATTAAGTAGGGATTTAGGTTGGACTGTAGCCAGTGGTTTTAGAAACACAGAGTCCAAATTCCCACTGTGCCGACACGCCACCCAAACAAACTTCTCTGGAGACCAGCAAGACTAGCATTTTTTCCAAGCAGTTTTCATTCCAAAACCCATTCATTTTAATTTGCTTCTGGTATCATTTAATCATTTTTAACTCTCTACTGCCTCATATACAGTAGAGCTGAGTAGTAAGCTGCCATTGGTCCATTTCATTCCATACATTTGTGTTATGTACAGTTGAATGGCCGCTGGACCGCCTGGTACAGTCTCCGTGGAAACTGTGTTTTCATTGTGTTCTGCGGTGGATCATCACATGCCTGGGATCAGTAAGGTCAGGTTGGGAGCACCGGGCTGAGGCAGGGGTGACGCAAAGTGTGAAAGACAATCACCTACCGACCTTCTTAAAGACTTTACTCTGGAAAAAAATCCTGTATTTTCTCTTTGCATTATGGGCATTATAGAGAGAGTGGTTAATCACGTGGACCTTTATGGTTATGCTGCCCAATCGCCGTACAGCTCAGGTGGCTAAAGCTAACACCAGTCAAGTGATTAAAAGCAGATACATATATAATCAGGAGAAATGAGTCAGAACAAATGAGACCATTCTAATAAAAAATAAAAACATAAACAAACACTTTTTTACTTAACTTAATTGCAATTTTCTGGTCTTTCACAAGGTGCACGTTTTGTAAACGGCAGAGCTTAGCCGCTTTATGGAACGTACACATATGGATACGTAGTTGATCTGTATACAGGGTCTTGATCTGGCTTAACCTTTCTACCTCTAGCCCAGTTTACTTGCCGTTCTCTATTATACAGCTGTCTGGAGTCTACAGCGCAGGCCTCCTATTGGCTGACCTCTGCTCGACTGGCCTGTGTAGTCATGCATAGCGGCCGGATCATCTCTGCCTGACCTTGAGTTTACCCCGCCCGGCTACAGTAACTCCCATCCTTTTGGTTTTGATCCCTTTGCCTTCATCTACTCCAGTGACATCACAACTTTCCGGTCTGGTGCTCTGTACAGTAAGCGCTACAGCTGCGTCTTACTTCCTGATCGTGATGTATTTCCTGGTAATAGGGCCATATACAGGGAAACACGATGGGAGGGATTTTTTTTTACAGAATAATCTAATCAGATGAAGTGATTCTTCTTCTTTTTAGGTGTAGAATTGAGAGTTTTTTTGTTTTTCAAAAATGTGTTATTTTGATGTGTAGTATGCCTATGATTTTTGTTTACTTTTTTTCTTGAATTTTTTGTAATTTTTCAGTCCCTTTAACCGGCCTATTAACACATCCATGCTGACAGACTTCCTGTTTCTGTCTGGTCTTGGTTTTGCCACCTTAACCTCCTAACCTCCTGCGCCCCGCGGGCCGGAGTGCATTGGCCCGGTGCAGAGGGCACGGCCGGGGCAAACGCAGGTCACGTTAGATCCAGATCTCTCTGTGTAATCTCTGCCCCAGCTCTGAACCCGGGATCCCATTAAAAAGGATTTACATCCAATAGTGTAGATGTACTGAAAGCTTCTCATCATTCTCTCACTCTAATGTAAAATACCAGAAAGCTTTTTTTTTTCCTTTTTTCTTTTTTTATTATCCCCTTCTTTCCCAGCGATGGATATTAGGACTGCGATGTGAACAGTAGACTAGGCCACGCCCACAGCATGGGCATAAGGCAGAGAGAATGGCTGCGTTCCAAATAGTATGCTTTTTTTTTGTTTGTTTACTATTCTACATACTACAGCTCCGTCATAATCAATGGTTGAGATTTGAGTCACAATTGCCCAAAAAGCTGCTGATTTCCACACTAAAAATCCCGACCGAATGTATTAGGACATCCGGGACATATTTTTCTACCATACTAAATAGCAGCGAAGTATTGGTAATAGAACGGAGGTATTGGCTAGTACTTTCATCCGTGGTTTGATAGCAGCAGGTGGGGCAGAAGACGTAAATCTAAAGGGATCTTAGACAGGCAGTGTGTGAGCTAAACTAAAAAAAGACTTACAAGGAACTACCCAGAGATAATTTCTTCTGCTTATCCCTCCCTCCCTGCTCTGATCTCCTCTCTTCCCTCTGTCCCTTCTCCGTTGGGTCTTTACAGTAAGACGTGCTGGTGTCAGTGTGTCCCTCTGAGCCGAGGGATCCTCTCCGATCCCATTATTTGTGTCGTGGTCAGTAGCTGAAACTGTAATATCATTTGACCCGGCTGCCTGGTGAGTGGAGTGATACTGTAGTTAACACCAGCCTCCGCAACATCCACCACTATACACTTAGCTAAGAACTCATGCCGACCAGTTTGGACATTTAGACTTTGTGATTTAGAAGACCAATGCTAACTGGTGCCAGCTGGTATCTAATGGTAACACGTCACAGACTAGAAGAGATAAGAAGAATCACTCGGGAGCTTTAGAATAGTTGAACATAGAAGTTGCCTTTATCCTAGGGAGAGTTCCCTAGAGTAATTAGTTCAATTAAATAAGAAAATATTTATTTTCAGGAAGAAAACTGGCTCCTTAGATTCTAAATGCTCCACCATGTTCACCAGGTTGTTACCCACTTTGTTTTGGCTTTTTCGCAGAAATCAACCTCCTCAGTCGAATGTGTAAAGCCAAAGGTAGCTGTAGGTTTGGGTGACAATAGGTTCATCGCAACATTATAATGATGTAGAATATTATCCACCACCCTGCATGTCACACTGAGTGTGTGTTGTAGCTCGGTCAGGAGGATCTTCTACATTTTTAATGTGTGTGATTCCCCCTCTCTCTCTCTCTCTCTCTCTCTTTCTTTCTCTCTCTCCGTGCTTGTATCTCCTGTGACCCCACTGTGGCCCCCAATCAGCGCCAACTTTTCCACACGCTATACATTAAAGCTGCTCTGCGCTCCATCAATTAAACATGGCGGACAAGGACAGTCAGAGTTCAGCGAGCTTCTCTCGAGCGGCTGTGGGTGGCGTGATGGCGCGTGTGGCGAAAATTCAGCTGCCGTGAGAGAGAGATGGCGGTGCAGATGGCGATGGCGACGATTAGGATTTTAGTTTTTTAAAATTCAACATTTTATTTTCCTTGTAGAGCCTGTTAAATCTGTACGACAGCTTAGTTTGGGTGCATTTGCATACTTTGTCCAATCTGCTCTCCATTTTCTAAAGCTATATTTAGACCTTTGCACATATGGATATAAGTATTATTCTTTTTTCTGTATTTTTCTGTGCTTGAGCTAATATTCACACTGCGCTTTGATATCACTGGCCGTTCCCCATATGTGCATTTGCAGCCTGTTAGCGTGTTGAAGTGTGAGAGGAAGCTAAAGTGCATGGGACCAACCATGATCAAATGTGCGCAGGAAAACAACAGAGTTGATCCAATGGCTGGTGCCAGGGGATTACAGCATCTCCACTTGTTCTGCACGGATTTCTGCGTGTGTGGGCTGGTGTACCGCTAAGGTGTTGCGTGCTCTCACCGCTCGCAAACACTAGGCACAGAACATGCTATGGCATGGATATCCATAGAGCCGAGGTCACAGAGAAGTCAGTCACACATAGGTTCAACTTTTTCTACAGGGTGAGTTGATGTTTGAAGAGGTTTTATGGGTTATTACAGACGCATACTGGTAGAATCAGAAGGATTCAGTTGATTTATGACATAAGTGTCACTGTGTTCTTATGAGTCATAACAACCAGAGCATAGGTATAGCCCACCTCATCTAAACCAAACTTCTGTAAAGTTTATCAAACTTAAATTACAACATATTTTGATTGATTAATATGCCTACCTCTTTTCACATGCTTACTATCGTGCAACTAACTCTCCGAATAACATAGTGAGAAGGATTTTGTGGATTCGGGTTACAGGGGCTAAAAGTGTTTCTTCTTGATTGTGTTGTTACAGGTCAAGGTGTGGTTCCAAAACCGCCGGACCAAACAGAAGAAGGACACCACCAAGGATTCAGACAAGCGCTCGTCCTCCTCCAACGAGTCCCTGGCCACGTGCAACATCCTGCGTCTCCTGGAGCAGGGCCGCCTGCTGTCGGGCCCTGTTCCACCGTCTAACTCCCTCCTGGGCCCAAACGGCTCCCTACTCAGCAGCCCGGGTGGGTGCTCCTCTGGCTCCCTTGGCATCAGCAGCAGCACCCCTCCTAACTCCCTCGCAGGGGGGCCGTTCGGGCTGTCGCTGCCCTCACTGGGAGGCACCCCTCCCTCACCTCGGCTGGGCGTCCCTCCACCGCACTCCCTGTGCTTCTCCATGCCGTTGCTGGGGGGCGCTCACAATGAACTGACATCCGCCTACGGCTGTGGCTCCTCAGCTTTTGAGCCGTACATGCGGCTGGACAGGAAGGAGGCAGATCATGGAGGGAAGAAGACAGTTTCTTAAAGTTAGGTCTCCCCTCTTTTCGGACAACCGGGGGACCTGTCCTTTCTCCTCAGTCGTCCATCTGTTTTGACATTTGGTAGAAAGCCCTCTGGATGGTGAGAAATGTGTTAAAGAAAGAGACCAGGTCGTTTGCCACGCGGCACCATTTTGTGCCACACACCTTTGGGCACCCTGACACAAAATGGTGAAAAGGACATAAAGTGACGGAGACATTCCCACATAAAAAAAACAAAAAAACTTGTGAATTTTTGAAAAAATGCCATGTGTGTATGTTGCGTGAACCCTGACAGGCAGACGTTTTTATCGCCACTCTCTTCGCAGTGGTTTAAAGTGACTTTTGTGTCCAGTGAGTTTGTGTGTGTGGTTTCTCTCTATATTTCAGGCCTTCAGAAGAAAAGAAAAAAATACTTGACATGGGTAGTCAGACTGAATCAGCGTCTGAATAAGAAGTCATGTTTGATTTTAGTTAATGTTCAATCACAATATGGAAGAAAACACAACAAAAAAAAAGAATTGTAGCATTTTAATATCAGTCTGTTTTTGGTGTCCAGCAGTAGTTTTTTTTTTTGTTAATTCTTTATTTGGTTGTGTTTGTGTATGAAATAATCTGTGGTAGGATCTGGAGAAATGGTGAAAAAACGTCACATATCTAGATCTGATAGTTTAATATAAAAATAACAAAGAAGAAGAGTTGCGTGAGAGAGCTGATTGGACTCTGCCAAAGCATTTATGGATTAAGCTTTGGAGGCCTGTGTCCTCCTTTCGCTGAAGCCAGCCAAGGGTCACACACACAGACACAGAGATGGCCTTCTGAACCCTCCATTCACTTCCCAATGATATTGCAGTTTCTGTCTTTGAGAAAGTTACATACAACTCAATGAAATAGTTCTAAAACACAACATTTAAAGTTAAACATCTGACCGAGTTTTGGGGGAAAAATTTTTTTTTCATTTACAGAACCAAATGTGTGCAGGAGGAGTCCGTGAGTCAACACTCAATCTAGAGATTATTACTGTCTTGCATTTAGTTTATCGGTGTGTTCGTACTAGAGCTGCAACCATTAGTCAAAGTTAATCTACAATAATAATTTTTTGTCCAGCATAAATACCAAACATAGTCAGGTTCCGTACGTAACCATTTTGCTGTTTTTCTTTGTCATTAAGACCCAAGGGTTTAACAGACGTCACCTGTAGAAGTCGCTGCTTTCATTTTCATTCTTGTTTACGTTTTGCGATTTTTTGAAGATTTTTAACAATGTCATAACTATCAGAAGTACTGTTTTTATCAGGTCATATCCATAATGACCGGAAACCGTAATGTATTGTAACACAGGGAACTGTTCTGTGTGTGAACGTGCTTAGGATGCAATAAGCATAATTTTCAGGATATTTTATTTTTCTCTAAAAACTGTTTTTGTGTTTTGCTCCATGTTTCCCTCGTTGGTGTCGCCCTCCTGTGACACTGTAGCTTGGCTCGTCTCAAACTGAAAGACTTCTGCTAGCCCCTCGTTGAAAGCACTTTATGTTTGTAGGTTTTTACACTTCCTCCAGTTTCTTTGCTTTTGAATCCATTCTCCCCTGTTATCCTTATCCTATCCTAGTATGGTTATTTTTTAAATGAAAGTCAGAAATACCCCCTTTACTTATTTGTTTCAGCTACATTTGAAATGGATTTGAGCTTTAATTGACCTCAAGATCAAAAAATTTGCCCAGTTTGAGAAATAACATACTTAAAATTCACGCAGGACTGGTTGAAGGATGGAAGATAAAAAAGCACCAGCTGCAGTACAGTATTTTCCATTTGTATCTCCCCCTCCCCATATATGAAGCCATTTGTCCAGGTTTCCTTGAATCAGAACTCAACAGCGAGAACTTGCAATTTGCCCTCAATTTGTTGGTGTCAGATGCGTTATCGCCTCCTATTCATAACTTCCGTCACTCATCCGTATACGCCGCTTCCCATTTCCACCTCTATTTCCTCTGCATATCCAATCATCCTAGGTTTTTTCATTTCATTGTGAAGTTGAATACATTTTTACCTAACCCTTTTTTTCCCTCTCACATTTGCTCAAAGGTGACTCCAGATCTATTAAGAAAATAAGGCTATAAAAATAAGCTGCTCAAGAGTTAAGTCCAGGCTACGTCTTAAGTCAGCCAAGCAGGTTTTCAACTGCAGATACATTCCTAGTGGAAAGGTTCAGACCTCAGCACCCAGTCTGTCGGCTCGCCAGGCCTTTTTGCACCCATGTAGCGCCGTTTGGCAGCAGGTGATTTAATGTTGTTTTGTTGTGTTCAGAGTAAAAAAAAAAAAAAAAACCCTGTTATACACTCATGGCTCTTTGCAGCAGTGCACCCGTGCTGTTGTCAAACACTGTATTATTTTCTATAAGCACCATACATAATTCACACGCCGCTGACATCAAATATTGAGCACAGAGATGGAGCTGAGAGGTCAGGACGCTAGCTTTAACGTGTGAGGCCTGTTGTGTCCTTTCAGAAACCCCCCACTTTTTTTTCTTTGCTACAACACGGCCGTTTTTCCTTTTCTTTGCTAAGTTGCTTTCCTGCTGCGTTGTAAGCTAAATAGTTTCTGTTCCCCTTTCGTTGTTAGTTGAAATATTAGAATAGTTTGAGCTCTTGAAAATGCTGTTAAAACTCTGAATTGATCTTGTTTTGAGTTATTTGCCAGCCAGTGTAGACATGAAAAGGCATTTAAGAGGCATTTAAGAAAGACAAAAAAAAATCTTCTCGCACTCCACATTTCCCTGGACATTCAGAATCTGCACTGAATCCATATTCTGTCACTGTACGGTGGTGTTTTGTAATGTAAATCTGCAGTCACTGTATTGTACGCTCCGCCAGGACAAGCAGCTTCTAGATGAACGTTTAAGCTTCAAGGGGAGATGCAACTTCTCCTGCAGGCAACAGAAATAACCTTTGTAAAGCCTTGCATCAGATGAACAAAGCCTTTTATTTTTTTCTTCTTTCTGGTTCTGCAGTTTTTTTCAGGCAGTTTTCTTCTCTTCCCTGAGTGGAAAAAGTGTTGCTTTCTGTTGTGTGCAATCTGTGACATCTTGCACTTCTCTAGGTCACCATCGTCTCAGAAGCTACTGCATTGTGATTTTTCTGATGGGTAAAAAAGTCCTGTTGAGATTGTGTGGAAATGCTCCTTTATTTTGAAAATGAATTTTTCTTTCTGTCTTTATGCACAGCCAAGGTCCTGCAGAGACCATAACCTCTTTTCTTTCCAGGCAGTAAAAACTTACTTAATGTCCAAGCTAATGGCACCAGCTACTACTTATGATGAACAGAACTCTATGTACATGTATATAAATTTATATATGAATATATATAAATGGGTCTTTGCACAAGTCTCCATGTATGCTCCGTGTAATTCCAACAGGAAAAAACAAAATGCGAGAGGAAAAATACAGAAAAAAAAGACTTTATATATGCTTTACAATTCTTTGTCTCATTAACATTTTGCACTTATTTAAAGAGGCTTACTTCTGTGTCTGGGCTGACAGAGCTGTTTTCACGCTCGGCCGAGATATTGTACAATATGTATATGTATTTTTATTCATATGCATATAAATATATGTCTATGTAATTTGCCTCCTGTGTCCTGTTTTCTTCATTTCCTCCCCTTCTTCAAGGCCACAGGAACTCAAACTTGAGATTTTTTCTAGACTAAGAAAATATATTAAAATGTATGTGTTTAATATGATTCAGAAAACTATTTGAGAAAAGAAAGTTTGAAAAGAAATCTCCTTTCAGATGGACTATTCACTAAAAATTAATGGATTTTTGTATTCAGTCAACAAAAGTCCACAAGCATGACTGACATATCTGCATATCTGAGCTCTCTGTATTCACTCTGAGGGTTTTGGGGCGGTAAGTTCGCTCGCTTGTTGCTTTATTCAAAAACCTTGGCTGCTTTGTTCCCATCATTGTGGCAAAATAACATCAAGGCAGTCGACATTTCACCTTCTCAGGTCTTTCCGTGGAGGTGGTGCCTTTTAAAAATTCCTTGCAATTTTTAAATTCTTTTTTGATTTGCATGGTGGCGCACACAGATTGAATTGACGCGCCCTTGGGGCATAAATTGGAAGAAAATATGAGAATATACTTCACAAACTGTGGAATGAACCAGACCATTGTGCTCTCTCTTTATAAGAAATAAATCAGGCATTTTCATGGAATAAATATTTGACACATTTTTTTATTTTAAAAATAAAGGTCTGCTGGAGGAAATACTAGTTGAATTCACTCCATATAAAGTCATCGGTTTCTTCTTTTGTCTCTTAAATTAAATAGTTGTAAATATTCCAGATGCAAGTGTTTAATGCGCACCTGTAGTGGAAAAGACTTAAAAGTGATCCTATAGATTGAGGCCTCATTTCTGAACAGACACTTTGAATTTAGAAAAGTGAGTGTGGAGACAGTCTTTGGCAACTCAAAACAATATTCATTGAAAGTTCAAAGTTTTGATGTTGCCCTTTGTAAAATGCAACAATGTATCCAAACTAGAATGAAAAATAGTTTTTAGTTTAAATATAATTTTGACACAATTCTTGAATTCCTATGAATTAATTATATTCAAATTGTGCACCTTCATATGATGATATTTTGATATTTGAGAGGTATTCATTTCAGTGTCAGAACTTGCATGTGGCCTTTATCTACGAGAGGGCGTGGTATCAACTGAGAGGGGCGGGGAATAATGAGTGACAGTTCATCAAAGATGGTTGAGGACCTTCATCGATCAAGTTGCCTTCAGGGAACCTTACTGTGAAAAGTAGACCTCTGACTCAACACTTTCCTTACAGTAAATTCACGTGATTGCCATTGGAAAACACTGATGTCACTTCCACATAGCATTGTGAACGCACCATAGTATCCGCTAGTGATTGCGTCAGTTCCACCTGGACACACAGGTATGACATGTAAGCTATTTCTTATACAGGTGCTCTTGGCAATTATCCTTTTTTTAATTATGACAGCGTCAAACAAAAAGGATAAAGACATATTTTGGTGGGGTTTCTTATAAAGCTTTAAACTGTTATCCATAGGGCTAGCTTGAATTAACTAGTCTTATGCTATTAGCCTATATCGGCCTACTACAGTCTATGGCTTTTAGCTAGTGTGAATTTTCACTCCTAACATGTAACTTTTAAGACCTGAAGTATCAAAATATAAATGAAAGTGAATTGAATCAAAATCAAATTAAGCTGAAAAAAACCTTTCCTGTAGGCTATTTCCTTACATTTTGAGTGGGCCTACATTGTTGTAGGCTATTGATCAAAGTTCAGAATCAAATTATTATTAGGCTATTATTTAATTTACAAAACTATTGGCCCAGAATGGGACATAGAGCTTTTCAACCTTCCAAGATAAGCCTATAATGAAAAGTCAAACATATACAAAAAAAAAAAAAAAACATACAGCGCTACCTGAGCAGTGTTGGAAAGTTATTATGGACATTTACTCAAGTATTGCACTTAAATACAATTCTGAGGAAAAGTAATTGTACTTTACTTAAGATTCACTATTTTTACTTTGTAGGCTACATACATTTCACAGGCTATTTTTTTTATTTTTATTTTTTACTGTATTAGGCTAAATCTAATACTTTTGTATTATGAGTTTTTGTCGTTTTGGGTACTAAAAGTATTTGTTTAAAGTACTTTGGTACTTGCCTACATTTTAATTTTCAACTTGTAGCAGAGTATTTATGCAATATTGTATAAAATTAAATATCTAAGTACTTCTCCCTCCAAAACAGGTTTGGGCCTCCACAGCTGAAGGCCTGCAGGATTCAGCTGTGCTCATGTGACTTGGACTGACACTTGCTTTGTCAGTTCAAACCTTCCATTTGTCAAAGATGTTGGCTGAATCACATTTAGACACTTTCTTATGAAATCTCCACCAATGAAATGTAAAATGTAGAATTATCTCCTAAAAAGAACAAGTCATGTATTGGTTTTTACTGCACTGTAAAAGTAGCCCACTACTACATATCCCCCTCGGTTTAGCCCAGCGCGGGGCACTTGTCCAGGCCGGGACAATTGACCTGCAGGGTGCCAATTATAGTGATTGGCACCTTTATATTTGAGCGAGGAAGAGGCAAGAGGAGCAGCAGAAAGGAGACCAGATGGGTGGCCCGTTCCAGAGGCAGGGAGGGGGCCGAGAGGGGGAACTTCACTGCAGCTTAAACAAGGAAGTGTGGTGGTAAACTGCAACAGGGTTAAACTAATTGGGTTTTTATTGGTGGTTTTAATTGGTAATCTATCATTGGCAGAAACATTAACCAGTACAATTAAAGAATGCGTTCCTTAAGCCCTGTGTGTGAAGAGAGAAATATTGAGTGCTGGCTCCTAAAGTATAACTCATTGGTTGGTGTAAAAACAAAATATTAGTAATAATATGTACAGTATATATTTCTAATTGGCATATGAAGCAGAATGTGTTATGTATTTTTTACATTTTCTATGTCTATAATTTTACACAATAATATAAGAAATAAAGAGACAATTGAAGACAAATAAGAGAGATTAATAACAGCAGGTCAGCTGAAATACAAAACTGGATATTTGTAGTCAGGAAAGAACACAATTCAGCATGTATAAAGAATAAACCTAGTTATAAAATAAAATATTTAAATAAAGTATTTCTCAGTAAAACCTTTTTTTTAAAGAAGAGAAACTCAACACAACTGACTCTTAACCTTGTCTCTATTATACATTAAATTATACTCAAATTGTGCATTTCTTTCGTCATGACTAAAATGTAATTTATTAAGAAATAAACCTTAAAATTAAAAATGTATTATCGACATTATCAACAGCCTTTAATCCAAGAGTGAATGTGGCTTTATAATTAGGAATCTTTTTTAATTTATGGAATTTTGAATATACCAAATAAAATACAAACCAAATAATTATCTTCTCTTGTTCACAGACAGAATTCAGCTGTCCATCTTACATCAATTTAAATGCGCCAGTTATTCAAACCTTTATATTTTTTTATGTCACGTTTATGTTAATTTAATTGCATCCATTTAGTAGCAGACTGAAAAAACAAACAGTTAGTTAATGTCGATAATACCACTATGTAAACCTGCACTAACTTTGTTTTTTTAAGAAAAAAAGCATACTACGACTTTGTCTTGTCTTCATGACTTCATCAAAATATTTAAAATAAGTTTTTTATTTTGATATGTATTTCACTTTAAAGAAGAGGTCAAGAGAATACTTGCATTTCCCATTATTAAGCACTTCATAAATTTAATCTAAAAATCTAATAAATAGTTAGTTAAAAAGAAAAAGAAATTAAGGAATATATGCATAGATGCATGACGTATTCTCTGTTATGTGCACCATCATGATGCTTCCCCCTCGTCTTGTCTGTGTGTGCATGTGCCTGTGCGTTTGCGTGTGCTTGAGCGAGTACCGGATTAATTCCACATCAGCACTCAAAAAGCTGTTTGTTGTGCATCAGCAGTCGGACTTTCAGCTCCATGTTTGACTCTGAGTTTCTTCTTTGAACAGACGTTGTATGTGTTTGTGTGGGATAGTGGAGGGTGCATAGACCTTTAGGAATGCTTCACTGTCCTGTCGAGGCCCACCCTACCGCCCCCCTCTTCCTCCTCCTCCTCCTATAAAGCAGCTCAGCGGCCCATCGGGGGGGGGCCCCTCCACTAATTAGGGTCACTAATTGGGGGATGGCCGGGGCAGAGACCCCTCCACACCTGCACAGTCATGTGACATTCAAAGAGGTGCGCGAGGTCAGGGGTCGCGTAGTCGGGGAGGGGTGGAGAGGAGCGGAGAGAGGGGTTGGATTAGTTTGACCGAGCAGACGAAGAGAAGGGTTAAAGGAGGAACATGGCAGGCAACAAGACCACAGAAAGGGTGAAATGGACCAGGGTGGGTTTATATTCACGAAGTTTGAGCATTTTACAGTTACGATTTTATTAGACCCCCAACCATTTTGCTTTGAAGATGACTAGAAGTTTAATTAACAATTTAACAATTGATTTGTTTACACTTCCAGTGTGTCACATTCACTACACTGTAAACATTTAAATTAAAACTCTAATTTGATTTCTCTGCAGTCTAAAACTGCGAAATTTAAATAAAAGTTAACCATAACTAAAACAAACAAAGTGTGAAGTAATATGCAGAGAAATGAAGAAGGAGGTGTGAGAGGACCAAGTGAAAGACACGTTGACAAATCAGGGCGGGGACAAGCCGCCCGGTCAGAGGTTAATTGCCAGGTGACCTAAAGGGCCGGACAGCTCAGCGGAGGCCCACAGCCCTCTCTGGGCTCTCGTGGACTCAAAGTGATGTCTGCCTGTTTTGACACGATTCACACAAGAGTCGGGGGAGCTTAAGCTTTGCCGAGAAAGATTCACAGCTGCATTCCTGAGAGCCAAAACCGAGCCCCCCCCCCCCCATGTGAAAATTATATTATGGTGAAAAGGAAGGATATTTGATGGGTTGGAGGAACAGGACATAACATATAAACGCAGGCAGTGAAATGCAGGGCCGCTGCTAAGCTTTTGGGTGCCCTAAGCTTAAATTGTCAGTGAGCCCCCCCCCCTCTCAAAAAAAAATAAAAATAAAAAAATAAAACACTGTAGCGATGAGTTTTTGCGAACAGCAATTACAAACAGAAAGAACAGCTTAACGTGTGAAAAAAGTTGCAAAGAAGCCTACTAACTGCCTTTGCAAAGGAGAGACTGCGCTCTGTGGACGTTGACCACAGAAAAACTGGTGATGGGTGAATTTGGAGGTGGGCTGTCGCCGTGCCCACCTAATCAGAAGCTAGGAATGGTCCTGGTAAACTAAATAGCCATATTTTAATTGGATGAAAAAATAAAAAATACATTTTCTTCACTTTTGATTGGGTGGGCAGGGCGCACTCTTGGGTGGGCAGGCCCACCCTTGCCATTATGAATTGCCATTCAAAAACAGCTTGATAAAGCTGGGTAAGCTATAATTGGGGGAAACATCTAATTTCCCGAATTGAGTGAACAAATTTATATATTTGTATATTTTTTATCATGAAATTGTTTAAGAAACCTCAAATTTGGGGGGCCCCCGGATCATCTCTTTTTCAATTGTAATAAAAAATACAAAATTAAAAAATTATAAAAACTTTTTTTTGGGGGGGCCCCCAGGTACTTGGTGCCCTACGCGCTCTGCGTACCCTGCCTATAGGGAGCGGCGGCCCTGGTGAAATGTACAGTAGCCTATGTTTTTTCATGAATCGATTTTGACGTTTAGAACAAAGGCTTCATGAATGGTATTAACATCTATGCATTTCCTGCTATTAGCAGTCAAAAAGGCCTGTAATTGTCTACTCTATTATAATATTCGCTCGCAGGAAAAATATTTTCTTTGTATTGATAAAAACAACCTCAAACACAAACCAAGAGATTCTGCAACTTCATTGTGCCTGTCTTTACAAATTCTGTAGCTGTTTTTTGTTTTTTTTATGAACCCATTCTGAGGCTTTGGTATTTTATATTAATATACATTGATGTATTATTGAACCAAAAGCAAACAGGCATTTTCAAAAGGTGAAAACATTTCAAAAGTTTTTTTTTATTTTTTATCCATCTGCAAACACCAGAATCAAGGCCTAACACGGGTGGTAACATGGGGACTAACAAAAGACCAAAAGAAGAATAACATGTGACACACAGACACACACACACACAGAGACACACACACACACAGACACACACACACACACACACACACACACACACACACACACACACACACACACACACACACACACACACCCACGCTTAACAACACATCACGTTGTTCCCATTTTTCAATTTCTCATCCTTTCACAGAGCTGAATGAATCTTGCCTCTGCATACAAAGATGACATGGAACGTTGAGATTACATGTTTTCTTTTTTTGGACGTTCTGCACAAATAGATTACAGCGCTGGTGTTACGGGAGGAAAGGCCTCAGTCTCTTCTTTTGATTACTCCTTTACCTAAATCCACGCATTCAAAACCCCTTCATTTAACACATTTCTGTTGTTGTCAGATTCAAGGACGCTTTCTCCATTATCTCGTTTGGTCTGTGCACCCAAAATTCCCGAGCCGCCCACAATTTCTTCCTCACCTCTTTACCTCTTCCTCTGCATTTTATGACTGTTTTAGCCTACGCTCCTGTAGCCTGCTGATGATATTATATGAAACAAGCGGCGAGTGTATCAAGGGCATTCCACTTTGTTGTTTAGTATTTTGAATCATTGGACAGCGCTAGATTTGGCCTTGGTTAAAAAAGCCAGCTTTGTAGCAAGAGCCATTCCTTTACTTATCTTTTCCTTGATTAGGTCAATGGACTTTCAGAAGGAGATCGCACCTCAAGGACACAAAATGGCAGATGTATTTGTCCTCCTGGAGCACAATGCGCCCAACCTTTCAAAGCTATGATCTTTCACTAACCACCACAAACATTCTTGAAACATTGGACTCCCACTGACTTGGAGGCAACTTCATAAAGTCTTTCTAACGCTTTTGAACATCCACCGAACAATGTGTCTTGCAGACTTCCGTGTCCAACAATTGCTTTCTTTGGCAAATGAATGCAAGATTTTGTGCAGAGAGCTTCTTACCGCAAACTTTAGGGATCGCTAAACTGGCAAGTCATCCACGGCAAAATCAACAATAGCTCATTACATTTCATCAACACTTAGTAGAAATGTGTTTATCTAGATTTCAGCATAAGTGAAGGCCTTTGGGAATAACAGGTGAGGTGATGATGAGAAAGGTGCTGTTTGTGGTGAAAAATTTCACCATTTAAGCTGAACGAAAGCACAGAGAAGACAGTACTTAAAGAGGACCTATGATGCTTTTTGACTTTTATGACCTATAAACGTTGTTATGATGATTCATAGTCATGCTTAACCATACTAAATTATCAAATAATGACTTACATGCATTTCGACATATTCCCTGCTGACCGTCTGGGGTGTCTGTGCAGAGCACTAAACACTATTCTAGCCAGTCGAGAAGTCACGACTTCAAAGCGGTCTACCCTTTCATAATTTGTGACGTCGCATAAAACTTTGTGACGTCTCCACGCGGATGTTTCCATGTATGGTAAGGCTGTCACTTCCCTGTTCGCGTCTGTCTCGCGCCCTTATAGGTCCATGCTCGCGCTTCCCGCCACTGAAAGTGTTCCGGAAGGAAGGTAACCAATCACAACGGAGTGGGGTTTGCAGGAGGGGGGGGAGGGGAGCGGAGATGGCCGAAGCACAGGCGGAGGGAGCCGAAGCACACACACTCAAGTGTTGACAGGATGTGCTGGATCGCCAAAATAAGAGAAAGAGCTTCCCGAAAATCTACATAGTTTTTTGTGATGTGATTCGTGTCAGGTTGCTCTATAGCAGTGTAAAACAAGAAATTAAGAACAGAAAAGTAGCATAATAGGTCCTCTTTAAGATGTTTTACAAGAAAATCTAAAAGTAGTGTGTGTAGACCTGGTGTGTCTAAATGTCAGCACCTTGTTGCTACACTGATGTCTCAAGGATCTAACTGAAAACTAAAGGACGCCCAGCTAATACGAATGAAGATATTTGAGTCCATTCACTGTCCCTGTACTCCAATAGTCATCACTTCTTGCTTCATTTCTGATTAAGAGTCATTGGGTTTCTTAACCGTGATCCTCATCTGCTCCCTTCATTGTCCTTTGTTATGTGTGGTAACTACGTTTTCTCAGTCAGTGGTATGTGAATGTGTGCTTTGTCTTCTTTGTTCCATCTTCGGTCGATCATTTTCATAGGAGTTGTTATTGACAGTTCACTATAGGCCCCAGCACTGTTGCTTCCTCTCTTGACTCCAAGGCCATTTTTCCCCCCAAGGTCTTGTCTTAGAATCACCTTCATTTTTACTTAGTCTTGTCTTATCTTGGGACAAAGAGAACTTGGATTTTATTTCACGACCTTGTGGACTTTTCAGATCAATTTGAGGAGTGCCTTTGATGCTTGTTCCACATTTTATCGTAAGTATGTATCATGCAGTTTGGGAGTAGTGTTGTTTTTGGCGGCCTGTTTTAAGTTTAGTTTTAGTCTAGTCTTTGTGTCAAACTGTCATTTTAGTTTGTATTAGTCTTAGGGCAGGGCTGTACGCTTATTTTTTTAGGTGGTAGCACTGGTGCTAGCAAGCTAAAAAAATCAGTTGCACGAAAATAAATTTGGTATCGAAAACTTTCATAACCTTAACCCTTGCATTTCGCTCTAATTACCATTGAGCATGTCATCTTGGTCTCATTTGAGATTCTCAATTAATATTATATCCTAGGGTGTGCAGTAATAATTGTAGAACAATGAATAGGGGTGCACTGATTGCAATTTAGACAAAATAATCCAACCTGCCAATTGCAATTTTTTGCTGATTCAGAATTATTTCTTTCCATGAAAATATAAAAATAATATCTATATCTATATATATTTTTGTAGCCTATAAAATATATATTAATAATAATATTTTTTTTAGAAAATGTCCATCTGTTAATTAAAACCAAACTTTAAACAGTTAAAACATGAAACATTGCCTATTAAATAAATAAGTATACATATTGGTACAATTTAGGATAAATTAAATAGGTTGTTGTGAATGTGTTGGGAGTATTTCTTTAAATAGATTACTGTGGCATGCTCTCTGCATCTGAATGAGTTGCCTTTGTAGCTAGGGCACTGCAGGGCTGTCAAGCGCTAACTTCCTGTTCTTACCGGCTTCAAAATAAAAGTCAACTAATGTTTGGCTAGTAACAGGCTTTTAATGTGAAGGTGCACAGGAAATCTTCTGTTTGCACATGCGCTAACTTAACTGTGTTAATGTTAAGAGCCGTCTCCTTCCGGTTATTGCCGTTGGGGAAGTTGATTAGACGCTAGAACCGCTGCACAAGCACAGATCCAAAGCACACATCTTTCACCAGCCAAAGTAGCGGGTGGACTCAATAACTTACTTGCCTAAGACTATATTTACCCGCACTTGGAGAGTGTTATTGTAGAGCCCTCTAAGCAGTGTTGTGCAGCGCACCTCTGTGTTTCAAAGAGACAGCATCTGCTCATTAGCAAGCTGTCGCGCTAGTGCGAGTGGACTTGTATTCATCATCGCACGTGATCAATTTTAGTAGCAAATGTGATCAAAACTGTCGCACTGCACAGCCCTGTCTTAGGGTGTATTCACACATGCCGTGTTTAGTTCAGTTCAAACGAACTCAGATGCACTTCCGCCTTCGGTGCGCATCTTTCAGACAGGTGTGAATACAGCAATCGCACTCAGGGGCGGACCAAACAAACGCTCCGAGACCCAGCTGAAGAGGTGGTCTCGATGCGCTTCAAAACGCACTCTGCTGCAGTTCGTTTGTGGTGTGAATTTGGCCGGACTCGATCCGACCCAATTGCAGGAAGCACTGTGCCTTTTCTTTTTTAATAAATCGCTGTCAGCTTCACATTATAGGAAAGTGTTGTTGTCGCCATTGTTAGGAAGATTAGTTGTGGTTTGACCGGGAGCCACATTTGATAGACAGGACGCGTAAACATGCTGCTGTGTTCAGCGACCAGATGAAGGAGAGGGGAGCGTCTCCCGCACAGTGACAACAGGTTCACGCTGCGCTTTGTATGAAGTGTGTGTTTTTATTTTGCATCCCATGTTACGGGACCGTCAATACTATTTCCGTGTCAGTTTGGAGCTGAGCCGCGCCGAACTCACACCCAGCTGACACACGGCTAAATCAGCTGTGTGTCAGCTTGAGCCTATTCCTCGCGAGCCGCACGTCCAGCAGCAAAAATATAGTCAATATTATGTTTCACATCGTAGGCTACAAGCCACACATTGACACAGGCCTACATATTATAACCATATGAAACAGCAATAATTTTATGTTTATTTTATTTTATTTATAGGCCTATTTATTTATTTATTATTTTTAACCCCATATCGTATCAGTTATATATTTTGCAGTTTTTACTTCGTTCTTCCTGCTTCTCTCCACCCCAGAATGTCTGTCCAATGAATGAATGACCTCAGATCACGTGTGGTTTTGCTTCGTAATACTGGTTCACTTGCAAAAGGGGCAATATGAAAATGAACCACACCAAACAAAAAAAATCTAAACTCTATTTGGTCTGGACCAAAGCAAGTGAACTAGCGGACTTTCCCAGTGTGAATACACCCTAAGTCACATTTAAACTCTTTTTAGTCTAGTCAAGTTTCAGTTGACTAAAAGCCTTGAGCATTTTAGTCTTCTCTTAGTCAGAATTAGCTGGGACTATTTTTGTCTAGTCTTAGTCAACAAAAACTGATGACATTTAAGTCTAGTTTTAGTCAATGACTTTTGTATTTTAGTCTTTTTAGTAATGCAATTATATTTAACCCCGTTAATATAGTACAAGTAGTATAGTACAGACAAAATCAAAATGTTCTTTAAGTCCCCCATTTCACAAGTCAAACAAGGTTATCTTATCTTATTATATTATTTTTACCTTGACTCAAGAATACATGCAATTCGAGACATGGAAGACGCATTGATTGAATTTACATCATATTTAGAGTCCCTGCGATCGCTGTGGCATCGCCAGAGATACAGACCCCCACATATCCTTCCGTCAAACAGACACGAGTGACATCCCTGTTGCGCATGGAACTGCCACATTGCCAGTGTTGTGTTTCACCAATGGTTTAAAGTCATTCATGAAGAAAATAATTGCTGGAAACAATCTTAATCTCCTCCGCTGTTTCTATATTTTCTATATCTTTTTTTAAAATCAGTAGCCTATAGGCTATGGTAGTATGTTCGACCATGGTTAACACTAGAACCTCCGCACTATGTTCCACACCGCGGCTCGTCCGGCTCAGCTGACAGCAGCCGGGCAGAGTGCGTCGGATCCTCCGCCTCAAAACAAGTAAACGTGTGAAAAAATTTATGAATAATCAATTAGAGTTTACCTTTAAAATTTATTTATTAAGGATTTTAGCTCATTTGAATGCTGTTTTTATTGATAGGCTATTGGTGATATTATATCTACTTTTAGTTTCATTACTGACCCACCACAAAACGTGATTAGTGTTCTTAAAGCTCCCATATTGTGCAAATGCACTTTTCCGATGTTTTTGAACATAATTATGGGTCTACAGTGTGCCTACAGACTGCCAAAGTATCAAAAAAAGAAAGCTCTCTCCTTTTCTCACTCTCCCCTTTTCTGAAACCCTCCACCTCTCCACCCAATATACTCCAGTCAGAATTCTCCCCGTTTCTGACGTCAAAAACTGGAAAGCCAGAAGCTTCCACTGTGCAGTCCATCCCCCTATTTCTTATTGGTCCACGGCCCCGAGATCCTCTCGAAAAATATTCCTTCACCCCCATGTTGTTTGCTTGTTGCTAAGCGACAAGATGCCTGTAGTACGGCAAAACATGATGAATTTTGCATAATCCACTAATTTATCTTAACCACAGCAGCCTCGTTTTTAATAACACAACGGATAGGATGCTACTTGTGCTTTTTTTCAAACAGTGAAACTGAAATAAATGTTTTTATTGGTATTTTTGCCTGACTGGTGTATAGCTATTAGCTTTGGGACAAGCATTCAGCCTTTGCTCATAAAAACATATTTCTATTCCCCACACCAGTGTGGAAATGCCTCGTTTTTAATAGGACAAAGGATTGGAATGTATACTGAAGAAGTCTGACTTTGAAGATAATTTTTTCACTGATTTTAGTGGTATTGTTAGTAGCTAGCTCCCGAGCTAGCTTCGCAGTAGCCACCATCTTTTGCAGCCTTTTTATTGTGAACATGCCGTTTCCATTAGCGTGTGGCTGTCAGTGCATCTGTATGAACATAGTCTTTCATGTAGACAAGGATAGGTCATGTCAAACTGTTCAAAGTGCGTTACTAGCACTAGACTTGGTTCTTCTCATGGGTAGGCTAAACCTAACTGTGCTAACAGGCTATACGTCATCATTGTTTACAAACAGACAGAGGGCGAGGCGTATCTGGCTTCGCTTCCGGACAGGGGCGGGGGAGCTCAAAGATTGTATATTTACGAGAGGAGCTGCAGCTCTTTTAAAAAAATAGGCCATTGTGAGATTAGCTGAACATCAGCATAGGACAATAAATTATCTGAAAGTTTTTTTCAGCAAACAATTGAAGAAAAACATATTAGGGACCACTAAGACCATATAATATGGTGTATAATAGAACCGAAAAGTGTATAATATGGGAGCTTTAAAGATACTTAGATTATAAAACAAGAGGTCCAAAACACAGATGATGATTAAACAAACTAATGTATGACTTTATATTACACTAGAAATGCATGGGTAAATTTGATTATGCAGCATACAGTATAAAGAGAACGCTGGCGCTTCTAGTGTTAAATAAATGTTTCGGCCTACAAGGATTTCTAGCAATCTTTTATTCGCAAAGAATGCAATACGTTTTATAATATAGTGTTGTCATGCAGCTGCGCATGAAATGAGCAGCAAATGGAGAATCTGAGCAATCGATTTCAGCAGTGTACGAACGACGTAAGCAGTGTTTCTCCTAAAACACCGTTCGGGAACCACGACTACAGAGGTAAACAACTTTGGTAAGTCATAACGTAGGCATCTTCTTAGCTCGCTAAGAGAGGAGGTTATCGGGAAACCGGGCCCAGATCACTTGTAATTATCCATGTAGCGGAGATGTGATGCTACAGTTTTATTCTATGGCAGAGCTAGTTAGTCAGTATCGTATTGTTTCATTCCAAAACAACCCTGTTTTTGTGGAAGTTGCCGGTCTGTTTGTTTGAATCCAGTGATTATTTTAACGTTAATGCCGTATCATCTGAATATCCTGATCAAATATATGTTGTACCTTTTTAATCCAATCGAAGTTTGAATGCCACTCTGAAATATATTTGACTCTCTTTTTGTAAAAGCAGCTGTTGTCACATAGGAAAGTGTCAACCCTTGGCTTGGATCTTCCCATCAGGCTCAGCTTGACCCAGCCCACCCCCTGGGGTCACTGCGGACTGCCCTCATTAGTAACAGGGGGTCTCCACCTTCACCCAGTCTATTTGTGTCTTCCCTTAATAGAGCCACAACGACCACACATGAGCCAAGGTTCCTACCACGGAGCGTAACCTATAACCTCGGGAACTTCACTTCGTTCTTCGCCTCCATTCAAACTCCATTCACTGGAATCTGCAATCCGTTTAGTCCGTGAAAAGGAGAAAGACACACATGCACTGAAGAGATCATTTCCTTGTCCTGACTTGGGCTCAAACCCAGGACGCCCACACATTCACACACACATCCTTGTACTTCTATCATTGTGAGGACATTCATTGACACAATGCATTCCCTAGCGCCTTACCCTAACCTTAACCGTCACAACTAAATGCTAAACCTAAACCCCTCAGACTAATAAAACCAAATCTTAACTATCAAACAGGCCTTTGAAGAAAAGAGGACTTTCCTCAAAAAGATTCCTGTACACGCACACACACACACACACACACACACACACTCACATCCTCATCCTCACATCCTCCAGTGTTCATGCAGTGTGTTTCCGGGCGAGACCACAAAACAGAGGGAGCTAGTGAGAGAGACAGAGCATGCAGGGACTTGGGATTAATGGGGAAGTGGAAGGGAGGAGGACTAACCTTCCAACCCCCCCACCCACACACCTCCCCTCACAGCTTTTCAACAGACGTGTGAACAAAAGCTTGGTCAAACTGTCGGGCCCGCAGCCCAGGGTGTTTACTGCTCTTGTATCTATAACCAACAAATCAAAGATCACCCCCCTCTTCGACACCACCACCTCCACAGCTTGGACTCCCCCTGCTGCCCCGTTTTCCCTTGAGCGGCTTGGCTTTATTGGGAACAGCAAATTAAGGAACCATCCATCTGGGTGTGATCACCAATTACGGAGGGAAGCTGTCAGCATGCATTAGGCCCTGCAGAGGAAGGCGGGCGTGTTAGGGCGGCTTTTATGAAGAGGGAGTTAAGAGAACTGAGTTAAGCATCGAGAAAGATATTTGATATGATTAAAAAATCTCTTGAAAATTACATGCACCATTTCTTTTTTTTTTGCAGTGTCACTGTTAACAGCCATAACTTCTTCTGGCCATCCTTCGATAACCTCATGTGTCCTGTGTTTTGTTTGTCTCAGCAAAACAAAGTCCGCTCATTATTTGCCGCTTCGCCCCTCCAAACAAATTTACATTGTTAGCAGAAGTGCGGATGAGTGCCATTTTTCCAGTGACCATGTAAGCGATATAAATATGGTAAAAAACTCAATGCAACAGCATATGGCCGGCCCCCTTTTGTCACTGCTCACTGGCACAGGCTGTGATTCCCTGTAACACTTCTCCTCCGGCCAGCTTTCTCACAACACAATAGGGCCGTCATTAACTTTTTGCTCCATCGGAATGCTGAAAGACCCCATCGACCAAACGCACCCCTCTCCCCCTTCCCCTCCCCCTCCCCTCCCTATGCTACACCATGCATCCCTGCTTTTCTCTCCGCTCGCTGCTTTTCCAGGGCCCTCATTTGTGACGACCAGGTGTGCGCGGACCCACAGTAAAGGGGGGAGGATGGGTGAAGGAAGGGGTGATTGTGGTGGGGAGAACCGGTGGAAGGCGAACAAAAGGGGGGTCCTTTTGCATCGTTGCAAAAGTATTATCAGACATTTAGTTGTTTAAATGTATTTCCTTGTGTTATTATTTTCAAGCTAAAACTATTCAATACCTTCACTCTTAAAGGCGAAGTAAGCGGTTTATTTATGTTAATATAAGTGTAAAATCGCTCTTTATTCATACAGTGATCACTTACATAATGTGCGCGTTTCATAAAGCCGATCTCTCAGTCAGCTGCTTTGCATGTAATCGGCAAATAAATGTATTTGAGTATCCCGAAATGTTTATTAATCAGAAGAGAGAACGCTACAAACCGTCACGTGTCTTACTCATAAATAGTATATACACTCCATGGTCTCACTGCCGGTGCACGCCAGAGCAACAGATGGGTGAATGTGTATGCGCATACAATGGCGGAGCAGGTAAAAATCCTTCCCAATGTCTCTTTTGATGGTTTTTATCATGTTTTATCACACTTATGGAGCTGAGATGATGCTAGATAACTTGCTGCTTGAAGACCGCAGTGCATTAATGTGGTGAAGTAGGGACAAGCGAGGGGACTGCTAACTGCAGTAACTGACAGGAAGTTAGCTAAAAGAACCATTCCGCTTACAGCACCTTTAAGTGCAGTGCAGTCAGGGCTGGACTGGCCATCGGGTGTACCGGGCAATACCTGGTGGACCAGCAGGCATTTTGGGCCGGGCCCATTTAAAAAAAAAAAAAAAAAGTTTTTTTTTTTTTTTTAATGGACCCTCGGCTGTGTGACTCGGCCCGGCCAAGTCACACAGCCGAGGGCCGAGATCCCTTCCCTCTCGGGAGTGCCGTGGACATATAAATGTGCTTGCAGGCTGTCAACTTCACCTGAAAGTTAAATAAAACTTTGTCCCAGGCCATTACTCATTATGATCGGTTCTATGCTGGACCTGGCCCAATCACACACACAGCAGAGGGCCGCCCATTCAGAGGCTGCATTGAATTGTATTATCGCATTCAACTTCTACACAGTAATTATGAGCATCTGACGATGGTCAGTTACGTTCAGGGCCGTCGGACTGCGGACAGGCTTGGGAGGGCCCAAGGCAGAGGGGGGCTGCACCCAAAAAAATAATAACGTATTTTTTTTTTTTTTTTTACTGGCCGCTGATCTTTGAAGGCCCAGAAAAATGTTATTTAGGGGGAGAAACAGATCAGTGGCCTTTCATTCGTCAGTACATTTGTTATTTTTTAAATAACATTGTTCGGGGCAACAAAGATCAGGGGCCTATATTGGGCCATTAAAATATACAAAAAAAGGAAAAAAATTCCCGAAGCTGACTGGATTTTTTCTTTTTTCTGCTTTTTGGTCATTCGGTGTCTATAAATTATTCCAGAAAATAGTACTAAATAGCTTACATAGGAAACAGTTGATTTAGCCTTAGTGTTCTCCTCAAAGTGCACCTGATTGATGAATTTTACTTTAACATTTAAAAAAAATCTTCCGGGGGAATGCTCCCCCAGACACCCTTAGAAGGTCCAGGGTCCACGACACAGTCTCCCAAATACCTGTGAGAAACACTGTGTGTGTGCATGGTTATTAAGAGTCATTAGACCAGGGGTTGTGTTCAAGTACGCGTAATGATTTGGTCATTCATCAATAGAAGCATTGTGTTGTTATCTGGCTCAGAGAGGGACCAGTCACTCATACATTTTGGACTATAGACAAACATAGCTTTTACATGTTTGTATTATAAGACCGCCTCTCAGAGGGCCCATCAGGACTTCCTGTATAGGGGCCAAGAATGTGGTGCAATGCCCCTGCCTCAGCATATCGTATACATATCATGGTGGGCTGCCATGGCCAAAAATGCCAGGGCCGATTTTTTTTGTCCCAGTCCAGCCCTGAGTGCAGTTATTTGTCGAACTTAGAGGACGTCTCTTTTCGGAATAACATTTGGTTTTCGTCCATCATCTGCCTTACGACTATAGCAAAGATGCATCGATTGTGTTTTAATGTTTTGCTTATGAGTTATTGATCACGAGTTGGCATCTGTCAACATCCAACATTCCAACTTTACAGCAGCTCTTCAACTCTCGATTTTATTCTCAACATTTGGACTTTATTCACAAAATTGTATTTCATATTTAGTCTTCATATTTTGACGTGCATAATCGCTTTGAATATCTGGCTCTCAAGTCGCTCAATTTTCATTTCCCTTCAGTAGTCAGTCTGGGTCCGCAGTATATTCTCCGGACATATTTTTGGCTGTCCAATCAACGAATATAGGGAGTGGCTCAGAAGCCGTTGCATGACATACGTCATGTCCAAACATTGTGCGATTGGTTGGCAGATCCAGAGTGGCACTGGGCAGATCCAATAGTTTTAAACTACAACAGACACCCGCCTTTAAGTGAGTTAACGTTTGTTAATTGAGCAATTCCAGACCTTCTGTACAAATGAAATGAAGTACGATGGTCTGGTAGGACCAGGCTATAAGGTATGTTCACTAGCTAGTAGTTTCTAACTTTGTCTGTCTGCTGCTTTTTAGACCATCTCTCCTCAAAATAGCTTCCTTCAATGGCCAGAAACGATGCAAACGCAGTTAAGTTATGGGCCAGAACACCAAAACAATGAGGTGAGAGATGCTAAAACGCTCCGCAGAGTTTAATTTAGTTTGTTTGTCTACTTAGTTCTGTTCAGATTGTGCATCGCTTTCATGTACATCCATCTGTGTTGCTCCAGAATTGGATCAGTGTGAGTTATGTGCCGAAAACTGTGCTTTCTATGTGATGTGTCACTTTGAATATGTGCTCTGCCGGTGTTTGTGTGTGTGTGTGTGTGTGTGTGTGTGTGTGTGTGTGTGTGTGTTTGGGGGATGAAGAAACGGGGGCCTTGCTAGCTACAAGTGGCTCAGAAGTTGCTGCCAGGTTTCTCGGGCCGCTTCACTTTTTTTTTTTTTTTTGAGCGCCCCAGCGGGTGGGTGAGGGAGCGCGGGCGAGGTGGGGAGGACCAGGACTAATTGCCACTAATTGAATTGGATGTGCTGATGAGATGGGAGGCTGTGGAAGTAATCTGAGTTGTCACAGCAGATAACGCTGGGCCGTCCCAGAGTGTCCGCCTCATGTGAAAGCCTGTAACATAGCCTGCGAGAGGGCACCGGCCCCCTTTGTCAACGCCACAAAAGGGGAGAGAAGTAAAGTTGCCGGTTACAGTGAGAAGCGGCGAGAGAGAGAGAGAGAGAGAGATAAAAGGAGATCAGTATTTACCAATGAATGGCAGTTATGTTCAATACATCGCCAAATGTTGACACAAAGATGTTCTACAACCTGGCAGAAAGTATAAAATACAATGCGCGATCAGAAATGCTTAACTCACGTAGATGCATGGACAGTGTTCTGGCAGGCTTTGCAAAATATACACAGTGTATGTTAATATCGTGATAAAATTTTTGATATATTGTTCAGCCCTAGAAGATACCGTGGAGGGAAATGTGTTTTCAATGTGGAAATCTGTCGAGTCTGCAGTTTTCATTCACAGAGGGAGTTTGCTCTATATTAAATCCCCAGAGACGTCCTATTGAAAAGCACTTAAGATCATCATTATGGTTGTTAATTATCCGTCTATGAGATAAAATGACTGAATACAAACAGTGAAAGGCTGCATTTTTACTGGTGGATGTCAGGATTCAGAGATTCACATGCAGAGAACAATCCAGTGACAATTTAACCTCCACTTTCTGTCGCTTTATTATTAGTAATATATTGAGATGATATCCACACCGAAAGCAACCTTACAGTAGTACTTAAAAACAGTTGTTAATAATGATTATCTATATACTGTATTATGGATGGATGGATGGACGGACACAGAAAATATACATATAATTTAATAAATAAGAGTGACAATAAATAACTGGGCATGTGTGTAGCTAAATATAAACGCCTGTTTGCCGATGTTGTTAATGATAGATAATGATCAGTCATTTCACTCTGAGCCTTTTGCTTGTCTGTTTGTTTATTACATTTGAGTGGATTTCCAAAGAACACAGAGGCTCTTAACCGCACACTGCACTGTATAACCACATAATACAACTAGAAATGCAATTCCTGAAGAAATTGCGGTGTGAATGCTGCGCTGCTGAACTGAAGCTGATGCTGAATAAACTTCACTGCTGAATGTTGATAAAGAACGAAGGATGAATATATCTGAATGAACAGAATGGTTGAAAAATAGAATGTTTGAGAAATGTGGAATATTTGGAAGTTTGAATGGACTTTCTAGCTGGAATTAGGAATGAATTATGACCTTGAACTATGACCTCCAAAATGTAATCAGTTCAACTTTGAGTCAGAATCAACATTTGTGCAAAATTTGAAGAAAAACCGTGGAAGCGTTCATGAGATAATGCAGTCACAAAAGGCAATGTCACAGTGACCTTGAAATTTGACCTCTAAACTCTTGTGATGTCATCTCTTGAGTCATAATCAACATCTGTGCAAAATGTGAAGAAAAACCATGGAAGCGTTCATGAGATAATGCAGTCACAAAAGGCAACGTCACAGTGACCTTGAAATGTGACCTTTGACCTCTAAACTCTTGTGATGTCATCTCTGAGTCATACTCAACATCTTTGCAAATTTTTAAGAAAATCCGGTGAAGTCTACAATTTGGTGTTGGAACGGGGAATCGAACCCCCAACCCTGTGTTCAGCTCAATCAGGATACTACCATGTAATGTCCGGAAGGAGCTGAACATGTAGAATGGGGTATGAAGTTTATCGGATGAAAAATTACTGAGTTAACGCAATTTGATTTTATTGTGTGTGTGTGTGTGTGTGTGTGTGTGTGTGTGTGTGTGTGTGTGTGTGTGTGTGTGTGTCTCTCTCTCTCTCTCTGTGGAATGTGTGTGTGTGTGGCTGTGGTGTGTGTGTGTGTGTGTGTGTGTGTCTCTGTGGAGTGTGTGGCTGGTGTGTGTGTGTGGGTGTGTGTGTGTGTGTGTCTCTGTGGTGTGTCTGTGGTGTGTGTGTGTGTGTGTGTGTGTGTCTCTCTGTGGAGTGTGTGTGTGGCTGGTGTGTGTGTCTGTGTGTGTGTCTGTGTAGTGTGTGTGTGTGTGTGTGTGTCTGTGTGGTGTGTGTGTGTGTGTCTCTGTGGTGTATGTATTGTGTGTGTTTGTGTGTGTGTGGCTTTGGTGTGTGTGTGTGTGTGTCTGTGTGGTGTGTGTGTGTGTGTGTGTGTGTGTGTGTGTGTGTGTGTGTGTCTGTGTGGTGTGTGTGTGTGTCTCTGTGGTGTATGTAGTGTGTGCGTGTGTCTCTGTGGTGTATGTAGGGTGTGTGTGTGTGTGTGTCTGTGTGGTGTGTGTGTGTGTGTGTGTGTGTCTTTGTGGTGTGTGTGTGTGTGTCTTTGTGGTGTGTGTGTGTGTGTGTGTGGGGGCGGCAGTGGCGAAGTGGGTAGGGAGTTCGCCTCTGGTGTGCAGGGTCGGAGGTTCGATCCCCCGTCTCCCCGCCACATGTCGAAGTGTCTCTGGGCAAGACACTGAACCCCGAATTGCTCCCGATAGTTAGCTTAGTTAGCTTAGCACCCTAGTGCTAAGCCTACCCTGCGTGGTAGCTGCTGCTATCGGTGTATGAATGTGTGTGTGACTGGGTGAATGTGTACAAAACAATGTAAAGCGCTTTGGGTCTGTAAACGGAGATATAGCGCTATACAAGTCCATTTACCATTAATGTGTGTGTGTGTCTCTCTCCCTCCCTCTCTCCCTCTCTCTATTGGCGCTTTTCCACCGCACATGTAGCTCGACTCAACTCAACTCGACTCGACTCAACTTGGTTTGGTAGCAGCACGGGTCGTTTTCCACCGCAAATAGTACCTGCTGAACGTGGGCGGGGTCGTCGTAAGGGGCTGAAAGCCTACTCCGGAGCAAAGTAGCAAAGCAGAAATTACGAGCAGTTGTTGCACTATTAACTGAACCAACCGCCAAAAACACGGATGAAAAATGTTTAAGAAATACCCCCCTTGTATCTGTTTGCTAAAAGAAGTAGAAGAATATTGCTACGGGCCATTAAAAGGGATGGTTGTTGTCCCAATGTGTGACTCTGCCACACAGTCAGCTGTAGGGATGCGTCACGTACATCCCTATGCACGTAAACACGGGCATGATAAAGTTGACTGTTTAGTGCTTGTTTCAGGATACGTGTTTTCAAATGCAAGCCGTGTCTCAGCCTGAATATTTTATTGAGGTAATCAGTTCAGTCCGAGGCTTGTAATGTAATCGCTCGCTATCATGTCTGTCCCAGCTGGCTACTATTTAGCCTAGCTGCTAGCTGCCCTACATGTCTCCTCTCATATGTAAGTAACTTCCCCAACAACCAACACTGGGTGAGCTTAGCGAATATATGGAAAATAAATTCGGATCTGTGATGCAAATCAAATGAAAGAGAGCCAGAGAAGGCTGCACGCGGCGTAAATACACTCAAAAGTCCCGGAGAGTTGGTGAGAATAAACAACAGAATGAAGCCGGTAGTCTCTGGCCACTGATTGGCCAGACAATAGTCTCTGGCCAATCAGTGGCTGGCCGTCTGCCGACGTCACCTTTTAGCATCGGCTCAGCTCGCTTGGAACCTAGAGCGAGGCGATACCAAAAAAGCAGCCGCTACGTGGTACCAGGTACCATGAAATTGCGGTGGAAAAGCCAAAAATGCGAGTCGAGTCGAGTCGAGCTGATACCATGCGGTGGAAAAGCGCCACTTGGAGCCTAATAATTGGAGTTTGACCTACATTAGCCTATGATGTCATCGTTGAGTCAAAGGCAGGTGCAGTGCAGGGGTCACCATGGTGACAGACGGCTAATCAGTGTCAATTGTAAACAGCTGGTACTCTACACACGTACGGACACTTGTCTCCCCAACCGGATCACACAGACAGAGGTTTTAAATGAACGCATAAGCCCAAACTGCTGCTCATATCTCGCAAACCGTGTCTGACAGAAAAAATTATCGTACCGTGAGAATCAGAAGATTCCAATTAATATTCAGTGTCAAATGACCTTGAAACTTGACCTTTGACCTCTAAACTCCTCTGGGGTTATAATTGAGTCATAATACACATTTGTGCAAAGTTAGAAGAAAATCCGTGTAAGTCTAAATTTTGCGGTAACTGGGACTTGAACCGCCAACTTTAAGCTCAGGGTTAAAAAAAAAAAAAAAAAAAAAAAAAATTATAGATAGAGGAAGGTGGGGTGATTTGTGCATTTTGGAAGTTGCAAAACCCCTTGTTTCTAGAAAACCGTGGAAGAAATTGGAAATGTGACCACATATTTAAGAAGAGCCATCCATTTGACTCATCCTGTAAAGAAGGGAGACACAAGGAATAAGATATAAGCACATTTAAGCTCAAAAAACTGTGTTTTGCCTTTCAAAGTAAAATTTCCATGATCAAGGTTTTTTGATTATTGTGTCTGAACAATTATAGACACGTTTGAAAACATTTGACACATGTTTTAGTGCTTTGGTATGCTACACTTTGAGTCTATATAGTTAGCACAATGTCAACCCTAAATTGCTGCATCATGCCTATTATCCAAAATTCTGGGGATGGGGTGATTTGTGCGCAAGGGCCTGGGTGAGTTATAAGTAAGTAAGTAAGTAAACTGTATTTATAAAAGCACATTTATGACAGTTTGCACTGTCCAAAGTGCTGTACATAGTGCATTCAGTAGGTAAACAATGAAGGTAAAATAACAATAACCAAAATAAAAGACGTAAAGCCCATACATCCACATAAACACAGATAGTAGTGCAGAGGTAAGTAAGTAGTGCAGAGGTTAATGGGGAGGAAACACCAGGGTGTACATATGGGTTTTGAGCCTTGATTTAAAGGCAGAAATGTAGGGGGAATCACATTTGTCAGGTGGCAGTTGGTTCCACAAGCACGGAGCAACTAGTGCAAAGTACATTTCTGAGAGTTGTGCCAGTGGCATGGCTGTATACGCTGGTCACCAAAAGAAAGTGATAGTCTACAGTAGCTCAGGAGAGAGTGACATCTCAATTCCACTTAACGACACCACTGATGAGAGTTCAGATGGCCAGAAAGATGATGATGGTGACTTTGTCATTGTGACACAATGACGCACAAATCACCCCACTACGTGGGGTGATTTGTGCGACAAGACAACTTTTTTTCCGAAAGCTATATTTCTTAAACAGTTTATTCCAGATCCAAAGTTTTTATTGCCAGGGATGCACAACATCCTGAAATATATGTACATATTTGAGTTGGAGACATAACTGTCAAGGCCTCACTTTAAAATCACTTTGAGTAAAAAGTTGCACAAATCACCCCACCTTCCCCTATGCCTAATGCGTCATATGCACTTACCACGAGACATGTTCACCTTCACACAAAGATTTGAGGTGAAAATTGCATTTCCTCAGCTGGATTCGAAACCTGTGACCTTTAGACTAGGAAACCTGGGCTTAAACCACTAAGCCACCAAACCTGTTGTAAAGTGCACAGAGCAGGTCAGATTTATAAAGAGAACTGTATATTCCTATGGTGCGGTGGTGACAGCTAATCAGGGCCAATTGGTAACAGCTGTGGTACCTCTCCACCTTTAGAGCTCAGCGAAACGCATCCCTCGAACTTCTGCCTCTCACACGCAAACCGTTTGTCTGACAGACAAAATGAAGATACCGTGAGAATCAGAAGATTCCAATTAATATTCAGTGTCAAATGTGTTTCTTTAATGTAAAAACTTTCGAGTTGAGAGCAATTTACGTTTAGATTTTCTGTCGTGGAAAGTAGAATCTCTCCTCCACTCTGCCACACTCTAAATATCACTAAAATTGATGTTACATGCGTCAAACATGGCTGAATAATTTGAAAACTATGCATTTTTTTTAAAAGGTTGAATTTTAACAATGAAAGACGAAAGATAGCTGAACTGTTTGTAGAAGAAATTAACTTTGTAGGATGAATTATCAGTGAGCTTGAAGTGTTTGAAATCAGTGCAAAACGCTTCGCGTTTTGCCGATTTCCTAATGCATTCCCAATACGGATTTTGGGTGTAATAAACCTTTAATTATCTCTGAAGTTATGAATTTTATGAAAAAATAGTGAATTATGGAAATGTGCTCCTGTGCAAGACGAATATGAAAAACTTTGAATGGAGTTTCTACAATGAAGTATGAACGAGTAGGAGGAATCATAATTTTGTATGAAATATTAATTTCATAAAAAGTTGATTTTCTTTGAAGTTATGGATTTTATGAAAAAACTGTTCATGAATTACTGTTGTCTGGAATGAGCTGAACATTTAGACGTAAGAATGATGTTTCTAGGATGAATATTCAGGGAGAAGAAGAGATTTGAAACTTTTCATAATTTTGGTTTAATTGCTTATTAATTATGAAGTTATGAATTTTTTTGAAAATTTTGAATGAAAGCTAGCATGTGAAAAATGGGCTGAATATGAGGATGGTTGAAGATAGTTTGTGGAATGAAGCATGTTGAAGCTTTCAGTAGCATTCACACCAAATACGTAGGATAACAATTCTGTGAATGCTTTCACACCAACTAGCACAGGCGTACGACGGAGAGGGAGAGAGAGAGGGAGAGAGTGTCTGCCGGTCTTTCCCAAGCCTGCAGCAGTCCAATTAAGCCGGGTTTCTCCCACTCTTCGTCTGACCCCCCCACACACACACACACACACACACACACACACACACACAACTGCAGCAGCTGTGTAGTCAGTGGGTGCTTTTTTGAGGGAGGGATGAAGTCTTGTCAGCACGATGAAAACCGGCCACAGTTGTGTGTCTGTGAATTTGAGCGTACATGCATCTGCAAAAATTGTGTCACTATGACTAAATACCTTTTTAGGTGCGTGTGTGTGTAGGCCTAGTTATGCATGCAGTGGGCATCCCGGGGCACGCAGATGTGCTGGACTAAGCCCTGGCGAGGCCTGCTGCGAGGGGCCGCGACCTTTACAGAATCAGTGCCTCTGCATGTCACGACTAATGGAAGGGCCTCACCAGCTGCACACAGGAGGAGGAGGAGGGAGAGGTAGGATGAAAGATGAAGAGTGAATTGTGTGTGTGTGTGTGTGTGTGTGTGTGTGTGTGTGTGTGTGTGTGTGTGTGAAGGAGGTGGACGATGAAAGTATTTGTGATGAAAATGTCTTAAAGGTGGAGGCAGCGATTCTGGAGAACACTTATCACAATCACTTTTTGTCACCCGCTACCTGTGTGCGCTGGAAAAGAAAAAGTTGGGATTAGTACACAGCCTAGGTTCTGTATTCGGGTATGTTAACAAAGGGTATGTACACAAATGGGGCCCAATGTAGCTAGCAACATTTCTGTTTATAAGGTAAAGATGAAAAGGGCCATCAGATCAGGCAAGCTTCGACTTGGAGTATACAATTTTGAGACACGGGCATCTTAGAGGAGATATGGGAGGCGTGATGGTATGATGGGGAGAAATGGCTGTGTCCAAGGTGTGAGTCCTCCATCTGTTGTGTATTTTTTGGTCTTATTGCAGGGATTTGTTATATCGTCATAGCGTCAAGAATTATCTGAGTTGGATTGGGTGGCATGGAAAAAGAGCTTCTATTAAATGCAGGATACCAGGTACTAACTAGTGCTTTATCATAATCAAATAATGTAACATTTCGATACAATACAACATCGTGACAGAGACAATTCTGCTAAATGAGTTATTTTAATAGTTTTTCTAAAGCCTACAGAAATACTACAGATAATACGGTATGTGAATAACTACATTTTAGTGCAATATTTTGTTTTTGAATTCGATTAAATTTTGTCTCCTGAATATTCTTCTTCTGCGTATTCTGTAATGGTCTCTGCTGAGAGTGTAGACTTGTTAAGACACACACAGAAACAAATGTGACCGGTTTCATTTCAGCAGAGAAAAACAAACAATTACTCGTGTTTTGATCGTCTATTTGTCCAACAAACCCCAGTTAAGGCTCTTATTTTTAGCCTCCATATAGTATGTGCACGTTAATGTTATGTGGACAGTCTGGTCTTGACCCTTTGAGGGTCTGCAGCTATACGTGTCTTAATTATAATCTGCTTACTGGTTGAACTCAAGTAAAACCTGTTTAAGCATTTCACTGGGTGTGTTGTAAGACTAAAGCGTCTTGTGGCTTGTGTCTGTAACACTAGGATACACAATTTTACTTTAAATGAAATATGTTTATAAATAATATGTTATCAAAAAACCAAGATGTAACAGAGTACTGGGCTAATAAATAGGTTTGACTCTTGGAGCTGGTGGAGAATTAATGACACGACACAGAATGTTGGTAACCGGTTTTGTATTTCACTTAAACAAATAATAATCACTTGAATCAATCAAGGAAATATAAATAAACATAAATAGAAATTAGGCCTTCAATTAAATTATCTTAGATATTCACACTCAGTATGGGCACCTTTTAATCCATACATTTAAATCAACAGTTCCCAGTTCTATTCACACGTTGTTCCAACTAAACATAAAACGATGCATCCCACACAAATCATTCACTGCAGGTTAGATGTGTTTGTGGGTGCAGAATGTTCAATGAGGTCAGTGTTTGTTTGGGTAGGGGAAATCCTACCACACTCCAGGCAGCCAGGCTTGAGGCCTGCCTTTTGAGGGAATTGGATTTGAGTATGTTCTTCTCCTTTAGCTCGCCATCATCTTGCTCCGGCAATAGGGCAACAGGTAAGAATTACAAGTCTGCTCAATTTGGGAGCAGCATTTTAATTAAGCTTTCCATTTTGGAGCTCTCACCAGTGTTCAGTGTTGAAAGAGTCCTCCTCATCAGCAAATCAGCTCCTCCATGTTTGCAGTCACAGTCCAGGTAAGTACATTTTGTTTCCAGAGTTGGTAAGTTTAGTTTTGTGTCTCTCCTGTGTTCCTTTGTTGTGTTTCTCCTCCAAAAGTTCTCATGGACTGGGGTTTTAACTGTGTCCTGCTGCCTGAATGCTTAATTGCAGGGCTGTACGCTTATTTTTTTAGGTGGTAGCACTGGTGCTAGCAAGCAAAAAAAATCAGTAGCACAAAAATAAATTCAGTAGCACACAAAGTATGATCGAAAACTTGCATAACCTTAACCCATGCATTTCGCTCTAATTACCTTTTAGCCTGTCATCTTGGTCTCATTTGAAATTCTCAATTAATATCATATCCTAGTGTGTGCAGTAATAATTGTAGAAAAATTAATAGGGGTGCACTGATTTGGAATAAGTTAAATAGGTTGTTGTGAATGTGTTGGGAGTAGTTCTTCAGTGGCTTATCAGTTATTTCAAACTTTGTTTAAAAAGACTACTGTTGACTGCTCTCTGCAGCTGAAGCAGTTGATTTCCAAGCTAGCGCACTGCAGGGCTGTGAAGCGCTAACTTCTTGTTCTTACCGGCTTCAAAATAAAAGTCAACTCACGTTTGGCTAGTAACAGGCTTTTAATGTGAAGGCGCACAGGAAATGTTCTGTTTGCACACGCGCTAACTTAACTGTGTGCCGTCTCCTTCCGGTTATTACCGTGGGTGAAGTGTATTAATTGCCTCACAAGCACAGGTCCCGAGCACACATCTTTCACCAGCCAAAGTGGAGGGTGGACTCAATAACTTACTTGCCTAAGACTACATTTACCCGAATTTGGAGAGAGTTAATGTTGAGCACTCTAAGCAGTGTTGTGCAGCACTCCTCTGTGTCTCAGACGGACAGCATCTGCTCATTAGCAAGCTGTCGCACTCGTGCGAGTGGAATTGTATTCATCATCGCACGTGATCAATTTCAGTAGCAAATGCGATCAAAACTGTCGCACTGTACAGCCCTGAATTGACTGATTCGGTTCACCTGGGGAATGGGGGTAGGTTCCATTGGCTCAGGGGATTTGATTGGCTCAGGGGATGTGATTGACAGTTTGTCAATTTCAGCAGTGTTACATGTCCATTTGTGAATAATCTGAGATGTTGTTATTCATGCAGGAATGGTAATTGTGTGATTGCCTTAAAAGCTGTTGCGTTTCCAGCAATCAGGTGAATTGATGAGAACAAACTGGCTCTGACGTTGACTGAGGAGAAAATGAGGCGACCATGATTTTAGAGTGAGAGGCAACAAAAGGTCTTATACTAATTCATGCTGTTAATTCCTATCCAGACGGAGGCCTCTATCAGTGTCAGTCTGACAGCTGCTGTACCAGCCAGGCCTGTGTGTGTGTGAGTGTGTGTGTGAGAGAGAATGTATCGATGTGTTCAGTGTTGAGCTGCAGACAGTGCCAGTGTGTGTGTGTGCCCACCATGAGCAGACACCGTGCTTCCTCTCCCGTTATGACCCTCGGAGACGGCCGATGGTCTGTGCCACTTTGCGCCAGGTTCAGCAGACGGCTTCCCCCTCTGACATCATCACTGTGAGACGTGATGTAGCTGCAGTTACGGGAGACGGGGGCAAAAGCCAATGATGCAAGACACTGACGGTGTGTCTGGTATTTTGTTACGGCATACAGTGGCTTATCCTTAGAGACTTAAGGGTTAAGTCCAGCAGAAGACCATTTTAATATCACAGAAAAACATCAAGAAAACATCATTCACGCTGCAGTTTTAAGCTTCCAGAATAACATATAAATAATACATTAATTTAGTAGGAGCAAAGAATGCTATTTTGCCAAAAGAAGATAAAGACTCAAGTTCATACCCTAATGACTTTCACAAACTTACTTTATTTAGCTCAAACTGCTTTTCAAACTAACATTTTTACATATTTTTGTAGAAGTTTCTATTAACATTCCTCAGTTGATATGTCCTCCTCTTTTCAGTTGGAAGATTTTCAGCTCAGCACATAAGGACGGACCTGTGGAATAATTGTGGCAGAGCAACAGGTGGCAGATGGCAGAGTTAGAGCGACACCTACAGTACAAAAACAGGGTGAAAAAGAACAGACAAGCTCCACTTGGGCAATGTGTGAGGTTGCATGGATACATTGGCTTAAACAGTAACCTGTGTATAGGTTTGTTTGTACATTTCCTGTTGTTGGAAATTGCAGCAACTGAGTGTTCAATTTGGATCAATGATTTCTAATTTTTGTTCAGTAATCTATTTTAAATGAAATCCAACAGGGCTGAGTAACGTGGAAGTTTTCATTACCAGGGTTGCAATAAAAATGCTCAGACCAAATTTATTTCAATACCGCTATTAAAGACTATGAACATGTTTTTCTACAAAACCTGTTTGCTTTTTAAGAAAACAAGAGAACATCCTTAAATAAATGTTGTCTTAACACAAGGCAGCCGTACAAGAATGTTGCCTACGTAAAAAAATATTTAACTAATTTGCATTCACAAAAAACATGGCCTTTAACGGGATGCAATGAGTTAAAAAACTGGTTCAGATTGCAATAAATGTATAATTAAACTACATTTTTTTCCCAAAGAAATGCCCATGATAACATATATTTCCTCTCTTCAGGACCTGACTTAGACTTATCATAACAGTTATTGAATAGTTATTTTCTTAGGTGAGAAATTCCAATTGTACACCCTTTTATAGTCTGCAGATCAACAGCATATATACAGTATAGCCAGTGTATATCTCTTTCTATTTTCCCTCAGTTCAGCGGATCAGTGTGTGGATTTGCCAGTTGAATGTGCGCTGGAACTAATCACTGGAGAATATTGTGATTTGCTCTCGCTCCAATAGACTGGGTCATCATGGAGATAACTCCCCCATAGGGAACTGACTCACGCGCCACTTCCCTCTGCTACATACAACTGGACTCAATTCATTTACACCTGCAGACATTTACGCATATAGTGGCAAAAGCATAAATTACAGTAACAAGACTTCCCTTTAATGATTTTGAATACATGTGTATGTGTTATGTCAAGTGGTAAACAAGGCCTATACATATTAAATATCCCTTCAAGCGTTTATATAAGAAAAATAAAATCCTGCTGGCTCCTGCCACCAGATGGTTTCAAGTATAGTTTGGGGGTTACGGATAATGATATCCTTCTGTTTCAAAGGCAAACAGACTCAAAGAAAAAGTGTATGTTTAGATAAGACGTGAATTGCCCCGGACACGTTCTTTTATGCTTGAGAGGGGAGGAAGTGTGAGAGAGTGTATGTAGACGTTTGCTTTGCGTTTGCAGCCAGGAGGCCAGCTTTGTCTGCGAGGCTCTGCTGTCAAAACGTATCCGATCTCCCTTCTCTAAACACACTTCTTCATCCATCTCTTCTCTCCAGGTTCTCAGTATATTCTTGTCTGGATTCCCAGAAACACGGACGCTGTCTGCCACCATTCTAGGAAAGGAAAGAACACCTTCCTCCTATCACTTGTCTCTTAAAGGTGCACTATGCCGTTTCAGGTGAGGGGCATTTGTTCACATTCGCAGAGCCTTGCAGTTAGTTCATTAGTATTCAATAATTATATCATCATACATGAAAACAAAATTATATTGAGGCAACTTGAACCAAACATAATATGGTTGAAAACAAAACTGTGGGCCCTGCACCTGTAAAGAACTTCTTGTTTTCTTACAGGTGTCTTCCATTCCCCGCCCAAATAGGCCTTGTCTTATGCAGAGGTCACGACCCCCACTGACCACTCGTTGACCCCAGCTTGGCCTTTCACAGGTTGGCTTCTCTTGACGGCTGCAGCTGCAACACGCTAAAAGCTGCGGTTAATCCAATCACACAGTCATTAGTGCTGAGTATAGGGCCGGTGCAGGTGAGCCTGTGAGTCATAATCTCTCTATTTATTTAAAAAAAAACTTTATTTAGCTTATTTCACACACAAACACATGTAGATATGAAACAGAAGATAATCACTGCACATTAGATCAGTGACGTTGAAGCCCAACGATCCGTCGCCTGCGTCCAAATTCTGCTCCAAATGTGTTAAACAGCCAGATGCTGCTGCTGTAGAATGTCATGAACTAAAAACCTCCTGTTTTTTTCAACATGTGTGAAGGCAGATGGGTGAGAGAGAGAGAGAGAGAGAGAGAGAGAGAGAGAGAGAGAGAGAGAGAGAGAGAGATGGGGGTTGCCAAGAGTGAGATTTTTCTGGATGAAAGGCATGTGTGGTGTCCGAGCCAATCATGTCTCAGATTGTAGAGGAGACTGAAGACTAGCTGGAAGACTGGGGAGGTTTTTTTTAACCACAGGGTCTTTGGCCTGCGAGCTGCTGCAGAGATTGGGTCAAAACCTTGACTGTTAATGATTGTAACGACCAATAAGAAATCAAAGGAATACTTTTAATAAGATGCTGCCTATGCCCAATTTCTTCTTCTTTTTTGGGGGTCTTTCTATTATCCTCAAAATTACCAACATTGTTGAATTTACCAAAATTGTTTTACCTCCAGCAAATGATTAAAGCAGCTGTAAGCGGAATGGTTCTTTTAGCTAACTTCCTGTCAGTTACTGCAGTTAGCAGTCCCCTCGCTCGTCCCTACTTCACCACATTAATGCACTGCGGTCTTCGAGCAGCAAGTTATCCAGCATCATATCAGTTCTATAAGTGTGATAAAACATGATAAAAACCATCAAAACAGACATTGGGAAGGATTTTTACCTGCTCCGCCATTGTAGGCGCATAAACATTCACCCATGTGTCGCTCTGGCGTGCACCGGCAGTGAGACGGGTGCGGACGGCCCGGGTGTCGGTTTGTAGCGTTTTCTCTTGTGATTGGATAAAATTTCGGGATACTACATAATGTTCAATTGCTTATTACATGCAGAGCAGCTGACTAAGAGCTTGGCTTTATGAAACGTGCACATTGTGTAAGTGATCACTGTATGAATAAAGAGTGATTTAACACTTATATTAATATAAATAAACCGCTTACTTCACCTTTAAAATAAAAAAATACATACAGTATCTCACAAAAGTGAGTACACCCCTCACATTTCTTCACATTTTTCTTTATATCTTTCCATGGGACAACACTGAATAAATGACACTTTGATACAATGTAAAGTAGTCAGTGTACAGCTTGTATAACAGTGTAAATTTACTGTCCCCTCAAAATAACTCGACACACAGCCATTAATGTCTAAACTGCTGGCAACAAAAGTGAGTACACCCCTTAGAAAAAATTTACAAATTGGGCCAAAAGTGTAAATATTTTGTGTGGACACCATTATTTTCCAGCACTGCCTTAACCCTCTTGGGCATGTAGTTCACTAGAGCTTCACAGGTTGCAACTGGAACCCTCTTCCACCCATTCATGACGACATCTCGGAGCTGGTGGATATTAAAGACCTTGCGCTCCTCCACCTTCCGTTTGAGGATGCCCCAACGATGCTCAATAGGGTTTAGGTCTGGAGACATGCTTGGCCAGGCCATAACCTTTACCCTCAGCTTTTTTAGCAAGCCACTTGTCGTCTTGGAGGCGTGTTTGGGGTCGTTATCATGTTGCAATACCACCCTGCGGCCCAGTTTACGAAGGTTGAGTGCACATGGTCAGCGTCGTACACAGAGGTTGGCTTTGGAAAATAGACGTATGAGTGCTGCCAGCATTGCTGAAGGGCTTGAAGGGGTGGGGGGTCAACCTGTCAGTGCTCAGACCATACGCCGCACTCTGCATCATACTGGTCTGCATGGCTGTCGTCCCAGAAGGAAGCCTATTCTAAAGATGATGCACAAGAAACCCCACAAAAAGTTTGCTGAAGACAAACAGACTACGGACATGGATTACTGCAACCATGTCCTGTGGTCTGATGAGACCAAAATACATTTATTTGGTTCAGATGGTGTTAAGAGTGTGGACCGGCAACCAGGTGAGGAGTACAAAGACAAGTGTGTCTTGCCTAGAGTCAAGCATGGTGGTTGGAGTGTCATGGTCTGGGGCTGCATGAGTGCTGCCAGCACTGGGGATCTACAGTTCATTGAATTCTAACATGTACTGTGACATACTGAAGCAGAGCATGATCCCCTCCCTTCATAAACTGGGCCACAGGGCAGTACTGCAACATGATAACGACCCCAAACACCCCTCCGAACGACCACTGGCTTGCTAAAGAAGCTGAGGGTAAAGGTTATGGACTGGCCAAGCATGTCTCCAGTCTTAAACCCTATTGAGCATCTTTGGGGCATCCTAAAACGGGAGATAGAGGAGCGCAAGGACTCTAATATCCACCAGCTCCTTGATGTCGTCATGAATGGGTAGAAGAGGGTTCCAGTTGCAACCTGTGAAGCTCTAGTGAACTACATGCCCAAGAGGGTTAAGGCAGTGCTGGAAAATAATGATGGCAAAACAAAATATTGACACTTTGGGCCCAATTTGGACATTTCTTCTTAGGGGTGTACTCACTTTTGTTGCCAGCAGTTTAGACATTAATGGCTGTGTGTCGAGTTATTTTGAGGGGACAGTAAATTTACACTGTTATACAAGCTGTACACTGACTACTTGACATTGTATCAAAGTGTCATTTATTCAGTGTTGTCGCATGGAAAGATATAATGAAATATTTGAAGAAATGTGAGGGGTGTACTCACTTTTGTGAGATACTGTATATGTATGTGTAAGGTAGGCTACTATTTTCTTTTTGTTGACCACTAAATAGCATTTTAATTAAACATAACACCCAACCCAACTGAATACATGGGATACCTATTGTGCAAATATGGAAAAATATACAAATCATCAAAAAAGTTCACGGATCGACCTAAAATTGGGATAGGCCCCCGTCCTACCTGCGGCCTCGTGGAGTTCCTCTTGTAGTTTCACTGACGGGATGTGAGGATATTTATTATTTAGTAATTTTAAAAAATCGTTATTTATAAAAAACAACAAGATACTTCAATATGTGTTTTATTCAGCTAAAGCTGTCAGTATACTGCATAAATATGTGTAACATACAGAACATTGAGACGTTAAACATTGAACTGGTTCTAATTCACCAAAAGGATTTTAGGAGGTTAATTGTTGTTTCATGCTCTTCTGTCCCTTTTGATATTAGTGGAACTAATTTGATTAATCACAAATAAAAAACAGTAGCAGTCAGACCCCAATGACAAACTCTTTCCCAGAAGGTTTGTACTTCTGTTCCTGCACTTTAACTGCACTGTGACTGTATAACTCATGTTTATTCTACTTATGTTATCCTCACTATATTCTATCCATGTGTCTTTTTATATTGTGTTTCTCTATAGAGCGTAATTCCTCTTCATCCCCCATATTAAGCCATTTGAATTGCCTTGTTGTTGAAAAGTGCTATACTCTTAAACATGTCTTACCTTTGCTTTAGGATTAAGTGAGGGCAGATTGTTGTTTCTTAAATAGAGTGTGAAGGTATTTGAAGGAGGCTAACGTATTTGAGAAGAATGGAAAATAGCTTTTGCCTTCAATAAAAGAAAATGTAGGCCTTCAGTCATATTTCTGAGCACTTGATGGATACATCCATCTTGGACTCCCAACAGTCAAACACAAACACCCACAAATAAGATTTTTTTTTATCTTTAAATTCTCATGCTGAAGATGGTTAACGAATAACAAACTCGTGCTTTGTTCAAACCTCAAACTATTTCCTTTCAGGTTCTAGTAGGCTATAGCCTAGTTACCAAAGAGACCAAATATGACAACATTTTTAGATTTTTTTTTTCGCAGCCATGAAAACATTCAATTGTGGTATTTCACTCAGTGGAATCACCCTTGGATACAATAATCATTATAAACTGAGCAGATATATAACAACAAAATGTTAGACAGGCAGAATGGATTTAAATGGGGACTTTTACTGAGACTGGACGTTAAGGGGTTACAGTTTTACCGTGTTTGTCTACTTGCCCATGTTGGCAAATGATCATTAACTTAAACGTTTTGTCCCTTTATGGTGAGGTGTGAAATTATTATTGGAGACTTAAATAAGACGAGGGTTGGGTAAGTATGTTAAATGTAGCTTTCCAAAAAAGTACAATACCGTTGTAAATTCACAAACACAGTTTATTATTAGAAAATGATAACTTGTCATCGAAAATGTTTAGAAGTCAGGATGGCCGAGCGGTCTAAGGCGCCACGTTCAGGTCGTGGTCTCCCCTGGAGGCGTGGGTTCGAATCCCACTTCTGACATAAGGTTTTTAGCACCACCGCTTTGATAAACTCTGATATTGATAGAAAACTCATGTATATCTACATGGTGTTCTTCAAGGCACGTTGTAAACACGAGCTTCTTCGCTACTTCGTGTCTTCCTGCAATGTTTCCTGCAAGCATCTTCCGCATTTCAGTCAAATTTAGATGTATATATATTTTTTTAATTTTTTTAATCTGAGAGTTTTATTTTGAAAAAAGAAAAACCCGCACATGTTCTAGTGCCCTGTGCCACTATCCGTAACATACTAGTTGCAGTTTATAAATAGATATCTTTCCAGCTCAGGCATGTAGGCCTACAGCGTGCTGCTTCACACAGGCTGCAAAAAGTAGGCTACTGTTCTAATTCAGGTAGGCTACTGTAACTTGTTATTTATTTATAAAAGGCTATTATATTGTTAAACTATTGTTCCAATGTCTTGGTGCTCCTAAAGTGCGAATGTCCTGATCAGATGTAGATATTGCATTTAAAAAATATTTATATTATATACATTTAGTTTACTTCTTATGTTGTCTGTGAGTAAATGGGTATAACGTGTTGTAATGTATAGTTATATATGCAGCTGTAACGACATTTGTACATGTTTATTAATGTAAATTTACTACAGTATAATTATCTATGCATGCACCAGACTCCACTTTACCCTCAGGAGGAGATAGAGCTGGTGTCAAACACATAAATAAACTCTAACAACTACATTATGGTGTGTTACAAACTATTGTTTAAATGTTTCTAAATGCTTCTAAATGCTAAAAAATGCTTAGGAAAAATGTGACAAAAAGTTTCTAACTGTAGGAAGTGAACTCTATATAATGATATTTCAGCTTTATTAAAAAAAAAAAATAATCGCCTGTTTGATTACAATGAGAACTCTGAATATAATGTTTACTTCATGGAGAAAATAACTACAGAAAATTGATTTCTGGATGTGAATAAAATCCAAATCTCATTAAGATTGTCTAACAGCCTTTCCCCATCATGTTCATACACCACATAAATTAATATCAGACATATTCAAGTAAATCAGCACCCATTCTCCCAATAAAACAAAACCTGGTGTCATATAAGGCCAAATCCCAGAGCGTTTCTTTGTGTTGTTTCAAAAAATAAATCCTGCTGGCTTTCTAATCTGTCTCCATTTAAGCAGAATTTAAAGGCCCCTGGTTTTTAATGAGGACCGAGCTTTTCTGACAATGTCTCCCACTGCAAGACACGCCAGACAACGGCTAATGTTAAGTGACAATTTCACCTTTATTAACATGGTGAAGAATCGTTAGTTAAAGGTCAGGGTGAGGGGCTAGGAAGGAGGGCTATCGTGCTCAGGTGGTGCCTGTGAAGGGAGCAACACACTGAGAGAGATAAGACTCATTAAAATCACAAGGACGTCACTGCCACCAATCACACACAGCTTTATATCACTCAGCTGTGCAGACCACCCGCGTGTGCGCTGAAGGTGATTTAAAAATGAGCTCCTTTGACTATGTCAGATTTCCTATTTTCACCAGGAGAAAAATAGTTGTATTGTCCCATCCCTGCGGGCCCAATGTCATCATGTAGAATGTTTCATTTTAGATTTACGAGGCAACCAATACAGATTGGCGGATACTTGAGGGACAAAGATGTGAATGTTTTACATTTTGTAAATCTTTGTTATGTCGGAGGACTTTCAAATTGTCAAAGGGATAACCTTCCATCATTCCAAATAACTTTCCACTATGGGCTGAATATTTTTCTCAACTTTATGTTAGACGAAACCATGAAGTTTACAGAAATACAGTATTCAAAGGGGGTTTAAAGTTTGAATTAGTTTTGTTTTGTTTTGTCAATACCTGATAAAAGGCATTCCTCTGTGCTACATTGTTCAAAAACTAGGGAAAAAACTACTTCCAAAAAACCTTAGAAATGACATTTACATACTATTACCATAAGGATTACATGTTCATTCATTACAATGAACTATAGTGTTGTTTATTTTGAGTATATTCTGCTGCTGTAAAAGCATACCTATAGCACCAAATCTGTATTAATCCACAGCTGAAAATAGTCCCCAAATGCAATGAACTATTTCCTCACATTTGAGTTATGTTTGATTAAAAACCAGCCAACCACTGCAGTGCCTAGCTGTTTAGGGGAGATGACTATGCATGGTTTTAAAATAATTATATTTTGTGAGCTGTTTTTAAAGATTCACAACCTCAGGAACCACAGTGGGCCCGAGATCAGCCCCCGAGAGACAGACTTTTAAATGTGATGTGTTGACATAAACACACAGCATAACAAAAGCTTTATCCTTTAAAATACTACTCTTAATCTGACAGATCAATGCTATCTAAATAAACCACATACAATTAAATGCAACTAAGTAATACTACTGAACCCTGACCGAACCCTGCACTGTGTGTGGTGTAGAAAATAAACTCCTGAAATAAATAAAACAGGAAAGAGGGATTAGAAGCTTTTTAATTATGCATGGTGTAGGAATGTGTGTCATCAACCGTTGTCATCATCGCTGTCATCCATCCTCCTGAATTATCGCCCAGAATGTGGTTCCCATAATAGCTCTGATATTTGTGTGTGTGTGAGGTCATGAACTCTGAGCACAGATGCTAATAGAGTGAAAAAAAGCAGCTTTGCCTTTGCCCTGACCGATTGAGTGACATTGATCTTGGAGTAGAGAGACAGTGTGGTCCCTTTGGAGAAGACGTATACGGACAGAGAGGTTGCAATTTAGTTCCTTTCGCTGTATAAAAAAAGGGGAAAAGTTCAAACACCTTGTCCTATACTTGAAAACAGCAAAACATAAAAAATGCATCGTTTTCAGTGATCGAAAAAACATAAAATCTTTCAAACGGTGGAGTCTGCGATTCTGGAGAATGCTTTTTATCAAAGTAATTTTATGTTATAATCAGGGAATATCACATCATGATCTGCTACCTGTACGTGCTCTGGAAAAAGTCCAGTATTTATACCTAGCCTAGGCTCTGTAAACGGGCATATTGCTAGCTACAATGGACCACCTTTGTTTACAATCCCCTTTGTTTACATACCAGTTTAGAGAGCTTATGCTGTGTTTTAACATCAGATTTTTTTTCAGCGCACACATAGTAAGAACAAGTCATTAATTGATTTTTCAGAAAAAGTTATTTTGACAACAAGCCTTCTCCAGAATCACTGACTGCACTTTTAAGATGGTCTGTTTGAAAAAGTTCCTCTTTTGAAATTGTGGAACTGGGGGAGGGTTTTAGAACAAAATTCCCACTTGTTTTCTACATGAGAATCCAGCCTCTCAGCAGACAGAAAGCAGGATTTATGTTTGTACAGGAATGTGCAGCTTAATTTAAGTCTACTAAGGAGAAAACTGTAGTTGGCAGGATGTGGGTGCAAGAGGAGGACAGTACAGCGGCGGGTAAGACGTGATGATGATGATACTTGTTTTGGTCACATGACATTTGCACTTTCAATATGATTTCTCAGTATTTAAATTTGAAAAGTTATGAATTTTGGACTTGTGGAATAAGATAATCAAAATGTTTTAGTTCCGATTTTGGTTTTGACTTCAATAGGCCTATTTTTCTTGAATATTAAGGATTCATTGAATGAACAAAATTAAATACTTTATGACCATAAAATGACTCCATTTTGTGCAGTTGGCCATTCAATAAAAGCAGGTTTTATGCGCTATTTAAATTATTGGTGGAATAAATCAGAGCTTCATTACAGTACAAAGAAAAGTAAAAAAACAGTTCACCAAGTTGTGAGTTAATATGTTAATTCACTGTCCTGAATAGAGTAAGATAAGAATATTAATACCACTTTCACTTCTGCTGCAGCTAATAGCCAGCTACCTTAGCTTAGAATAAAGACAGGAGAGTTTCTGGGTTGGAATAATGTGACTTTCAAGAAATAGTCTCAAAAATAGTCGTTTTGATACTTAAGTTTTTGAATGGGGTTAAACAAATAATACAAAATGTGTTAATTGATGAGCTTTCTAAGTGCTGGAAGGTGGTCAGTGCCAGGCTTACCCCCAATTTATCAGTGTTCATGCTATGCTAGGCTTAATGTCTGCGAAAGCAATTCATTTTTCATTTAACTTTTATTTATCCTCGAGAGACCAATTGAGGGGTGACCCTCATTTACAATGATGTCGAGTAAATAAATTCCAAGGAAAAACAACAATACATACATAATATTCAATGCAAATACATCAAATACACAACAACAGGTGAAGAGAGAAAAAAAAAACAATTGAAACATTTACATAGTGGTGAAGAGTGGCAGCAATTAAAATGAAATGGGTGAAAGTACAATATAGCCTAATTAAAACAGTTACAGGTATAGTTTGGCAGATTTAAGATAGTTTGTTTAAATTGGTTAAAGGATATGAAGGTATTTAGTTTAATTCGTTGCTGTAAGTTGTTCCAGGAGTCGGGGGCACTGAAGCCAAAAGCTGTCTTTCCCAGCTCAGACCGGGCTTGTGGGACATAAAGCATGAGCATGTCAGTGGAGCGGGTCTGATAAAGCCCATCTGAAATTTGCAACATTTCTGTTAAATAACGAGGAAGCTTCCCGGTCAAGGCTTTGTAAATAAAAATATGCCAATGTGCATCACGTCATAGTTTGACACTTTGGGAAATAACTCCCTTTCTTACTTATAGTTTTCAGTAGATGAAAATATTGATTCCACTCTCATATCTCTATCATATAAATATGGAGCAACACAGCTAATGGCCAGTAAGCTTAGCTTAGTAACAGGGGTAAGCATTTAGCTAAGCTCCGTGTTAAGGTATTTCTTTGAAACAGAAGTGTACAAACAACACATGTGGTTTTATTGGGGGGTTATGTACCGGACTATTTCTTGGCTGGATATGTGAAGAACAGCATCAATGTTTTCCTCATACTCACACCAAGAAAGCAAATTCAAGTAGCTAAACCTCTAGGCCCATTCCCCAAACATATCTTTAAGAGCTCAAACTCTCGGTCAGTTTGCTGGACAAAGTGAGAGCTGCTGTGAGTCAGAAGCCTCCGAAAGTGAAACGTGTTATTTTGTAGCATCCTTCTGTGATTTCACTTCCTGTATTTCTCTGGCCCCCGTCTTACCCACGGCCTCGTTGAGTTCCTCTTGTAGTTTCACTGACGGGATGTGAGGATCTTTGATTACATCGCTTTCCAGTTCAGCTAGTATCTCACTGTTTTAAGATAACATTTGTTACTGTTGCTTCGGCCCTTAAAACTAATTTCTATCGCCTAGCCTTCATGCCTTTAAACAATGTGTCTTCAAGTAACTAGGAGGAACTTTAAAATATAACAGTCTCATGTTTCCCCTGATGATCATAAATTACATGTAACAGCTAACGAGACGATCCGTACAAAGAATGCTATTTTTATACAGTTTTCTTTATGTCTTTGTCATGGGTACGCTCACTCAGGAACAACAGCTGGCGTAGTAAAACACTACCGCTTTTGTCCAAAGGGGGTGCTAGAGTGAACACACACGAAAAAGCTTCTCGAAGCACCTTAAACTATTAATAATTAATTATCGTTATTATTTTTCCATTATCATTGCTTCTGTTGTTGTTATTGTTGGTGCTTCTAATATTGCTGTTTTAATTTAATTTAAGTATTGTCTTTTATTTGATTAAATTATTTATTTTGCTTATATAGCTGTATATGTTCACATTGCTATATTTGTCTGTTGTACTAACTTACATTTGACAGTGCAGTGTGTTGTGTGTGTGTGTGTGTGTGCGTGTGTGTGTGTGATGATAAAATTATTTTTGTTTCCCTACAGACTCTGACGGGGAGGAGAGTGGTTTATCTTCCGAAGATGAAGGAGACATTCAGGTACCAGTGTTAGTGACAGGAAGTCTATTGCTGGTTCATTAATGCCACTTGCTAATGTGCATTAGTAGCAATTAACATGGGAGAAAATACTGAATATTCTGGATGTACTGTTACCATGCCAAAAATCAAATGACTTCACCAATGTGATAGTTAGAAAAAGACTGACCTTGGTTAAAAAATCCTTAATAGATATAGAAAAAAGATTAAAGGAAGAAATACAAATTGTAGAGTTGAAAAGCTTGAACAATGCAATAAATAAAATCAATGAAACCAATGTGTTGTTGCAACCCAGTCTCACTGGTTGTTCCGTGAATTTCCGTGATTTGATCTCTTTCTCCTGTTTTATTTGTTCTCTTTATTTTTTCAATTTTCTGTATTGTTAACATTTGATTGTTAGTGTGAGATCCTGGAAAAGCAGAGGGATGAAGCCAATCAAAGACTGTCTGAATTGGAGGAAGGTGAGAACCTTTTATTCCTTTTCGTGATCTGATTCTCCCTTTTCAGGACCATAACTGGGATGGGGACTGTCCACTGATAAATTTACTTAAATTGACATAAAGTATTTGGGCTTTTAAGCCTTAAAATATTCTTACTGGGTTTAAGGCTCTACATTTTATATTAAATCCAAATATCTCTATATATTTTTAGAGATATGACAATGCAATGAATAACCACTCTGTTCCTGTCTAGTCTCCAATCAGCTCTTGAAGGAGATGAACGTTCTGGAGTTCCAGTTCCAGATTGAACGCTCCTGCAGGGAGAGTGCTGAGGCGCTGGCTGTCAAAGTATGGTTCTACTGCAGGAGTGTACCTACTGTCATTTTACTATGTCCTTTCGTTTCTTTGACCCTCAAATGAATTGTCAATTTCTGCAATATGTGCCAGACATACAGAGGAATCCAAAAAACTTTTCTTTTTTCTTTTTCATTTTTGCTTTAACTAGACAGTTTTGTAGAGACAGATAAAATGGGGTAGAGTCGAAAATAACATGCCAAGAACGCCCGGGCCGGATTCGAACACAGGTCCCCTGCGACAAGGACTGAGCATATAAAGTCAGGGCTGTACAGTGCGACAGTTTTGATCGCATTTGCTACTGAAATTGATGACGTGCGATGATGAATACATGAATACAGCCCTGCAGTGCGCTAGCTAGAAAGGCAACTCATTCAGCTGCAGAGAAAAGTCAACAGTAGTCTAAAAACAAAGTTTGAAATAAGCCACTGAAGAACAACTTCCAACACATTCACAACAACCTATTTAATTTATCCTAAATTGTACCAATATGTATACTTATTTATTTAATAGGCTATGTTTAATGTTTTAAAGTTTGGTTTTAATTAACAGAAAGACATTTACCAAAAATGTACAAAAAATATATAGATATTAATTTCATGGGGAGAAATTATTCTGAATCAGTAAAAAATTACAATTGGCAGGTTAGATTTTTTTGTCTAAATTACAATCAGTGCACCCTATTCATTTTTCTACAATTATTTCTGCACACACTAGGATATGATATTAATTGAGAATTTCAAATGAAATCAAGATGACAGGCTAACATGTCATTAGAGCGAAATGCATGGGTTAAGGTTATGCAAGTTTTCGATCATACTTTGTGTGCTACTGAATTTATTTTTGTGCTACTGATTATTTTTGCTTGCTAGCACCAGTGCTACCACCTAAAAAAATAAGCGTACAGCCCTGTAAAGGCATAACTACATGTATGCAGATTAAATATAAATAGACAGATGTAAAAAAATAAACATATTTAAGTGAAAATGTGTCCCTTTTTATAAAGTGACTGGTGCTTTCCTTCCCTATGTCCTTTTCTCTCCTCTCCCGCCCTGACATGTCAAGTGATTTCAGTTTGAAGCGTCTATGTGTCATTTTGATCTTCATCCGAAAACAGCGAGCTCCACTCTCCCCCTGTTGCCTAGGTGACCAAAGAGAACAAGGTGCTGAAGAGGAAGAGCCAGATGCTGATGCCGCTCATCCCCGAGCTGCCAGAAAACATGGCCGCCGCTGTGACCTTAAACTTGGAGAGCGACCCGGCAACAGTTACCCTCGGTGACCTGGTTGATCCCTGTGATGTGGTTGATGGCATGAATGAGGAGATGCTTCTACTGGAGAGTCAATCCAAGATCGCAGGTTAGACGTAGCTGCTTTACCAAAAACCAACAATAACTATTGTGAATATAGGCTATGTAATAAGGAAGAGATGAGGCCGTAATAACCTTAAAAACAGAGGGCACTTTAACTACTGCTGTACCTAATAGGCTATATGAGATGTCACCACTTCACTGTAAGAATGAAGCTGAATAATTTATGTTTAATTCATGAATTTGTAATCAAAACGGTTCATTTTGACTTGTATATAGCGTTATCACTGACCTCAGTTATCATACAAACATGATAATTCGGTCGCACTGTGTTCTCAATGCAAAACCTATAGAGGAAACATTTAACACACAATTTGTCTGAATCATTTTATTCTTCCAGCAAGA